>CANTUZ010000003.1:83926173-85126173 GCA_947846985.1 Fratercula arctica
CATCTCATGTGTGCTGCTTGCCATCTTGAGTGCAAACTCTTCAGGTAAATCATCTGATCTACTTCTTTACTATCCTCTTTCCCTATAACTGCCTGGATAAATAAAAACAGGTCTAATGAAAGAATTTGAACTCCAAGTAGGGATTGTAGTTAAGGACTTGTCCTTCTTCTGGAAATTGCTGCACTTTACAAGTTTAAAACACCTGAAGCTTTTACTGTTCTACGTATAGGGCCTCACATGGGTTTTATGGTGAAGATGCCTCACTTGCTGTTCATTAGCAGTCTGAGGCTGAGTCAGGTTTATGGCAAAAAGATCATTGTCAGCCTGCCACCTGATATTCACCTCTCGCTTCAGGGCAACACTTACTCTGCAGCAGAGGAACCCAACACAGGTAGATTGCTACTGTGCAGACCCCAAAGTACCATGGCGGTAGTCTCTACACCCAGCCAGATATCAAACTGACCCCAGAAATCACACCTACAGGCAGTATGCAGGAGCCAAATGTCCTTCTGGATTGCCTCAGAGGCCCTCTCCAAGTAAAAGGTTTTTTACTTTGTCTCAGCCATGCCACAGTGCAGAGGTGACACACACAAACCTAGAGTGCACCAGTAGAAACAAAGATAGTAGTCCTGCACTAGTCTGGCCACCGCTTCATGAATAATAGAGCCACCACAACAGAAAAGGCCAGGCCATTCTTGGGTCTGACATGGGAGTAAGACAGACAGAAGTACCTCCATAGCATCACCACCGGTCTGAAATAGACACTACCACTTCCGTGCAGGGCTTGAATTGATACAAGCATCCCCCTTATTCATATTCTTGTTTCCACCTCTTCCTGCAGATTCATTGGAATCATGTCTGGGCCTCCAGTTTGGAGGTCAGGCTCCCATCTCTTCAGTGACACACTGACCATATGAAGCATCTCTTCCATTACATTCTTCAGAAGGAGACTGGAGAAGAAGAATGGAAGTGGAGATTAAAAATACAGACAGATATGGCCTAGGCTTATGGATGTTTTAGGACAAGAGTCCTAAATGCAGGGATGTGTCTGATGCATTGTGTCTGTACCCTGGGGATGAACTGCACCACTCAGAGAAGGGAGGCAGAGGACGGAGTCACCTTATGGTAAGAAAGTACTAGGATTTTCTGTGTACATCCAACCTCCAGCCCTGGAGCTCAGCTTTGCTCCTCAAGGGGCAGTTTTTATGGATTCATTTTATTAGATTTGTTTCCCTGTGTATTTTGCTTAGGATCTCCTGTTGGACTTCTCTCCATAGAAACTTTAACAGCCAAGGAGGACCACAGTGTTTTCTTCTCTTTAAGACACTTCGAATGCTCTGTACCATCAGTGCCCCGTTGACTACACAAGGCCTGTCACAGCATTGCAAGGCAGAAGTCATGAGCCAAGTTTATCCTCATCCAAACACAGGCAAACTCTACCTGAATCACAGTCACTAGTGGCATGAAACAGTTGGCCGAAGAAAGTAGCCTGAATTCTGGCATGGCTATCAAAGGCCTTAGCATCTATTCTGTATCATATTTTACAATAAATATCTTGTCTTAAACAAAAACAAGAGTGTGTCATCTAAGTCAACCACTATCCACATCATCACAATGCTATTGTTCTCCTTTTGCTGATGCCTAAAAAGACCTTCAAAGCCAGATGGGGAATGCAGATGTATCTCCACATTTAAATCATTGGTCATGGCACATCCCAAGGAATTAGAAAAACTTTGCCCTGCTCTTCCCAGGACACCAGTGAAGAGCACTGAAAGTCTGGCACTTGACAAAGCCATTTCAATGACTTCATGGCTTATCCTGTTGACTGAGCCAATCTAACCAATAATGTGAACGCTTTTGGTGCATTCCAGACACAACTGCTAACTTAATTCTCAATGAAAAAGACTGAACTTTGACAAGCTAAACTTTGAGCATTTTACATTGTACTGAGGTGGGCTAAAAGCACAAAGGTAGTTGTGGCAGAATAACTTCTCAGGTCATCAGGGAAGTGGCCTTTTCCTTAAGCTTAAAAGTTTGAAAAGATTTCAAAAGTTCCATTTTATTAAAATTGGGGGAAAAAAAGCTTTAACCATTACAGAGAGTGAAATGATAAATGGATCGATCTTTACTAGCAAACAGTAGTAATTAGGTCATACCTCATTTCTTTACTAGGGAAAGACTTTGGTGTTTAATCATCATTATATAATCATTTAGTCTTCTCCAATCTCTGTCTTTATAGATACCGCAGACTTGAGCCCTGAACTTTCAAATGGTCCTGCACAGGAGAAACCCCATGGTCAGCTATATGAATCAACTACAGGATTCTGGCTTTATACCATATTTTCATTGTATAGTCTGTGTTCATATGATAACACAGGTAAAACTTCCTGAAGGATGCTAAGGGGAAAGTTAAAAAATGAAACATCTCTAAATGAAGACACCGCTACAAAAATGAGAGAGTCTGAAATCTCTAGTAAGACACAAGACAAAGCACTGCCTATGGCATAATACCCTCTTGGAGAATGTCCAATCGCCCACTATTGTCTGAGGACAGATGTACAATCCACCAGATGTACTGTGTGTTTGCTTTAGCACGGATCAGTGTTTAACTGTTCCTTTCTTGAAATAAGCCTCTGAAATCCAAAAAGAATGGGAAACATAATGAATGAGTTCTAAGAGAAATAGACAATATCAAATCCTCTGAGCCTATGGGTTTGCTCCATGACAGATATTTTCTTAAGCCCACTTTCTCTTAAATGAGCTAGGAATGTTCCTATTGGCTGGTAAAATGTCAATCAGCAGTGACTTATGAGGTCAGAAATGATAAAACCAGTAAGACCTCCTCTAATAGGAGTTTTTCTTTCCCAAGACTTCAAAAATCGTTTTGTCTTACAATGATCACTACAGGGAAGAAAATGAGATGTTGACTCTGTCAGTTTCCTTAGTGAGACAAGACGAGTTCACACTTCACCACCCGATAGCTAATAGCTCTCCGTCAAACACAGGTTCACCTTCTCCTCAGGGGTGCTGGACCCTGCTACTTTTCATAAGGGAAAAGAAAAGCAAGTAAAAAGTGTTAAATATTTCTGAAAACCCAAAGACATTTTAATTGGAATAAAAGCAGCTTCATGGTGGGGAAGTGGAGGAAGAGTAACAACTTCTCCTTAGGCATTTTAAGTGCATGTAAAACAAGTTTCCTTCCTTCCTAATCACAAACAGTAAGACCTAAGGCCAACTCAAGGGTCTAGTGCCAGCACAAAACTATATTTCAGAAGTGGAAACGCTTTACCTGCACTTTTTTCCTAACCTCTGAGGGTCCCCACTGAGGAATCAGAAAAATAGCCAAAGGAAACTCAGTGGGACTGGTTAAAAAGTTTTTTGCTTTACCTGCATTTGTCTTAAACAAAACTAAGGGTGTGTCATCTAAGTCAACCACTACCCACATCATCACAATGCTATTGTTCTCCTTTTGCTGATGCCTAAAATGCTTTACCTGCACTTTTTTCCTAACCTCTGAGGGTCCCCACTGAGGAATCAGAAAAATAACTAAAGGAAACTCAGTGGGACTGGCTTCCTAAAAATATGAATGTAACCTCCGAAACACCTCCGTTTCTTCTTTCTTTTACACACTTACATTTTGTGATAAACCTGATGCAAAACATTAGGTTCAGCCTCTAAGCTTTCTCCTGCTCACACAGCTAAATCTTCAAACCCACCCAAGCAGCCCTTCCTCAAGCCCTGTAAGCCCCCAGTGTGCCCAGCATCAGCAGAGTGGGCCAAGCCCTACCTCAGGACTGTACACAGTGGAACCCACCTGCCTGGGCCAGCTTCTGAGTAAAAGTCATCATTCCTAGGCCATTGCAGCCTCTTATTTATTTCTTGAGATGCTTGGTGGTAGTCATCAAATTCATACGTGGGCAATACAGGGAGCAACATGCTGTTGCCAAAAGGCGAGGTTCCCCCTCCTCCTTTCTGCAGGCACATCCCCTCAGCACATGCGGTCCTGCCGCCTCAATTCCAGCAGCCCTGGCGCTGTATGACCTCTTCCCCTTGACTTTTTTTTGTTGTTATTCTTTTCCTAAGCTAGCTTTGGCCATTCAATGTGCTGAACCAAGTGAAAGCTGAGAGTGGGGATGGAGCGGGGAACGCGGGAGCAGAACAGCCCCCTTTGGCAGCTGCAAGGTGCTGGAGCAGCACAGTTATCTTGTCAAATAGCATCCTTGCACGACACACTCTTTCAGCTTCATTAGTCCTCAGACCCCATTTCACAAGGTGACAGATGACTATTTGGTAGTTAAAAAATAAAATAAGAAGAGGGTCTCACAAGCTCTGTAGAAAAGAAACACTAGAAAAGATTGGCAATGCTAAATAGGAAGTTGTCAGCAGCCACTGAAAAGAAAAACATAATATAATGGAATGTAACTCCAAAAATCCTCCTTCCGCAGGATGATTTTTCACAAAGTTCCCGGTTTTCTGTTCCCTTCACCACTGTCTGCAGAAACACAAACCTTTTGAACTCATTCTGCTAGCTGGGCAATCCAGAGAAAGGAGGAGGCAAACAGAGCTATCACAACAGAGCACTGACAGCGCTTACCACAGATGACCATATCATTATGCATGGGCAAACAGCTCCATGCCTGCACTAGTGGGACACAGAGGAGTTGTCTTGTAAGAACATTTCTGACAGAAAATGTGCAGACTAGCAGAATCTATTTCTCATTCACAGAATGAAAAAAAAAAAAAAAAAAAAAAAAAAAGAAAAAGAAAACCCCAAAGGACTCAATGGAGAGAATCAGGTACTTCTATGGCCCAGTACATCCCATCTTAAAGTACATGTGAAAGTGAGATTAGGCCGGCTAGCTCAGGTGTAGTGTTTTACATCACAAACATTTGAAGTAAAATAAACCTCACCCAATGTGTCAGGTAAGGTGCAATGATTGTCCAGGTCTGTGTCCTTGACATTACCCCATGGCAAACACGGGGTTACTCAGCTGAGGTTGGACCTCCGTAGCATACCCAAACATCTTCCCTCTCCAGTTCTTAGCTCTAGAATTCCCAGTCTTCCTCATTCACACCCCTCAAATGCTTCCTTCATCACAGCTCCTTTTACCACATATGTACTTCTTTCCCATTTCTCTTCTAGGGATGCCTTGTCCTTTACTATTGGCTTTCACTGTATTAAAGGGTATTGGGAGGATTTCTGTGGGTGTGAGTGCAAGGAGGTGTGTGACACACATTTGCTACAGAGTCTTCTGAACTAAAAATCAGTAATCTGTGATGGCAGGGGACTGAACGCAGTGGCTCAGGCAGTGCCTTTTCTATAAAACCTTGCATTTCATGCAAAAAGTAGATTTTTTGCATGCTAATTTCCACCTTTCTTTAATGGAGGGCCAATAAATACTGTAAAGCATTGCAGCATTACCAGAATTATAAAAAATTTATTTATATCAAATGTCTTTTGATTGTGTCGTAAACCGTAAAAGTAAAAAAATGGCATTTGAATGAACACAATGAATGAATTTTGAACACCTATGACTGAAATGTAAATATAGCTTTCTTTTAACATCTTATTCATTGTTGCTATCCTTGTCTCTGCACTACTACATCAATAAAAATATTCCATACCATAAACTAAGTGGCCATTACAACCTACTCAATGTAGGCATCAGCCTGTCCTCTTTAAACGCGGTATATAGAAAACCAGTGAAAGAAATAGGGAGGGAATTATGTTTGGTTTTGTATTTAATAGTTATTTTCTTTATGATGGTTCTCTGGAGCCCATTCATTTTATCATGGCTTTAATTTACTTCAGAAGAGAGTCAGAAACCATGCTCTTCCCGAAGGAGACCCACGCTAGAGTCTCCCACCTTCGCAATGCGGTGACATCCGATCCATTTAAAAGGGCATCACGGGATTGCAGACACGCTTCTCTACTTCGAAAGAGCCTGTTATAATGATCAAACTTCAGAAACATTTGACATACAGCTCCGTGCCTAAGAGCATGTGAATATATTAAATGCTGTTTATAAAAAGCAAAGCTGTGCTAAAATGCCTATTTGCCCCCTGCTGCTTAGCAATATTAAAGATTACAGCCAATTGTTTTGTATACAGAAGAGCCTATAATGCGTTCTAGAGAAGAACATGTCAGCAAACTAGATAAGGTTCCTATTAAATTTTTGTTGCTGTGGACTGCTGACTTGGGTCATTATACACTTAAATTGAGTTATTGTCATTGTTATATAACAAAAAAGAGAGCATTTTGCCTCCAGTAATGTAGCGTACCTTTTAAAGAATGAGCTCTCCTGACTGATTTATAAAATAGTTCTGTTTGCATTACAGAACCAGACTGTTGGGTGTTTCAAAATGATTTAGATGAACTGTCCTAAGAGTTCGTGCGTATTTCGAAAGACAAATAGCAGAGTCTTGTGTGAACCTGCTTCTAATAATCTTTGAAATTTATTGAGTGACAGTGAAAGACACAGCAAAATTACAGCCCTCT
This sequence comes from Fratercula arctica, assembly GCA_947846985.1. NCBI lineage: Eukaryota > Metazoa > Chordata > Aves > Charadriiformes > Alcidae > Fratercula > Fratercula arctica. The sequence goes on from CANTUZ010000003.1 coordinate 83,932,673, forward strand.
TCTCTCCCATAATCTAAGAACACTTCATTCCAAAGAAAGTGTGCTTAAGAACTTGTGGGGTTTTTTTAATTCCTGTTAATTATTTATTCAGATTAAAAAAAAAAAAACAGGACTTCTCCTGACTTCCTTATTCCAAGAATATTAGTCTTTCATAATCTCAGCTTTTTATTCTTTAAAAAACAGTTATGTTAACACTTCTAAATTTGAACAAAGAATGTGAACAATGGAGAGATCAGATGACAGTAAAAATGAACTACGTCTCTCTGAGCTACTTTTTTCAAACAAGGTATACTGCTGGGGGAAACTGTAACCATTCAGTTTCACCATTGTCTTCACTGAAGGCAGGATTTCACTCCACACATTTTCCACAGCTTTTTCCCTTTAAATGCATCTAATGGCAGTTCAAGACAGGATGAAAGTGCCTAGGCATATGCTATTTTACTTAAATTCTTTTAATTCCCCATGCCTAGTCTCTGAATAGCTGCTGCATTTTAAGAGAAATTCCATTGTGAGTAGTAAAGAAACTGAAATCAGCAGATGTAGGAATATCTGACTGGAAGAGTCTCATTCCCAGCAGTCTCAGACAACTACATGTTCAAGCGATACAGGCCTATGCTAAATACTTTCTCAGCCTTCATTTTACTTGGCTGAAGAAGACAAGGTCTTTTTGTTTGCTCTCCACTCCCCCAGCCACCTTCCCAGCCTTTCTCTGCAGCTTTTCTGGCTCCAGTTATCTTTCTCAAACACAGGTCACCAGGGTTGTACAACAATAGTGAAGACATTCCTCATCCAGTCACCTCCTTCTGTTAGCAGTTCCTCAGCAGACACATCCAAGGACTGAATTTTCTTTCTGTAATGTTGCATCATTTCTGCTACTTGCATTATCCTTTGATCAAATAAAAACCTCTTTTCTTCTGTCTGTTCTAATGCTGAGATCCCAAATCATAGAAGAAAATATTTAGATGAGACCCTTGTACTTTGAATTTTAAATTCCATCCCGTTTCTGTGATCACAGTTCTCAAGGTCATCCAGTCTTGCCACTGTCATATTATGATCCTCTTCTGCATTAATGATGCCTCCACAATTTATACCATCAGCAAAATGCGTTCGTGTTTTCAACATTGAGCCTTTACACAGACATTAACAAGAAGATTGGAGGCGATACATTCCAACAGTTTTGCCAGAGGAATTCTAACAGTAACCTCCTTCTACCCTATATCACAAATATTGCTGTCTCCTTTTTTAGCCAGTTCCTCTCCTGACGGGTTGGGATATTTTTTACCATCCTCATTATCAAGTTTAACTAATAGGAACTTCATGTGCTATTTTACTGCAATTTTGATTAGTTAGGTATACTGTATTTCCTTTGCCTAGAAAATAATTCATTTTCATTCATAATGAAGTAGGTGAGAGGATAGGCTCACAGATTTCCATTTTGGTAAAATTTTGTGACATTTTATCCAGTTTCTCACTTGTTTTGATGTCCTTACCAAGTCTTTCTCTCAAAACACGTACAGAATTTTATATAGTATTTAGCTAACAGATGCAAGTTTCTCTGGTTACTTTTCACAGAATCACAGAATAGTGGATGTTGGAAGGGACCTCCAGAGATCATCTACTCCAACGCCCCTGCTAAAGCAGGGTCACCTACAGCACATTGAACAGGAACACATCCAGGCGGGTTTTGAATGTCTCCAGAGATGGAGACACCACAACATCTCTGGGCAGCCTGTTCCAGTGCTCTGTTACCCTTAAGTAAAGAAGTTTTTCCTCATGTTGAGACAGAATCTCCTGTGTTCCAGGTTGTGTCCATTGACCCTTGTTCTGTTGCTGGGCACCACTGAAAAGAGTCTGGCCCCATCCTCCTGACAACTGCCCCTCAGATATTTATAAGCATTGATGAGATCCTCTCAGTCTTCTCTTCTCAAGGTTAAACACATCCAGGTCTCTCAGCCTTTCCCCATAAGAGAGGTGCTCCAGTACCTTGATCTTCTTTGTAGCCCTCTGCTGGACTCTCTCCAGTAGTTCCTTGTCTTTCTTGAACTGGGGGGCCCAGAACTGGACACAGTACTCCAGATGTGGCCTCACCAGAGCAGAGTAGAGGGGGAGGATGACCTCTCTCGATCTCCTGGCCACTCTCTTGTTAATGTGCCCCAGGAGATCATTTGCCTTCTTGGCCACAGGGGCACATTGCTGGGTCATGGTCAACTTGTTGTCCACCAGGACTCCCAGGTCATTTTCCCCATAAACAGACACTATACCCACCATAGAACCACTTCAAAACAAAAAAAAAAAAATCATTAAAAATTTTATACTGGATCTGTGATTCTGTGGGTTGGTTTTTCATACTTCTGTAATAACAATTACCTGTTGCCTTGAAATTATCCATTTCTTTCACTTTGAAAATGGAAAAGTCCATTCCATATCCAGCTCCACTTAGTTATCCAGCTCTGTAGTCGTGCTAGGCTACCTTTACCAAAAAAAAAAACAAAAAAAAACCCGCAGAATACTAAACTGACTTTGGAGGTATAGTATTAGATTTTTGTTATCTTAATGTCCTCATTGTGCCTGGTGAGCCTTGATTCTATTTTTCTTGTTCATCTCCATACATGGTTAAATTAATAACTTCCAACTATTTTTTTCTAATATACTTTGCAAGGTTTACTTCAGCTTGACATTTGGAAATTAGTGCTTTATCCCTATGTTGTCTGAGCTCCAAGATCTCTTTCTTTGCAGGTTACTTCTTTTTAGTCATCCAAATCAGATGATGTAGGAGAAAAGACAGAGAACTGGGTTTGTCTCACCTTAGGAAGAGAAGGATAAGGTAGAGAATCTTATTGCTGGCAGGATTGCTCAGAGAGCTTATGGGATCTCCTCGCCTGGAGATATTCAAAACTTGACTGAACAAGGTCCTGAGCAACCTGCCCTAGCTGATCATGGTTTGAGAGTGGATTGGACTAACTGACAACTAGAGGACATGGCATTATGAGTCCATGGTTCCTTACAGGCCATTTGACATTCCTAGAGTATTCCTTACAATGAATATTAACACAGCGGTGATTCCAACATATTTACTCCCTTTTCTTGGGGCTGAAATTCTAAACTCATTTTCCATGCTCAACTTAATTTCTGAGTTTTGTCCACAGACAAGTCTATGAATATCTCACTCTGGTGCACCCCCTGACCAAATCCCCTTCATTGAAAGAGCTTTTCTCTCATTCAGACTAACTCTGCAGACTTTCCTTTGCCTGTCCTTTCATTCAGACTGAAAGGCAGCAGGGCTCTTCAATTCAAAGTAATTTTCTATTAAACTCCTTTTTCAATCATCTTCCGTTCATGCAAAATCAAGCTTAAAATAGCATCAGCTTTTGCTGGTTCAGTGACTATTTGGGAAAAAATTAGGAAAACCACTCTTAGAAATAAGGTAGTGATGGAATTTTTCACAGCTTTTGTTCTCTAATTTATCCTGGAGAAGTTAATATTTAGTTAATTAAATACAATTCCAGTGCTGTTTATCTTTCTAAAATCAATACTGAGTCCACTGAATAAAAGTATGGTTATCACCATATCCAGCCCTGACGGCCTATTGCCAGTATTATGTCTGTCATCATCTTTCTCCAAAATAATTTTGACTCCAAGATTGCTTCATCCATTGTCTTTGCTTTTGGGTTTTTGGGTTTTTTCTTCATTTAGAGTTTATCACATGGCTAAATACTGAGTGAAGGTGATTTCTTTGATTTTCACTTTTCTGATCATTTAGACCTTTCATACCTTTCACTGTTCCAGACATACCCACCACTCTTCTCTCTGTGATATGCAATTTCATTCTGTACCTTAGCAGCTCTAATGCCTCCATTTTTTGGCCCGCACTCCTTGTATAGCTATTTCACATATTCCATCGTGACCACCCTCAACCCAATGCCTACCTACTAATAATTCCTTTTGCTTTCCTTTATTTTCCCAATTCCTGACAGTCATTTATCCATATAACAAACTTGTAATAAATTATTGTAGTTACAATAATCTTGTATAAAGATTATACAAGTTTCTCAGAGTCATCTTCCTCTGTCATTCTACAGTTTTGAAAACCTTTCTACCATTTTTGCAAATCAGAAGCTAAGTACTCCAGTTGCTCAAGAGAAATCCATCTACAAAGAAAAGTGTTTTTCTGTGAATGTCTTCCTGGGACTGAACTTAAAAAAACTGTCTTTGATCCATAATTTGATTTTTTGTTACTTTGTCATTCTTTGAGATCCTTTCAGGGAAATTAAACATTTCACTGAAGGTCATCCACGTCTCCTCTTTTTTGTAGTGTTGATCCATTCCAGCCTGAATCTGGATAAATCATTTGTTCTATTGTGGTAAACAGGTAGTCAATTCTGCCCTACTTCTGTGTGGAGGCTCTTCAACATGGTATGGAGATCTTAAGCCTGATTTTCTGAAGAGCTTGAAATCTTAGCATTGACCGTGTTGAAAACTGCCCAGAAGAACCGTATGTAAGGTTATTCAATATAGTTTCAAAATTTTGTCCCTTTCTTTAGTGCATAGACAGGAGCTGGTTTATTTTGAAAATCTGCTTTTCTTTTTTTTTTATGGTGGCTGCTGAGCACTGTAAAACTTGAAAATCTTGACATAATCACTAGCATTCGTCTATAGTGACAAAAATAAACCTCTCCAATATACTCGCTTCTCTGTGGCTTTATATTCTTCCAGCAAGCACACTCTTCAGTAAGTCTGACATTATTTAGCATTGCAGATTCAGAGGCATTCCCATCCTGTTCATGTGACTAACAGATACAGTAAGTGGATACATCTGTAGTTTTAACAAAAAATTCTGGAGTTCCATGAATGTTTTTGAAGTGCAAATGGCAAAATCTTTTGAAAGAGTCAACAAATTATAGCCAGTTTTACATTTATAAAAATACATAGAAGGACTAAAAGGTTATGCACTAAGACTTGGTAATTAGCTCCAATCCATCAATATTCATTGCCAATGACATCTCCACCAAGGGACCCACTTAAAACAAACGACCTTTCTCCTGGCAAACACTTCTGCAGAACCACCAGTCTTGGCAGCCAACATATTCAGGTTTCACCAGACCAGAAGCAGAGTGAATATGACACGGGAGTTCTTCACTGAGAATGAGATTTCACAAGAGTGCTGAGCTGGTCTAACAGCTTCCTACCACTAAAAATATGGTTCAGCTTTCCCCTTTTTCTCCCTCCCAGCTGTGTGTACTTAGCACTTCCTTTGTGCTAGCTCCAACAGTTTGATGAGTCAATTCAGCTCACTCAGCAAGCAAAAAAGGGAGATAATTTTCTGCATGTTGAATAAGCCGAAATGTCTCATCAAGGGGTCAGACTGGCTTCAGAGGCAGCAAAAGAAAACAGACAGGATCACAGCCAGAGTGCAATGGGAAAAGGAGGTACAGTATCTCCTGTGCTGACAAATTAGCACAACCATCTTCTGAAAGACACATTTCTTGTCATCCACGTCCAGACATTAAAAATGGGACTGATAAAAGGGGCATCTTCAGATATGTTCCAGGTACTCCATTCTGCAGACACCATTTTGTTAAGCTTGGGTAAACACCTCAAGAGTCTGATTATCTGAACACAAACAAAACTCTATTGTTTAATCAGTAACTGAGATACTCATAATTCTCACATCTCTCTTTTAGACAGAATAGTCAAATATAACTATTCATTTAGTAATTTTTTTTAGCTGAAAGCGACATTCTCTGATACTCGGTGAAGAATTTGACCAATCCCATCACACAAGACCCTCTTTCTTAGCTGCAAAGGTCATTAAAAATAATTGAAATGTCTGCCTAATATTGTCTTACCTGTGTAAGTAGTGGTTTCACTTGTCACAAAGACAGCGCAGGATCACACCTTGCAGTGGAGATATTCATACACTAACATCCTCTTTGCAATGTGTCCCCCACGCAAAAAAAAAGTCAGGGAAACTAACTTTAGTGAGTTAGTTTGAAGAAACAGTATTACAAAAACACACCCTTCGATCCTTACTGCAGTACCTATTGCACAAAAAGAAAAGCTGGTCCCTATATGTGAGGCCACACCTCGAATACTGTGTTCAGTTTTGGGCCCCTCACTACAAGAAAGACATTGAGGTGTTGGAGTGCATCCAAAGAAGGGCAATGAAGCTGGTGAGGGGTTTGGAGCACAAGTCTTATGAGTAGCGGCTGAAGGAATTGGGGTTGTTTAGCCTGGAGAAAAGGAGGCTGAGGGGAGACCTTATCGCTCTCTACAACTACCTGAAAGGAGGTTGTGGCAAGGTGGGGGTTGGTCTCTTCCTCCAAGTAACAAGTGATAGGACAAGAGGAAATGGCCTCAAGTTGTGCCAGGGGAGGTTTAGATTGGATATTAGGAAAAATTTCGTCTCTGAAAGAGTTGTCAAGCATTACAACACACTGCACAGGGATGTGGTTGAATCACCATCCCTGGAGGTATTTAAAAGACATGTAGATGTGGTGCTTAGGGATGTGGTTTAGTGGTGGACTTGGCAGTGCTAGGTTTACAGTTGGACTCGATGATCTTAAAGGTATTTTCCAACCTAAACAATTCTACGATCCTATTTTATCTGTTGGTCCACAGCTTACTGACTGTTGTATTTCATGCTTTGTTTATTAAGAAGCTAGAGGGGAAGACTGTCCATTGGATTTGTGTGAGGAGGTGTTCATTGGGTCAAACAAAACTTTCTGGAGGGAGTAGGGGTCTTCCCCCAAGCACATTGAGCTGGCAAAACATTCTAGACCCCAGGGTGGGGAAAACAGAGAATGTGAGGAGCAGGAGCAGGCACACAACCAGGGGTCAGACCAAAGACCATACCTCTTATATACTGTTTGCTGTAACCTGGTGTTGTGGTTTAGGCTGGGCTGGCCAGTAAACAAACAATAGATGCTCTCTTTTAATGTCACTCTCCCTTCCCAGAAGAGAAGAAAGAATAAGGGAGAGAGGGAGACTTATGGGTTGAAAAGAAAACTGAAATGACTTTACTGAAATAATAAAAAGAAAAGATAATAATATAAAAAAAAATAATGAAATATATACAATATATAAAAACCTGGTAACAAGCTCCCAGGATGACGATCATGTCATCAGCAGGCACCGGGCAAATCCCAGACTGGACGCAGGATGGGAACTGAATTCAGGAACTGGATTCAGGAATGCATGGATAGGTATCAAAGGCAGATGAACAGACAGAGTCATCCTCAGATGCCAGCCACTGAAGAAAGGGGCTGACCCTTTGATCCCTCAGCTTTAATACTGAGCATGGGTCAGATGGGATGGAATATCCTGTCGGTCAGTTTTGTGCCACCTGTCCTATCTGCTCCTCCCCACAGGTGCGACCCCTCTACACTCTTCCATTTCCGACCCTCCAACAGGGCACATAACAAAGTTAGCTGACCTCAGTTGTTATAGCAATAAGTATAAGCAAGAGCCTCTCTGCATACCATTCCTTGGTATTCACTATAAACATCAGGCGTTATCACTCTGGAAGCAGACACTGTCTGAAAAACAGAGTGCCATCAGTTAGAAAAGACTTAACCGAAAAGTAAAATTACTGAAAAAAAAAAATGGTTCTGTTCTACCTCAAACAAGGGCACCTGGGAAGCCACTAAAACTGAGGGCAGAGCTGGAGGGAAGGACCTGTCCTTCAAGGAGCAACGGTTAAGAGAAATAGTTGTTTTCAAGGCTTTTCAATTTTATTCTTATGTAGCAGACTTGAATTATTTCAGTTTCAAAACTATGGTATTCGGAGCTGTATTCTAGTAAACCGAAGCTTTTAGATACTCAATGCCAGGCAGCTCCACCTCAGCGCTCTGGCTCACTGCGCATCCTGTCACACGTAGATCGGCAGGTTCTGCCCATTGCTAACCACCCATGCTGCCCCCACACTAAATCCCGACTTCCCATCCTTACACCTGCAGAGCAGCTTCCACCGCGTCTCACCGTGACTGCAAGCGGTCATCTTCCTCCGGCAAAGGACTTTCCCATCAGGAACAACTTTGTCCCTATTCCCTGGAAGCAGTTCCAGCCTTGCCCTGCATTCTGCAGGCAAAACCCCAGCCTCTCCGCACCAGATACTCTGATATTTCACTCCAGCCTGGGAGCTAGGCGTAGCGTTTATCTCTGCATTAAATGCAATGTCTTTATTTTTTTTAAATAAAAAATCCTAAAATATTGATTCACTTCAAACAAGACTGCAACAGGAACATTGTAAAACTAATTAAAAACATTATTAGAAGAGTAAAAACTTTTTCATGAATAAGCTTTCTGTACACTTGAGAGAAATATATGACATCCTAGAGGGGAAAGTAATATTAATCTTTGAGAAAGACGAATTTCCTAGTCAGCAAAAATTTGCTGAAGTTGTGTATATTTTTAACAAATAAATTAATTCATTGAGCTACTCTGGAATCCTTTATAGCTAATAATTAAAAATCTAAAATCTTATTTTCATTCTGTAATAAATACAGTGAACAATCAAGATAGATGAGACAAAACTAGAAAGGTTTGTTGGATGATTTAAGTTCAAGAAGTTGCTGCATCAATATATTGTACTCTAAAAAGGGCATGCATCATTAAAAAAGAAGGCTCTATAATTAATATGTTTTCATACAACCTACCTTATTTCCCCTGAGATCACTAACCAAACCCTTTTAAAAATCGATTAGTTCAAGCACTTAGCCTAGTACCACTTTAGATAGGAGCAATACAGATATTAGCTGAATTTAAAATTACAGCAACTTTATTTTTAATTACTTCCCAAAATGCCAGATTTACATATTATTAAATATATTTCAGTGGCAGAACTGACCACTAAGCATTTTTGGACAGGGTCGGAAAAATTAATTTTATTCTTTATAAAAAATTCACTTAGCATTCAGAACATCTGCATTGTTGTCAGGGATAATAAATGTGATTAAACTTGTATAAATTTCACTATATTAACCAGTACAATACCTCAATAGCTTTGCTGAACTGGGCTGATGCTATATCTTGCAACACTGAAATACTTAAGTAAAATGTAGGGGAGTTCTAGAAAAATGTATGAAGTCTAGAGGGAAGAACTGTGTCCTCCCAAGGACAAATTCACCTTAAACTGTCAGTACAAGGGAAACTTCTGGAACCAAGGAATTTTAACAGAAAAGGTTGAATCACAGCTCATGCACTGTTAAGGCTTAGCAATATAATTGTCCCACTAGTGTTAATATGTTAATATGTAGTTCTCAGAGTCTGGTTGTGTTTATTAAGAAAAAAAGAACTTGTAGCAGAATATCATTTATGTTTTGAGGCATTATGGTTGGCTGAAACTGGGGGAATTGTGTACTATCCCTGTGCCATTCTACAGGAGGCTGATGAAACAGGAATGGTGTTTGGCCCATACGATGAAGACACACTGCTAATACTCGACACCTGCATCCTGAACAAAGAACAAAACACAAGTAGCAATATTGCCAGATAAAAGATATTTTTCTCTTAATGAGGTGAAGCTCCAGGCCCCAGAGCACTGTCTAGCTCAGGCATCTCTCAGAAACCTGATACCTGGTGCATGCCACCGGCAAGACAGGAGGAGCTGGACCTGGAGCAGAGATCCCAGTCTTGGTGCTCCGTTACATTCAGTAAGGACTTGTTCAGTGCAGGAAAAGGAGATAGTGAAGGCATAGGCCTGACATGTCCTTTAAGTTAGGGTGTGCAAATCAGACATCACAGTTTCCCTAGATGCAAGGGAAGGATTATGGATACCTGAAAAGGACAATTTATCCTACTTAGACTCCTCTTTTAGGACAAAATGAGCCACTCTCTGCAGTATCTGTTTCTCTGTCTATTGACTACAGATGAAGCTTAGATGACAAGAAAAGATGACTTGCCTGTATTTAGATAATATTAATGGAGTCTCCATCCTAGTGTTAGTTCTGTATTATTCCAAAAGACTATGCCAAAGAACAACAAGAGTCACATGGAATGAACCCACAATCTCCAGCTTAAAAATATAGTCCTTAATAATTAGAGAAGGCTACTTGAGAACCTCACTGCTCAAGTGCAATGTAGACAACGTGCAAACAAGAGGTAAGAATGGGGATATGTGGTCTTTGTGGTTGTGGTGTTGATCCCAGTCAACAAGGATGGATGATATACAAACAGCAGCATTCTGTGGAGCCAAAACTGAGGAAAGAAAAACAAGTAACAAACATGCTTATTAGAATGAGAAAATGTCCTGTCAAACTTGGAATCTCCTGTTCGTCACTATAGATAATGTTGTCTCTTCGAAAGTTACCAACATCACGAAGGGATAAAAGCATCCAAGGACCTCGAGTCAGCTGATAAAAAAAAGGATAAATTATTGAAGGAGGATTGTGAGCAGAAGAGCATATGCAATGATGCCATGCAATTCAGAGGGTGAGGCAGAGGCTGAAGTATGAGGAAACATTTACAGGGACCTAAAAGAATATTTGAAAGCTTCATATGCTTTTAAAAAAATCCATCTCAATTAGTGCAATATCTCTTTGAAGCGTCGCAGCAAAGAACATTTTGTGGCGAGGCAGCTCCCTGCTGCGGGGGGTGGGGGAGTGTTGGATGATTTCTTTGCTTATGTCATGGCCATGTGGAATGAAATCAAAAATATTTCCATCCACAGGCAGCAGCTCCTATAGCAAGTTGTAACACAGCCATTTCTAAGGCTAAACTTTCAAATTGCCGTGCAAGACATGGTGATGTCTTCACTAATTGAAATTCCAGTGATGACTGAAATAAGTTATTCCAGGGATTAGCTGAGATACAGCAAACTGGTAAGAAAAGCAGAGATTAGAGTATTAGCCTACCCAAGCAGAGGTTCCTCCATTCTGTTTAGTCTGGATGAATGACTCATATTGTATCCATCAGTGTCATAGCTGAGCACCTTTTGTACACACAGAACTTGAATACAATGTTGACAGAAGCACAACACTGCATAATAAATCCTGCTTCCTGAAGCACATGGGCTCAAACCGTTATCACCAAATCTTACCTTTGCCCTTAATCTCTAGATAAAACCAGGTCCCATTTCATAATTTGTTGCATTCACCATGTACTTCCCCACCTCTGGGGAAAAGGAAAGCCAGGGAGATAAACTTCTCACCCCAGTAGTGAATAGAACAAAAGTCAAAAAGAGACTGGAAGTTCAAGATACCTATCCCTTCCCCCCATGTGGGAAGGCTCCCTCTGTTCCTTTTTCCCATCTCTTTCCCTTCCAGGCCTGGGAAGAAGAACAAAAGACACTGCAATGTGTCCCCTTCTCAAGGAGTGAATAACATGAGGTAGTACAGAAGGATCTGCAGAGTAACAATTCTTGCAGGAGCTTAAAGGTAAGGGGGTAGACAGAAATGAGAGCAGGGACCAGCAGTGCTTCATCCTAAATATATGGTGAAGAGGTAGCATTATAGGCAGAATTACAGCAGCAAACACACACGTGCACACACGCACACAAACCATGGCAAGGGACAGAGGGAGTTCAAAAATTCAAAACAAGTCCAAACAATAATATACTCTTTTTAAAAGCAAATATTCACATTTGGGGGGCCAGTCTCAAATTATGGGCCCTGACTCATGATTTTTGAACCTTTAGTATCAGCAACACAGCTTTTTATGCTGTAATTATAGCAGTCTTAATTAGATTGGGAGATTGCTCCAAGATTCCTGAGACACCTTCTGTAACAAATATAGACACCCTCAGGGCAGTCATATACATTTATGGAAACAGCAATTTAAATAACAGCTATAAACAGATCAAGTGGGTCTGGTGACATCACCACAATGAAAAATGATTTTTGACAGCAGCAGATGAAAAATTATTCTAAAAGGGAGTCATCCTCTTTTTTTTTTTTTCACTACGTCAAAATGCACTGATGTGATTTAAAATCACAAATAAGAAAAACAAGTACATTCCTTTCACTCATCAGCTATGGCATACTTTCTCAGTAGAAGCTTATAAAGAAGTTGTGTTACACCAGAAATAGTTCTGCACACCCTTGTTGCACCAATAGGAAGCTATTTAATGCAGCCCCGACACTGTAGTTTTTGCTTCACTTGCTGCATGCATGAAGTTATAAGTTCTCATGGTGAGATTTTAAGCACATTCCTGTTTGTTCTTCTTGTTTTCCACTTCTTTCCTCGAGTTCTCTTTGCTAGCCAAATCTGGTTTGGTTTTAACCGATATGAGACAAAGATTGCATTGCCTTGCCAAATTCCCTCCTACCAAATTACTGAATTACAGAAGGCAATCCCTATTTCAGTAGACCCTGGTTGTTTTGCTCGACCTCCAGCAGGTGTCCAATTAAGTCTGAATAATTTATATGATATTCCCTTTCCATTGATATTTCTAGAGTTAAACTGATGAGATCTCTAGAGACGGATTATCAGTGCTACACCTTTTGTCTTTAATTATACTGGTTGAAGATGAATGAAGGTACCAGAAGGATCCCAGATGGGAAGTAGCACACTTATTAGATAGCTGATAATTTAATATACGTTCTGAATTCTGATTATTTCCTTTAAACATCTGAAGAGCTTTTGACATATCTTACAACAAAATCTTAGTACTTACACAGTTGGACACTGACTGTAGTTTATTTTTTTTTATAAAGATTAAAAACACTGCACAGATGCAGGCAAAGAATTGTGATAGGCATTAGAAAACAAAGACTTTTAGACAAGGTGAGTGAAAAGGTCCTGGTTAATGCATTCAATCTGTTGTTTCTAACAAATGCATATACATCATCTAAGAGAGCATGTAGAGGAGCAGAGCAGAAAACCCCTTGAGGACCCCCTGGAGTCCCATCATAGAAGACTCTCACTCCCCCTGCTCCAGCACTGTAGCTCCTCTTCATGTATTTTACTTCAAAGAATGTTTCATTGGAAATGAAACTCTAGATGAGTTCAAATTCAAGAGTCACAGCAAAATGGACTTGCTAGGTAGAGCCTATAATGTGGACATCTAACACTAGGTCTCAGTAGGTCTCAGTAACCAGAGGTGTACATCTGAGCTACTTGTCTGGACTCCTTAGAGTCTGTTGAGAAAAATAGGCATGTACATAATCCTTTCATCTTCAGGAAGAGGTATAAAAGAGGTCAGATAACACTGTCGAAGTACCATCCTCAGGGATCAGCACGAATCTTGCTGAATCTTAGTATTGCACATCTAAAAATTATTTAGGCCTGGCCCAAAGCCAACTGAAGTTAAGTCAAGTACTAGGTATCTCAAGCTAAATAGGAATACACTGAGCTGTTTTAGTCACGTAAACTCAATGACATGTGAACGGTGCCTTTTTTCGGTCCTACAGGGCTTCCCATGGAAGGGAAAAGTTATATATCATAGCCTAGTGCCTGTGCTCCTTCCTTCTAGACTCCAGTGCAGACAAACTGAACCACTTAAGAAAGCATATCGTCTCCACCAGAAACTAAAATTTAGATCTTTTACTCACACACTTATTTTCTAGGTAGGCAAAGCTCAGTACAGGGATGCTTTGGTACAATTGTGTGGGAAGCTTGACTAATCATTGCACTGAGCATATTTTTATGCTGCATTCTCATGTTCTTATTGATTTGCTGTTTCTCAGTTGTCCAAAAATGAGATGAGTATCTCACAAAAACAGACAAAAATCTGCTCAAAGGTCATGTGCATTGAATTGGCACGGCACAGGAGAAGGATTCAAACACAGCCATTGAGAACCGAAAAGAAAGTCATGGGTGATAGCACTAAGGTCTCAGAACTTTTTTGATTGGTTGCACAATCCTATAAACAGCAAATCCACCCACCATATTCTTTTACTTCTGTTGTACAGAGATGATCAATTTTTGTACTAAATGGAGTATTGGCTAGTAGTAAAAAAATGAACCAAGGGATCAGAAAAGAAGAATTCTTCTTTCTGCCTCTGGAAATCAGAGTGTTATGACATTTCAGAGAAATATTGTGATGCTTGCTTCATTTAACCTGTAAAGAACTTGAAGAGCTCTGCTTCAAACTAGATATTGTCCAGAGTCACGTCCAAAGTAATCAGTGATAATACGCATAGTTTGAGGAGCATGAAATAAGACCCTGCATAGATGCACAGCAAGTTTTACAGAAACATGCACACGTAGCTACATGTGCCTTACACTCTTTTTTTGATCCTTCTATAAAGAAAAGAATCCATTCTGCTATTTCAGCTTCACTCTGTTATCAATTATAAATGTTTTACAGCTCAAGCACAAGATCAGTCAACCGAGGGGCTTAGTAAATGTGTTATTTATACAGTTATTTGTTAAAATGAGCTTCATTGCATTACAGAATGTTAAGACAAATTGTTGTGCCCTTTAGATTCATTATAGATGACAAAATTCTAAATAAATCTTAAATAGGTATTCACCTTTCATCACACAGGAACATAAATGGTTAGATCTTATCAACAGGGGAGTTTTTTTAATCTTCTTCCTTTATTAACCACAGAAAAAAAATGATTGCTATTTTTCCTGCCTTTCCCTTTAAAAAGTCTTATCATCCTTGTTGGGGGGTTAAAGTAGATCTTCTTTCAAGTAAGGAACAAATCAATCTTTAGTGAAGGAAAGCTTAACTAGCTTTACTGACTCTGGCCTGCCAGGTACTATCTCACAGTGAGACATTAGTTAGCCATCAAAGGCAAGCCAGCTTTTTATAAGGGTACTTTATTGTACAAAAGCAAGGAGTGCACTATCTTATCATCTGGTCTTGTAACTTTCTCCTTCATTGTGCTGCTACAGATTTAAAAAAAAGACTTAGGACATAAATGTCATCTTCTGTGTCATTAACCCAAAATCTATTAGAATTTTATTAGAAAATAAGTACTAAGGCAGTACAGCTACATTTCCTCCCTTACGCTGTGCTAAATTGCTTGTGAAAGTGATATATTATTATTCTTACACTGCATCTATTGCAAAAAATGGAAGACAAGCCCACATACTGTGTACATTAAATGGTAATGTTAAATTGGCAATGAAGCAATGAACATCTCCCTAAATCTCCAAGCAGGTTCTACAAATTTCCCTTTCGTAGGTTACCGATACATAAAGAAATTGTTTCCATCTAGGACTAAGCAAACTGTACTAGTAAGCTAACTTGTTGGTGTATCCAGGTCACAAGCTATTAACCTTTTATTTAGAGACCAGTTTTTAATGAATACCCACCAAAAAAAGAAAGTGCTGCCATATTGCTATGCTTGGGGCAGGCGGTTCCTTCATTATTAAAAGTCAGAAAAGTCTTCAGAAAGAAAACACGTTTCTGAGCCAAGAATTTAGAGGCTATGAAATGTTATTAAGGTTTCTGCAAAAGAGAAAAGGTCCCAGTTTGGGTTTTTAAAAAACACATATTGGAAAGCAGAAGTCAGGAGGGATTCAATTTATTCCTGTGTAACTGGTCAGGCCAATGTTAAATAAAGAGCTAAGTTTTGCATGGACTTCGGGCTACCTCCTTTTACCCAGAATGCAGCACACAAAGAAACTGCAAAGGATAGACCCAAAAAAGCCAAAACAGTGCATTGGCAAGTAGCAGGCTCAAGCCTTTCTAGGGAGCTCTTTGCTCCCAGGTAAACTTGGCAGTGCTGAATTTTCTGAATTAGTGAAGAAAACCCCTCTAATTCTTGTAAGATGAAATCAAGCCAAAGTCCTGCCCTTCGGGATGGCTGCTGCAAGTCCCAGGCTTCCCCTCCACAGCAAGCCACAGAGGACAGGCGTGCGTAAGGTCAGGAGCAGTTCCCAGAGACAGCTAGCAAGTCTCTCTCCTCCACCTTGAAATTATCCTGCTCTCCCAGCAGGACCCAGGTAGCCTCTGCAAAGAGCCCATTTCTAATTCTCCTGCTCCCACGCCTTCGGATGGTGATGATAGTCCATGAAGCTTTCAATCTGCACAAAAGAGCACCGGGAGAAATTAAAGCTCTTTAGGCTGGAACTGCTGCTGCAGAATATAATTGACCCATCCAACACTGGCAGCTGCTTTCCAACCTTAGGAGATTTGAGCACGTGTAGCGGGACACAGTTTTCAGAAATGAACACAGCCTGCAGGTGGGAGCTGAACCAGTGCGTCTTCAATCCAGTCTTAGTTCAGTTTAAACTGGGACTAAAGTCCTTCTAGCTTGGGTCCCGGTTCAAGCCCATAAGAGATCATGATCAGGTCCAGCAATCCCACAAAGCATTTAACACTGAAAAATACTGCATTTAAAAATAGGAATGGGCACACGATGAAGGCAAAACCTCAGGGCGCAGTTCAGCCAGAGGGACGGTCCCTGCTCCCCCAGCAGCACTGGCACCCTCTGCGCTTGCCGCACAGCCCCGCAGGGTCCTCGTACTCCTCACATCTGGCTTGAGAAGACGGGGAGACACTGCGGCACTGTGAGGGTGCTGCTGGCTGTAGAAGTTGAGCAGAAGACAGAGTTAAAAATAACTCCTCTGCTACATGCTTAAGTCCCAGAGGTACAGAAACCCAGACACATTTATACAGTGATGTAGCCCACAGGACTGCAAAGGTCCAAAAGACATATAAAGGGCTCTGCTGTAAAAAAACACTTTGCTCTCTATTGTAAGAGAAGGGAGATCAAAAAAATAGGGCTACAAAAAGTACCTGCATTGACAAGGACCCACTAGCATTTGCCAAGCAGCACAGCCTTGTATCATGGTGCAGAAACCAGGGCTTCTGCCCACACTGAGGAAACCCGGGATCAGGGAGAGTCAGAGGATGGGTAGAAGCAATAGAGGCTCTATGTGATGTGGCCTTGTATACCCTTCAAGGTACAGACAGCCCCCACACTCAATAGCTCCCCAGCAGAGAGGTCACTTTATGGTTAACTGAGTATTCTGAAGCAGTAACTATCTGCTGGTTCAGTCCCAATCTGGGTATAAGAATGATTTCAAAATGATGGTTCAGTATCAGTTCCTCTCCCAGGAAAAAACAAGGCTTTGAACCAGTACAAGCTCACAGCTAGTGCTAGGTTTGGTTACAAATTTTGAAGAAATGAGAGCGTAAAATAGACCCGTGGATGGAAACTGAGATGCATTTTGCTTCATAGTTAATAAATCATACCTGATTCTCTTTGTTCAGAGACAGAAAAAATAACTGGAGCTTCAAAGGTGCTCACGTTGCTGTCATTGTCAGAAAGGCTGTTTGTGAGCATGCTTCATCAAAGGACATTTCATCTCTGCATACACACCCTTCACATTCTGCTGCCAAAGCAATGTCAGCCTGGGTCATGTGCCTTCAAGGCAACTTTAACTTGGGCACCTTTCTTCAAAAGACATTAAAAATGATTTACATTTTTCCTCCCTTAATCAGCATTTTTGGTATCATTTGTGTCAGTGCCAAGTTCCCTTCATTCTTCACCTGTATTCTGGCCTGCCTTTCGCCTCCCCTGTGTGCTCCTGAACACTGCTTGAGTGCCAAGAAACCCATACTGATGAATGCAAAGTTTGTTCAGTTTAGGAGAGGAAACTATATTGTACAGCCTTCTATGTAACCTACACTAAAAATCTATCTAGCATTAGCTTAAATCTTTCATGAACGGAGTCGTTTTTCTGAATAGGATACTTTTGTTACAAATGGCACATACCCCAAACTTGGACTCCAGCCATTTTTTTTCTCATTACATTTCTTAACTCATATTATGCAGTTTATGCCAAGATGACAGAAAGTGACACACTGTGACCTCTATCCTGCCAGGAGGAGGCTGGGACTTGATGCAGACTTTTGGATTTTGAGCAAGCATTTTTTTGAATGAGCTCTCAGGTACTGCGGTGATTATTTCATGTTGATTACTGTTCTTTACTGCCAATACCACTTTCCCTGATGGGTTAACTTTTTCACATCCATGTGCCTCTTCCATCAAGGTAAATTATTAAACAATTCATTTCATTTGTTTGAGGGCTGTTGGTTTGTTTGGGGATTGTTTTTCCTTTCCCTGAAATACATTTAATTTACCATGCATTAAAGTGTGCAGCAGAAATCACAGTACAATTTCAGGAGAAATTATGCAGGGAACAGGCAAGAACTGCACATTATTCATATTGCACAGAACTTGATAATAAGTTATTATTGTCCACTCTCAGAGGGGCAAACTGAGCCATGAAAAGTGATTGCTGAGATATTCCAATGCTTCTGCGGGCACAATGGTGTGAGTGTTTCCAATATGGCTCAGCATACTGTTTTCACTTACATTTAATGCCAATGCCAAGCACACGACATAAGGGCACTAAAGTCCTTTCAGATGTTGATGACTCACACTCTTTAAATATGTCACATGCCCGGACAAATCCACCTTCCCTTAGAAGGCACCAAATGCCATTAGATGAAGCAGATGTTCCTAGCCAACCTGACCATGACCGCGAAGTGACCCTCATCTATTTTGGATTTATCAAATCATCAAAGGCTCCTGTTCCTGCCAATGAGACTTGGGGCAGGCAATTCAAAGAGGTCATTGTGTAATGACCAGCTGCCTGAGCCAACTGAGGCAGAAAATACTGCCTCCGGGGGAGCTGGGCTGTTCCTGAGGGAAGAGGACCCACGGGAGCCAAGGAGACCATGGAACAGGCAGTGCCCTCTCCTACCAGGATGCTGACCCACCACATCTGAAAAGAAGGAGCCCAATGACTGTGACAGGCATCAACCAGCAGTTGACCATCAGACAAGGTGAATAAGTCAGACCTGGGGTCCATCCAGGAAGACCTTTTGGGAACAGTGTGAGGCAGGAATGGGGACCTGACTGGAGCATAGGTCTGCCGTCCCTCCAGAGGGTCCCATCAGGAAGCCAAGACAGGGCATGACAGAGCAACCCCAACATGTCTCAGCCAGGATGTCTGTTTTGAAATGGGGCTACTCATGGGCAGAAAGTGCATGGGTGGTGACGGCAACAGAGGCCTTTGGGTGCCCTTATGGTCCTGACAGTGTCCTTCCCCTTTCAAAGGGCAGTAAATACCAAGGTTAGTCAGCCAGCTTCCAGGATGTTTTCTTAGTGTTCATACAACAGAACATAGGTAGTCAGAAACACCTGGAGGGTAGGACCTTCAGTCAACCACATAGCACACCATACCAAATCACATAACAGATACCAACCACAGCTTCAAGAACAGAAAGAGATTAAAGCAAAGAATAAGGTCACTCAGTGTTTACAATTTTGTTCCAGCAAAATCCTGGAACCTCAAAACTTAGCAATACAGCATTTTACCATAAATGACCAGTAGCTCACTTACTAAGAAAATATGCCAGAGCCACAATCACATAAGCACTAATAATGTCAAAATGTGGAATACAGAGGAGGTTGTACTCCCAGATATTGACTCAGTAACCTTTTAGGAGCTTTACGTATGAATCATGTTGTGAAACAAGAGGTTAGTAATGAATAAAACTAGCTGATAAAGAAGTATTGTAGCAGTTTATTAGAAATGTGGCCTGTGTCAAGCCCCTTACCGTAATCATGAATGGAATAACTTCTGTAGCTACGAAAGAGCTATTGGAGCAGATCACTGAACAGAAAAGATCCTCTTTATGGACTGCTCAGGCACTAAGAATCACTCAGCCAACAGCCCTTTTCTGCTTGGGTGCTATCTCCAGGTGCTTTATATTTTGCTGTCAGAGACTTACACAATCAAAGCCTAAAACTAAGATGATAGTGTCTGTTCCACATCAGGTAAGTGCCTAAATGTAGCTTTCAATCCCTATGTTTAGGCACAGCCTTTCTCAAAATTTATTCCTCATCTAGTTTGCCAAACATTCACTACAAACACCTCCAGTTTATCAGTAGGGAGGGAAATGATTTGATATCTCACATCCTCTGTTGCCTTTGAGATCCTTGTAACACCATGGTACCTCACCAATTCTGCTGTAAACAGGGACAGCTTCAGACAAAGGCAAAACCAGCAATTATCTTGGGCAACAGACCTCTGAAAAGTGCTAATTTCCTATGAGTTCCATGCCCCCTTTGTCTACACCAAAGCCAGGGTCTGATGCTGTTGCTGCGGAGGGAGGATGGGGCTGCCTGGGGTAGGCAACTCCATAGCATTTAATGCTCCCCGATCTCAGGTATGTGTCTCCCCCTCCTTCCTCACCCTGCCTTTGCAGAAGCAGCCTGTCCTCCCAGGGGGCAAACCCTGAAGATCAGAGCGGGTTCTTGGAGCGACAGGCAAGAACCGCTAAACTGAGCTTGGTGGAAATTTGCTGATGCGAAAGCAGTCTTCAGTGATACCACGCTGCATGCCGCCGTAACCTCAGCAATAACTGACTTGGCAGATTTCTTTTCCAGACAATCTAGCTCAAAAATGGCAAACAGACTCTCTTTCTGTATTGTTTACCTGCTAGGGAGCGGAGAATAAATGAAGCATGCACATGCATGTGCACAACTTTTGTATATTGGGAAAGTTACCTGTCCTTCACTTTCTCATTTATTAAACTCTTATTTTGACAGGTTCTTGCACACATGCTTGGACAATTTTCAGAAGTATCATCAATCTAACTGCAGCTGAGTTGCTCTCTCACCCCCCTGTTCAGATTGTGACTGAACAGTTGCTTTTAATAAATGAGTGATATGGCTGGGTGTTATCAACCTACTGTAACATTTAATAGATATTCACAACATATATTAATCATGAGCAAGTTTACAAAGGATTCAATCCTGCAAGGTGTGGAGAACACTTGTCTCTCCTTGAGGTCGGTGAAAGAAGAAAGGTTGAGAATTTTGTCCTCACAGGTACTGCGTTACAACTGCCAGGTCTTCCTTCTGGACATTACAAAACTCAGCACAGTTTTCTGAAGAAATGCATGTGCTATATGGTCATTTTATGGATATATGGTTGCTTTACCTGTACCCTGTTCCTTGTGGACTGAAAGATTTATTTTTGTTTTAAAAGCTGAACTACAAAAAGAAGCCTTCCACCAAATTCATCCCAGGTACAGAAGCCTGCCCTTAAACAGAACTTGCTGCATTTTCTAAGGCTGCTTTGAATCAGAAAGATGCTGCCTGGCATATAAACCCCATATAGAAAATAAAAATGCTGGCAATCCTTTCCAGATGCAGAAGTCAGAAAAACTTTGTGAATTAAAAATTAACCAAGTATATAAGAACAATAACACAACTTCCTAAAATTTAGCAACCTATTAAAGTGAAATATGGAATTACAATTAAGATTAATGGGAGCCAACTAGAATGAATTTCAATCAGTTTTATTTTAAAGTATGCGGGCTCCTTTTAATCATTTATGTGAAATTATCAGATCTAACATCATTATTGTTGTTTCTTCCTTACCACATCAAATATAAAGCATGCACACAGAAGACTCTGTTCCCACAAATATAATGTGCCCTTTTTGACTTCTTCCCGTAAAAGCAAACACAACAGAAAATACTCCACTATTCAAATGTTTGAATACAAAGTACCACAGAACATATCAAATAAATTAGTCTCTACCATGCTATTAAAGTTATTAGGTCATTTCTTTAATATGGAATTTTAAGAATAAAGTTCAAATTCCTAACATACAATAAAAGGAAAAGAAAATAAGAATGTTTAATCCTAAGAAAGTATTGTTTTGGGGTTTTTTTCACAACAAGAAGGTGGTGCAGCTGAAATGCACATAATTGTGTTCACTAAATATACACCAATTTGTCTGATCTGTTTATAGATTTACTCATGCTCTGCCTGGCATTCGGTCACTTCTTGACATCGGGTAGTAACATTAGATATTTCATGAAAGATTACAAAAGTTGCCACCAAATTCTATATACTACAAGAGACAATGTTGCTTTCACTCCATCAGCGATGTTCTTTTCTCAGGTCTGTAGTTCGTTTTCACCTTAAGAAAGTGATTTTCATTACCACCTGCAGCCTTGTAGCTTGGGCCTGGTAATTTGCTGCTTCACTTTCGAACTGAAGAGGTTACAGGTAAGGTCTCATGTCTCCATGGATTACATTGAACAACAAGCCTTTTATTTACTTTTTTCCTGAGAGGGAAGTCTTGACTTGTGAGAAGCTTCTTCATATGCAGTACTGAAAGTTATGGGGCTGAGTGTCACAAAATCTAACTGGTTTACCAGTCACTTCGTTCTCCTGAACATTTCTGCAAGAATTTAAACATCATAAAAACTGTATATGTGCTTTTACATCACCAGAGTTAGTGAAAAATCACTGGAAACTAGTATTTTTTCCTTTTTTTTTTTTTTTTTTTCCAGAAAGCAGAAAATTGAACCTAAAACTAGGTGCAGGCCTAGGAATGGGATACTTGGGCAGCTGAAGGAGGTTACACTATGGCCCCTGACCAGTGTGAATAAACTATCAGTTTTCAGTATTCAAAACTGTCTTCCTTTTCACTTCTTCTGTATTTATGCTTTGGACTCATTTGTTTGTAGTGTCTTATGCTATAATTGTTTTGCCTCTGTAGCCCATGATGAAATGTCATATTAGATGATACTGTAAACTTGCAGAATATTTAACAGCCATGAAAAAGCTATTCTTCACCCTCTTCTGGCTTCTGTATGTTAATGTCTCCGTGTCTCCTTCAACATAATCTAGGTTATTTTAGGGGTTCTTTACCTCTGGACATGCTTTCAAATCTCATTATGCAAATCCAGGATATGACACATAGGCGAAAAGAATATATTCAAGTTATTAAATGAGAAATCTGAATTCTTTTCAAAGAAGGGTTACATACACAGTAATAGAAATTAGAACTGTTAACTGAGAATGAATTTTCCAGCTGTCAGTGTAACAAACAATAATAAAAGTTTTTTAATCAACTCAGTTGGCTACCTGATGTTTCCTTCAACAAGAGGCATTTTTCATATGACAGGTTCTCGGGAGAAGAGATGACAAAGGCCCTATACGTGGACAGAATGCCTGTAACAGGAGACACCCGGCTAACAGCAGCCCCCTGTAAGATCCCAGCCCTGATGCCCTGCAAGGGGTCCAGGCAGCAAGTGAAGGTGTCCAGTGCTGAGTGAGAAGAGGAAATGGGGGAAGTATAGTTGCAGTGAGCAGAAAAAAAGCAGATGGTGCCAGTAGGCTGTAGGATTGTTGATTTTGGTTTGTAATTACAACTGGCAATCATTTTGAACCGCTGCTGCTTTTTTTAATTATTCAGCTTTGATTGCAATTACAAGCCAAAATCAACAGTCCTAATAACAGAGCTCAGAGTCTTCTGATGAAACAGAAAAACTCCCAAGTGTTTGGAACCTGACCTTACAACCCTGCAATTTAATAGGAAAACTCATTAACAAGAAAACCTTTTGGATCATAGGTTGGGTGCCAATGTATTCATAGCCTACAACTGTAAGAGTAAGGTTACAGTGAGGACAGTTGAAGTTTTCTTTTGGAAGCTGAACTACAGTGAGCAAAACCAGACCTTAACAAAGTGGCAACCAACTTCATGCACCATTTTGCTGTAGAGCCTAGTTTAAGGCAATTGGGTGTCTCAAGATGAACCAAAGCCTGTAGCTTTCTAGAATAGTGAACATTTTTGAAAAGAATATGTCTGACTTCTAACTCATTGAGAACTGTCTTATGTATACAACAAAACTCATCAGTCTTTTTAAGCATTTACAAGTTAGGAGCCTTTTGAAATCTACGTCCTAGGTTCATCAAGCACCGCAGGCTCAGACAGAATGCAAAAAGTCCATTTTGAGCTTGTGAGAAGTGGCCTCAAGCACATATTTGAGCACGTAAGTGGATATCAAGTCCATTTTGTGTGTTCCACTTCACAGTCACTCTTGAGGATGAACCTCATCTTGAAAGGAAAACAAAAATAGACTCAGCAAAATGTTATAGAAAATTGGACCAGAAGTGACCTCAAGAGTACTTCTGATCCTTCTCCCCACCGAACAATACCTAAGCCATGCCTGCCAGAGGAGTTCCTCAGGTGGAGACTCCACAACCTTTCACAGCTTCTGCTACAATTTTCCTGTCTTTACTCTCATTACGTTATTCCCAACTTTCAACATCAATCCTCATCACACCAGTTATAGCCTGTTATCTCTTGTTCTATCAATAGAAAATGAAGGGAAGACTTTCCCTCCTCCTTTAAGTTGTGCAAAGACTGTTACGTTTCCCTCTAATATTCTCCTTTCTTTACTTGACTGTCCCAATTTCTTAAGCCTTTCTTCATAAATTACATTTTCTATTCCTACAATTACTGTTTTCAGCAACCTTTCCAGTTGAGCCAGGTCCTTCTCAAAAGTTAGTACCCAAAACTGGGCATAATACTGCAAACAAGCCTTTACCTCAACTTTATAATAGAGTGGGTGAAGATTTCACATACCCTACAGGTAATACTCCTGTGTAAATATCCTACTAACTCACAACAAAATTACATTTTTTAATCTTGTTGAGTATGTGATTCACTGTGACAGGAGATCCAGCCTAACCTCCTAATTCGCCAGTAAGAATACTCAGTTCTCCAACCTCTTATTCTCTCTCTGTGTTGATGTAAGAAGATTATTCCTGTCCAAGCCCAATATCTTGAAATTCGTCTTGTTGAACTGCATTGTGCTGCCTTAGGCTGCATCTTTAACTTGTCAAACTCTGAAGTGTAATCCTGTTCTCCAGTATGCTCCTTAAATGTTGGTATCATCTGAAAGTTCATGAAAATACTGAAAAGTGATAGTGAGCTTTTGATGACTACTTTCTAAATACAGTGCCACGCTAGTCTTATGGTAATTAAATCTATAGAGTACTTTCTTAAATAGTTTATAAAACACTGTGAGAGACAATATCAGAATTTATCAGCAGAAAGCAGCATGTCATTGCCTGTTTCTTCCCTATCCCTAAGGGCAGGTATTATTTAGTTCCAAAAAGAAATTAGATGACTGACATAATTTGTTCTTGGCAAATCCATGATGGCTGTTAACTCATTTTCTTATTGTCTTCAGGTGTTTGAAAATACTTTGAATATTTTTCCCAATATTATTCCATAAATCAAAACTAAGCAGAAAGCAGACCACTCTATGATTTTTAGTTCCTCATGTCACCCTTTTCCAAAGGTAGATACCATGGTTTCTCTTTCCCAGTCTTCTGGAAACCTATGTATCTTCCAAGAATTATCAAAGATAACCACTAACGGCTCTAAGGTTGCTTCACATTGCAGTGATTTTCCTGAGACATGAAACCTATTTTCTTCCTGAAAACATTCAAGACCTAAATATTCCCTTTCTTATTATTTTCTTCTGAGATTAGCTTTGTTAAATTTATGAGCACAGCTGACCACTTTAGTGAAGAATGACACACAAAAAACCACTAAATGTGTCAACCATCTCAACCTCATCTTCTGGTAGCTTATTTTATTGTTTTTTAGTTAGTGAATCCAATTTTCTCCTTGGTCTCTCTCTTGCTTATAACATACAGGGAAAGTTTTCTTACTAGCTTTTCTGTCCCTTGCTACTTTAACATGGTGATTATTGAGAATGAGATAACTCAAGCATTAATTTAAACAGCTGGTGTAAGAAATACAATGTATGTTGTGGTACTTTCAAGTGCAATTCCGGTCAGCTGGAGCAAGTAGGTGCACAGCAGTCTGCCTTGCAGCAACCACCAGCATATAGTGGTGCGTAGTGGAGCTGGTGGCTGTGTATGTTCACAAGTGGAATGAGAGCTGGCATCATGTCACGTGCCAAGAAGAGGCACCGTCAAAGAGATCAGAAGAGCAGACAGCACTCCAATGTATGCCACAGCATCATCTCCCTCCTTCTCCTCTTGTTGGGTGCACTGGAAGTCAAATGTAGGACAGAAAAGTGGGATAATTATGCATTCAGTGGGCTTACTGCACCTTGTGAGACAGCCCACAGCTGACCTACCTGCAGCTGTCCTTGCTGCGCCTGGTGATGAACGCAGGCACTGTTAGCCTGCTTCTGCCCTAAGCCCCAGGCAGACCAAGAGGTGGATTGACTGGCTCCATTTCTCTCTGTTTTCCTGTCAGTTCCTCTGCCCATAAATGATAGAAAATCTCTCTCCACCATGCCTCCCCTTTTCTCTGAGCAATGCAATTGGAGCTGTGTCAGTGCAGCTACTTTTTTCTTTGCTCTGATTGCACAATAATGAAAGGATGGGAAACAAAGACTAGCAACTTTTGAGATTAATCCCCCTTCTGTTCTCAGCTGTCAGACTTACTTATTTTTTCCTTTTTTCGGCTAAATCAGGTCATTATTCTACAAATCTTTACTCTGAATGAAAGATTAAACTCAGGTATTTTATTTTCATCAGGGCATAATATTCAGCACAGAATAATTGGCTATAGTTTCATCTGGATATTTGTATGGGGCCTCTGATCAAATTCCGCTAAACCCTTACTGACCCTTTCCATTTTGTCGAATTCCTTAGGATCCTACTGTAGTAGAGTCCTGGCAAACAGAATTTTGCACTCAATTATACCTATCTCCACATCTGAGATGTCATGTTTTCATGAAGCCTCTTTAAGCAATCAAGAGAATTAAAAGGTCTTCAGGGATGCTTTGCAATAAAAATAGTAATAGAAAAGAAAAAAATCCATAACCTAAGTGTTTGTCCTTGACATAATCAGTATTTTTTCTACAATGAGAAGAAAAAAAAGAGGAAGAAAAAAAAAAAAGAAGCAGGAAATAAGAAAAGGCTTTCAGACTACGTTTAACTGCTTCAAAGCCAACAATAAAAGTACCACAGTTAAACCAGAGGACTAAAAAGGCATAAGGTCATCAAAACCAAGGCTCATTGAGCCAGTGTATTTGGATAGATGTCATTTCCACTTTGTCTGTAGAAAGAGTGCTATATTGTGTATAGAGAGCAGAGCTCATGCTGCCATAAAATTAAAAACAAAAAATAACCACACTCCATTACAGTGGTGTTATGAGGAGCAGGCAGGCTTCTTGTACTTGAATAGACTCTCTGGTGTGACTATTGAATCTACCTTGATGTGTCTTACTTTACTGATTACTTTACTGATAGTGTCTTTTTTTAAAAGACACTATCACAGAGGGAGCGTATTTTCTCAACCAAGAAAAACTGGCTTTATGCCACTTCTACTCTACCAGAAATCGACCCCACAGTAGCTTTGGGATTTAATTTAAACAGAGAGAGACAAAGCATGACAAAAGCATGGAGCATAACAGCCCAACATGGGCCTCTGCTAAAGCATAGGAGGTCTCTGCTGTTGCAACAAGTCAGAACATTTCTAGACCTAGTGTTTCTGTTCATGTTTTGCTTTGTTTTCTCTTAAAAAAAAATATTATCAATTTAGAAGTAAATGCCTACTATAAAATTCTCTTTCAGAGGTAGTAAAAGGCAATGAGACTGGCTTATGCTTGGAGTCCTTGGAAAGTTATGCCTCTTACATTAATGCCTAAAACTGTTTATGAAACATTTTGGGTTATTTCTCTCAGAGGTATCAGATTTTCATGATATAAAGGTTATGGAAGGAGTTCATATCAGACTAGGTCCTGCACAGGCTATTTTATTGATTTCTTTGCTCTCTTATGAATGGTTAGCCTTTTGGTCACATTTTTAGCATACGCAGTGTGAAAGTGCATTTAGTCTTGTATGATATAGTAGTCCATTGACTTTGGGCAGAAGACCCCTAATTCCCAGAAATACTGCTTGGATCAGCAGCTGCACTAACAAGTTTGAAAGGTACAAGGCAAGCAGTGTCCTCTGAATGTGGAAATCTAAAACTCACCTCTTCTTCAGGTTACTCATGTCTTCTCTGATTGATATCGTTGAGTGTTTTTTCAGTTTTCTCCTTTGGTTCAGCTTCGAGTTTCTCTTGCATGTACCACAGCTGGGAAACAAAATACTCTATCATGAGGAACATACAAATAAAGAGGAAACAGAACAAGTGTCATGTTCCAGGGACAAGAACGGTAAAGCATTGTTCAAAGCATGCTGCTGGGTAGGGGTCAGATATTCAACCATGGCACCTCAAAGTCTCTGCTGAAGTAGGACCAGGGAAAGCCTTTCACATAGACCACCAGCATGCATGATTCTAAAAAGCCAAACCACATTTTACATACAAAGTAATAAGGAGCTTCTAGTACCTAAAGGGGGCCTACAGGAAAGATGGGGAGGGGCTCTTTATCAGGAATGTAGTGATAGGACGAGGGGTAATGGTTTTAAACTGAAAGAGGGGAGATTTAGATTAGATATTATGAAGAAATTCGTTACTGTGAGGGTGGTGAGGCGCTGGAACAGGTTGCCCAGAGAAGTTGTGGATGCCCCATCCCTGGAAGTGTTCAAGGCCAGGCTGGATGGGGCTTTGAGCAGCCTGGTCTAGTGCGAGGTGTCCCTGCCCATGGCAGGGGGTTGGAACTAGATGATCTTCATGGGCCCTTCCAACTCTAACCATTCTATGATTCTGTGATTCATCACCAGTGAGTGAGTGAACCCTAGGAATAAGTAAGGAAATCAGGACAGCTAAAAAATATTTGCAAATATGACTCAGAAATTACTTGGTTTTCTAGAAATCTTCTGTATTTACTTACTGAAGAGGCATGAAAGGCAGACCTCATTTCCTATATATAGCACCAGGGGTAAGGGAGATTCTCTTCCTGGGCAGAGAGGTGGGAAAAGGAAAAAGGGTGGAGAGTTCTTGCTGACTGGCTGCAGCTCAGCTGGAGCACAGAGAGGGATAAGAGAGTGTGGTCACCAGGAAGAACCATCCCAGCATCCATGTGTGACACCAAAACCCTATCCTGTCACACAACCTGGATAAGAGGACTTCCACTGAAGGAAACAAGAGTTCTCATGGATGTACAGAGGATCTGTTGTGCAGGTTGGTTCACTGGGTGTTATTCTGCTGTACCAGATGCGCTCAAAACAGAGTGCACATTGGCCCAAATTAATCTGCCTTGATCACATTATGTGCAGCTCCCTATTGCATGTAAACTGATGATCTCAAAATGTCAGCACCACTCGTTAGCTCACACCAAACTAATTTTTCCAATTGGGTCAGCTCTGATTTGAATCTTATCCTACTGGTATGGGTCTCTGCATCATGCACCCTGAACTTCCATTTTTCATGAACAGAGGAGGCACTGCTTATTTGCCCTTACAGTCTTTAATGTCAGATTTCAACATTTGAAAAAAATACACAAGGCTCAGGCTTTTTCAGAAGGACTGATCTGCAATGTAACTGGAAGCAAGTTTAGGAGCCAGTGGTGCTATTTGCAGAGTAGATTATAAACCTTCTTGTTATGGTTGCTATGGCCATTGCCAGAATTGCCACTGAAAAGCTCCTGTGGCTTGTCAAAGCAAATAACTAACTTTAACTCATTTAAATATCCAGGTCTGAAAACTAAGGCAGTTCAGAGTTGTTTAACATGACATTCACTAACCACTGTCACAGAAGTAGCAAACCCTGAAAGAGGCCTGAGGCAGCAAAGCCTCACCCATTTCGTTTGACTCTCATACCCCAGGTCCCATTTCCAAAACGATTTAGGCACCTGGGGGGTCCATGTGACTTAAGCCCAGAGCTCTTTATTCATTCCTGAAAACTGCACTCACCTCCTGTATCAAGCCTTGCCCTGAAGCCAAAAGGTGCTCACAAGAAGACAGTAGGTTCTCAGCTCTTTCACGGGTCAAGAAGGCATCTGCAAATGAAAGAAAAAAAGTAGATTAAGGGGAATATAATGGATTTATAAATAACGATTATTTTTTTACTGAACAAGTTTCCCTCCCTTCGTTCCAATTGATTTAAACTGAAGGCAAGAGAGGGATCACGAAGTTGATCTCAGGTATCTAGCCAGGGGGGTCATTCCCTGACACTGTCCAAGAGGCTCCTTCAAGTGAAATTAGGTACATTTCTTATGCTAAGAGTTTCACTAGAATCCAGAGACCCCCATTCTACGGATATAAAAAAGAAATGAAAATATCCTTAACAATTTTGCCCCTGAGCCTCAGTTTCTTACCTGTAAAATTATGATTATAGCAGTTTCTTACCTCATGGGGACCTTGTAATGAGTAATAGTTTAACATTTGGAGTTGTACATATTACACATCAATGTGGACTTGTAAACTTATCTAGAGACATTGGGTGAGGGTAGCCAAATACAAATTTATGCTGCCTAATACTCCGTGCTGGCTAAAAGCCATACAAGCTGCCCTGAACCTGAGCGAGTAATCTTTGGTTAGAGCAAGAGCAGGTTGGCCTGTTTTCACCCCATAGGCACGTCTAGGGACACTCCTGACACATGTTTTCAATGCAAGTGCGGTTCCAAATGTACCCTGGAGAACAGTGGACTGCAGTGAAGTTACCAAACAGCTCAGCAACTTCCTGAAGTCCTTTAGAGGCTTGTGGGATTTGGGAACCTAACAAACTTGCTTGCCTTTGAACATTGCAGGCAGGCAAGCAAACACTCCACTACTATCAGAAATGCTGAATCAAATCAAAACACTACTGAAAACTTCATAAAAGTCAGTGAGGACATCCTTCTGCTTCTGCTTGTTATTGGCGGCTGCAAGATAACCTTTATTTATAGTGCCCTGGGGACTTACTCAATAGGATGTAGTGACACTGATGAGGAGGATTGTTTATTGTTTATACAGTTGCTTAAAGATGTAAGGCACTGCATAAATACTCTGGAAAGTATCATTCCATGAAAAAGCTCTCAGTTATGCATCAAAATCCTCCCTGCATCAAATTTATTCTGGTCTTACTCTTCGCATCACAAACTACATTTGCAATGCTCAAAAGGTCCGACTGTATCCATTATTTCACAGTAGTTAATATGCAGTCAATGCAAGAACATCATAGTTTCTGCCTGGTGTTCATACAGGGCCAATAATCTGCAAGGCATCATAATAATGGTCTTCACACTTCTAGAAGACAAAAACACCAAGGAAGTTGAGGGCTTATTTGACAGAATTTCAAAAAAAAATTTCAAAAACTACGTTAGTGGACTGTGGAACTTGCATTCAGAAGTGATAAAATGGTACGGTAAGGACTGCATGAGCAAAAATAGCCTGGTTATTTTGTGTAAGTGCATTAAAATATAGCATGTAATTAGTAGGCTGTGTATGAGCTCAGAAATCTCTAAAGTGTTAAAAGACACAGTTGTATCCGTAATCTCAGAAGCAAATACAAAAGAAACTTTATGTACCCTAGACGCAAGTCAGACAGCACAGAACAGGGTGCAAAACCTCTGGTGATTGTCTTCAGCTCTTTTGCTCTTTAATTATTGTCACTGGCACACCAAGTAAATATATTGATTATGGGACAATTTCTGCCACTTCCTGCTCTTGCTGAGTAGCTCCCCACTTTTCACTAGGATCAGCAATAATATTGATTTAGTGATAAGTTAGACATATGAATTAGTCATATGGCCTATAACAGAGCAATTCACACCAGTAACCATTCACACTGGAAGGACCTGCTGTTTGCCCCACAAGCCCTTTCAGCTTGTGTTCTGCGTTACACTTCTATGAAAACTTGGTTTTTTCCATCCTTTTATGTCTACTGAATATAAATTTTTATATATTTGAAGCCTGTTATACCAAATTCAAATGAAATAATTCTCCATCATGCTGCTTTCTTCTCTTAAGTTCCAGGTCCCAGGGTCCAACTTTTCCCAGAGGAAGCTGGGAAAGCTGGTTTGCAATGAATCAATAACCTTTAATCAATAGAGCAGGAAAGACATCTCTAGAGGTTGATTTTAAATACCTACCACAGGGCAAAATAAATCTTTCTCAGGAGGCACCCATCCTCCTGTGTCAACTACAGAGCCGGCTGCTCAGACCAGGCACCTGACTTCTGATGACTAACATCAGGGACACTGAGTGCCACCACCACTGGGCTCAAATGAACAGAGTTGTACTTAGCCCACAACCTATTAACAGAACAATGTCTAGGAAACTAAAA
This sequence comes from Fratercula arctica, assembly GCA_947846985.1. Classification (NCBI taxonomy): domain Eukaryota; kingdom Metazoa; phylum Chordata; class Aves; order Charadriiformes; family Alcidae; genus Fratercula; species Fratercula arctica. Next base: position 83,964,533 of record CANTUZ010000003.1, read on the forward strand.
GTTTGGGAAGCTGAAATTCTGTCTTTCTGAAGCCAGTAACCTAATTGATTTTTTTTTAATGGAGGAGGAGAGACAGAGAAATAATATCTTTATCTTTATCTTGTGGGAGACACATGAACAGAACAAAGGGCCTTTTTGGTTTTTACTGCGGTTACAGAAAGCAATCCTCAGTGATTTAAATCCTCAAAAAGATTTTGTAGTCCCAGAAAGATTTTCCTTGAAACTCTTCTGGGCAAATTCATCTGGGGTGTATTAAGACAAATCCAGTTATACTGATCTATTACTTCTGTCTGAGCACTCAGTTTTCTTCAATTTAGTAACAACATAAGGGAGTAGGAAAATGTTTAAGCAATGAGACATGACATACTATACCATGCCATACTGTTGATTAATGTGTATCCTGGGTGGATGGGGAGTAAGACAAGTGCCTACACCATATGCAGCGAGTGCATTAATCAATATTAATGTGTATTAACAGGTACAGAGTGAGGGTACTGAAGACGAGCTGTTTTTGGAGCCCTGTCCTGCTGTGATGGCAATGGGGGACTGAATCCTGTTGACATGAGGAGTCAGGCTGACCTCTGAGGCTGTGACCTTAGAAAAGCACGTGCATTTGATGAACTCCATGCCACAGGATGTTGCAGATGCTAAAAGCTTACATGGATTCAAGGAGAGGCAGGGCAAGCTCACAGATCAGAAATACTTTCAGGCTATAAATTCAAAGAAACATCTCCAGGTCAGGAAGTCTCTGAGCTGCAAATGATTGGAAGCAGGGAGACTACCCAGGGAAGTATCATGTGTCATGCACCCTGCTTTTATACCCTTTCCTAGACATTGCCTTTTGATGGCCATCAGGGACAGGACAGAGAACTAGAGAGTCATGTGGTACAATCCCATTCAGTGCTCTTATAGTCTGGTTTTTTATGTCCTAAATTTACAATGGATGACTAGTCCCCACTAAGTCTATGCAAGCTGTTCAATGTTCAGAGTACAGCTATATGCATACTTTCATTGATGAACTGAGCAGCATCAAGACTTTTAGGTAACCGGCTCACCGCGAACACCATCAGGAATTCGGCACGATCTCCCACCACAAAGACCAGATACCACCAAGCACCCACTGCCGGTGACGCAGCAGCTCTCATTTCAAAGCTCTGGTGAGGCACGGTGCCTTGAGAGGTACTGTCTGCCTGAAGGTGAGAAACCAGCCAAAAGACACAACTCAGTGCAGTACACGGCACTTCGGGAACCCTGCAGCACCAGACACAGGAGAGGAGGGAGGTGGGATCCCTCCTTGGCATGAGGCAGAAGCTCTCCCTCTCCACTGACTTCTGAAACATCTTTGTTTTCTACTCTGCAGGGCAGAGACCTTATAAAGTAACTGCCATGTTAGGGAAACCAAAGAAACAACAATAACGTTGCCTATTGGAGCGTATTAACATGCCCCCACAGCAGTCTCATTATGACTGTTAAACATTTACCCATGATACCCAGAAAAAATGTCTTTTTTATTCATGGCCTCCCCTCCAGCCCCTCTGGTACTTCCAGCTCCTCCTACCAGCACAGGAACCACAATGGTTCAATAGCCCAACAGCCAACCAATGCTGTCAACTGGCTACTTTCAAATTAAATTAAGCTTCTTTAATGCTTCTAATTTAATGTATTAATGCACACAGCACAAGCAAAGCTTTTGGTTTGTTTTTTCTCTGATTCACGTGGCCCTGTGCTTCAAAATCTTTTTTGAGAGGCTGAGGTGGTTTTCAAATTATACTTTCAACTGATAAATAAATAAACCGATTTGAATATGGATCAGTTTCCAGCATCATGTTTTTCTTTTTTTCCTTTTGAATTTAAAGAAATGACTGTTTTAAAGGTGACTGGCTAAAGGTGAAGAACTCCAAAAACTGGACATGTCAGTAAAAAATCTCGGCTATGTTTAATCCTTTGTCTCCATTTTAGGCTACATGAGGCAGCATCTGTAACTTACATCACGCTATTAGGATCTGGCCCTGTGCGGATCAATAAAGTCTGCACGACTTTACTCCACACTCCAGTCCAAAGCCTTAACTACTCGCTAGACAGCCTGTAATTTCAGCGAGGAAAGAGAGCGCCTGCAGGTGTTGAATTAATGCACCATGAAAGCAGAACTCTGCTGTGTTGTGATGGAGCTAAAATCAGGCTTCTCTGGTATTGTTGACAGTATTCAGCTCCCAGTGTATTTCTGACTTTGGATACATAGGCTACCTAGTAATTTTGTCACATCTTGAAAATAGAGCAGGGGAAAAAATCCATTTGGACTCTTACAGCCACAGGTCATATTTACCATTTGCTAACAGACTGTTGTGTTGTGAATGGAGCCTGCTTCTTCAGTCTCGCAACGCAGAAAGTTTCTTTTGCATCACTAAAACTAGCAGAAAGGAGCTCAATAACACAACGAAGTCACCAATTTCTATGAAAAATAATCTAAATTGTGCTGTTAATCAAAAATATCATCAATAAAAGTCAAACTTTGGGGAAAAATGTATTTTGAAAGCAAAAGTTTTTAATTATAAAAGTTTCAATTTTAAAACCAGGGCTGAAACAATGCACTCAGTAATTTCAATGCCACCAATCCCATTGACTTCAGATGAGAAAACTGACGTAGGCAGGGAAGAAAAGCCATCACCCAGGCAGCTGCTTTTTAAGCAGACACCTGCTCAGCTGTGCCTCTGTGGGTAACATCTCGTTGCTGTTCCATATGTGTGACATTTCTGAGGCCAGCTTGTGGCTTTATGTCCCAGTATCTCAGTAAAGCTGTGAAAATGTAGATTTCTGACTCAGGCCATGCCGACACCTGCCTCTGCTCCTAACCTGCACCACTGAGTCACGCCATGGGGAGGAACAGGAAAGCCTTCAGTACTGAGGTGGAGGCGAAGACGTCTGCTCAATATTTTGAGTACAGCTGCTCTGCTCCCTGGAGCAAGTTTGCAAGTCCTGATCAGAGCTAGTAGTCGTCAAGGTGAGGTGAGGTAGGCAGCTGCCTCAGGCGGCAGGTTGCCAGGGTGGAAACCAGCCATTGCTGTCACTAAAACTGGAAATGTGCAGGGCAGCATCTACTTCTGGGTGGGAGAATGAGGGGTCTTATTCAAGAAGCAACTACCGTTCCTCCTTTTCCTCTCAGCAATGGTAAGTCAGGCTGCCCAAGGCTCTCCAAGGCTCATTCTATTTTCTCTGCCCCTCTATTCACTAGGAAATCATGGATGAAAAGGGACAGATTCTCTCCAGGTAATTGCTACAGGCTTTTGGTGTCCCAGGGAGTGGTATAGCTTAAGCTACCTCTGACCTTCTGCAAAGCTAGGCCGGGCCAAATATTCTAGTTAACACACCTACTCGTCATGTCATTCCCCTAAAATGCACTTAAGTCCGGTTTGCAGTCTTCAACAGTCTTGGCTGGAAGAGACCTCTAGGGGTCACCGTGTCCAACATCCCACTTGAAGCAGGGCCACCACAAGCACTAGATCGGCTTTGCCCAGACGTGTCTTTAAAATACCCGACATTAGAGATTACACAGACTTTCTAAGCAACCTGCTCCAGTGCTGCACTTACAGCAAAACTCTTTTCTTAATGACCAACCTGAACGCAGTCTCTGGCTGTTGCCCCTTGCTCTATGATCTGCCACCACTGTGAAGCGCTGCAGTTGTGACTAGCCTTCAAGTTGTTCTATGTACAACCTCACCTGCGTGGACTGGGGAAGAGTAACTTTCCTCAGCCCCCTGGCCGTGCTCCTCCTAAGGTACCCGGCACACCTCTGCCTCCCTTTCGATGAGGGTGCGTTCACAGCTCATATTCAGTTTGGCATCCACCTGGTCCTTTTCAGCAGAGTTGCCACTCAGGTAGTCAGCTCCCAAGATTACTGGTGTGTGAGTTTATTTTAGGCAGAGAAACAGAGAAAGGATAAAAATCACAAAGCACTGCACATCCATAGGAGCCTGAAAATAACAATTTCATTTCCCACCATCCCCTCAGTTCCCCCTTCTGTTATCGGTGTGAGTGCCAGGATCTGCCCCATGTTATTATTAAATTCAGCTGTTGGAACAGCTAGTACAAAAGCATCCATAGATGCTTTTAAAAGCAGGCTTAAAATCATTACTTTCTCAGACATAATTAGGACAACTGCTATTGGTTCGGTCAATATTTATGCATGTTGGGTACATGGGTGACAGCATACATGTGGGGCGGGGGAAGGAATCCCCAGTATATTTCACCTGCTCTGTCCACAAGAGCAAGCAGTGTGGCCCAATACAGGTGGATTTGTTAAGTGAAATAGTCAGTGCTGAGGACTCAATGTACACTTTTGAAGAATTTCAGGCATTTTATCTCTGACTAGCTCCAGTCTCTTCCTCTGGAGTTGACCAGCTACAAACAGAGTGAACTAGAGCAAGATGGGATCACACTTTTCTGTTTATTTTATGCACCCCAGCACTGCCCTACAATGCGAACCAAAGTATTGTAAACTGGAAAGATTAAGATTCGTGCTTCAGAAGTATTCTCCTGATTTGAACTAAAATGCTACTGCAGGGGTACCTATAGAGTTTATTCTTTGTGCACTTCCTGACCCTACTTCTTTTCTCTCAATAGCATATAATATGCCTTACTCTGAGACCCTGAGAACCCATATATCCCTGTGATTACAAGCGAATTTCAGGTGTTCAGTACCATTTTTCTTTATCTCATACCTTCAGTTCAAGAATCATTATTGTTTCCTTCTATGCCTCATGCCTCTCATTGCCTCTTTTTTATGGCATGTACTAGTGCAAGCCCACATCCTTCCTCCTGAAGCATTTGAAGGTTGCTCAGTTTATTTACATCCAGTAGCACATTAATAATTTCCACTATGGCACATTAATACTTTCTACTATGCAAAATGAGCTCTCAGCTATTCCTTGGATATTAATTTAGTTGAATATGATAGTCAGAATTCTCTGACATTGTTAAAGTTAATGATCTGATACTTTACAAGACAAGAGACATTTCAAATCAAATTGATCGTATTAATAGTTTTATTGAGCAACATTAAGAGAAGTGTGTTGTTCCACAATGTCCTCAGGCAAAGTCTTTATTGGCACTTTAAGCGTGACAGAATGTCCAAATCCGAAGTAAGAGACACTTTTTGTTTCTATAAAATACAATTACAGATAGCCTAAAATTCTAGATTAGAAACCAATTGCATTAGGGCTCTGCTTGAAAGCCCTGTCTTCTGTTGAAATGTATGGATAACTGCTGCACGCATATCACCTCACTTAATTGACAGATTCTCTGTGTTTCCAGCTGCCTGTGCCATGGAGCTGGAATATTTGGTGGAAAGAGGATGAATGAATTTCCTCCTGAGGTATGGAAGTATCTGGGAGGCCATTTGATGTTAGGAAGAGGGGAAGGTACCCAGTACCTTGGAAAATGAGACTTTTTCTAAATAGTAAGGTATTATTTCAGGTTTATGCGGTAGATACTGAAGAGAAACTGGTGAGGAAGGCAAGAGGGACGAGAGCTGTGAAGAGCAGGTATACTGTACCTGAGTGAATCAAAATAGGCCAGTTTCACAGATATGATTTAAAACTGTTGAGAAACCATTCACACTGTATTTATTATCCCAGTCTATTGGACCTAAAAGGACTTATTCAAGCCAGAGGTTTTCTCAGCCAGAGGACTGCCACACTAGCCCTCACACAGGTAATCAAATGATTAGTTTCTCAAACAGATCACAAGCCCAGTTCCACAAAATTTTCTTCTGAGGATGGCCGTGTCATTTAGGTCAAGCTGAATACCAAGTATCATTAAAATATTGCAGAACTTTCAATTTTTTTCTCCATGTCAGATTGCCAAGTGATCTTTCCAACACAGATAGACAGATACCCTCTCTAAAGTGGCATATCTATATGAACAACTATGACCAATCAACTAGTGCCACATACCTTGGAGCAGATGCGATAGGATTATCTGACACAGTTCAAGGTGTTTTGATGAAGAGAGTATCTTCTGCTACATTACATTACTTTGAGCATCCAAAGAACTGAAAGCTGAAGAAAGTGCCGTTCAACAAAATCTTCCACCTCCATCCTTCTTCCCATCAGGTGTATTTGCCTAACATGGCACATCCAGAGAAGAAAACTGTTACCTTAAATAACAGGGGTCATATATGCTATAATATAATAATGAGTTCAGCCTGCAAAGTGCTGTGTTCAGACCACCAGTGAGAGGGACCTAGCCTGGGTACTCTGGCTGTTTCTCTCTACTGACGGCATTAGGCAGTAAGCAACCTGAATGGCATATCACTCCCTCAGTGTTAGATGCCATAGTAGCCACAAGGCTTATATTAGGCAAATATACTATGCAGTCTGATTACCATGACAGAGGAATATTTTGGACAAGCGTTGAACCTTGTAGCAGTGGTCTAAGTGGTGGCTTGCAAGGGCCTCCAGTTTTAGCCTGTCTTCTTTTATGGTGTTTTCAATTAAAACTGCAAGGCAGCCTGTGAGAAGTGGTGAGCGTGCCCATAAACCCATTGAAGCATAAGGCTTGGGAGCCATTGCCTTAGAAGAGTAAGATCCTATGAAATCGTCTAAGCAGCCTCTAGTGACATAGCATTTTGGCACCCTGCTAGATCAACAAATAGAAAAGGCAATAAAGACCACCCCAACTAATAGGGTAAAGAAGTCTACATGGCAAACCCTTCTGCCATTTCTTCTATGCTTTGCTGCTTTCTCCCCAGGTACAAATGATTTTCGGTGCCTACAATTTTCAAGAGAGAGCCTCTGAAACTGTGCATGATGCAACGAAGTTTGACAACAATCCGGCAAGGTCTGCAGCTGAAAAAGGAGGCAGCAGTAATCAGGGGAGAACAGCAGACAATTGTTCCACAGCCGCTGTTGCCGAATTGTAAGCCTGCGCTCGCAAACTAAAAAATCTATCTCAGATAATTGACATTTATTTGATTGAAACAGCAGGGTGCCCTCCATCAGAATGGGAGGAGACCATATGGAATAACAGTATGAGTGGAGATAATGTTTGTCTGCTGAGTGTGTCAATGTGTTTAGAGATTATTCATAGGGCTCTAGGGATTCCAGTATGGTAATGTTTCAGCTAAATTAGAATCAGATTAATTGCTCTAATCTAATGGAAAGACAATGTTTATCAAATTATTGCTCCTTCACCACATGATATTGCAGTGTCATTACTCTTTGAGTTTTAGAAAAAAAAAAATCAAAAGGCTCTCTTGTATCACATCTGCTCAAGAGCTTCGTAACAGTGCTGATTTCTGCACAGGAGAGTTAATGCAGTTTATAACTCTATGAAGGAACTAATGAATTAGAGTGAACACTTTGTAGACAATAAATCCTTCATACTGTGGGTAGGCCTTAAACTATATTCATTTGAATAACTTTGCCTCGGTTTGTGCTTGGGCTTTTTTTGGAGGGGGCACTTTATTTTTGCTCAAATTTTGATACTTGTTTGCTTGTTTTAAATTTTATTTCAATGGAATTAGGGTTGGGTTTTTTTCATAGTAAGTAACACTAAAACTGAACAATGTAGTAACCAATCAATGTTCTCCTCATTTGCTCTCACCTTCTTTAATTTTCTTTTCATCTGAAAGCTGCAATGAAATGACCAAAAGCGGAATGCGCAGATAAGATGCCTAAAACCCTTCAGATATACTTCACATTATTTAATGGTCAGGGTCATTTTGGAACACCTGTCAAATGCCCATGCTGAGGAGACACAGAGCTCTTCAGCTCCTTTAAAATGCAGTGGAAATCTGCAGTTCTGGTAGCACTGCACTGCAAGTGCTGAGTACCTCAAGAGAGTCAGACACTCCTTTGACCATTCAGTAGCTTGAATGGTGCAAGAGTGGGCTCCAAAGATGTCTTTTAAAAGATGATTCAGGGAGTTTTACCCTTGGTATTTTAGAATATTTTCAGTATGTGCTATACATGCTAAAGCACAACATTAAAATATTAGCCCTGTTAAAACAGTATCTAGTAGGCACGATCCTCAGACGGGGAGAAGCATGACCTCTTTTCAAAAGTGGTAATAAACCAACCAGGAATACCCCCCCAAGTCTGATTTTCCACTGTGTTACACTGACATGATGCTATTGAAAAGCCCTGCAGGTTGCAGGACTTTGTATATCAAATTGGAACGATAGAAGACAGTCAGGCACTTTGTCTCTGCTTAATTTATAATGGTGACACTGTGTTTGCAAGGCATTCAGGCTGCATGCTTAAGAGAGCACTGAACAAATATTTTCTAGGCTTCTATAGTAACTAATAGTTGTTCCTACCTTAAAAGGGTCATATATCCTCTCAAGACATATTTCACTGAAATTCTATTTAAGAAAAGTGACTACCTTTGTTAGTGGAGCGTCCATAATGCATATTAAAACACATAGTTTACAAAAGAGGGCCAAACATAACCGCGAGAGTGATTCAATGCTGAGCAGAAAGCAATGCTTACACATTCTGTCCCTGGTAGCTTTCTCTCCCAGGTACAACCAGGCACAAAGATGCCAAGTTTTTAAGGCACAGTCCTGTGGTGGCAGCGCATTTGTTGTGCTAGCATTTTAAGATTCACTGTTTCCATAACCCATTCCCCCATGCATTTTCCTCAGACACATATAACTGGGTTTTTTGGCACTTCTGAAGAGACAAAGCCTCCCTCAAGCTTTTTCACTTGTGAGACATTAAAAGTTCATGGCAACTCTCCCACCTAAGGCTTTAAGTTTTAAGCCTTACTTCATAAAACATAGATCAAAGTTAAAGTGGCACATGCAATTCAAATTGTGCTGCACAAACCAGATAAGCTCTGAAGCTGTGATGACCAAGCCCTAGCCACTTGCTCTTTTCTGAGTTTCGTTACAAAGCTGTTGTTAAAACCTTTTTGGCTCCCCAGCTTTTTATATATCTGTTTGAAACTAACAATCTGCCCTCTTTCCTGGTGTTTTCTCACTGCTTTTGAAGTGAGTAAGGCACCAGAAAGAGACGCGGTCTGTGGTGGAGAGACACTTACTCTGTCATCACTCAGTGCTTGGATCTAACTTCATACTTTTTGTTCTGAGAGCTTCAGCAATAGCTTCCCCGTTGTTTTCCCTGCCGTGGGAGCTGTGAACCACCAGCCCAGCTGCTCCCCACTGGGCTACCAAGGTCTATACAGCACAAAGACCCACATCCATGTTGTGCCAGGGACTGGAAGACGCTTCTCGCAGACATATAGATAAAACTTAAGGATGGTGTGGCTTTCTGAGGAATACTGTGGTTCACTGAATAAGCTACATCATAAAAACACTATTCAGGAAAAGTATACTGGTGTAGTATGGATCTATAAACTTTGAAATACAGACGGCTAATCTAAATGCTTAATTTAAATAAATAACTTATTAATGACCTTTAAACCGTCCACTACCATTCTTTGGAAATGTTTAAAGTAGCTAACTCTCACACAGGAGAAATAGTACCATGCTGTCAGGGAACCTTTGTTGGTAAAATATACAGCTTTATCTGTTTTGAAGTAAAAAAATGTTGCACACATAGGACACTCCATGTGGCAATGAATTAGAAGATTTGCAAACTAGCAGCAGGGGATAGTGTTTCTGAAGGAAAGTCCTTTACTAGAATCTGCAGGGTACTTCAAAAATTGCTATTATTACTATCTATTAAGAATCACAGTGTTAAAAATGCATAGAATGCTCTACAAAAGATTAATGTTATGTTTTATTCCTTGCTCCAAAGAATTTAAAACACGTTTCTGCCTCCAGAGATGTTGTTGTCATGCTCGTGTAAGCCTGAAGGACCCAACAAAGTCAACAGAAGTTGCAGCATATGATAAAGAGCACAGCTGGGCACTGATTTTATATAGGCAAAGCAAGCAAAGAAGTGAAAGAAAAGCAAGATATTCAGGTCTGAGAATTTCGACCCTGACTCCTCTTACAGTCTGGTTTAATTGCACTGCATGAAATCTCATTCTCATTGGGAGTCAATGGAAGTTTTATCGTCTATTTAAATGCAAATACCATTGACTTTGACGAAGTTTCCCCAATTTAGTTGTACATGATACTTCCAATCATCGTAGCACTGCAAAATATATCATCTCAGCTGTTCTTCAGGTTATTTATCAAGGCAGTATAGCTCTAAATGCTGCTTTCATTACTTTTGTAAATGTGTGGCATACACATCTGTATATGTGTCTCTGTGTGTGTACGCATATTTGAAAGAAAGTACGTGAGTAAATTTTGGAGAATAAAACTGTTTGGTTTTTAAATTTTGGCAGTACAGTTTTCTGGCACTCAATCATTGTCCAAACTTGTATACACTAAGAAATGAAACAAAAGGACTTACACCTCTTTGGTTTATATACTCAAGTAATGGCTTAAGAGGAAAATTCCCAGATACTTAATTTAGATTACAGTCCAAGTTCTTATTCACTCATGTATACAAAATTCATAAAGATATGTGGTCTTCTCTATAGCAAGTCAGAGGCAGCTTTAGACCCAGGAACGGCTGCAGTGAGAGGAGAACAAGAAGTATCACCCTACTTATTTTCCTTTAGCATTTCTTCATTATTTTGGAGCTGTACCAGCAGAACAGAAGCCTGCGCTGGCATGACTTGGTAAATATCTTACTACTTCAGTACTCAATCACGACATCTACAGGGCCACCGCTGTTGCATCAATAGGTATGTGCATATTTAGTTACATTTTTAACTACATAGAACCTTTCTGAACTCTAATGTAAATATTCAATGTACTAAAGGCACAGGCATATACATGATATACAGGCAGCTAAGTAATGTTGCAGCACAGTGGCAGCTTTCCACTGTTCAATAACTCAATTTTTATCTAATTATCACAAATTATAACATAATTTCTGAGCCAACAACATTGTTGTAACTGATTTTCTGCTTGAGCTGTACAAACACTAAAAACCACCTGAAACTGGCAAGCTCGTGTGTGTAATTGAAAAAAAAAACAGTTTGTGGTAAACAAAATGTGCCAAGGTTTTTCACCTGGAGCAAATTATTACAGCTGTTAACAAAACCTATTTAAATAGCTTTCATAATACATGAGAAACTGTTCAAATAGCTCTGGATGTGGCTCTTTAGCTTTGTCTCTGGGGAGTAGCCTGCTGAAATAAAGTGACCACAGAATTCAGTACTACAGGACTGGTGACTCCTGTAAAGGGATAAACATATTGCTGGTTTTCACAGTTGCAGGTTTTGAAAGACACACATGTACTTTGCATCTATGTCTCCAAAAAAAAAAGGAAAAAAGAGCCCACAACACTTCTTCAATTGATTTGCCCTTTGTCACTGTCACAGATATGTTTTCCCTATTTTGACAGGTAGTTGTAATTCTATTAGCAGCCTATCGACTTACCCACGAAATCCATCTGTGTTGGGCTAGCTGGGTCTTCTTAAACTAGCTGATTTATTGCTTCGGCCTGCTAAAAAAAAAAAAAAAAAGAAAAAGAAGAAGAAGAAGAAGGTTTTCTGGCTCCACAGCAAACAAAGTACCTAAACAACGTCTGAAAATGAATAATTTTTAGCTTGGCTGATGGTCGTCTCAGTGGCGGCTCAGATCACAGCTCAGATGAGCTGTGACCTTTCACCAGCGGTTTTGCTGAGACACCTGCTGATGCTGGTGTGTATAAATGATTGTCAATTTCCCTTATTAATTTACATGGCTGCCTCATGTATAAACTAGAAGATCTCATTCACCCTAAATGTTCTCGGCATCAATCTATTGTGTTTACCTAATTTTGTGATTTCACAGTGGGCTGCCCAACTGCCTGAAACCGGAGAACTGCTTGAAACACATTCAATGCATATTCGCTCACGCAGACAGAAAATGGGGGCAGATGGGTGAATTTACAGTTGTTGGCATTCTATTTAGGTCAGAGAAAGAGGTTATCATCATACTCTTCTTAATCAGTGGCATCTGAAGAACTTCAATGATTCACCAGGGTCTAAAATGATGTCCTGGAATTTTAAATGATGTCCTGGTACCTGTCTTGGTTGCATTAATTCTTTCTTCTTTCCTCTGGGTCAGAAAAATAAATTACTTTTCTACTGGCCAAAAAGCAAGTTTATGTTGTTGCAGTTTGTTGTGTGGAGCTTTTCTACTATCTACAAAGATGAATTTTTGACTGACGGTAAAAAGAGATAAAGAATATTTTTATGTACTTGGGTATCTTAACCAAAAGTCAGTTTCTGTCTGCTTTTCCTAATAGGCTGAGGAATCAAAGTAGAGATTTAAAGAGGAACAGCTACTGTTTATGAAATAGAGTACCTCTCCTTTTTATATAGTTGCGGGGTCATTCATTTTTTCATTAATAATATGCAATTGGTTAACCAATCCTGATCTACCCTTATATGTACTAGAAAGGGTTTCAAGAGTAAGTACAGAGATGCTGTATTGTAGGTGGTCATCAAGAAGGAAGCTGACTACCCCAAAATGTTGCTGCAGTGAGTTATTTTCCTTCCAGTCTTGTTTCCTTCCAACCTTAAAGAGTTCCTTAATGCTGACTCAAAAGGTCCAATAGGGAAAACTATCCAGCAGTTATATGACTTTAAAAAAGAAGGAAGATGCATAGAAGAAAGTACACAAGTTTGCACTGTAAGAAAAGGAAGAAAATTCAATAACGTCCACTTAAAAATAGAGTTAAATAGTACTTCTGGAGGTAGATACTAAGGTTGATGCACTGTGCTTAGTGAAGAGAAAAAAAACACCAAATCAAAGCAAGACTGAGACTAGCAGGGAAAGAAGAGTTATCTTGCAATACCTACAACAGAAAAAGCATCCAGAAGATCTGAAGCTCTACTTAGTCCTTTCAAATATTAAAACCTAAAGAAAAATATGTCAGATCACAGCTCAAGCCAACAGCTATTAGGAAGAGACTGGTGGCAAGAGCGAACACAAACTGGAAGAATTTTCTCAGGTAGAATTCCAGTGAAACACCTCAGACCAGAGTGCTACAGGTACACTTAAATAAAAGAAACATTACCAGTGAAAAAAGCACAGCCTGAAAAAAGGCAGTAGGTAAAAAGAAGGAGTGATTTCAGTGCAGCTTTCATACAGGACCACTCCAGCAGCCTCCATTCCATAAGCAGAGCTCCCTGATGGCAAGGCACCTCGAAAGCACCTCCCCTACTTTAGCAGGGGAGTCCTGCTTGAGCAGGGGAGTTGGACTAGATGATCTCTAGAGGTCCCTTCCAACTCTGAAAAATTCCGTGATTACGTGATTCCGTGAAAGACCTCAGACCGGCCAGTAAAACAACACCATGCAGAGATGACAGTGGGATCTACATAACATAACAGGACATGGACCTGTTGGAGAGGGTCCAGAGGAGGGCCATGGAGATGATCAGAGGGCTGGAGCACCTCTCCTATGAGGACAGGCTGAGAGAGTAGGGGTTGTTCAGCCTGGAGAAGAGAAGGCTCCAAGAGACCTTATAGCAGCCTTTCAGTATCTGAAGGGGACCTACAGAAAAGATGGGGAGGGACTTTTTACAAGGGCATGCAGTGATAGAACGAGGGTAATGGCTTTAAACTGAAAGAGGGTAGATTTAGATTAGATATCAGGAAGAAATTTTTCACTATGAGGGTGGTAAGGCATGGGAACAGGTTGCCCAGAGAAGCTGTGGATGCCCCATCCCTGGAAGTGTTCAAGGCCAGGCTGGATGGGGCTTTGAGCAGCCTGGTCTAGTGGGAGGTGTCCCTGCCCATGGCAGGGGGGTTGGAACTAGCTGATCTTTGAGGTCCGTTCTGGTCTATCTACCTCCATCACAGTTTTTTTCTCTGTGGGTATGACACAGGCTAAGATTTTGTCAAAAGACAAGAAAATATTTCCCACCAGGACTTGGGGTGGAGATAGGAGATGAGGGGGGTGGCAGAAGGGAGAGAGTCTTCAAACTCCTGTTTATTTTAAAAAAAAGCATTCATCTTCTCACTTGATTTTTTTTTTGTTGTTAGATGTAATAGCAGTTTTATTACACAACAGGATGACTGCCAGAGAACAGCCAGTGGGATCTTCTGATAAAATTGAATTGGGTTACTCATTAATACGTGAGGGGCTGTCCTTTTGAGAATCTACAAAATCCAACATTATTTGCAGAAGAAGACTTCTGTCATTCTGATAAACGACGACCATACATGGGACTCTCCACAGAAAACAAGGACTTGCCAACCCTGGCAGTTGCCCAACTACAGCATTTGACACTGACTTCAGCTGAGTATAAATATAGAATAGTGCATAACGGACATTGGCCTCTAACAGCACAGCAACCTCGAGTTGAATCCAGTTATAGAAAAACAGGTTCTAGGGAAGATTGTGTTGCTGCTGGAAGGTCACAAAAACCTGTTCTCCCTTCCCTCTCTTTTCCCAAAGGATGGGACCATAAAGCAAATGTTGGTATTTCTTGTCTTGGAGATATATGTAAGGATGTAAGACTGGGGAAACATAGCGAAGAAAACACGAACGTCAAGATAGCAGCAGGGCTTGTCAGTCCTAGGGATGGAAGGAAACCATAACACATCAACTTTACATAATTTAAAAAGGCAGCAGGTTCAAAATAAGTAAGAGGGCAGCATCAGCAAACTCCACCAATACCTGTGACACGTCTTTGCCACATGGGCATTCGTCATATATCCCTGAACAGTAGTCTATCTCCTGTAATGGTGAAGTTTATAGATCAAGTCTACCTGACTTGGGTATCTGACTTTCACCTACATTTCAGGCACTAAAAGTGGTGTTCATCCCATATTTAGGTCTAGACAGTGTAGATGTGTACATCTGATTTTAACAGTGGAGTCCAGAAAGCAACTTGTTTGGCTGGCGTTTGGTCAGGTGAATAAACACCATTGACCGTCTTGGTTAGATCAACAGTGACCACAACAGGAAACTAGGCATCTACTCAGTAGTAGACATCCCCACCTAAAATCAGGCAAAATTAGTGAAGTAGTCCTCTTAAAAGAAAGTGCCCAGGCTCTCTTAGTGGAGACGCCCTCTTGACAGATTTTAGGCTTAACTTAAAAGTCCTAGAGAAAAAAAAATTGTTAGGACTGGTAAGGAAACAATGCAGAAAGTGACTAATGGGGAGCTGTAATCACAGTGTGCTTGATTTGTTTTGCAACACAGAACAAATCCTCAAGTCAGGACTGCAGTAAACCTCATCCAGCTTTTGAAGGGAAGACAGCCTGTTTGTCTTCACTGAACTGAATCCTCAACATGCAACAGTTAATTAAAGACTCCAAAAGTCTGTAAATACTTTGACGAATATTGATATATCAGCCTGAGATCCTCGCTTGGCTAGTTGGCTAAGTCTTGTCTCATTTACTTCGGTGATGCTGAGAATGACTGTGGTGATTTCATCATCTTCAGCTCCTAATAAAAGAGCTATCCCAAGCGAAAAGATTTATAAAGAGGATCTTTCTGATATATAAACCAAAGAAATTACTTCTGAAAAAAAGAAGGAAAATGGAATCTCTCACTGTACGTGTCTACAGTTGGGAAGAATATTTCCCAAAGTCCTTTTCATTAAAATGAACAATAAAACAAAGGATCAAATTCAGAGCTGACTTTCAGCAGAGAAATATTATGAAGAATTTGATTCTACTAGTCAAACTATTTATACCACTTAAACCAATCTGGTCTAAAATACTTAAAATATGGTCAGTTGGATGCTTAGGGTCTGATTCCTCACACTATCATGTAAGATTTACATGGTGAGAAATATTTCTTCTATTCATTTTCCTAATTCACAGTGCCACTGGCAGTAAAGCTGTAGATACCAATCATTTTTCAAATTACAACTAAAGTCTAACTATGGTATCAGCTTTTATTACTTTCTTATCCACCTGATGTTAAACCTACCCAAAGGTTATAAACATAATACAAGCTGGCAAGCAAAGGTACATAATTAAGATGCATAAAAAATACCCCATGCAGCAAGTAAATATTTTCTTTTTAATTGTATTATTACCTGGGTTTATGTTACTGAACTGCTACACAATTTCATATATAATTGATTTTCCAAGAAAAATATTACCAAAGTGATTCTGTAGTTCAAAACAGCGTGAACTTAATAATTTACAATTTTTATCTCACAACTTGTAGTGCTGCATGGGATTTAGTATGGTGAAAAAAATACTCTTCCATATTAACAGTCATTTTGAATGCAACATAAAAACTCAATGACTTTTTTTCTCTGTATTTGTTAAGAACAACACTAACTGCCTCCTGTGGAGGATATATTTTGTAGGTGCTTTTGCAGATTATGAAACTAGTTGTGAGGAAATATTTGGGTAAAGGAAGACAAAGCTCCAGGTAGCAATAGGCTTCATACCGAGTTGATAAATGCAATTAGGGATCAGAAGGATGAACAATTACTTCAGGGGACTTTTGATACCAGAATGCAATATCAGATGATTAGAAAACTGGAAAAATATCATCTTTTTCCTATTGCTGAAGCACCCAGCAGCCTCAGCACAAGTGAGAAAACCATTGTGCTAGGGCAATGGATATTGCATGCCCTGAAGTGTTCACAGGGTCGGTAATCAAATAGGAGAAAGGAATACCTGCCTGATCTTGAGAAACTATAAAGCTACATTACCCCAGCACAATGCAAGGAATACTGTGAAGAGTTAAAATGAAGGAGATCTGAGGGAGATCCTTCTTGCCTCAGAGGGTTTGAGATGGGTGGAAAACATTCGCCCCCGTGCAGGAGAACAGAACCCACCACTACAGTTCTGATGAAGAGGTAGAAGCATTTCACAGCCACTTTTAATGAAGGAACTATGAATTTACCAACGTTAATATCTTGCCAAACCAATTATAGCAATATCACAGGGTTTGTGTTACTAATTGCCAGAATTTCTCTTGTAATTGACTGTCAGAGAACAATATCGCCGGCAGCCAGATGCTGAGCACCTCAGCGCGCTACCGACCGCACTGAGCTCCCATGGCCTACTGAGGACACGCAGCCTCCCCCAGACCGCGAGGCATGGGATGGGTCTTCACAGTCCTTCAGAGGTGAAAGAAAAATTAAACTGAACTTGGTAACTTAACCTCTGATGTGGTCTCTTAGAACTTGGAGGAAAAAGCAATGGGATAATAAAACATGTGCTGATTAGCTGAGCAATTCTAACTCAGTTATTGTTTCCATTATGTGGCTAATATCCTCTTCTGAACAGGCTTGATTTTTTGTATCTGTTTGCATTAGAGTCAATTTGTGGTATGAGATTGGTATTATTTATTGAATGCTACACTCAGCTGCAAAGTTAGAAGTATGACAAGCTTCTATGAATTTAATTACACTACTGTGAGACGCAGGCTTGTATAGATGCTATAAATTAAGTTTAGCAAATATGATTGGTTTGGTGAATGGTCAAATGGAGGTTGCCAGCTCCATGAAGTTGCTTTAGTCATTTCAAAAGCTTTATGGACTGTTTTTTTGACCGGAGTTGGCCAGACTTTTGGGACTTGCTTATTTTGTGCAGGTAAACATTCAAAATCAAGTCATCTTTACCTAAATATGTAAGGCTAACCTGAGCCTGAATATGTTCAAACTTAGAGGCAAGTTAGGATTCAGTACCACTGAGCAATGTGGCTGTGCAGCACTGACATTTAAAGCTGCAGAATTTTTTTCATTACTAAAAATACTTAGTATTCTGAAAGGCAGAATAAATTTGATAGCAATAAACATTAGCGCTTTTTTTCTACTTTGTCTAAGCCCTTCTGCTCTAAGTGCTACAGACAGTTTCTCTCTTTTCTTGTTCCAATATGTAATTGACAGCTCTGCCCAATGTCCTTTTCTACCTTTTGATTTTTCCCCTGGCTGTTAATAGTATACACCATTTTACAGAGCTTCAGTCTATTAACCAAGTGCCTGACCTTGTGGGATGCTGAACACCTGCTGGAATACACTCAGCGCCCGTAATTCTCATTGATTTCATTAGGAGGAGAGAAAGCTTGCTCCCTCCCAGGTCATTTGGGCTGATGAACAAAACCTCACATGTAAAGACAGAGCTCTTGGTGGACTCGTGCGGTTCCAAAAAGTCAGACCAACATCAGAGGTAGCTGTTTCCAAAGCACCCGGCCTGGGACTGGTGCCAGACAATATTAATTGTCAAGAAATACAAATTAGGAGTACAGCTACTCTTCATTTCTTACACAGTCAGTGGTAGGAAACGTTAAGACGTGCCCCACTGGGTCTCACCAGGGATCCGTCTGGCCCAGTACCATGCCTCTGACTTGCGCAAGAAGAGAGATACTACTAAGGACAGCCTACAAGCCAGGCGGTTTTCTACAGTCTCTTCTTCGTGTATCCCCAGCACCCACAGCTGTTGCTGTAGGCGTGATGGAAGGTACATTCCTGCCTCTGATATTGTCCTCTCCAGCTGAAGCATCCCACATCTGCTAACCCCTCCTCACCAGGCAGCTGTCCCACCCTATTAATTACTCTACTCACCCTTCTCTGCATCTCCTCTAGCTCCCTTAATGGCCCCTAATGCTCACAAATGGGGCACACCAAAGGTATAACAGCAAAATGGTGCCTTCTGCCTTGTTCTGAGGGATGGAGGCCCTGAGCCGCAAGGCTTGGTGTTTATGCCAGCGACCCTGGGAGCTGTCGCACCTACAGCAGCCATGCACATCCAAGCCAGTCACCGCAGCCTCCTTACAGGGGGAGGTTCTCTTCAGACATGAGTCATCTGATTTATTTTGTTTTGTATTTTAAGGTAAAATAAACAGCACCTTCTAGATGCCTGCTCCTTCGCAATGCCTGTAAAGGTAGACTACATGGCTAAGGCAGGTATAGGCACCTGGGCTGCGGCTGCGTACAGCTGACCAGAAGAATCTCAGAGGGCTGAAGCACCTCTCCTATGAGGACAGGCTGAGAGAGTTGGGGTTGTTCAGCCTGGAGAAGAGAAGGCTCTGGGGAAACCTTATTGCAACCTTCCGGTACCTAAAGGGGGCCTACAGGAAAGAGAAGGCCCCGAGAATTTGTGGATGCTCCATCCCTGGAAGTGTTCAAGGCCAGGTTGAATGGAGCTTTGAGCAACCTGGTCTAGTGGGAGGTGTCCCTGCTCATGGCAGGGGGTTTGGAACTAGATGATCTTTAAGGTCCCTTCTAAGTCTAACCATTCTATGATTCTGCAATTCTATGAATCTCTCCCAGCGTGTCTCTGATTTCCAAACCTGCTCCCTGCCTCCTTCTGTGGGGACTGGGGGAGAAGCAGTCTAAGGGGGGCAGTCCTGAAGCATCATGCAGTGAATTAAAACTTGTTTTGACCGAGGAAGAGATTAGAGAAGAAAGGGAGACATTATCAGCATAGGTTCATCCAGGCTTCAGGTTTTCTTGGCAGGAGTGGCTTGTTTAAAAGGGAGTTTCTCTGGCAAAAAAGGAGCATTTGAAGTGTTAAGTTTGCACAGTGATGTGAATGAGAATATAAACTAGTGATAAAGGAATATTGAAATATGCTCTAGTGAAAATTGAGACTAAGAAAGAACAATGAGAGGGTGATAGGCAGATAAATACCACTTTCTTTTGCTTTGCCCTTTCCTGGAGAGCATGTTTTTCATTTCAGGAATATGACTAGTTTATAATGAAGTGTGGGAAGTGACAGACAGAGAGAAGAAAAGATGGAGTGCTAACTGCTATCCCACCAATTATTTTGTGCCCCAGTCACTACTGCAAGAATGACTCATCCTGCTCTAGTTTATATGCATAAACTTGGCACTACTCAAGAAAACCATTTTGAGGGTTCAGTTCAAAAAAAGGGAAAAAAGGGTGAGTATATGAAGAGATAAAATACTACCACTGCACTCCAGTCCAGCTTTGTCTTGAGTATCCTCAAAGCTTGCACAGTGAATTAACCTCCAGTAAGACCTTTCATTTGTGATTTATTAGGCATCTTGCTTTGGTTTGAGTGAACTTTCCTGTGAGGGAGCATGGTATAATCAACTTTGAAACACAGAGTTAGTCACAACCTCTAACTATGGAGACACAACCATTTCTCTGTAATATTTACTTACTGGCTTATTTATTTCCAATTCACAGGGTAGTAAACTAATAATAAGCTCCCACTAAGTCACTGAAAGTGATAATATCCTTTCACTGACATCACTAAAACATATAATCATGAACTATAAAAGTTTAAAAACCTGGAAACTGCAAAGATCAAAGGTGAAATCTAAGAAGTATATATTAGAAATAACAACAGATGGCCCCAGAATGAAAACAAATGAACTCATTCCTAAAGCTCTGCTGCCATTCGTAAGCCATTTACACTGGGAGTTTCTAGTTTATGACTTGACTGGGCCCTTCCAGAGAAATAAAATCTCACATTCACTATGGAACCAGCATGTGTATCAAATTCTTTACATAATTTTTATCAAATTATAAATGTAACAACTACTTGCAATTTTTTTTTTTTTTTTTTTTAATTTTAAGATGTATTTACCAGCAACCATTGGCTTTCATGTGGTTTGTTAGGTACAAACCTGCAGAACAGTGTTCACCTCATAATAGGATAGAGCATGTACCGATATTCAGTCACAAATGCAGTGCTGACACTCCTTACAGGCTCCTTCGGTGTGGAGTGCTCCTGTTTATCAGGTCCAGCCAAGACTGCTGCAGCCTTCCCAGGAGACGTGAAATAAGCAACGAAGAACAGAGAACAGTATGCCTTGTGCCAACTGCTATCCCTTATGATCTTTTCTCTTCCCGTTTGTAACTGAATAAGTAAAACCAGAGGTCATCACAAGCAGTACAGCTGTCCACACGCACTGTTTACTTTGCTGTTCCTTTGGTCTTTTGGGTTTTTTCTTCCCTAACTCTAGAGAGGGCTAGTTTGGAACATTACGTCACTTGAGAGTTGAGATATAAAGAACCGTATGAAACTATATTACTATAAAAGCCTCTAGTATTCACAATGTATGTTTTCCATTTCTTTTCTATTCCTTGTGTTCTCTTTCAGACTATTTAGCTACAGCTGTGGATCTCCTCATCTCTTCCACCTTCTCACCGGAAGGATTCCAGTCTACATGGGAACAGGAACCAGCAGCACAAAGAATCATCAATGAAAACCTCAGACCAGAAATATTTAGACTGCTGAAGGATATTAGCTGGGTCCTACCAGGGCATTTGTTAGGACAGATGTCTCCTAACTTCCATTCCTGACACTATCAGTGTATGCAAAGTGTTTAATACCTTGCAGGCACATACAGTGCCTCACACGAACAGTGTGACCATAGCATTTACAAAACCTCCTAAAAAGTCATCTTAACTGGAGCATCGCACACTTTGTGGCTCTTTAGGCCAAGCCCATGGTACACATGGGAGACTCCTTGACACCTCTTTTCCCTACCTCTATCAGGAAGCCCTGTATGCTTCCAGCATACTCCTCCCAGCCATCTTTATTCAAATGCATTTCTGAAAATTCCTGCTATGCCACCATCACCGGTTTTTCCTGTCTTTTTGACTGTGGAATAAATATTTCAGGGAGTCAGCTCTTCAAACTGTTTTGGGAGGATAAGCACAGCTGACATGGACAGTATAATTATTTTGGAAGAAGTGAGTGATTGCTATCAACCTGTCCTTCGGTCTATAAACAAGTAGAGAAGTGAGCAAAGCTGCTGAATCTGCTAATCATATGCCAAGTACTCACATTTTCTCTTCTCTTCTCTTGTTTTCTTTTCTTTTCCCTCCAATTGTTACCTGAAAGCAATAGAGGTTTTCCACCAATAATTGAGAATCTTCCCTGAAATGCTGTGAGCTGCTATGCAGAAGTTTGTTGGTATAGACAAAGGAATAAAGAAGCTTATTTTGTTGAGATAAGAAACAAAACAAAGTGTACTTTTTCCTTCCCTAAACAAAGCATTTTTAAGAGCAGGATGGAGGATGCTTAAATCAATAACCATTAAGAGACACAAAGCTGCTAAAAGAATACATCTTTGGAGAAAGAAATTATCAGGCTTGAAGTAGAAATTACTGGATAAAATTCTATTTATGCAGGAGGGGTCCAGATTAGATGATCCTAATAGGCCTTTTTGGCATTGCAGTCTGAGAAACTACAAAACATGAGAACAAATGAAATCAATACTGCTCATCCTTGTTACAGTTTTACAGAACGCTTCCCCTGTGACACAAAGCTTCAATCCTTCACTTCTTGCATTGAATTTATTTTTGTTCTACATACAGTTTATTAGATGAAGGTTTTCATATTGTCAAAATAATGTTTTTGATGACTTAAATTCCAAGGTCTTCTCTTTTTTCCATAGGGAAATATAGAAGAGAGTAAACACAACAGCCACACCAGCTGACAGCATTGCCAAAGAGGACGTAGGGGCAGGAAGGGTAGGTAACGCTGAGGGCTGGGGAATGCTCAATAGCCATTAGAGTAACCATTAGAGCCTGGAAGCTGCCTCATAGGAAAATAAGAGCCACATTTGACTGAGACCATCCAAGGAATGGGTGGCAATAACCTGATCCTATGGACACCCATGGGAGTTTTGCCAATCATTGAGGTGAGCTTTAGACAATCAAATACTGAATATTTTAATTGCCACAAGAAAACTGTTACTGATATGGAACTGGATCCTGCTTAGGTCAAAACTAAAGGATATTTAGTCAAGGAAATATATAGTCTCAAATAACTGGAAATCTCACTCTCCATCCCCTAACGACTAGACCGAGGGGAAAATCCTATTTCTCTGCAAAAGATGGAGGGACCATCCCCTGCTATTCCTCCATGGTCAGATAACAGTCCCCTTCCTGCTTGGCTGGTGTGCTCTAGAGCTGCTCCAAGAAAAACAGCTGTTGCACCCTGCAGCTTGGCCTGGAGAAGAAGGTAACACATCAACGGCCAGCGTGGTGGCCATACACCATTTATTCCTTCCCCTGTTCCCACCCTAGCAGGTTACCGTGCACTTGCCCTAGAGCTAAGCAAACACTTGCACGCCTGCCCCAGAAAGGCTATTTCGCTTCTTGCAAACAATCCTCGGAGGGTGCACAAACATTCCATGCTACTACTGGAACAGTTCAGGTGACTCGTTTTTCCAGGAAACTTACTTTGTGCTGTGTTTTAGCATAGCTGACCAAGTATCAGAATACTTACATAAATGTACACAGCTATCAGTTTGGCTTCTCTAGGTGCTTCTTCATCTTAGGGTTAAGAGCGGCATGACATCTGCCTCGCATTTCTTCTTAAATTCCATAAAGGATATCTAAATACGTGTAATCCCTCTGTAACATGATGACACAGGAGATATTACTGTGCTTGGGATGTAACAATATACTGCCTCTCTTCACTGGTGATATTTCAAAGCCTTTAGAATTAGAAACACCCCCACTTTTTTTTCCATTTTTCGGTTTTATTTTAGGCAACAGATTACTTGCAAGTCAAAAATCATGTATTAGCCATTTGGAAAGGAGGAGTGCACAGTTCTGGACTGTAGTGTTTTCATGCCATAAATTGCACTCCTCAGCAAAATGAAGCCAAGATTTCCTCACAAATAAGAGCACTGTGACATGAATGCATTCATCACAGATGGGGGCTGGTTCAAGATCTTGCAAGCATAATTTTCAGCGTAAAATTGACTATTGGAATTTCATTAAGCTTAAAATTAACACTATTTCTTTCCAAACATTATTAATCATAATGACAAGAGTTCAGCTTCTGATTACTCTGGTAGTATACAATCTTCACACATTTGCAGCCTAAATAGAAACTTATCATACTCACCACAGTCTGTTGCCAATTGACAAATATATTACTGAAACAAAATAAAAATTAAGTTGCAGCTTGCAGTGATAAAAACAATATTATAGTCAATATTTCACCCACAGTTGAAAAACCTGACTTCAGTAAAGGTGTCTTATCAGATATCAGAGGCATGAGGAGACAAACAGCATCTAATCCCTCTGCGGAGTAACTTCAATAAACTTCACTGTAGTTATACCACTACCAGGATTAGCTCACAAACTTTGAATTAAGATATGACCCATGCTCTGACAACACAATTGTAAGTTTTTCATTATTTTACTCCTTGATGAGAGAAAGAAATTGTGCAGAATCCAGGAGCAGAAAAATAATTGTTACATTTGTAATTCTCCAGTTATGGTTTATGGGGACTGCTTCTCAGCCATCCCTTCACTCCCATGAAGGTTTTATAACAAGGCTTTTGAATAAAACAAGTGTTTTCAGTAGCACCAGCAACGTAATGACGTACTTTTGCAAGGGAGGTATTTTCATTTTGCTTTGATTCATGTCTCAATTTATGGAGAATCAGCCTCCTATTTTTTCAGATAGCTTAATCCTCACTTATGTTCTTGGTTTAAGTGTATACAAAGAAAAAAACCCTCCTAAGACTGGTCTTTTCTATTTCCACTCCTCCCTTAAAGTACTGTTTGAAAGAGGGCATACTTTAAAAGGAACAAAGTGTTAAATAGAGAAGAAAAGCAAATCTTCTTGTATGTTCTGCTCAGCCTGATCTACTCCCTTAGGGGTCCAGGCTGACCAAAAATGTCTTCTTTGCATCTCTAAGTAGGCTGAGACAGTGGACTCTGAACTCAGCTGCAAGGTATCATATGCCAGCTGACCACTTGGTCAGGTCAGCCTGAAGGGATGGCTAAGGGTTTCTAGGTCCATTTGCTTTACTGTTGGTGTTCACTGCTTTGGAAAAGCATAAAAATTAGCAGTTCATAAATTTTCCCAAGAAAGGTTGCTGACCCTCTCCCTGATTTTATAAACTATTGTGCACAAAGTTTCTGCACCCAAACTTAGGTCAGATAAAAACAGGAATCAAAATGTAGAGCTGGCCAAGATGACATAACTGATTCATAAATCACAAGGCAGTATGATATGATATGATATGATATGATATGATATGATATGATATGATATGATATGATATGATATGATATGATACGATCAGTTAGCCTGACCTTTCCTTTCCCCACAGAACTTTAACAACTGACTCCTGCATCAAGCCTATTATGTCTCAGTAAGATATAGCCCATCTCTGAGAAAAATATCCACGATTGATTTGAAGACATCTGGCAATTGAAAAGCCATCATATTCCAAGGTAAATTGTTTTGTGGATTAATCACTCTCAATACTAAAAACACACATCTTATTTGACCAGCTTATTTTCTCACTATTGGATCCCATTATGGCTTTTCCACTGCATTAAAGACTCATCTCCACAAACACCTTCCTTACATAAGTGTAAATCATAATCAGTTCACCTCTTAATCTCCTCTTAAAAAATGAAAATACAGCAAGCTTCTTACATCTCTGAATTTATGGTATATTTATAGACTTGAAACTATCTTTGTTAAATCTTGGTGAAAGATTTGTATCAAGGGCAGTAACATTTCCCTGGTTTTCAGTATCTTTTCTGAAGATATCCTGGCCTGATTTATTCTTTTTCCGGTAAATATCTTCCCAGCATTGAAAAATGTGAAACACCGGTTTCCCGTTCATACTTGATATTCCTCCTTTACACACGTAAACATCGTGTTTGTCCTCTATTCTTAGCACATCCCAGTGAGTTCCCCATTCCGTGGCTAAGCATATCATGAACCCTAGCTTTTTTCAGTTACACTGCATTATAGGATATAACACTTGATTTTTCTTACCATAATTGGCCCAGTTTTGCTAACTTTACTCACAGAAAGCTGTGCAAAGCAACATGAGTTGTTCTGATTAAGTCAACAAAACTCTGCTACCTAAAAAGGCACCACTCAAAGAGGCAAGTCCCAACCAGCATGAATGAACAGAGTTCTCCTTGCCAACCCATGGCATGACACCAGCTGACACCAATGCTAAATTTGGCCTCAGCAAGGTACTTTACAGCCATTCATATAGCCATTTCTCCCTGAATCTTTCACATCCTTTTCAACCAGGTAGCACAGAAAAAGGGTCAATAGTTGAACTGAGTTTCCTCCAAATACAATGGAAAAGTAAGTAGACAACCTGCCTGTCAGCTTCTATGAGACCTAAACCGCCGGCTTGAAGGCTCAGCCACGCACTAGGTAAGCAGGATAGTGCACAGAGTTGATGCCCTTTAGTGGAGTAAAACTTAAATACTGCTTAACACTTCATCCCATCACAGCAGAAAAAATACTAAGAAAAAACATCAGCTAACTTATGGCATACTTACCTTTATCTTTATGCAGCCCAGTGCAACACCACAGGCTTTTCTTTCTTTATCCTGATGGTTACTTTAAGTTCTCACAAAAACACATTTTTGTAACATGCCCCTTTCTAACCTGATAAGCTTTTCAGCTCTAGAAATCCTTCTGGTTAATAAGGGTCATCAGCAGGGACTAAGGAGGGACAAAGAGGGATTTTAATGTGAAATCAGAGACACCAGTGAGAAGCAAGACACTTGAGAAGTCTGCCAATGTTCATGCCATAGAAAATAATGGACCTACATTTAAAAATTACAGCCCTATTAAAGCACAGAGATATTGCACTAAAGGTGTTAAAATAACCAATTAAACATGCAGTTTTACTCCTGCAAAAATACAGAGCATTTCTGTGGAAAAAAATACAACTGACAAGAATTCACCATGACTGCTAGAAATCAAAATAAATAAATAGCTTTAATTGGAAAAGGAATACTTCAGACCACAGTGCACAGTTTTGTAGGCAAAGCGAATCTGTTAGCCAGTCTTTTAATAAGCCCGCATTGTACTGGATTCAATTTAGCTTTTCTGTGAACACGGACATAACCTGTTAATAATTTAACACACCTCTGGCAAAGCAGGAATGCTGTAAATAAAATGTAAACAAATAAAACAAAAGCAGTGCTTTGTTTTTGCAACTAGATGGCAAATTAATGGAAAAGATTGCTATCTCTACACAAAGTCTGAAAATGCTAAACACACAGAAATCACCAGACCCAAAACTTAAAGATTGCAAGAGAGGTATTAGCTTTATCATATTGCATGATACATATGACATGTTTTTCTTCTGGAATGGTTTTTATGTTAAGTGTGTGCTCTCAGCCCTGCTCAGCCACATATTGTTATGGAAATTTCACTTTATGAAATCCTTCACTGCATTTCACCACAATTCTTTCTCTAATTTTTTTTTTTTTCTGTAGACAGAAGCAATGCATATGTGATATATGTTCTGAACGGACGATCGAGGAACATGAATGCATGATCAAACCAGAGCTTTCATACAAGCAATTGTAGGTATTGCATGTTAGATGGGAGAGAAAAAAAATTGAAGTGTTTATTTAAATGACGAACTAGCAATAGCTCATAACTGTGTCGGGGTGGAAAAGAACGTTACATGGTTTAATCTGCTTCAACATGTTAAAAGTTTTTCTTGCTGACTATTCCAAGCTTTGCCCTGAGTGAAGGCGATGGAGGCCGCAGAGCATCGGCCCACGCAGGCCTGAACAGCCAGCTGCCGGAGTCACTCACCGCGCTCCTAAATTTCTCTGTCTGAGCGGGCTCCTAAGGCTAAGCCAGGCCACAACGCTGGCAATCTGCTCTAAATAAATTTGCTATGTCAGCAAGAGCAGCGTAGCCATGTCAGGCTAACGCCAGCTAGAGAGGGGTAAATGGCATACGCAGTGTGCCAGCATGGAAGACTCCTCTTCCCACCTGCCCGCTGAGGCTGGCTGGGCTGTGGGCAGCTCTGTGCACCGTCACTTCCAAAGGCTCACGGGCAGTGGCTTGGGTTCACCAGGACATCCGACCTGCTCTCTCCCGACCGCCCACGGGGACCCAGCCCAGCCGCTGGCTGTCCCCTCTCATCGCGGTGGGACGGCATCCCTCATCTCCGCACGCAGCGCCGGCGTTCAGCGCGCAGCCAGCCCAGGCACCTTCTTCAGACTGAAGTTCCCCCCATATTATTTCCTGTGCCCTTCCATCCTGCTCTTCTCGGGCTAGAAGCAGCTCACAGACACGGGGAGATCTCAGCTGACGGCACATTTCTGGCTGCCTTTGTCAGGTTCCCGCAGCGCTGTGGGTTTGCAGACCCCTTTTGAACAGCCCTGGAGGTCAGCCCCGCTCCGGCTCAGAGGAAGGCAGTCTGAGGAGCACAGGGATCCCCCACGGGATAATTCCCCTATTTGTCAAGCTCTCGTTACCTTCCTTCCATAAATCTTTCCGGTTTCCTTCCCACACAGATGTGGCTCCCTGCCTCAGCCGTTAAACTTCCACGGAAGGTGAAACTTCAAGTTTACTTATACTCTGCCACTTGGAGGAAAGCAAAGATTTGATTACTAAATCGAGCCCCATAATCCGTAACCATGTAATTGTATGTTACGCCAGTGACTTCTGTTAACAACTGAACTGAGGCAGAGGCGCCGGGCTGACACGGAGACAGGGGCTGCTGCTGCTGGGAAAATGGGGGGAAAAACAGGCAGCGAGGAGTGGGGGGAGGGAGGAGAGAGGAGCAGTGCCGAGAAATATGTGAGTCCTGGAAGAGCAGTAATGGAGAGCTGCTGGGAAAGCAGTGGGGGTGAAGACAGACTGGTGAAGGAGGTTTTGTGGCAGTGCTGTGACAGGAATCCTGGCAGAGCCTGCCAGAGTAGGTGGTTAATGTCAAGGCACCCAGAGAGCCCACAGTAGGGAAATCCAAGGACTGGAGCATTGGTTTGGTAGTTTGTTTCCCTGAAAAATTCTCACCTACACTAGGAGGAAATCTAAGAAGTTGAAAAAAGTCAGTCAAGTGTGTCATGTCCTTTTAGATGCACACCTCTACCAGATGTGGAAGAGTTTTAGTCAACCAGCAGTGCAGGGGCACATGGCAGGAGAAAGGCAGATAAAACCTTTGCTGAGGAACTAGAGCAGAGGCAGAAAGAAGCTCCAGAGCTGCTGCCTGCTGGCCTGTCTAGTCCTGGAGAGCCCACACAGGGTTGTGGCGGGTTCATCTATACCAGGATGGAGGTGCCGTGGGAAGACGGAGGGGCCAGATATGAAGACCAAGCAGGAAAGGCAGGATTTGCCCACAGTGTTGTGAGCCTTGCCAGACATTTGGGCTGAGCTTTGTTACAGTGTTGAAGATTTTGTGCTCCCCATATGGTGATAAGCTCACACGAGCAGCAGTCAAGGAACTGGAATATGTCTGCTCTTCTTATTTCCTTTATATTATAAGTCCTTTCCCATTAGACATGGGAGGATCCCATTTCCAGGTTAGGATGTATGAGTGAGAACAAGGACAGAAACATAAGAGACTGGTCAAAGCTTCATCCCTCTGGTTTTTATTACCCTTGTCATCTATCAAGAGACTGACTGCTTTTCTTGCTTTTGCTTTTTTTTTTTTCTTTTTTCCTCCAGCATATTTGTAAATGTTATTTACTTATTGTCCCTAGCTCCTTTGGGCTGTCTACTTTAATTTTATATCACAAATTGTGACCAGCAGCATTCTGTTGCTGCTGCTTTCTTTATTAATTTAGATCTTACTGCTCCAGCAACAATAAAGAGTTCTTCAGCCCTCCCCTAATTTTTTGCTCCATTTTGGACCAAAATCTCACAGGAATATTTATAGTATTCCAAACCCAGCGGGTTTAGGAAGGAACTGTGGACATCATTATGGCATACCCACACTCCCCACTCACATCCTGGTCCCTTTTACATAGAAGAAAAAATTATGCAAGAATATCATTATTAGAACTTTCACATTTCTCTTTGTATCACTAAGCACCACCGTTGGCTCATTATTAAAAGATATTTATATTTTGCTAGCATTTAGAGTCTCTGTTCAGTTATATACACTTACAAACAATGCTTCACCCTTAAAGCACTACAGACCCAAAATTTTTTCTGATCTTGAGCCGTTCAGAAACTCTTTCTTGAGACAATTTTACATACGGAATTTCTGCCATCAAAATTAATATTCTATTCATGTTAGTGGCCTTGCCAAGTTTCTCTAGAGTCAATATGTCAGTGTTTTATGTGCCACTGAATTTGCTATTATTTATCTGTGAATATTGTAATGGAATTAGAGGCTTGACTTTTTCCCCATCTATTTAATATTCCTTTTCCGACAGTCATCATTCTCAATTCTTTTAATTTGGACCATCACACTATCTCCAAACAGACTGTAAACCTGAATGTGATGGTCTGATTATTAAAAATTATTCAAATCATCTTCAATCATCTTCTCTTTCCACACTTGATCTTCTTTAAATACCCATGTCTCGCCATAAATAAAATTTTTAAAAACAATTCTTAGTCCAGTCTTTGTGCAATAATGCTAATCAAAGCAATAAAAAGTCTTTTTTCTGTCATAACAAACTTGTTTGTGTGTGCAGAGTAAGTATTTAACTACATTACGGGACCTTTAATCATGTTTCTTACTAGGGATGATGCAGAAGCTATATCCTATGAACGGAAGTTCTCCAGACACATTTGGCTACGGGGATCCCCAGAAGGCACATGGTATTGCAGCAGTTCTGGGTTTTTATTTTTCTCACTAGCATGAATTGAAATGTCTGCCTCTACAGTACAATATATTACATTAAAATGTAAAACAGATATAACTGAGGGGAATAAGAGGAAGGAAGAAAGACCAGAAATCTCTGCCATTAACCAGGATGAACTAACTTGTTTTCAAATTAGTTTAATTCCTATAGGCTTGAGTTACCATGTTTTAAAGAACCACTCAATTTCTTCAAGGGATTAGTCGGCGTACAGGAGCTGCGAGATAAAAATAAGGTTGGATAAATCTATGTCTGTGGCTCAGATCAACAACAGTTAAGCAAGAAGCTGCCTGTCATTGTCTCTGCTTTGTATGCCATCGCTGTTGATCCCTGAGTGCAAGGATTCATGACATTATCACAGCTTCCTCCTCTAGACCTAAATTCTGGCTTCACCACCATTTGTTTTTTTATTATTATATAGTAGGAAAACTGAATGACTCACACAGCCCACACACACTGGCTCAGGCATTTGTACACAGCGGTCAGAGCCAAGGGTTGCCTAAATGATACACAGAGTGATGCTTTCAAAATTCACGTGCAAATGAGATCCTCCTCTCATTTCTAAATTACTGTTCTTCCTACTTGCAAATGCATGAGGCATCCACACTAGGAAATAAGCTTTTTTTGCTATACCACATCTGATTGTTCAAGTGGACTTTTTTCCCCCATCACATCATCAATTTAAAGAGAAATATATCCCTCTCTATAGGATTTGTTGCTCTAGAAATATAGAGTGAAAACACCATAAAAAGGCTATTAATGACTATTGTTTAATTCTTAGGGGTTTTAGAGTAATTTCTGTAAAACGCTATTACATTTTTATTGAACTTGTTCAGGTTTTTTAAGAGATTTTAAGGCTAGAAGGGACTACTGAATCATTTAATCTGGCTTCCTGTATTGCGCATAAAATAGCATCCAGTTAGTCCTGTCTTGAGCCCATTGCATTCGTTAGAGTAACAAACATCTTTCAGTTTCAGCTCATTCATTCGAAGGGATCCCTGGGTAGAACTGCCTTTCAAGAAATACGGATGGAAGTCACATTTGAATCGGAAAGAAAGGAATCCTGGCTCTTCTCTCCCAAAAAAAAAAAAAAAAAAAAAAAAAAGCGAAATAAAATCCCTGTAAAGTACTGCAAAACGGGGGAAATATTGATTACCGAGATTCTTCTTAACAATAATAAATAAAGCTATAAATAGTTATCTGTTGTCCCCTAAGTCTAAACACCCTGTCCCCTGGCCTGAACTAATTTTAGTGACATAATTAAGTTACCAATTTTGAAAATTCCAGGTCTCAATACCTCTTGTATGTTTGAGATACCTACTTTGGTATAAAACAAATTGCATCCCAGAAGTGCCTAGTTTTCTTCATTAATGAAGGAAGGTGATTAGCTCAGCTACAGACAGCTGCGCTTGGACAAGTGAGTCTCATTCACAATGACCTGGTATTTAGCTGTCAAAAGAAACAAACATTAAAAGGCCGTTATGTAGCATTTCTCTGCTTCACGTAAAGCTCATAGGATCTTCAATATAGTGAGTATGAGATCCTGGGGTAAGATGCAAATGTAACCTGTTAAAGGGTCTGACAGGTTATTGCTGTCCTGCCTAGAAGAGAAAGTCATCACGAGGAATAAGCTAAAAAAGTTGCTTATTTCAGGGTAAGAAGCACCTAACAAGCACTAACGAGAAAAAAATGCTTATCCATCAACAGAGCTCTGCAAGAAACAATTCTCTCTCAAGGTCTTCTCAGCATCTGTGTGCATTCATGAAAAGGTGGGGGTCAGATGATATGGACTAAAACACCAACAATCCAGGGACGACACAGCACTGCCCAGCCTTCATTATCCCCCACCTTCACTCAAATCATGCTGCACATGAGTGATGGCTGAGCCCACCGACTGCATCCCCAAACTGGTAATGAGCCACACATCACCATAAAGTACAAAAGATGTCATAAGTGGCCACACCTTTGCTATTGTTAAGGAAAAAGCTGGGGAGAAGGGGAGGGTGAATATACTGGCTTTACCACATGAGCCAAAAGTAGCTCACATTTGATAAATGACTGGACAACCGGGAACTTGAGAGACAGAGAGGTTATGTTGGAGGCTCTGCAGCACACTTCAAAAAGTTTGTAGCCACTGTGCAATATCCTTTCTTTGACTCTGCATGCCCACAGTATTTAATTTAGGTTTGGATTTCTCATTCACACCAAGCTCCTAAGGAGCCGTATCCATTGATAATGCTTTCTTTTATCTCTGATTGGTTAAAAGACTCCATCCTAAGCAAGTCCATCTTAGTTATATATGCAATCATCAACTCCCATCTGGATTGTAACAGTGCATTTTATTTGAACATGAAGCAATCAGGCCTTCAGAGACACCTACTAGCTGATTACAGTGAACAAATCACATTACTTTCTCCACTGACTCCACAAAATATTGAATTAAGCTCAAGATTGCAGTGTTTATATTTAAAGTACTCCCCAGACCTCAGAAAGTTCTGCCACAATGAAGCGTTACAGTGTAAAAAGGAAAGTTATTTGCCTGAGAAAGAACTGTCTTGTGGTCTAGTCTGGGGCTCCTGAATCCCACAGAGCACTCAACTACCTCCTCCAAGGTTCATTTTATACCTATGTAAAAAATTAAAGATTCTACAAAAACCAAACCTCATGAGCACTCACGCCTCTTCCCCAGGGCTGCACTGGGAAAACAAACCCCAAGTAACAAACATTACTCGTGGCAGTAAATACAAAGCACCGAAACATTATGGTTTTGATGGCAGTATAAGGAATAAAACTACTACTACAGTGGACATGTTCTAGACATTGCCATCTCTGATAAAAATCATCATGTTCAGATGGATTAATAATCATAGAAATTACAATAATTCTTCTGCCTTTGCTACATATTATTCAGCTATTCTTTTCCTGACTTTTTCTTCTCCTGACTTTTATTGCAGTTCTACCTATGGGATGGACCAGAGAAAGTATATGCAAAGTGATCCCTTCTTCCCATAATGAAATAAAAAGGCAATATATACTGTGACTAACTTGCTTCTATCAGAAGTCATAATTCTTCAAGCAGACACGTGAAGGGCAGATTTTGCCCACTTTACCTCTGCTCAGGAAGGACTCACTTCTCCCCTTTCTCTACCAGACCACTCCTGAGGTTTATTACTAACTAAAAGATTAAATCTGTAATAATATTATCATTCTACAAGGTAGTGCCCACCAGGAATAACAGATTAAATAGTGTTCTAGCTTCAACAATTGTTAATGCACACCACATGAATTCTTTCCTGCCAGCTTCAAGGTTTCTGCCTGAATGTTTACAGAGCCTGTTTCACAAAAGCGTTTACTTGCTTTGCAAGCCTTTCACATATAGGAAACTGGAGGCCAGGGGGAGGGAGGGGGCAGGAAAAAAGAGACAGAAAAAATAATTTGCTCCACACAGAAGGATTAATAAAGACATAAAAATTTTACTTTCTGTAAGGGACTGGTACTAGTTGTGAATAGTGATTTTTGGGAGGTCATAGAATCACAGAATCATGAAATAGTTTCGGTTGGAAGGGACCTTTAAAGGTCGTCTAGTCCAACCTCCCTGCAATGAGCAGGGACATCCTCAACCAGATCAGGTTGCTCAGAGCCATGTCCAACCTGGCCTTGAATGTTTCCAGGGATGAGGATCTACCACCAAGGCAACCTGTTCCAGTGTTTCACCATCCTCAGAGTAAAAGGTTTCTTCCTTCCATCTAGTCTAAATCTACTCTCTTTTAGTTTAAAGCCATTACCCCTTGTCCTATCGCAACAGACCCTGCTAAAAAGTTTGCCCCCATCTTTCCTGTGGGCCACCTTTATGTATTGAAAGGCCCCTATAAGGTCTCCCTGGAGCCTTCACTTCTCCGGGCTGAACAATCCCACCTCTCTCAGCCTGTCCTCATAGGAGAGGTGTTCCAGTCCTCTGAGCATTTTTGTAGCCCTCCTCTGGACCTGCTCCAACAGGTCCAAAGATCAGGGTTTAGCAGGATCCTCTCCCCCAAAAGAGATTCTATGCTCTCCTCTTGTATTTTGACCACCTTTAGGAGACTGTTAGCTCCAATGGTTGGATTTCAAATTGGTGAGTGACAAGGGTGAAGGCAGAGCTCTCTGAGTGACTCTCTGATGGGGAGGACTGTGACAGGGGGATGCGACACCCCTCAGAGCACAGCATCCATTAACAGCACTTCCCAAGGAGTCATGGCAGGGAACAGCAAGCCGAATACATCAATGTCAGTGCCGTCCTTGCTAGCTCAGATGCATAGCTTTCAGCTGGGATATTTATTATTAATTATTATTAAATTTATTTATTTAAGTGTGCTTTGCATAGATAGACACATTGTCAGTCACCAAGGACTTAATATCTAAATTAGTTAGGACAAACAAACACAAGATGAAACAACACTGTAGCAAAGAGTGTGTGAGGGGATTACTAATGAAGAGAGAAATAGAGAAGTAATTGTTTGAAGTGGTGGGTTATTTAAGTAAGCCTTTAAAGAAGAACCCATGCATTTTAAAACCAGCCAATATGATCATTATGATAGTTTAGGCCAACCATTTTATACGATGCAAAAGGCATGCTTTAATGTCAAAATGGACAGCGACTGAAATATTTCAACCTAGGTCTTGAACCCACCTCACAGGTGGGATTCTATTACAAGTCTTACCACCTATTCCTCTGATTTTTTTTGCTTCCTGATGAATTGGAAAAAATATTCATAAAACAAGGACAAAGAGGATTTTCTGATACAAGAGGAGAAGGGATGCAGATAGTGAAGCACAGCAAGAAGAAGGCAGAAGGCAAAGGAACAAACAGAGGAAGAAGGGGATGGCCCAAATGGGCCGTTCAGAGGGAATCAGAGTATGCACACTCGGGTGAGAAACACGCAAGTTGTTCCTAGGGTATATAGCCTTACAGGATTTTAGTGAGCCTACTATTAAAGGGCTGGAGGTAGAGAGCCAGTTGCAGAATTAATAATATATGTTTAGAGTAGCTGAAAAGGATAATAACTGTATCAGCAAAGCACCACTAGATAAAGAGAGGAGGAATGAGTGGGGCATGAAGGCCAAATGAGATCTAAAATGTCTTTGGCTCTTTAATAAAGAAAGGCTTTTATCTGAGGTCTTTTTCATTTCTTTTGTCCAGATAGAACAGACCAGCAATTTATATCATTTATTAGATAAACCAGAATCCACTCTTCAGTTGATGACTAGAATATATGTTTGAATTCTTCCAAAAAAATTACAAAGCAGAAGAAGAGGAAAGTACATGGACTCCCAAGCTTTGAGGGTCATCTACTTCACCCTAGAGCATCATGTAGACATACCTGGCAAAAACCACAAAGAAATTACAGGAGAATAAGAGGCTTTGCAAAGGTCATTTTCTTGGATCTATTACCTCTTAAGTGCATTATTAAAAGATTTCTTATAACCCTGATCCTGCAGTTCCCTTTGGTGGCCATCTCAAATTGTCGACCCTTAATTTTCTTTCCGTAATACCAAAGCTGTGCTTTAGTAGAGGTTCCCTAAAGCCCAAAATGACTCATAAAACACTGGGGTTTCTGGATGCTTTATGTCAGAGTCTGCAGATGTTTCAGAGTGCACGTGAGCTAAGTCTGGCCTGTGAAGGGGTGAGTCCCGCTTAACAGTTTTCTTAGGCTTCAGAGAAGGTGCTTTTAGGAACAGAAACCAAAGCTGGAAGCCACAGGGCAAACATTTTCAGTGTCTGCTACTCTTTTGGTGATATTCCCCTGCTTTCAGAAGTACTACTCTTAAAATTGTCTTGTATGGCTTCAATTCAATCTCTGAAGTGCAATTTTATAACAAAGAAATACTGTTACCAGGATCCAGTGTCAAGGGAAACAAGATTCCCAGTTTATAGGGCATATGCACACCTCCCTTTCCTCTGCTCGTAGCTACGTAGCTCACTTTTCCCCCTGCAAAGATGACTTGTGGCACTGACAGCAAATTCTGACATGGAAAAATGATGTCGGAGAAGCATTTAATCTCTTCTCACCTGTTTTTTATGAACTCTAAATCCTGGAAACAATAACCATACCCATGTTACTAAATATCCCTACCAGCAATCCTATATATGTACTACCGGCAAATCACTTCAGTGTGATTCCTTCCAGCGTATTTCTCCCATCCTGCAGTCTCAAGAGCCTGCCTAAGACACATGCTTATTCTTCTTTGTTAGATCTCATTCAAACCCATTTGAGACATTGCTCCCAGGTCCAGAACACCTTCCCAGGGCATCAGATATGCTTTTCTCTCACATAGAATTAATATTCTTAATTATCTCCACCAAGAAAAAATGGAAATCTAAAAGAACCCACAGAAAGTGTTATTTTAAGCATGTACATTTGCAGGAAAGTCCCAAGATTCAGGGGACTTTTTTGTAATGGGGGAAAATAGTAGGAAGAAAGAAGTCTTTATCAACGATAATAGGTGGAGATTGTCCAAAAGCAGAGCCAAAAGCTGAAGATGCTTTTAGGTCATTTTCCAGGTAGGATGCACAGGCACTTAATAGACCATAGCTTTATGCTTTAAAAAGATACAGTCATAGAGAAATTCTCTGCATGGGATCTGATGCCCAAAGAAAGGGTTCCCATTTGTAGAGTGTACAGAATGACTGGGTAGAAGTGTCTTCTGTAGCTCTTCCTATCCTGCTCTCACGTCTCTATCACTTACCTGAAGCATGGTGTAGTCCCTGGTCTCCCATGACGCACAAGAACCTGGAGGGGGATGGTATTGGAAAGGAAGGCTTGAAGGCAGCATAACAATATGACCATAATATTGACAACAGACCCCAGTGATCTGCTCTGCAAGCATTACTTGCCAGGGGACTAGTGGCCCTTCAGCTCTTCTTTTAGTCCCTGTCTGCTGTTTCCATGCCTCTCACTTCCTCACCTCAGTGTTGGGAAGTCACATATTCCTAAAAAGAGGAGTATCTTCTGTCCCATTTTCACCTCAGCAGGACCAGCTCTATCCTCTGACCCAGAGGCCATGAAAGGCAGGCTGTGGACCTTGGCAAACAAGGCCTGCTAGACTGCCTGTGGACTCAGGGCACTCACTCTGCCTCAATAAAGGATTCTATGGTGCCACACGGATGCGCCCCCTTTATTCAGGACCTGTCTGGGGTCTCTATCACTCACCTGAAGCATGGTGTAGTCCCTGGTCTTCCATGAAGCACAAGAACCTGGAGGGGGATGGTATTTGAAAGGAAGGCTTGAAAGATAATAGCCACACTCAGCTCTCAAATGTATTTCCTCCACTCATGAAGAAAATACAGAAACCCTATAGAAAACTAAATAATTTATTTTTGAAAAAAATGTTAGGTATCACTAAATAAGGCATAGATCACCACTTTCTAATATATATTTTTTAAATAACAGTCAAATGTGAGCCTCCAAATGCATTAAAAAGCTTCATTTTATGTAACTGGACCCCATTTTGATGTCATACCCCCACCCCACTTTTCATATAGGTTGTGCATGATGCTTCGTAACCTGTACAACCGGCATCTGTAGAGTAACTGCTTTTTCAAGGTATCTGTGGTGTATCCATGTACATTAGGTGAACAGAAACAGACCACACACAGAAAAATAATGATGTAAAAGCTAGATCACAAAAACGGGAGTACACATTTCTAAAACTGAGCTGCCCCAAACCTGTCTAAGTGCATGCTTAGCTTGGAGCACAAGCGTGGATCAGTGGGTCCTAGCGACTACATCGATACTGGTGAATAAAGTGGACCAGGGCCTGTCCTCTGGTCTTGAGACCAATAATTACTGCACAGCACATATCAGTATAGCTTAACTCTCTTCCCCATAAAGCACAGGCTATGGTCAAACCCTGATAATCTCTGTCTAGGGGAATACTTGGTGTCCTGGGTCCATGCCCTGCCAAGGGCTATGCTGACCACTTAACAAGATGCAGACCCCCAGACGAGTGCTTAGGCCTCTACCCTAACCTTATTCCATTTTCTAAAATAAGCTATAAACTATGGTAGTGTAGTAGTATAGACGTGACCACGGAAATTATGCAAGTCCTCAAACGCGATGGTGGGTTCGCAAACACATGGAGCAGTTCACAATAGATCTTACAGATCTCTGCAAGCAACTAGAAGAACCCCATGTATTGTCACAGAGGTTGATTTAAGCAATTAATTATGTTTTGTTTCTGTGCTTGATAGTGGTTAGGTCTGTTTTCAGGGGAAAAGCTGCATTCTCCTGAATATTTAATGTTTTTAATTTATTTTCATTTCTCTAATTAATCTTAAATCCCTCTTTACTTATATGTAACTAAAGGGGAAAAAAAATATATGAATTTCTGAATAAACTTACAAGAGCTATTGTTTTAGTTTGAAAAACAAGGGAGTCGGAAATAGGCTGATTAGATTTAAAAAAAATGCAATAAAAGGTGAGAAAGTCCAAACAGCAATAATGAGTTTTTCTGACAATCTCACCTTGCAATAAAATCTATTTTTAATGAGACAAAAAGTTAGGAAAAGAAAGCACACCAAAAAAAGAGTTTTAAGACCATTCCGCTAAGAAATTTGATTCTAGCACTGAAACTTTTTCACAGACAAAAATCCGTCTTTAAAACATCTGCAGAAGGATTACAGAAATAAATGAGCTACAGCCAAAACAACAGTTCCATAGTCAGTACCACAGTACCACCTTGTGGGGAAATAAAAATGGCCTCAGTATTGACTACTTCTACTGCCCAGTTTCAGGAAATACCCATAATATAAACATAAAATTCTAACTAAGGCAAATGAAACAGACTCAGGCACCAGCAACGTATGCACTGCATGATTTCTCCCAGTGTCAAATTACTTTTTTTGAGGAATCCATGTTCCAGTGGAAATCTTTCAGAAGTGTAATGTAAAAACTTCCTGAAAGAAAAATATCTCCTTTTACATTTGCTTGCATTCCTTTCTTGACTTCCATTTGCTGCAAATTTATTTCTCTTGCAATACTGAATCAAGAGAACAATTGCAGGAGGCATGTCAAATTCCACCCCCACAAAATGCTTCATAAAGTTAAAGGCTATGACATAAACAAACTAATGCCAGGATCTTTGAGACGACTTTTTTTTATTGCCTTTCTGTAACTGATGTAGAGATTAGAGACAGTAATATTCCTGAGTACATTTGAAAAAATAAGGTTATCAAATCCTCAGATGCCCAAAGGGAACTATCACCTGCTTTTCTCCATTTCTTTCACATCATGAAAGAAATTTGTATGATTAAGTAATTGCTGGCTGTCAGAAGAAACGGTCGCCCAGTCATCATATTTTAAGAGCTCTATTAAATGTAATTTTCACACTTTCAAATATAACTTCTTAGAGGCGTCTCTGAATTTAATGCCCCTAATAAAGCAGAGCAACTAGTTCTTTCTTTCCTAAGTGGTTTGAGTGTTGGGAAAACCAACAGGCAGGCTTCCCTCTGCATTTTACCAATGGGCAGGATTCTTAACATCAGCTCTTCCTGACATTTCATTTTGGGGTATTCTTCACTGGAGACCAACAGTTGGGTCAAATTGGGATAAACTGTACCAAAGCATATATAACAACAGTCTTTAATATAATGCTGACAGAGGAGGGGGGGAGTATTCTTTTGGTGGATTTTTGTTTGGGTGGGGTTTATTTTTTTCCAATATAAAAATAAAGTTTAAACCTGGTTGCATTCATGCTTTGGAAAACCTCTCATTAACGGAAACACTGCAGGATCAAACCCACATGAAACTAAACAAAATTATATTCAGGTTTATGTTTCACACAAAGCTAGGTCATGAATTTAAATGTCTAGAGTTTGGGGGCTGACCCACCTACAGCTATATTCTACTGAGAGACTGGTGTCAGATCCCAGGGGTGGGATTTCTCTCACCTCATTTTAAGTAACCAGAAATTAGGCAATCAGTCCAGTTGCCCATACGTACCTATCTAGTGTCATCTCAGATTCCCCAGGATATGCTTCCTGGACCTTCACCTCATGACTTATGTCACATTTGCTAGCCCCCTGCAAAGGTCTCAGAAATCTTTGGGGGCCTCTAAAGTCACTAGATGGCTATGGGTGGGAAGATAAATCAAGCCCTAGGTGTCTAATTGTCATATAGGTTCCATCTACAGTCAGTAGAGAAAGAGACATCTGCAAACAGTAATTCATCACGTCCTAACATATATGTCTATGACAGATGGGAAAAAACAGCCTCTGAAGATGCCTATCTTTTCTTACTGACCAAAGAAGGCACTTGGAAACCAGATGTCTAACTTTCAGGTCATCACATTCTGCTGAGATGAATCTGAAACCTAATGTACAACAGATTATAGACTTTCTCCCTATTTTTGCATCCTGATAATACACTCCAGGTCACACATTGTACACACGATTTGGATAACGTGATCTGAACCATAACGTACACATTGTGCCACAAGCCTCAGAGGAAGGATACTACACAGTTG
This sequence comes from Fratercula arctica, assembly GCA_947846985.1. Taxonomy (NCBI): domain Eukaryota; kingdom Metazoa; phylum Chordata; class Aves; order Charadriiformes; family Alcidae; genus Fratercula; species Fratercula arctica. Next base: position 84,005,507 of record CANTUZ010000003.1, read on the forward strand.
GCTCAGGTCCCATCATTAGTGGTGGCAGTGAGTGTGGCCTTAATCAGCATCAGTAGCAGCAACTGTGGTCTAATTGCCAGGTAGTCTTCATATGCAGGAGCAATGCCTCTGCACCCACCTGCTCTTTTAGGATCCCATGCTCTACAGACCCATTTTCCCTGCTCTCTTCCCAACGCAGGCAGCACCTCTCTTCTCCAAACACTGTCTCAATTGGCAGAAAAGCTTCAAAACCAATGCTTGCTGTGTGCCTCCCTCTCCCTGTGCTCTCCAGCTCCACAAACCAACACCCCAAAGTCACGGCCATCCCCCTGGTTCAATCCCCATATCCCCAATCTCCATCAGGGTGGATCTGTCACACATCTCAGGAGTGAATATCATTACAAAATACAGAGCTATGGCTGCTGCCATCACCTGGCACATTTACCTTGGGGTGCCTGCTGTGCCACTAGCCATATACACCCCACAGTCTGGCAGGTCAAGAGACTTTCTCAGAGGAAAAATATGCAAGTCTCAAAGTTACCATTTCAGGCTGGCTGGGAATCTAGACATCAGCTAGGTTTGGAGTTCTCCCCCTGCGCCCCCCCCCCCCCAAGTTATGAGATCTATGTATTTATTTTTTTTTACAAAAGGTCATATTCCTTCCTCTTCACAAGTAGGAGCCAACTGATACAGATTTAGATCTCCAGGAGAGCATAGGCCTCCAGGTCTCATCAAGGTAAATGAATTAGACAATGAAATGCCTTTGAGAATTCGATCTACCTGACCCCAGAGGGAAGTGATGTGGGCAATGCTATCTCTTTGGATTTCAGTATAGACTCTTTCTAGACGGAAGAGGAGAATGGCTGCAGAGCGCCATGAAGCCCATGTAGCCACAGCAGGGGGGAAGGGGCTTTGCAGCTGCGCCTCCATTCCTCCATCACACCACATGAGGCAGTACAAGCTTCTCAACTCCACAAATTAGCCACTGATCTCAAACATTTGCATGCTGTGTTATTTTCAGCTTTTTATTTGTTCATCTTTAACATTCTAGTTTAGGAGTTTTGCAAGAATATCAAACCAAATTTTGTGCTGGACTGACCAACAGGAGATGGGAGAAAAGCAAGTATCACTGTTATGAGCCTTTCTTATCTAACAGTTCAGTCACTGTGCAAGAGACCACCATTCAAATCCTTCCTCTGCCTGAGGGGATTCAAACGTTCATCAAACATTCATCTCCCAAAGATGTCATTAAATATCATTTTTAGGGCATTATGAATTAAGTGTTCTTCATCTTGTCTTGTTCGACTTCACAAAAAAATACCTAAAAATCATTCAAATCGGGGAGTAACAACACATTCTTTAGACTCCTTCCCTTGCTCCAGTAAATGGCAGATAACATGGGGTGGAAGAGCATCAAGGGGAATGACTGTGAGCACTTCCCATGTAAAACATTCAGTGTCTTTGGGGTTGGATTCTCCACTAGAAGGCAGCATCTGTAGGTTAAAATTCTCTCAAATTTTAAAGAAATTGAGCCTTGTTGCAGGGAGTAAATTTATGAACCCCTAGGTATAAAAGAGAATAATGATTTCACATTCAGCAGCTAGACCTTCACTGAGAAGAAATTATCTCAAGCGTCATTAACATCTAACCTACTATTGGTCTGATACCAATAGATAGATATATTTGTGCTCACTGAAGAATGATATGCTTAGATACTAGAACTTGTTGAGGTTATGACAAAAATTAGGCCGTAGCAAGTTAATTGGCTCAGCACTTCTATTCCGTCAATCTGGCTGGAAGTAATGGCTACAGTAACGGCCTGAAGAACCGCTGCGTTATGAAACACTCAGTTACTGACAGTGGTCAAGTACCACCTGACTGGAACTTTCTAGGAGGGACAGGAAAATTTCTGGTGATTTGTCACTTTCAGTTTTACTGTGACTTTTGCTCCTATCTGAGCTCATTTAATTGGGAGCATCATATGTCTTATGCTCCCAGTAGATCTGAAGACAACGTCCATATTTCATTACCAAACAAGTGATACGATACAAAGTGCTTACTTCCTTCTTCTGTGATTGTATTTGCTTTATTCTTCCACTGGTAAGAGCATGTTATCTTGATTACAGATGACTGACCATTTTTTAAGATACTTTCTAGAAAGATACACCCTCCTAATGACACATGGCAAAGCATGTTAACAAGTATCTCTTTAAAAAGAGCCAGATCTTCGTGATTTTTATGTAACATTACAAAACACCGACTTTCAGCATATTGGTTATATAAGATGTGAATCGGAGATCAATTAGGAAAATGACTGTTTGCTGGCATCTTCGAGTCGTCCATGTGCATATACAAGCCGTTAGCCAAACACACATCCACAAGCGACCGGAAGGCAAAGCCACAGGTCCGTGTATGGCACTCATGCCGTTGGCTATTGTGACCTGCACAAGCATCAGGATGCCTTCTGCTGAGATGTTTCTAGCCTGCCAGCATATTTCCTAGAAACCTGGAATAGCCCAGGTTGGAAGGGACCTTGAAAGACCATCTGGTCCAACCTTGTGTGGGAAAGGGAGGCTGGATGAGATTATCTAGCACCATGTACAGTCACATCTTGAAAATCTCCAGTGATGGGGACTCTACCACACCCATGGGGAGGTTGTTCCAATCAATGATTGTTCTCATTGTAAAAAATTTCTTTCTTGTATCAAGATGAAACTTCTCCTGGTGCAAGGTGTATCCATTGCCCCTTCTCAATATGGCTCCTTATGAAGAGAGAGCCTCCACCCTTTTTGTAGCCACCCTTTAAGTACTGGAACACTGGGATGAGGTCCTCTCCTGAGCCTTCTCTTCTCCAGGGAAAAAAACACCTAAATCCTTCAAACTTTCCTCACAGGGCAGGTTCTCCATTTGACTCACAGCTCTACATATTCTGTGTTTATGTCAGTTCTAGCTGGTATGAAGCCAGAAACTAATCACACAAAGCACCTACTCCTGTTTCTTATATAAATAGAAGAATAGATCTTCTGGAACAGACAGATTTCAAAGACAAGTTTCTCATCCCCAGAAGCCTCAGTGTGCACGTGCTCACGCTACATTAGTCTTTATCCTCATTACGTCATGAAAGTCATGAACAGTCTCCCCTCCTACTTCCAGTCCGCTTCTCCAGCGCTTTGTGGTACTCCACCCACTTGCGTGTCTTCCATAAAACATACAAGGCTGTCATCTCCCTTTTCAAATATTGCTTAAAAATCACACCTGCAAGAATTCCCTTCACTTGCTCTGATTCATGAGTGTAAAGCTTTAAGAGATGAAAAAGAGACTGATACTCCTTCTCCAAGAAATAAAAAATAAAAATCCCCCCTCCCTCCAAACTTCACCTCACACTTCAGAACGGGGCCTTACGTACTTTTGTCAATATAATTTTTACTTCATCTTAAGAACATACCAGTTCATTTCAATGTATACTCAGATAAAGAACGACCATGATAAGAATCCATTGTACTATTTACACTTTTAATAGCACTTGCTTGGCCAACATATGATTCGAAAAGACCTCCTTAGGTAATGAATACAGTACTGTGCTCTCACAGACATTTATGACAAATAAATGATTTCACTGATCAGGCAACATCCAGAGAAGCGACTTTTGCCCTGATGGCAAGAAACCTTTTTCAGGTTTCCAATCCACTTGCATTAGCAGGATTCTTGTGCCAAAGTAAGTTTCCTTTTGCTTGAACATCGCTTTTCCATCAGTACTGTTTACCTCCCCAATACCTTTATCTTTTCAATCTCTTTAAAAAGAGGCAACATATATCCTCTCTGTCTTTGTTTTGCAGGATTAAACATGTCAAGTTGCTTTATTTTCCCTTCTGTGGTAAGCCCTCTCTTATCTTGAACATCTTTGTAGCTTTTCTCTGCAACTTGTTAGGTCTCAATTCATTTCTCTTGGAAAGCAGATAACCAACACTGTAGAGTCCTTCAGATGAGGCCTGCATAACCTTGTACAGCTGTACTGGATATATCACACAGGATACATAAACTTGCACATTTTTCTAGGTGCTTTATCTACAAGACTCACAGTCTTCCTAAAAACAGTTAAAACATGCAAGTTTTATTCTTGTCATCTCTTCCCAGTAAGTCTGTTACAGGATAACAAGATCTTATGAGTTCTCAAATGAATTCGTGAATTTGCACTGTAATATTTTAAATATTAGCCAGTTTATTTCTCTTGTCCTTGGAGTCATCTAGTTTTTCCCATTTGATACTCTTCTCCTCCTCTCCATCAACTATGCTGTCTAAACTTCTGTCACCAGAATCACTGTTACTCTCCTAATTCTCTTATCAACATCATTAATGCAATTAACAAGGTTGCTCTCAAAACTGAATCTTTAAAATAAAAAAGTCTATTAGTAATTTCATTCCAATACTTCCCTTTTGATAGTCCCTGTTGTCTTCTGACTACTCCCCTACTCTCCTTACCCACTTTCAGTTCTTTTAATGATTTTTATCGTGTCCAACTTAATCAATTATATCCCACAAGGCAATATATCAAATACAATCAAGACAGAATATTTCTATCCATTCCCTTTGCCTAAAAATATCACAGAATTTATCAAAAATGATCTTTTGTTAATCTGAGATAATCTACCTTTGATTAAAAAGATGCGACATTTAATTCCATTTACCTCCATGTTCTTTATTATTTTCTCCTTCACATTTTATTTTAAAGCCTACTGAGAGCAGACCAACACATACTTAGATGCCTGGATCAGTTTTTGCACCTTTCTAAACTTTGAGAGATCTAACATGCACAAAATAAGGTTCAGAAACAATTGTGGCCATTTCAGTTCCTGTAACATTCATACAATCACAGAATGGCTAGAGTTGGAAGGGACCTTAAAGATCATCTAGTTCCAACCCCCCTGCCACGGGCAGGGACACCTCCCACTAGACCAGGCTGCTCAAAGCCCCGTCCAGCCTGGCCTTGAACACTTCCAGGGATGGGGCATCCACAACTCCCCTGGGCAACCTGTTCCACTGCCTCACCACCTTCACAGTAAAGAATTTCTTCCTGATTCTTTCAAACCCTTCAAATGTGTTTGTTGAATAAATATTTAAAGTATTCAAAATCTACCCTCTTTGAGAGAACTTTTTTCTTTTCACCAAAGTGAATACAGTTCCTTGCATACAGTTGTTTGGTATTTAGCACGTATTTTGCAAGGCTTTTATTATTTTTTTTTAATATATGCATTTTATTACAAATAATAAGGCGCACCATAACTGAAAGAATTCATAGCTTTTTAGAAGACTTTACATAGTGTGGGAAGTCTTCCCAGAAAGGGAAAGAAGTAATAAGAAAACATGAAGCATGTTGGGGCTGCTGTCTCAGTGTATTTGGCAGAAGACACTCTTGTGTTGCTTTGCATACAAACCACTAACAGAAGACAGAACTGGTGAAATCATTGAGATTCATAGTGAAATCTGACACACAAAATGTTGCAACCTGCTCTTGGGAAATCTTAACACAAGAGCCAGAGAAGCTACATGAGAAGAGCAGATTAGGCAACAACTCTGCCATGCCGAGCAACAGAAATCTTTCAGTATCATCATGGTGATTTGTCCTCACGAGATACTTTCACAGTACCCGCATTGCAACAAGAAGTGGGCTTCTCCAGGGTCTCTCCCAGGTGGGACCTGAATCTCCGTGGCACATGTGTTTCTTGGTGTGCTCCATACTACTGGTCACCAGGGACCTGCTCTGGCCTCACAGTTGCAAGGCAATGCACAAAGTCCATTTGCCAGTTCCTCTCACTCGAGTCATACAGGCTAATTCCTCTTCCTTTTTATTCCTACGAATAGCGTACATCCAGCTTCCAATACACAGGCAAGGCAAGGCTGATGACTCACAAATCAATTCTACAGCTGGTGTCAAGGACTTTAATCACTGTAATCACAAACTGAAATGACATAACTTCATATTTACAAGACAATATTTAACAAGAAAAAAATATAGTCAGTCTTGCCAGAAACCTGAACCATTCCTGTGCTTAAAGCTAGAAGCGAACCTTTCTTGTTGGGGGTATGCCAGTTGTTGAGACCATCCAACACCTTCCACCACTGCTTTCTAGTAGCATTCTTCCATTGCTTAACCAACTGAAAAAAAAAAATTGCATACACTGAAAATGCGACACAAGTTGAAATCTTTGGAAAAAAGAAATCACTTCGCTTTTTGCTAAATTAAGTTTATAAAAAATAATGCTGCTTTGCTCTTCTTAAAAAACTCCGACAACTGTTACATGGAGTAACTTTAAAGGGAGCTGGAGAGAGGGTAGCCAGGATGGTATATAACTGTGCATTTGTCTGTACTCATGAAAACGTGCCCAAATTCTAATCTGTATATGATGGATAAATTTTAGCTAAAATATCCAGGTGTTTGGGCTAAGTCTTAGGTCTGTTAAGCTGGCCCTTGCAGACTTACTTTTTATTTTGCATAAGACCTACTGCCTAATCTCTTGAAAAAATATAGCTCTTAAACCTGCTCTATGACAGGAGCTACAAACAGCTCTGCAACAGTTATCTCAGGTTTGAGCATTTGTGCACACTTCAGACTGTGTGCCCACAACCCTTAAGTGGTCACCTTCCTGGCAGCAGAACTTCTTTTCGATGTTAGCGACAGGCAACTGAGATCCAGAACTTCCAAGGTTCTAGGTTTTTCTTCTCAACAGAAGAGCGGCTTTTCTCCAAGATAAACACAGCTTGTGGCAGGTGCAGCTTTTCTTTTCCTTCACCCTTCAAATGTGTTTGTTGAATAAATATTTAAAGTATTCTGTTTTGAGGGTGTACAAGTTATACCCAGTCCCCAATGCAGCCAATTAAGACTGTGTCAGTCAGAAAACAAAAAGAAGTAACATCAAAATTACCACATCCTTAAAACCCCACCTGATCCTCACAACAGTGACATTTGATAATGATGATGACTGCCATCACAAAGAGAGAACTCATTATTTTTGAGATACATATTTCTACATCAATTTCTGAAAGGAAATGAACCTTACAAGCAACTATAATTGGAATGCTCTCCTCTGCGCTCTTAATTCTCATCAACAAAAAAAAATAAAGGTAACAGAAAAATCTCACCACTAAAATATAAAAGACTGCAACTGTCACTTGCCTGATATATATCCTCAAGAGAGGCCTGCCAAATATAACAAAAAGTGAAATATAGTTACTTTTACTAGATATCACCAACTGCCACCTAAAGCACCACCACCCACTTGGCCACCTTTCTAAAAAGGACTGATATAGTTCACCTTCCCCAATGCATAACATACGTGTCCAAAAAAAAGAAAAAGAGAAGTTTTAGGTTCAGAATTCTGCCCAACACCATGCTCAAGATTGCAACTAGGTCCCAAGACCATCAGTGATAGATTTTCACACATCCCTTTTTTTCATTCACTCCTGTTCCTGGGCTTCAGTTGATTTTGTGTTGGCTGCCTTGAATCTCAGTCTTAAAAGTGTTTAGAGAACTGAAGCAATTCACCCAGCACTATGAATTTATCTCAGAGGAGTCTGGTTTTGATCTGATCTGCAGTTTCTCAATGCCTCAGAAATCCACATTCTTCACCTTTCAAAACCCAATATATTGCGCGCACAGTAGCTCAGATAGTAGCAGCTGCTTATTCAAAAGTGATAACGTATTTCTTCAAGAAATCATCAGGTCCAGGTACAGATGTGGTTCTTTGTGACTCCGTGTCACAGTATGATCAAGATGAGTACTTACGGTAGCTTTCATGAAAACAAAACTCAAATATATCTGTGGGTACAAGCGCGTACTAGAACCGAATCAGCCACAGACTATGTCACTGGAGAGCACCAGGGTCAATATGAACATCCAAACCTACATATAACCTCTGAGAAATTAGGGGCTCTGAATAATCCCATTGCTGGACGAAGCAGGTATTAGCCTGATTTAGTGGTACCTGGAACCTTCCCATGTCTAACAGAAGCCTCTCTAGATCTTTCTAGACCAAATCACATCAGAAAATCAAAAAGCAAAAACAACTCGACGTACCCAGGACACAAGTCTGCTCTGCACGTGCACACAGATCATCTGCACCATGTAATCACACCGCCCTAACCTGTTCTGGAGACTAGTTTCAACTTGCATCCAACACAGCCAACTGGTACAGGCACTACGATTGCTCATCTGGGATTTCTGGATTGCTCGGCATCTGGAAATCCTGGACAAATTACTAAAGCTGACACAAAAAGGCAAGAGGGAAGCAAACAACCCAAAATGATAGTCTGCCCTTGATCTTCTCTTTCCTAGCTAATTGCTTACGTGGCTTTGCTCAGGCTAGCTCCGTAAACCAGCTCTATCTCCCATTTACAAGACTTCACTGTGAGGTACAGACATTCACGAGCATTTTAGAGAAGGAAGATCTAGGAAAGCTTAATAGATCTACTAAAATCACATACTATTAACAGCATTGTACAATAACATAACGTTTTATGTATAGCCCCGAGGCTAAACGTATCGAAATGAAGCGCAGCTGTTTCAGTGAAACACAGCAGCTACATCCACTCGTCCCAGCACTGATTTCGCACCATGGGTCACCCTGAAGCCTCAGCCTGGGCGACTTTACCAGCACACTAATGCGTTGCTCCCAGCCAAAAGTCGAAGCTGGCATGAGCTGTTGGGAAGAGCGGTCTGAGGTTCCCATTAGCTGGGGACTGGAGAGGGAGCGGTTAAGATGTATGTTCATTCCCGAGTCCTTATTGCTAGGTGTTTACATCATTTGCTTAATTACCCTCCACGCCCCAGCCACCTTCCTACACACACTTCCCCCTGAGAAAGAGAAAACGCGTCCCAAGACGCACGTCCCCCATACGTACACCCCTTCCCCTGGGGAAATATGTGGTGATAAATATATATATATATTAGGAAAAGACATATTCAGCATTCGAGGCGCGCTGCCCCGCGTTCACACGGAGTCAAAGCGCGACGGGGGCGGCCGCCTCGGCCCCGCCGGGTCCCTCTGGCCCCACCAGCCTCCCGCAGAGCGGAGCACCCTGAGGCCGCGGGGAGCGGGTCGAGCCCCGGGTGGCCCCACAGCCCGGGGAGAGCGCCTGTCTCTGGCTCTCCAGCCCCGGCTGAAAACGACGGCCACTATCCCCCTCCCTCAGGGACGGCCGCCGCTTACCCTAGCTCCTCCCGGCCGCCGCCGGAGGCGGCAGGAAGAGGAAGCGCGGCCGGGGCGGCGGCTGCTCCCCCTGGCGGAGGCGGGCGGTGGGGCGGGGCGGGGGCGGAGTGGCCGCCACCAGGCCGTGGCCCCGCCGCTGCCGCCTGAGCAGCAGCCGCTGCCGGGCGCGTTTCCCTTTCCCGCCCCCTCCATCGGCGTGCCCTCGCCCGCCTCCCCGGCCGGGGCAGCAGGAAGCGGCTCTGATGTCAGCGGCGGCGGCCGCGGCGCGGCTCTGAGCGGCTCCCCCACCCCTACCGCGGCCCCCTCGCCCCGCTGTTGCTGCCGCCCAGGGCTGGCGGAGCTTCGGCCCCGGGGGTACCCTCTTGTCTCCGCCGGGGACGTGCGGCCCAGGCGGCTGCCGGGCTCCGCAGAGGCCGCGGCCTAGGGCAGCCAGCGCGGGGGGTGCGGGAGGGTGCGGGATGCGGAGCGGCGCCGCCGCCGCCGCCGGCGGGGCCTCCGCCCGCCGCCACTGAGGCCCGCGGCCGCCGCGGATGCGGCCTCGCCCCGCGCGGCGGCCCAGGCGGCGCCTCGGCCAGGCCCGTCCCGACCTGCGCCCGCGCGGAGGGCAGGAGCCGCCGCCGCCGCCCCCCGCGTAGCCCCAGCCGCGGCCTAGGGCCGCGGGCTGCCCGGCGACCAGCCCTCCGCCCCCGGCCTCTCCTCCCCCAGGTGAAAGAGGAGGGATGTCCGCTGCCGCCTCCGCTGAAATGATTGAAACCCCCCCGGTCCTCAACTTCGAAGAAATCGACTACAAAGAGATCGAGGTGGAAGAGGTGAGCGAGGGCCCCGCCGCCGGGCCGCCTCCCCACACGCTTTACCCCCTTGCGCGGCCTGCGGGCGGGCCGGAGGGGCCAGCCGGGCCCCCGCCGCGCCGCCGTCCCCCCGCTGGCGAGAGGGGATGCGGAGGTTTCCTGGGTGCGGGGGGCTGTCGGTTGTCGGGACCACCCCCCCCCGCCCCCCACCCCCAGTGTCCCAGCCCCGGGGGTTCCCTTCTCCTCTGGATGCTGCAGCGGTTGGCAGCAGAGAACAAAGGTGGTATGGCTGGGAGCCGAGGTGCCAGTTTGGTTCCACCGACCCGGGTGCTGGGTGCTGTGCTGTGGGGCTTTATTGAAGCAGGGTATATTTGTTCAGGACTTTTGAAGTTTCACCGTCCATTTTGCCACCCACTTTTGTATGGGTGGCAAACAGTTGTCAAACGCTGTCGCAAGAGGGAACTGTTAATTCTGATGTTTCTTTGGGATCTCTATTTCTGTATGCCCCTGCTTTCTCCTTCTGCCACCTAACTGAACCGTTGTGTATGTAATCATCATACCAGTGTTAATTATTGTTTGCTAAATTTACAGCTCTGTTAGCTCTAAGGACATACAGATCTTCTTCTGTTATTTTTTCTTAACATAGGCTAGTGATGTTGCACTCGTGGATCATTGTCACTCATGGTCACATTTCATTTGTGACCTGTGCGTGTTACCCAGGAAATTACATTCAGTTATCGTATGACATAGTTGGAAGCAAGTATTTCTTCTTCTGTAGAAAATTTCGTAGTAAAATTATTGCCTTATATTCTTTGAGTCTGGAATGGGATGGACAGAGTACAGAATTTTGTACGTACTTTTCGTCTGTCTGGATTTCCTGTGAAAGTGGGATGGGTGTGATCTAGGATAGCTTACATGCTTTACTAAAGGGCTCAGTAGTTTGTATATACCACAGTGTTGTTTAACTGTCAGAATCACACAACAACATTGCTGCTATTGGATTTTTTTTTTTTTTCTTCCTCCCCTGCTGGTGTGTCTACAGGAATGAACTTTCTTCATGCATATCCTAACTGAATTCAGTGAGGCCAGCTCGTAGAGTCTGGACCTAACAGACACCCAAGACTCCTGAAAAAGTCTTTGTGCTTTTATTTGTAGATTATTATCTTTCTCTTTCAGTAATGATTACCATCTTTTTCTTGAAAAGTTTATGTGAAAGTGAATTTAGCTTTGTGTAATAGCTTTCATAGATATGACAACCAGCGTCTCACATTTTTAAATTGGTTTGCTAGGTACTGGTTTGTTCGTAATTATTGTGCTGGGCTTGTGTGTTCTGGGAGAGTTCACAGACCATAAAATCTGCAATATTACCATAGAACATTTGGGTACTTTCTGCTCTATTCAGCTGGTGGTGTGGTAACATTAACTTTCACCATAGCAGACACTGGATATTCTGAGAAGACAGTATCTTCCAAAAGATTGCCTTTTCCCCTTTCTATGAATATGGCAATCATGAAGATTTTTGACTCTGTAAGTCTAATCGTTCCTCTTCCCTTTATGCATTTATCTGTTCTGAAGTGAGAAAATTTTTTTATGTTTGGGAACTGAAAGTATTTTTGCATTGGATAATACGCTGACATTTTTGCAACGCTTACTAATGGACAGGGATCAGACCACATGCTTTGGGAGAAATGGCTTTTCTCACCCAGAGAAGAAAATAAAATTGATAGGAATTTATCTATCATAAAAAGGTATCCTGTGATGGCTCACAGAAGTGAGTAGCACATCTAATATGTTACACATAGCACTTTGAATGAATAAAATGCTATACAAAATCTTTAATCCTTATGACACCCTTGGGACGGCTGTTAGCAAGGATTATATTGCTATTTTACATGTAGGAAGTGTGGAGCTGCACAGTGTGTAATTGGTGTAACTAGAATTTATCATTCTAAGGTTTAGTGTTCGGAGCTTGTCTGCATCCTACATACCTCCCTAGCACCTGCTGAGACAGGACTATATGCACAAAAATGTGTGTAGAGACAATGCCTAAGCAGTAATTTGTGCTTTATTTAGTGTGGTTGTTGCATTAGCCTGAAAGTAGTATCTGTGTTGGAAATGACAAAATTCATGTGATATAAACAAGGGAGCTCTGATAAAGTGTTCTCTTCATGAGAAAATCTGATGACAGCTGGTGTAGCATTTTGAGTTACGATCAGTGTACCTGTCCTACCAGAAGTTCTTTTAGGCAATGGGGATGCCATAATGCTGAACACAGTCTAAACATCATTGCACAGAGGAAGAAATAAGAGCTACTTTACAATAAGGCAGGTGAATTGGAGACCATACTTAGACGTTGCTTTTCTCAACTGTGTGGTGACCTCATGATGCAGTTTCAGTGCAAATAGTCAACTTTGCAGTCATAACAAAATGTACATCATTACTGAGGATTTTCTGCGCTCTCACTTCAGGCTGGGAAGTTTTCAAGGATTCTTAAATGGCTGTAAGGGCCCAAAATGGTCAGATTTTAATATGCTTGGCAAACTTCAGATGTTTCAAAGTGGAGTGTCAACAGATCTACACTGGAAACTCAAATGAATGCTTGTATAATCATAGCTTTGCTGTTGTATTATCAAGGCTTGTCTTGTCAGCAGATAGCAGTCCCACTCTGCCACTGGTTTATTAATAGATATTGAAGTTCTGGAATACTTGCAGGTCCTGAGTCCTTGGTAATAAATGTGAGGTCTATAAGTGCACTTTCATTTAGATTTGGCTGAACTCTGCTGGATAATATCAAGAATATACCATATTTTATTTTAGCTACCATGTGCATGACTATAATCTAACAGTACTGTAGTGTTACTGCTCACCAGTCAAACATGTCTCCAACTTCAAGCTGCCTTTTCATTATTTGAAGTGCTTAGATTGAAGTGAAATATAGAGATAACTATTATAAATGAGTTGGAGTCAAATCAAAATTGATGTGACACAGTGGGAGCATCTTCAAAACTACTTTACCTTGCAAATTTTTGAGTGTGAGAATGTGTTTCCTTAAGTTTTCAGGTATTAGGTAGACAAATCATTAGAATTTGAATAATTAAAACTACAGAATTTATCTGAAAAATTAATATTATTAACTGAAATCATGTTAACAATAAAAGCCTAACAGCCCTGTTTTAAAATCTCGTATTTAAATCTAGCCTACATACTGCTCTCTTCTTCCCAGAGGAGCTTTCCCATCTAAGCAATGAACAGACTTTGGTTTTGAACTGTTCTGGCAACCTGCTCCCTGACAGTCCTTCCTGAAAATCCCACAGCCCTTCCTCCATCATGTAGCTCGATAACAGTCCCATACACAACCAAAATGCAGACCTCTTCATCACACGATGTGTGCATGCCTTGGATCACACAGCCAGAAGATGCATGTCTGGTCATGTATGCTGTGGCCCAGTCGCTGTCTGATGTAGCCAGGTTGAAAACAATTGCCATATTTGTGTAGTTGCAAGTTACTTTTTAACAGTCTGAAAGCATAAATTATTTGAAAACTGTTGCTAAACGTTCTGCTGATGTGCTGTAGCATACACTGAAGTTTGTTTTCAACAGTCTATTTGGGCAACAGTAGTAAATTCTGAGGGGATTTAAGGTAGTGTTTTCTTTAGGATGAACAGGTAAGCTTTCTAAATATTTATTTTTAGAAAACCTACTTAAGGTGCCAGCAACTAAGGAACTACAATTTATGGCATGTTCACCTACCTTAGACATTTTTGAAACACTTGAGTAATTTCATTAACCGCCTGAGAAGTGCGCTGAGAATTGCATGTGTTCCTTGTGATTATGGAGCAGAGCAGTTCAGAGACAAGAGAATGAGGAATACAGCATGACAACTGGTTTTTGCTCCCCTTTATAGTAGTTAACTTTTTAAAAAGTTAATGAGATGTGGTAATCGATTATCTTCATTACACTAAAAGGTAAAGTAGATTTGTGTAAACTACAGCTGAACATGGAATTGTTACAACCTCCATATACAAAACTTTGTTGGTTCTATGTCCCGGGGGATTGTGTCCAGTTGTAGAGTACCCATTCTAAAAATCTGCAAAATTGGAAAGTGTTTGGACAAGAACCACAGGTGTGACTTGAGATCTGAAAAATATTCTTGGATATCTGATGTAAGTATGAAAGGCTTAGTTCTCAAAAGTTGAGGGTGATAGTTAGGAATCCGTTTGAAGTCAGTTCCATCTACAATTTCTCAGCCTTTTTCAAAAAGTAAGCCTTCAAGGTGCAAAGCTGGGCATCCAGAAGCAAAGGCAAAAAATTAGTACATGGTGAAAACATAAACCAGAATTCCAGTGATTTTACTGATATTTCTGATTGAATTCAAATCGCTATTTTAATTTTGTTTAGAGAAGATTCTCTTCATTCATCTCCATAATAAAATAGCTGAAGTGTCAGCTGGAGTGTGAATTTATAGCGGAAGTTACATAACACCAATTCACGTGGATGAAACTTAGCATGCAGTAAGTGTTAGAAAATGGCTAATAAGCTAGTTAAACTGTTAATGTAAGACTTTACACTTACTCCTACGCGTGCAGATTTACTCAATGCATCAATTTGTGTCCTGTGAAATAAACTTGTATTTTACTCTGATAAAGAATGTGTGGGAAAGAAACCTCACATCCATTCCAGTGAGGAAAGCAAGATGCATATTTATAAGATAATAATAAAGTTCCATGTCTAGTGCAGCAGCTAAGGTCACAGCTTAGTGACAGCGTAATTGCTGTCAGAAATTGGGGTGTGGGGGTGGGGAGGAAGGCTTTTCCCTAAGAAAAGAAGACTTCACTTGTCCCTTATTTATCCCACCCAGCGGATTCTAGCAGTACTTTACTGACTGCAGAATGATTGTTTTTCAAAGACAGTAATGTTAAACTGTCAGCCGAACAAATCCAACTCATGTTGGAGTCCTTCACCCCGAGTGCCTCATTACCTAGCATTTTGTGACTAAAACTACAATCCCCTGTCTGGGCTGCTCTAGCAGAACAAATTGATTCACAGTAAAACATCAGAAAAGTGTTTTGTTTACGTTAAATTACTGGTATTTAAAATGAGTTCATTTCTTGAGACAGATCTGTAAAAGACTATCAGTATGTAAAAAGCTGGAATGGAAGTATAACCTGATAAACTGTTATCTTTGCTTGAGATGCACGCATTTCTTAGAACGACGGAGCTATTGAACTGCAGAGAGGGTTGGTTGTGTGTTTAGAGCAAAGGAAGAATTTCTGGAAACACCCATAATTTTAGGAACATACGTGATGGTACTGTGATTCTCCATATGCATGTGCTGAAGAAGTTGAAAAGTGAACGATTTCTTAAAACAGAGTTAAATTCAGATAGCCGAGTCACTAAATAATAGCTGTACAGTGTTGTGCAGCTCCATTGGATGATGCCCTAAATATGGACCAACTGTATTAGTTTGTGTCAAGCTGAAGTTACGTATATTTATTAAGAATATAAGTTGATTTTTTAATAACCATTTTTTTTCATTGAGAATTTTTTTTTCTTATGGTGTTTTGTATAACTTTAATTTAAAGTTGAAACTTGGAAACTAAATCTAAACTCAGTTACTTAACTTACTTAAAATTAGTGGGATTGCTTATGGGGGTTTTTTGGGGGGAGGCTGGGGGTTGGGTTTTTTTCATTGCTGTATGAATCCCAGAAAGGGAAAGCAACATCAAGAATTGGGTTGAGCACTAATACAAACAAACTTAACCAGTCAAAGAACGTAGCTGTAAGAATTGGCAGATCTGAACTCCTTAAAAGTGCTGCCAGGGTATTGGCCACAGTCATTTGTGGCATGGGGCCGATTTGCTTCAACCTGCTTAATAAAGCATAGCACACACAGAGGAACCAAAGTTTGAATTTGAGACTGGTTAAATGAATGATAGCAAATGTAGGCATCTATTTTTTTAGGGGCTGTAAACTGTTGTTTATAGCTTCTTTTGTCACTTTTTTTTTTTTTTTTGGTCTATGTGCTTTCCGTATGTTGTATGGGCAGATGTGTGAAAAACCGAAAACATTAGTGTGCTTTATTGGTAGTGCTGGAACTCTGATAGATAGAAAGAATAGAAGCAAATAAATTTTAAAATGTGTTTGTTTCTACAAAGCATTGTAGAACTTTCCCTCCCACACTCTGTCTTGCATTGTGTCTGAAGCTTGAGAGACCCAAAAGTTCAGTTTGCATGAACCTTTCATTTGCAAATGTACCGGTAACCAACAGGACATCAGTATTAAAGATAATTCGGAGACTGCTGTCTATGTGGAAGCACGGGTTTTGTTGGGTTTGTGTTGGGTTTTTTTTAACTGTTTGTCTTGCTTCCCAAAACTGTAAACAAACGTGTCATGTAGATACTGCAAATTATGAAGGCAAATCTCCGAGAAATACTATATCTGCTGACCCGGGAGATATTGTATTTTATTGCTTTCTTATATACCCAGCAAGATTTTTTTAGAAGGAAAAGCACTAGGTATCCAGCATGCAGAGCTAACTAAGGTGGAAACTTCATGGGTAGAGATGATAACTTTGTATCTTTATGTTTTTGAGTGAATAGAAAACCTGTGCAGTTAATGTGAAGTTGAAATTAATTCTTCCAAAGTTTTGACATTTGATAAGGGAATAGGGTGCCTCTGAATAAACAGAGATGCATTTTTCTTGTTTTACTGAGGTGGGGGGGGGGGGGAATTATTGGTCACATCCCTTAGGACAAAATACATCCTTAAGGGCTTAACATATCTGCAGTCTCTATTTCCTGCATGATTTCTAGTCTACATACATACCAGTCAGTATAGTCTACATACTTACAAGTTAGTATCATGTATCTTTGTTTATGTACAGCATTCGATACTATTTGTACACAGAGGCAGAGGTAATGTTTGTTCCAGGGCTCTTGTGTGGTTCATATTCTTTAAATAAGACTCTAAATACATTATCTGGAAAACATGCACATGGCACTGTCTTTAGCCATGTCACTTTGTTGCACAGTAAAACATAACTTTTTACTGGTTTGAATTTTTTAGGGAGAAGAATAAGTTTTAAAGCTCTTTAAGCATTTCTTCCAGTTTAAAATGTGTCTGTGTCACTGTACTAACTGAGTGATACTTGACAAACTTCATTTGCTTCTGTGGAAAAGTAGGAGCCCTGGTGTTCTATTTCTAAATGTGTCATCTGCCCTGTATTTTCCTTTTTTCTCCTAGAAGATATTTAGACGGCCAAAATCTTTTACCAAAAGAATGTGTTTATTTTTAGATCATTTTCCAAACATACACCGTGCCACAACTGCTGTTTATTGATTTGTTGTGTCAATAGTTCCATTACCTGCACTTCATATAATTCAGAATATGCACTACTGCCCAAACATATGGTGTGGCACCAACAGCAGGGGACAAGAAGGAATGAGCATGAAGAAACTAAAGTTCAGGCAGCGCCTCCCTCCTGTGCTATTAAGTTACTTAGTTCCAGTGCGCGGTGTTGAAGGAAACTGCGTAGTGTTTAAACCATTCTGGCAAATTCTAAGACTTACTCCTTTAAAGAATAAGTTCAGTGAAAACTTAAAGGAAGAAAATGAAATGTAAGTGGAATCCACCACAAGCTCCATTCTGTCGATTATAAAGGATGTTTTTACGATGAGTAAGATACTTTTTCCAGGTTAAGTAGGAAAGACATACTGGGCTTTCACATATGGTAAACTTCAGGTTTGTATCGGATCTGTCATTGCTTCTGACGGTTGCTCCTTTCATATGCTGTCCAAGAGGCTGAGCGGCTGTAACAGAGGATCAGCTCTTCTGTTTTCCCTGTATCCTAGGTAAATACTCAGTGCATTCATGTCCTCTTCTCAAGTTCAACCCTCTGCCTAAGCAGGCACCAAGTCACTGATAAATTGTTACAAAACCTTGACTGCATAGTCATTTATCGAACTCTTTTCACCAACCATAAAATTTATATATCTGATGGTCTGTCACAGCTTTCTATTATATAATTAAGATTCAGATTACCTGGTAAATTCTTCCTGTTGGTACCTGACACTGACTTCTTTATTTTTTATTTTTTTTTTCCCCCCAGTCATCAGAAGGACTTTATAAAGTGCATCTGATTCTTGGAATTTATTTCACTTTTCAACTGGAGTCCAAGTATTGTGACATTCACGGCACAATGTAAAACATCACATTGAGTGGTATACTCATTTCTCTTCATTTCTTCATTGAAAAGAAATATTATTTAAAAATATGACAAAATTGAAAAATAATGGTTTGCCTAGTATGTGAGCTGGAAATGTACATACCAGTTCTTGGTATTAAACTTGCAAATAGTCATGGGTTTATCTTCAGGGGAACAGTATGTAATTGTATTGTCTTATGGGCTGAATTTGACCATGTGGAATCAAATACAAGAGATACTTGGGCTTAACTTTTTTTTGTTATACATCCAATTTTATTTTTATATACATGTGAAAAATAAATATATTTACTATATAAAAGTATTTGTGGTGTCTATTACATAGTCATAATATTAAAATTACATCTGTAATACATATAATATATTTGTACATACAGACATATACAAGTCTTTGCAGCAAGGAAGTATAGACTGACCAGAAAAAGTAAGCCTCATCCATCACAAACTGTTGTAAATGATTCAGGCTAAGTGGAGGGGGAGGGGGGGAAGTCAAATTGCTTCATTACATTTTATCAGATGTATCTGAGACCAATCTTCTAACTGATGTATATGCACTGTTCTCAAATACATTTAAACCAATGACATGGAAAAAAAAAATCTAACAGTCGTAGTCAATAACTCTGAAAGAGTGTAAGAAAAGGTACGTTGAGAAAAGGAACCTTCTAAAAGGGGTCTCACTCAGTCTTGCACAATAAGGCCAATTGTATCCAGAAGGGACAAATCATTATATGCACACTTCCTTTTCCCTATGTGGAGGGAAAAGTTCTTCCCAGTCACCTGACCAGTTTGGGTTCCTCCATGTCATATGGGAGCAGCACACCTTGAATTGCTGCTGCCAGTGCAGTTTGTCCTGCCCGGTTGCTCTGTGTCATCCTTCTCTTGCTAACTGTCTGTGCTTAGCACTTCTCAGGTGTGAGCAAGCTGCTGTGCTCAGTAAATCAGGACTTTTGTGAAATGCAGACTTGAGATACACATACACAATTTTTCTTAAATTGTAGGTCTGGTCATGCACTGTGCAAGGTGGGTAGAGGGTTTGTAACAGACAATTCTTGTGCCAGTAGAAGAAGGTAGGGGGCCTGCCAACCCCAAGAAACTGGGGAATTTTATTCAAAATGTGGTCAGAGAGAAGAGGAAATGCCAAGGGAGGCCGTTTGGGACTTTCAAGTCTTCTGGTGACTCACTGTTTCCAGTTTGTTTATATGTACTATTTTTGTAGGCTGCTTGACTATCATTTATATGGCTTGGTGTTTCCAATCTTGGTTGTGCACCGCAAGAAAATAGTTGGTGCATTTTATAAGTTAAGGTCCGATATTGTAGCTGGGGGAGGAGGTTACAATTAACAGGTCCCTTTTTACACAGGGCAGAATGGGGCACGTTCTGTGGATCTACTCTGGATATCTTGTGGTGGACTCAGTCTATGAACCACTGTTGTAGAGGGTGAGAAACCAGGAGATCCTGGAAGGCTAAGTACATGCCGTAATGTAAAAGAGAAAAATACTTCTTTGTGTGTATTAAAGAAACCAGAAGAGGAAAATGCTATTGATCACCATTGCTGGGCAGCCATCTCTCGTATCCATATGTAACCTTACAAAAATATTGAGTATACTTCCCCTTTTCTCATCTTTCTTAATACAAAATCTTTATTATTTTAATTTGTATTTTTCCCCTTTTCAAATAGGGCCCTTGATTGCAGACTTTCTCATATTCTTGATTGCAGACTTTCTCATATTCCGCGTGAAATTTTAGCAGGTCTTGAGCTATGCACCTGCAGCCTTATCTACCCCATTCTCAGGGAAAATCAGCTTCACTATTTATTTATTTATTAGGAAAGCACTTAGCGAGACCCTAACCCAAGCATGGTTTTCATACATGATAATCAGTTTGCTTTGACGTGGAGTCTTGATAAGTGCTCATACGTTCCTGATTACCAAGTTGCTTTCTCTGGATCAGCGCTCTTAATTTACGTTCTGGATTATTACTATATTGGGAGGCATCTCAAAAAAAGAGGTGAAATTATTAAATGTTATTTCGTCAAAGGATGAGCATGCAGGCAGCAGGCAGTTTGGTTTGTTTCAGCATTGGAAATGTGTGGTTATTCACTGATTTCCTACAGATCTCATTTTTCTTTCAAGAAATCATCCTGTTTAGGAGTGAGTTCACTGGTGAACCTATAAGCCTGTATTGTTTTTTATAATGTGAATGCAATGTTATGTCTGAACATTTTGTGGGTCTTTTAATTACATTGCATTTCTCTATTTTAATTTTGAATATTCCTTCCTGCCCCCCTCCAAAATACTTTCCCTTTTTTATTGCATAAAGTCATAAATAAATATTGACTTTCTAGTGAAGAGCTTTGTAATTTTGGGAAGTGTGGTTTTCCATTCAAAATAATATTCATTTGAGAAAATAAAATTAAATTCTGCCATAATAAACTACTATGATAATCACATTTGTAAATGCTTCTACTCCACTTTCTCCCTACTCCCCTTGCTTTCCCTTCTCTTTTTGTTCACCTCCCCAAAAAGTGTTTATTTCATTAGAAGCATCTGGTTTGTTCCTCAGGATACGTACGATATTACTTGAAATCAAGGACTAAGAAGACGAGCACAGAATGCTGTTAATACCAACAGTGAAGAAAAGCTGCTAGGGCCGAATACAGAATCTGAGATAGCCCACCCAGCCCCTGATCCATTTCTGCCCCCCCCCCCCCCCCCCCCCCCCCATTCCATGCTTCCTATCTGCCCTTTCTTGCATTTTTTGGAGTTGAAGGAGCTTCTGTCCCTTAGCTTCTTCTATGCCTTTGTGTGGCTTCCCTTTCCTCCTCTTCTCTCCCCCTTTCTTTTGGGCCTGGGTGTAACAACTTGCTTGTTTGTGCTTTCCTGTAGCAGCTAGAGTCACTCTTTTGGTGACCCTCTAATTTCAAATTCACATTGCATATGCGTGTTTTCTTGTTATTTGTATATGTTGCCATTTTTTCCTGAAGAACGTAATGAAAAGAAGTGAATTTTCCATTCACCGTACTTTATAACTCACCAGTAACTGAAAGTGACATCACAGAAAAAGGACACTTCTCTCTATCCTGCTTTCATTTTTGTTCTTGATTTCAAAGAACTACTCCAAAATAATGGTGATGTTAGAGCTTCTTCACAGCAAATGTTAAAGGATTCTTGAACAATGTAGTATGCAGAAGCTGCTACTACTGCTTCTGTGAAGTTACGGTGAAGAATTATGGCTCTTGTCTCGTTTTGTATATTTTTAGTCAATGTTAATTCCAAATAAACTAGAAAGCAGACTTCAACAAAAATAAAGAAAGCATAGTTTATACAGATACTGTGCTTTATTTAAAGGACTCAGGGGAATTTACTGTTCTCACACTATTGAGGCACCTGTGACAAAGTGAAAGTATAACTTTGAGCACATTGAACACCTCATCCAGACGTCAGCATAGTTCTGTGCAGTTGTTTGCATATGCATTTAAATTTCAGAAGCTTGAATTGAGTCCAGAGGATGGCCACAAAGATGCTCAGAGGGCTGGAGCACCTCTTGTATGAGGACAGGCTGAGAGAGTTGGGGTTGTTCAGCCTGGAGAAGAGAAGGAGACCTTATAGCGGCCTTCCAGTACCTAAAGGGGGCCGACAGGAGAGATGGGGAGAGACTCTCTATCAGGGAGTGGAGCAATAGGGTAAGGGGTAACAGTTTTAAACTGAAAGAGGGTAGATTTAGATTAGATATTAGGAAGAAGTTCTTCACAATGAGCATGGTGAGGCAGTGGAACAGGCTGTCCAGAGAAGCTGTGGATGCTCCATCCCTGGAAGTGTTCAAGGCCAGGCTGGATGGGGCTTGGAGTAACCTGGTGTAGTGGGAGGTGTCCCGGCCCATGGCAGGGGGTTTGGAACTAGATGATCTTTAAGGTCCCTTCTAACCTGAACCATTCTATGATTCTACAAATTCCTGGTACTTAGCAAGCATCAGTGAATACGGCAGATAGATTGAAATCTATAAAAAGAAATTTGCCATCATTCCCATAATTTTCTTCTGAGCAAACCTTGTTTGAAATAATTAAGATCATATTTTGCTGAAATATTGTTACTGCATGTTAATAATAAAATGTTTTTCATGTGTGTTTTCCAGTTCTTCTCTAAATGATCTCTGGAGGAAGCTTAGCTAAGCACCAGTTATGCTTTGATGGCATAGTATTAAATGTGCTGCTGTAAAACTCTATTCTGTATGTTCGGTTTTCAAAGTTAAATTTCTTTTCTGTTTGTGAAGTCCTGCGCAGCAAATGAAACCATTTCAAGTTTTAACTCAGGTGTTTCATGTTATCTTGTTCTAGGTTGTTGGAAGAGGAGCCTTTGGTGTGGTCTGCAAGGCAAAATGGCGAGCTAAAGATGTAGCCATTAAACAAATAGAAAGTGAATCTGAAAGAAAAGCCTTCATTGTAGAGGTACAGTAAGTTTGCTGGAAAAGGTGGGATTTGGTAGAGCCTGTTTTCCTCAATTCATGGGTGTATTTAGTGTACTAAAAGCTATGTCTATATTACAAGGTAAATGCAGCCTGTGGTACCCAGTACAGGCCTGAACCCCTTGTCACGCAGAACAGGACACCTGGCAGAGCACACTGCAGCTCCGTTAGTTCACATGCTGTAAAAACTGGAAGGCAAACAGGGAGAGAGGAGGTCACACAGGTTGGGAAAACACCAGTTCCTGGATTCTTTCCCAGTATGGAGTCAGGGTGCAGCTGAAATACCCACCAAAATCCTGGAGCTGATTTAACACCTCAAGGGCTACAGCGTAGGTTCTTAATACAAGCAGGTCCATACTTGAAATCTTTTTTTTTTTTTTTTTTCCAGCAGTTGTAATAATTCTGTTATTTTTTTCTTACATAGAAGTTTATTTATTAGTACGTATATAACTCATTTAAGGGCAGTCGCTCTTTTTCTATTCAGTGTCTACTTCTTCAGAGTGTTGAATAGTTCAGATATACTGATAAACTTCCTGAGATACATAACATTTTCTAAATTCAAAAGTTAGCCATGTAATTTCAATGAGATACATCTGTGATGTGCTGTTTAGTATTCAGTCAGTAAGAATCTAGGACGTTCAAGATGTATAAAATATGTGAAAAATAAATCTCTTAATTTTGGAACTAAAAATGTAACACACTGAAGGGTTAAAGGAAGCGCATTTGTAGTAGGCCTCTCTGTGTAAATATTTATATGTTGTTCATTACCATGGAAAGTTTTCAGTGTTATTAATCTAAGTCTAATTTAATACTGAGCAGATCTGATCAGTCTCTCACCATTTTTGTGTTCAGAAGAGATCTGAGAAGACGAGCCCAGAAATATTTCAGTAATTACTGGGATTCAGGAAACCCTACACAGTGCAAGCATCACTTGTGATACTCCATTCTCGTTTTCTTTAGAATTCTGAAGTGTACAGAAAAAAATAGCATTTGCTTCCTAGATGATGAACAGCATAAGCTGCCCCAGAAGAGCACTGAAACTATAGAGGTCATAGGTGCATAGTGTTTATGACTTGAGTGATTTTACTACACCATGGAAAAAAATACTTTCTTTAAATTTAATTTCTTTAAAATTTCTTTTCAATACAGTTCCAGTTAGACACAAACCTAATTACATAAATTAAAATGCAAACAGGGATATCAGTTTTGTAATTCCTAAAATCACTATCTAGGGTTATGCAGATATATAAAACTGTAATTGCTGTTGTGGTGTATGAATTATAGATGTGAAAATAAAGCACTAGCCTTTTTTTCCCATGGTTTGAAATAAAGTTTGATTTGTATTGCAGCTTCGACAACTATCTCGAGTAAACCATCCCAATATTGTCAAGTTATATGGAGCCTGTCTAAACCCAGTAAGTTACAGCTTTGTTGGTATGACAAAAGATGACAAGCTTGACGTATGGAAGCATCCATGCACAAAATATGTATTTTATATTCAGAAATATATATTTTATATATATTTTGTATGTTTTAGACATAATGAAGGAATCCAGAGATATGTATGTTGGTTGATATTTTCAGGTTTTTGTTTTTTCTTTCCCCTGTTATGAGAAATAGATTCTTGAAAGAACACCCCAAATGCTGTTTCTAAACACCAATTTTAATTCAGTTTGTCAGAACGGCATCTGGGGTATTACATATGTAATGTCATTCATATCTACAGTCCTATTAATTGCAAATCAGCAATATGAAAAAGAAAATGCATTAGCAACACATGATTCCTAGCTTGTAAATCATTTCATATTGTCAAATATGCAATTTTCAGGATTTTCTTTCTTTCTGCCACAGCTGCAAATAGTCCCACAAATTCTTAAAGCAGAAAACCAAGGACTGTGACAGGGCAGATGTATCCTTAGCTAATTCTAGTTTGGGCTATTTAATTGGTTAAAATAATGCTGCATCCCTTTTTGCTTAGTACTAGTGACATTCTTTTGGCATGGTATTTAAAATTTTTTGTAAGCCACTAAAAAAATGTAAAGGCAGATGACTTGCAGTTTGAAGACAGCATTTGCTTTTCAAGATAGGGACGGGGAGGTCGTTCTCTCCTTTCCTAACTTACAGTGGGAACTAAGTGTAAAACTGATTTCTGTTTCATATATGTAAATGTGTACCATTCAGACTGACTCTGTACCTCATAGATAAATTTTCCATTAGCTTAGGTATGGAGACTTTGCAGTTCCTCTCAAAGAACTTGCCTTTCAGTTTACAAAAGCTGTTTTCCGCCCCTACATTTAAAACATCCCTATTTTTTGTCCCCTCCTCCGCCAAAGGTGTGTCTTGTTATGGAGTATGCTGAAGGAGGTTCTCTGTACAATGGTGAGTATCATTTCAACATAGTGTCTTCCTGGAGCTGAAGTGCTAGTGTTAGGGCAAACATGATCTAAAATATAAATTTGTTTCAAACATAAGTCTCCATCCTTGGAGATACTCAAAAGCCACCTGGACACAGTCCTGGGCAACTGGCTGTAGGTGGCCTGCTTGACCCTGCTTGGTGGACCTCCAGAGGTCCCATCCAACACCAACCATTCTGTGGTTTCTTTGAAATTCTTAAAATAATTGTAAGGATGAAGGAGCTTTTAAAAACCACTTTTCAGTCCACTGTTCTGTTTCTTGATACCAGTTTGTTATATTTTGTACAAGTTATTTAAGGTTTTCCAGTGGAATATCTGAAAAGATTCTTCCTTAACTTGTAAATTCCCTTAGCGTTTGTGTAACATAGACTTCACCAGGGACAGCTAAGAAGAAACAACACCTTTCATATTGAATTTTAACATCAAAAGTGACAAAAAACATATTAAAAAATGGAAAATATTTTGACATTTCCATTATTTTAACAGTCTGCAGAAGGATATTTTCAGCTGCAGTGATGAGGCATTGATAATTACTTGGATTGCATAGAGCTTTCTGACTGGTATGTTGTTAACTCCGTTGTATCTGTTGTAATATGCAATAAAGTTCTTTTTAGTTTGTGCCTTTGTTTTGCAGTGCTGCACGGTGCTGAACCTCTGCCTCATTATACTGCTGCACATGCCATGAGTTGGTGTTTACAGTGTTCCCAAGGAGTGGCATATCTCCACAGTATGAAACCAAAGGCTCTAATCCACAGAGACCTGAAACCACCAAAGTAGGTTTATGGCTCATATTTCGTATTTTTTTACAATTGGAATTTAAGATCATTTATAATAATTTCACTGCATTTGAAAGAAGAACCTTTAATTGATACTAACTTTATTGGATGTACTATATTCTAAATGAAGGCTGTGCATTTGAAACTTCAGTTACAGAATGATGGTGCATGGTATAGGAAATCACCTATACTCAGTTACTTTACTGTTAAACTGGAAAAACATCCTGCTCCTGCCCTGCATCATGGAAGAGGATTTTGATAGGGGTAGGGCTTCCAATCAGAGGCATTTAAAATGGCTCAATTTTACAATGGGTTGTGGTGTTCAATAAGAGAATGCTGGGGGGGGAGGGTTGTTTGCTTGCTTGGTTTTAACGTCATATTTAATCTGATACATTAGAGCACATTCACCACATGGCCATCCTCCGCTATCCCCTCCTTCTGCCTGTTCCACTACCCCCCCCAGAATCTCCTGTGACTTTCTACTGAAACAAAAATGAATAGTTTTCTGCTCAGCCAGTTTGTTGATCTGACTCAATTTTACAGCTTCAGATCTGGCTCCACAGATTAGGTGGAAACAGAGATTTGGGGATCAGCAGGATCACCCCCTTTTGGGGGTTGCCTGCAGTTTTGAAGCAAAGCTTTTAAATCTTGAATTCTTTCTTGTATCCCCAGTTTTCATTTAGAGAGCTGTTAACATGTAACTTCGAGTGCTCTCATTTAAATAAATAGCTACATTGACTGACATTAATGGGAGTCTTGATCGTTTGTCGTTTGGTAAAATTGTTACAGCACTTGTTGTTTTTCAGCCTGTGCCATCTGAAAGGCTAATTTTGTCAATATATGTTTAGTGGTTTACTATGGCTAAATATATTTATGTAAAATCTAACATAGAAATATTAATAAATTACAATATATATTTTGATTATTTTAAAATATTTCATATGTTCAGAATAGGCATAAGTGACCTTACTTATTTCTCAAACTATAAACCTAAAGCACTGAGAAACAAAGCCTTAGATATTCAACTGTATTAGAATGATAGTTGTTGGGATAAAAAAAAAAAATCAGTGGTTTATTACCAGACTATTTCATCATGCTATTTTAATTTGGTTTTTTTCTTTGACAGTTTGCTCTTGGTAGCTGGGGGGACAGTTCTGAAAATCTGTGATTTTGGTACAGCTTGTGATATTCAAACACACATGACCAACAATAAGGGAAGTGCTGCTTGGATGGCACCTGAGGTTTTTGAAGGTAACAATAATTTACAGTGTCAATATTATGTGTTCTTTCTAGGGATGCAACTGTGAATTAATTTGGTTTAGGAAAAAGAGCATCATGTAATCTTAATTTATTTCAATCGAGGTACCAAAGTTTGAGGTAACAGCTGAAAAGAGTCTTGTCAGAAGTCACACATTTATTTAAAAATCTGTATGATTGCATATTGTCAAATAATTATGCAGAGTTTCGGAGAGCAGCACTGAATTGACTCTATCATGTTAGTATTAGTTAATTACATGAAGATGCGGCACCTTTATTTGTGTCATTGCTGAGATTTACATAAGAAGTACCTTTAGACAGCTGCTGTTCCTTATTTTATAAGCAAGTAAAGCAGCCAGAGGGCTATTTCCCCAGGATTGTGCTGTTTCCAAGTTTCTTAAGTCATTTCAAACTCTTCTGACATTTAAATACACTGTCATTACTTTCACTCCCTATTCTGATCAGCTTTTATCTTTAGAATTCCTCTGTTAGTGTCTCTAAATTGAACATAATTGCCTTCATTTTCAATCCCCCACTTTCTTGTTACTCCGTCTTCTGCTTTTTGTGTAATCTAGAGATTTGATGTGCTTCCTCTTTCCTACCTACTGAGGAATTTGTTATTAACAGTTAATTTAGTTAAGTAGGAAAACAAGCTATTTCTTGGAGTGTAGCTGGGAAAGACTGATTACACTTAATAATTAGACACTAGATAATTATCTAATTATGAAGTTGCTGCATATTTGATTTGATATCTTTGATACCAATTCGATAACTTTGATATCATTTGATAACTTGAATTGATATCAAGTTATCAATTGCTGCGTGATTATCAGAAATAGTCCAGTCAATATTAGATTGCAAATTAAACACCTTTTAGCTAGTCAGTACTCTAAATTATTATTGCGATTAGCAGAGTGGTCTGGGGAAGTCATCTTCCTGCTTTAGGAAGCAAGCGTCCTGGTTTTGACATATTTGGCAAGTGCCTGTGTGCAGCGGTGGTTTCCCAGACTGTGGATCCAAGTGGCCTCTTTTACTGTCCTTATTTCAGAGAGAAGCAGCAAATTATATATATCCATATACATTTCTAGGAGATGTTTCCTCCCAGACACCACCTTTGGAGGTTTTGGGGTTTTTTTGAAAGTAACTTTTTTTCCCACATGTTGCTCAGGGGACCCCCCCCAGGGTTGATGTGTTTCATTCTGGTGCCTAAAAATTTTCCATTCTGTCACTTTATATTGAGGCACCTACTCTATTTTTTCAACTCTAGCTAGGAATGCTTACTATTAAATTAAATTGTATAAATAAGAGATTTTTTTTCTTTTAGAAATAATCAGTTGGACAATCTGTGTTAAAGCTAGGGGTTTTTTTTTTTGAGTGAAAAATCTTAGCTAAAAACAGATTTTGAAATAAGTATATTATAGTAGGAATTCACAGTGCTTATCCTAATTCCTCTGGTGTATGAATTCAGCAAGGCAGAACAAAGAAATCTTGTATTGCAGATGTATTGTTGGGCAGCAGCAAAAGCCTTCAGTTTACATTGGTTTGATGTACTTTTATCTGAAAGCATTTACTTATTGTACAGGTATCAAGGAAAGAAAGGAATCTAGTAGCTTCTATGATGCAGCATATCAAATTACTTTTGAAACAGTCATTAAACTACTAAAATTATCATGTCAAATGTCAAAACTGTTAAAAATTTGCTTATGCTACTGCATCAGAATTCAACAATGGAATAAATGCAAATATTTTTTTAGTACTGTTCTTGCACTAACATTTTTAGATGAGAAGAATAAAGGCACAAGAAGTATCTGTTGTAGATGGCAGAGTGCTCATTGAAGTAGTTGTCCTAAACTGAGATTTCCCTCTCATTTTAAATATTAAGGTACCTAAGGCCTTGTACAGATCAAACTGTCTAACTGAAAACAATATTATTTAGATCAGGATAAAGTGAAAGAGAGCTTCTGCTCTAATCTCGGAACTCCCTTTAGAAGAAACTATTTTAAAATTGCTTTGGGATAATTGGATAAATTGAGGAATGATTGTGTCTATCTGTTAACCTACCTTGGTCTGTTACACAATGAAATGATAGAGAATACTCTCTCACTTCTTTTGGACTCTTAAGTTTTCAGAATTAGTCCAAGATTTCTCAGCCACAAAACAGAATTTCCTTGCTCAAACAGGAGAATAACGCTATTTCCCTGTCATAGGCTGTGTTTCACAGAAGTGCTGTGGCTCCATAGACAAGAGGGACTGTTGTGCTTCCCTTTGCAATCTGCCTTTTTTAAGAGATACCTTTTTTTCCCAGCACTTTTGAAAAAAAGCTGACTGGTAAAGCTGACTTTGTTATTCCCCTTCAGTAACTTTTGAACTCATTAGCCACGTTCAGCTACTTTGATACAGGTGTAAAGAATCATAAAATTGTTTAGGTTGGAAAAGACCTTCAAGATCATGAAGTCCAAGCGTTAACCTGGCACTGCCAAGTCCACCACTAAACCGTCTCCCTAGGTGCCACATCCACATCTTCTAAATACCTCCAGGGATGGTGACTCAACCACTTCGAGTTTCGGAGATGCCAAGTTCTTAAAGAGTTTTGTAAAATCGGTAGCTGGGAGAAGTTCAAATTAGTGCCTTCACTTAGGACTTGTGGTTTGTGCCTGTCGCTCTCTCTGCCTTGCAAACCAGCTGGTCTGCAAGAACTGGCCTGAGAACACGCTGCTGTCTTTGCACGGTCTGTCAGAGGTATGGGGGCAGAGGGAGACGGCTCGTAGGTAGAGTGGAGCCTGTTGCAACTGGAATCTATATGACGGGTATGCACATGTAACTAGGCTTCTTTAATTCCACTATTTATGAAATGATTTGTCTCAATTATGCTTTCTGATTACGTATTAACAAAAAAAGTCTCTTGGCCACTCAATGGCAGTTTTGATCCTTGTTTGAAGACAGATGAACCAATCTCTATGATTTATATTCACACATTTATTATCATGTCATTAGCCATTCACACTTCTTTTGGGTATTTGCATGAGTTGTGGTTACAGAGCATACATTCTTTCTTTGCAATCTCTGAACATTTTTATTCATTATTCTGTATCACCTGCATGTCTTCTGCACCTTTAAAAGGTGAAACAGAAATATTGAACTTATGGTCAAAGAACTTTAATGACATGACAAAAACAGTAAGAATAATAAACAGGGAGGAAATAAGATGGTGAGGAATTGAGGAATCTGCTGATTTGTTCATATGGTAACTTTCTAGATCTGCTGAAGACCTGTAATTAATAAAGAGCAATGGATATGACAGAGATGTTATCATCTGGCGTATTATGACTAACATGGAAGAAGTGAGTTGAAGAATATTTAGAGGAAGCAAGCATAGTCAGTTAAATCCTGAATGCAAGAGATCTTTGAAACTTAATAAATTGAGTTTTATATTATATAAGGAAACTGACGCATTTTATCATTTCAGGATGACTCCAAGTGAAAAGGATTGATTTCCAGAGAGGCATCCTTAACGATCCTACTGTCAAATGATTTCAGACTTAAGTTAGCGTGAATCAGACGGCTTTAGAAAACTGTTTTTTCTCAGCAAAACAAATGTGAAGTGAAAGGAAGCATATAGAGCTATTTATCAGCTCAAACTGTACTTCTTTTTAATGTTTTATATAGAAAAGAGACAAATTACATTGATGGCTTTCTTCCAGGTAGCAATTACAGTGAAAAATGTGACGTTTTCAGTTGGGGTATTATTCTCTGGGAGGTAATCACCCGTAGGAAACCTTTTGATGAGATTGGTGGTCCGGCTTTCCGCATAATGTGGGCAGTTCACAATGGTGAGTTGAAAATATTTTACTGCATATGAAGTTGTGTATTTGACCTTTAAATTTGCTAAAGATTCTTAAACGTGCAGCTTTAAATTACTAGTTTTTCCATTTTACACTTCTTTAAATATGCATAAAAATAAGTAGTTAAATAGTTAGACACTGCCACTTTTGTGTCAGTGTGGGTTTTGTGTTATTTGTCTGCTACAGTGCTTGCGTTTCCTGCTACATGTAACTAGTGTATGAACAAACAAGGGAAAAGAGCCATGTTCTTTTTGTTATGACACTCCATTTTAAAAGTGATCTGAATCGTGTGGTACAAGAAGAATCCACAACCCCTCTCCTCTGTCTGGAGGAATGACAGTTTTATTAGCCAAATTGTATTTTTAAATTTTTTATTTTTTTTTTTAATTGAGTATCAACAGTAAATATGTGAGTTCAAGTAACTTGACCTGTCTTTAGAAATGCTAGAAACTGTCAAACTCCTGCAGGAGCGTTATGCCTTAAAAATGTTACTTTGGTTTTCATCTGTTTGGGTTTGGGGTTTTTTTGTTCTGCTGTTTGAATTGTTTTACCTTTATGTCTAGGTACCTGCAGTCATGGAGCAGGATCCTACTGTGCTAGGTACTATGCAGAACAGATTCTTAGGAGCTTAGAATATAAATGGAGAAAATGGATGGATTCAAATGGACAAAAGAAAGCAGTGGTACAACATTGGTCAGAATAGACTGTAGTATCTTCATGCTACTTTTCATGTAGCAAGTTCTTCATGTAACTTTTTTAACAGTGTGTTTTTAGGTACCATGGCAAAGCAGAGTTTTAAGAAGAATAAAGTAATGATAGTGAAGTAGTTCAGTGAATGTCCGCAAAGAGTTTCTGCCATTTGTGAAAGACAACATCAAAGAAAGCACGAACTTGTTTGGAAGACGTAATTAACAAACAAGCAATGAAGGCCGGTACTCAGCCTGAGTGTCATTGCTTCAGTACTAAGTGATAGAAGCTTAAGGTGAGCACAGGCATCGTGTTCAATGAAGAAGAGAAAAGGGCAGACAGCGATAGGATGGATGAGCATCGTAGTCATAATAATGCACAAAGGTGGATGCTCACAAATGGCATTTTTGAATGAAGGAAGAGATTCTCCATTTCATTTTTTCATGGACACAAGTCATTGAGATTAGAAGCGATGAGTGCCTTGCATAAAAGCATTAACTGTTAAAGTAAGCGTAAATGTAATAGTCATAAATCAGAAAGCCTCGGTAAGGTGTGGGGGTATCCTTTAGGGGAAGACAAACTCCCTATCTGTCCCTGCTTTTGCCTTAAAAACTTCTCTCTTTTTTCTTTCTCTCTTCTTCCCCTCCCCCCGCCCCTCTTCTTCTCCTTCTTAGGAAGGAAATGTTAGTGCACTTCATCTCACTTGAAACCACTGTGGCACTCCTACCTCCTGTATTACTTCTTATGGTTAATACGTTTTTAAATACTTGCTGCTTTCTGTGCAAAATGTCGCTACATCTCATGTATTAAACACAAATGGACGTCCATTAATTGTACTCATTGTTGAAACAGTAAAAAGAGTAGAAACCTGAAGCAAAAACCAGCTGAATAGTTATACAACAGTTGAAGTAAAATATGTAATTAAAAGTGTGCACAGGTCATTAAAAAAGTCACCCAAAATTGGTGCTTCCAGTGCTTAATAATTTTTCAGGAAGCTATTAAGAGCAAAATCAGCCCTCAAAATTACTTTTTTCCTTTTTTTGCCTTTTTTCCTTTTTTTCCTTTTTTTCCTTTTTTTCCTTTTTTCCTTTTTTCCTTTTTTCCCTTTTTTCCCTTTTTTCCCTTTTTTTCCTTTTTTCCCTTTCCTTTTCTTTTTTTCCTTCCTTTCCCTTTTTTCCCTTTTTTCCCTTTTTTCCCTTTTTTCCTTTTTTCCCTTTTTTCCCTTTTTCCCTTTTCCTTTTTTCCTTTTTTCCTTTTTTCCTTTTTTCCTTTTTTCCTTTTTTCCTTTTTTCCTTTTTTTCCTTTTTTTCCTCTTCCCTCTTTTCCCTCTTCCCCCCCCTTCCCCCCCCCTTTTTCTCCCCTCTTTTCCCCCCCCTCTTTTCCTTTTTTTTCTTGTCCTTTTTTCTTTTTTCCTTTTTTTCCCCCCTTTTTTTCGCTTTATTTTTTTTTCTCTTGTGAGTACCACATTAGGAACCAAAGGGCTGTTACTACTTTCTTCCTAGTTTGGTCTAGCGCTTTATTCTTCAGAAAGTGGTAACATATTCATTATCCATTGTAATATGTTGGGTTTGAAATTTATTCAAAGCACTACCGAAGGAAAAGTTTAATTTTCTTTCTACTTGTTTATATGTAACTGTAACTTGTATATAGTGCAAAGGAACTTTTTCTGACTTCTTTTGTTTGTAAGAGAGAAAATTAAGTACAGGCCGGTTCTTTGAAACTACAATTATAACTGTATGTTTTCCCATATTTATTTAGCAAAATACCAGAGAGAGTTCAGTCGCTGTCAGTCGTCTTACAGCCTGCTTAACTAATTAAGGTTTTTGTCTACTTTCAATTATAGGTACTCGGCCACCACTGATCAAAAACTTACCTAAACCAATTGAGAGTTTAATGACCCGTTGTTGGTCCAAGGATCCCTCACAACGACCATCCATGGAGGAAATTGTTAAAATAATGACACACTTGATGCGGGTATAAAACTTTATTTTAGTATCTTAATCATTTTTTTTAATCTATTAAGTTAGGAAATTGATTTATAAAAGGTATGCCTTTTATCACACTCTAAAGGTGGGCTTGCATATTTTCTCTCTCCTTCCCTTTCTTTTTAATAAAAATTATCAAATTACTACAGTAGAGAAGGGAAATAATTCCTCTTCTTATGTGAGAGGTATACTAAATTGTAACAGATTTGGGGAAATTAATGAAAATAGTCATAGGTGTATTTTAACGTATTACTAAAAGTAATTGCATTTATTTATCTTCTAAATAATTATAAACATTATATGTAATTATATTTTTACATATTTATAAGTATAAATTATTTTATGAGTTACTATTTAAATCATTTTAAAGCAATTGTTAATTACTTTTTTTTATCAAATTATTGCTGTTTTTTCACAGTACTTTCCAGGAGCTGATGAACCTCTCCAGTATCCTTGCCAGTATTCAGATGAAGGCCAAAGCAACTCTGCCACTAGTACAGGTATGCTTGTACAATAAGATTCCTTGGCTACTTTGCAACTTAGTGACCTATATATACAAAATCTTTTCAGCTGTAGCACTGTACTGACTTTACTAGCTGTTCTCCACCCCTCAGCACATGGTTTTAAGATGTGATATAACACTTTAAACTGTGAATATATATTGTTTGTTATTTTTCAGGTATTTGTGCTCCTCTATGTTTAATGATGGACTTTGTGTTGTTAATATAACATCTACCCAAATAATTTCAGGGCAAGCTAAAGATTGATTGTCATCATAGTACTTAGTCGTGTATTCTGTCTTTTTCACTCCTTTTCCTTTTTACGTTAATGGATCTGTTGCAATCTTGCAGCCTGCCTTTCATTAAAAGTTTTTAGAAGTGTTGCTTTAAAGCAAAGTTAAGCTTCTCAGAATGCTCAAGTGAAGAGATGCACTTTAGTGTTTTTAATGGAAATTCTCAAGTATTTTTCCTTGTTACTGATTTCTAGGTTCATTCATGGACATCACTTCTACAAACACAAGTAACAAGAGTGATGCTAACATGGAACCAAGTGACTTCCAAGGAGCTTCTACCAATGACACTATTAAACGTTTAGAGTCAAAATTGGCACAGCAAATGAAAAATACGGCCAAGCAGCCGGTAAGCCAACACGTGCAATTTTGAACGCTAATAATAAAATGGACAAAGATGGACAGAAGTGTTGTAACTGCTATGAAACATTAGTGTCTTCTCTCAGAAATAGTACAAAGTTGAAGACAATTAGTTATAGGAAAAAAACGTGAAAGGGGATGGAAAAATATTGAATGATTCCAAAAAGGTAAAATGGAAGGCTCTAATAAGATCTCCAGTGAAATAAAAAAATAGTTCATTTTATTTAAAGGCATTCATTAGGTTAAAAGAAACTTATAGTTGAAAATTGCTGCCTTAATTTAGAAACAAAATATTAGTATGACATGAAAGGATTAAATATTCATGTGAATTTTTAAAATACTATGTTTTATTTCAAGTAGGGTGAAAAAATACAAAAGATCCTCTTGTGACAATATTGGCCTAATTCTACTCAATTTTTATCTGTGTAAAGTTAGATTCTTTTGAAAGTTGCAGATACTGGGTTCTTGTATGACAATAATAGTTACATTATTACCATTTATTGAATTATAAATTTTAAATCTTGTCACTTTTAAAATGCACGTTGTAGAAATGTTTTTTAACCTACATGCGATGCATATCATGGAGGGCCTTCTGCAGAACTTTTTTTCTTTTTAAAAATGTGACTGTTGAAACAGGGTGATCCTGGCCGTTTGAGTTTACCCCCATCTCGTGGGAGCAGTGTGGAGAGCTTGTCAGATGTTCGCGCGCGACCACAGTCAGCCCTTGTTTCAGGAGAAGCCAAAAGGATGAGTGCTGACATGTCTGAAATAGAAGCAAGAATAGCTTCCATCACAGGTAAAATTAAAGGATGTTTGGGGGGATAGACTAAGACTAAGGATTTGGAAAGAAGGAAAGAGGGGAGGAAGATGTAAAACATGCATAGTCTCACAAAAGGTTAATATCATTAGCCATATGAAAATACTTTAACTTTTCACGTAGTCTGTATTGTCCTTTATTAATTCTGTGGGAAAATGGCTTCATTTGTGGTTGTACGCTCAACAAGGTTGAATATTTTAATTGGGTACTTACAGGGTTGTGGAAGAGATTACTGTTGTTGAATTAGACTTATACCATTTAAAAAATCATAATGAGACTCCTAAATGTCAGTCCTATTCCAAATGCACAACTTTCTCCTTTGCATCTGAAATAATGTTATTCCATCTCTGCTAGCATAATTATTTCTAAAATAACATTGCCTTCAAGGTTATTCCTATAATATTTTTAAATTAAGAGATGGGTTTAAAGTTCAGCATGTTCCCAAATTAGTTTTAGAGTCCATTATGACAGATTTCAGAAAGAGAAACATAGTTAGATTTTAGTCATCATATTAACAGAGCATTGGTACCTTTTGTTTAAATAAAAACAAAATTCAAAAAGCTACAGGTGTTTTGCCAGGTTTGCTTCAGGTAGCTGTAAACTGTTGTGTCTAAACATTGAATCCTTGAGTGAATTGGAATTTATGTGTAAGTATAAATACGTAATTTTATCATGAAAGCAATCTTTATTCTTCCCAGAAGAGAGAATTAATAAAAACGTGTATACTTGGCAAACACTTTCTTGTCTCTTTTCTTCATCAAAGATATTGTTTGTTAATCTAGGCAAACTTCAGGTTTTAAGTTTCATATGTGAAACTATTTTTTGTTATGGTATGTAGCCACAGATTTAAATAATCAAACAAAATTACTTTGGCTAGTCCAGGGTTATTTAGCTGTTCTAGTATTTTTCTGCCAATCTCAAAATTAAGAGTAATCAAGTAGCTGTAATTAATAAGGAAATATGCATCATCTTCTGGCTTTCTTGTGCACCATATTTCATTGTTGTTCTTCATTGTATTATGATTACTCCAGGATCTTGTTTTATTAAGTACTGAAGTTACTCATGAAATAATATTTATCTTGCCATAAACACTTTTTACTTTTATGTTCTTATTTTAAAGCCTTATTCCCAGATTTGTCTTTTGTATTGTCAGTCTTTGACTGGATGATTGTGTAGCACATCTCACCTTGAATATCTCTAAAGGTTTCCTAACACAGAAGGCAGGCAGCTGTGTACTTACCTGATAATAATAACATGCTGATTTTATTTTAAAATATGTCAGGACTCACTTTGGTCACTGACACTTCAAAGTCAATGTAAGTTTTTTGACATGAGTGGAGATTACCTGGCCCTCCTTTGTGTGAGTTTTTAATTTTCCTGGTTTGTCTTCCTAAAGTACATTGCTCTGAATAATAATTATTATTTCAGAATATTCTAAGATTTTCGTTGTTGTTATGACTTTAGGGTTTCTTTTTCTTGGGAAAAAAAAAAAAGCGTATCTTGAACATACTAGTTCTTTTGGTCTTTTTTTAAGAAATCACTTCAGGCAGAGTGGACTACTAGAAATGAGGTCAAACCCATCTGACCATAACGTTTTCAAAAAGAGCTGAAACAGCACTGTAGTGGTTTTGCTTTGTTTTTTAATCTTGTAAACTGTGTGACAGAAATAATATGCTGTGAACCTGATAAAAATTGTGTGGCTGGGTGAGAATTGGGCTGTTGTTAAGAGTAAATCAGGTCTAGAATTATTTAATCTTGTTCCACCTATCATTAGATTAAGTGTAAGAGTAAATCAAATAATGCACATCACTGTTACTAAGTTTGAGACGGATATGCTGCAGTGTTCTACCTTAGGGAGATATACTCAGACTTTTCTCTAAACGGTAACTATTTATCTTAAACTACACAAGTAATAATAGAAAAATAAAACATGTATGATTAGATTTTTATTCCGAAGTAGTATTTCTTGAACACCAGTCAAAAATGAAAAGGTTGGTAGTGATATCCAGTTTGCAAAACAAAAAAAATCTTCACCAACAAGACAAACGTATGGAAGGGAGGAATGATTATCAAATGTAATAAGAGTAAGCATCATTTTTCAGAGACTGATGAGATTTCCTTTAAAAGGATGTGATTTAAAGAAACAGAAGTACCCAGCTATTACTCTTGTTTATAAAATAGCTTGTACCCAGCACTGAAGAGAAAATGTTGTCTAAGTTCAGGCAGTCAAGAATTTATTCTGAATATACAGGCAATCTAAAATAATTTCATTTGTTCTCTCTTTGGATAATTACATTTGGTTTTTCCCTTCCTTGTTGCCATGCTGCTTTCTGTGTTTGACTTTTGTGTTGCTAACGATAACTAATTACACGGTGTTGTAATGACGGCTAGTTCTGCATTTTTTGCTTTTTAACAGTTGCTTTACTATGTGTAAGCATGAGTGGAAGGCAATGCAGTTTATTCTGCATGACACATTTTTGCATGAACTATAGTTTAACCAAGTTTATGAAAAATGCAATATTAGGAATTTAATAATTTTGCTATTGCCATTTTAGTGTTTTGCATGTGTATTGTATATGTGTATTTTTTCAGCCTATTCCAAGCCTAAACGAGGCCATCGTAAAACTGCTTCATTTGGCAACATTCTGGATGTCCCTGAGATCATCATACCAGGTATCGCAGACCAGGTGAACGGGTCAATTGGTTAAGATGCCGGAATAATGATCAGACTGCTAAAAAATACTTTTTGCTCCAGTTGCTCTAGGACAGAACTAGAAATTATCCCAATAATTTTTTCATAGTGTCTCTGTAAAGAGGAGCATGATGTCTTACTACAAACTTATCAGTAAAGAATTCAATCTTCTAGTTTGAATTTAGTTTTATTGGTGAAGGATTTTTTCCTTTATGATCTTGACACTGCCTTATAGCGCAAAACTATATAGGCAGTCTTTTATTACAATACCTCATTTGGTGAAAATTGACTTAAGTTGAAAAATTCCTGTCTAGGTAACAGTCTTGCCCTGACCTTTGTTGTGTTTGAGCACCCATTTTTAATATAATCAAATATTAGTAGAACAAAAAAATATATTACGTACAGAACTTCAAATCCATGTGATACTTGTGATTAAAACCAATTAACGCGTAATCTATGTAATTCTTATATTTGACTACTCTTTTCTAGAGCTAAAATGTGTCTGCATGAGGTATTTCTGTTGTGTTTAAGTTAGTGCAAACTAAAATTATTAGGAGAGGCTTCTGACAGGAAGAAAATCAGTATAATCAGGCACCATAGCTGGTAATTTCAGTTGGGACTTCAATGAATAATTATCATCTATCCCAAGTCTATATTTAGTTAGCAGCATATCATTTTCCTTTCCCATTCCTTTTTCTGCAATCAAAATGGATTTCTCTCTTTCATTTCATACTTCTCAAAGCCTAAAAATAAGTATAATCAATCCCAAACTGTGATAGGTATACCATTAGCAGTATGCAAGTCACTTCAAAATGCTTTGTTGGAGGCAGGAGATGCAAGTAATAGTATCTACTGCTAACCTAGAGATCCATTAAAAACTGTGGACCCTCTACTGCAAATTAGAGTCATCTGAAAATCTTGACATTGTTTGGTATTTTAAAGTTGAATGCAAAAGATAATTTTGTACAAAAGTTTCTTTCACATAACTTTATTGAAGTTTACATATAAAAATACAGAATGTCAAAAAGTAGATTCCAAAGAACAATAGCGGTGCCCATGAAAAGAAAACCTACTTGGCATTGAGGCTAACATATTGGCAAGAAAGTTTGCTAGTGTAGCTTTCCACTGTGATTTTCAAACCATCCTGGCCTGCCATGACACTAAATGAAACCCTGAGAGAGCAAGGAAAGAGAAAGTGAAGAGATCTGTCAAGTTTTCCAGCATCAACAGATGATGAGAGACTGGTAAATAAGATCTAGAAGCCAACTGAGTGCCTCTTGTCTGTGCACACTGTCAGCATGTAACAGCACTGAGGCTTCCAAGAAACCTTGAAGCTTTTAGAGAATAAATTAAAAGTTAGTAAAGTAGAACACCATGTCGTTTTCACAAAATAGATTGTATCAGTCTATTGGTTTTACTTATTTAGACAGAGGAAATCAATTAGCTGTTCTTTGTCTGGACTATTTTAATTGAACTTGACGGGATGGGAACTCCAAGGTGAATTTGGAATAGATACGAGAGAAATAGCAACCTGTAGAAATGCAAGAAGGTGTAGGATTGGAGGAAGCATATTAATGAATTTTCTCAAAATTTAAGGTATTTGTCTTAAATAAGCGATAATGAAATTCACTCTTACTGCTTTATCAGAAGCGACTTCATAAGAAGAGGATTAGTGTATGACACAGAGTATTCACATAGGGCGAATTTTGTTGTGACTTGGGGGGGAAATTAGAAATAGGGTAAAATCCAGGGTCATGCACTGAGGGTCATACGCTAGCAACAATTTCTTTTAATAAGTTGATAAAGGACCATAGCAGATGCATGCAGGTTAATCCCAGGTGGCATAAGCCACTAATGTAATGGGAGTTGTGAAAAACTATGTGAAAACTTAGGGTTCATTTCCAGGAAAGATAAGGAAGCACTAACACAACTTTACGGGCACTTCTTGAGGTTTAATCTGGAATTCAACAGCCATATAAAAGAAACATAATGTGCTCTGAAATAATAGCAAGAAGAGCTACTAGGATGGTATGGAGAGTATAAAGAAGAATCTTGAAAGCATGTTTTTTTTAGCCTATAGAATGAAAGCTGAGAAATGAATAATTATTTTCTGTACATGGATCTGCAGCTAAAGACTAGGAAGAGAGAACTACTTAAGCTAAAAGATAATATTGGCACTCCAGAAAAAAAAGATTTAAATTGTCTACAAATAAGTCTGGGCTGTATATTAAAAGTTTTCTAGTTGTCAGAATAGCTTTCCTGTAAGAATCACAAGGACAGAAAAAAAAAGATTAATTGTTACGTGACAGGGATGTGATCATCTGCCCAGTGAAATTATATTTATCTGTATACCAAAGAAGTTATTCAAAAGTACCTTGCTCAGTTATTCTTTTAAAGACAATATAGTGTGGCCTATTTCTCACCTCTTTCCTTTCCTTACTCTTTCAGCACAAGGCTTTCAGTCCTGGCCTCTTAACACGCTTTTCCTCTTCTAGTTACGCTTCCAAGACCCCCAGACCTGCACCTCCGTCTCCATCCCACGCCGTTAACATTCCTTAGTGCTTCTGCCACATACCCAGCTCCTCCGAACCTCCCCGGGCACATCGGTCGGTGGGGCGAGCAGCCCCATCTCTGTCCTCAGGGCAGCGCGAATGCCGACCCAACCCGCTCTGCGCTGCTGCCTGAAGTTCTGCTGAGCACATGGTAAAGCAGCTGCTGCCCGGAGAGGGGGGGCACCAGGCAGGCATGTTACCATGAGTCAGCTGCTTTGGGGCAGGGCTATTTTAGAGTTATGAGTACTACATCTGCTATCATTGGGGTTTTTCGTAATGTCTTGCTTCAGCTGCTTTGCATCCACGCACTGATTGTGCTCCCGAGGTCATGAAATACAATTTTTTTTCATCAGTTGAAGGCAAAATGCTGGCAGGAGTGAAAGTTCTTAGTATATCTTTCTCTTCTTTCTAAATAGATTTAAATAAGGGTGAATAGAACTTACTTTCATTTCAGATGCAGTTTTGTGTTACTGGCTTACAAAACTTAGAAACTGAAAAATGGACCAACTAATTCCTTTTTTGTGTAACAGCTTGGCAAATGAGTTTGCAGTGGTGATATCCTGCAACCAAATAGCCAAGCGAAGTATCAATATTATTTTTTTTTCAATTTATAGTATATATATACATAATAT
The DNA here is from genome assembly GCA_947846985.1 of Fratercula arctica. NCBI lineage: Eukaryota > Metazoa > Chordata > Aves > Charadriiformes > Alcidae > Fratercula > Fratercula arctica. Next base: position 84,046,963 of record CANTUZ010000003.1, read on the forward strand.
ACAGTATAGATAATAAGCACTAACATTTTATTTTTTTATATATATGAAAAATAAAAACCCTAGTAAGTACAAAAGGCTTAGGTAGCTATATGTTTAAAGGAAAAAAAATCTAAGTATAATTTGTAATATGATCAAGAAAAATAATCAGAACACCTTTTCGATACAAACCAGTCAAACAGCATTTAGCAAATTAAACCTTCAAGTACAGCCTTTTCTTCACTGGCAACGTTAGCCGTCTCATGCATATAGCGTACGTGCATTTGGCTTTGTAATTTTGTAATCGGAAACCGTGCCACAGCGTTATGATTTTTACAGCATCGACACTGCATGAGTGATTACTCAGGGTACACACGTTTTATTGAGTGTCTTTAGAAAGTGGATAGGAATTATAGATGCTTTAGGTCTGTAATTTTTCTATCTACTTTTAAAACCAATAGAAGCCAGAAATCCCACCCGTGTCTCCCCAGATCACTTCATTCTTCTGGAATTGAGATCAATATTTTAAACTTCTTTAAAATCTCTTCTAGCGTCCTACACTCACTGATCGTCATGCACTGTGAGAGAGGTTTGGGTCTTGTAGGTGCATAAGGAAGAGAGAGTTCTGTGCACAAATAAGAGAGTGTAAAAGGAGATGCCAGTATCTGCTAAAGGGCAGGGAGACGAGTTCATAGCTGGTCTGGATATTTGACGAGGGGGAAGGTGATCAAAAGCCTTAGTAAGTTGTAGAATTTGTTTTCGTTGAAGTACGTGGGGCAGCACATGATGGAAGTTTCCTGTTCCTTTACCATTTCATTTTAGAAAATAAACAACAGTGTGTGAAACGTTTTTTTGAGGGCAGGAAGTATGTTTGTGATGTTTGATATTTTTTTTAATTTTAAAATCCCATAAACCACTGAAATCCTGGCATAGTGCATCAAGCCACTGTATATTAACTTCCGTGCATTTACACATCTCTTAGTTTTTATAATGAGAAAAAATTAGTTTTAAATGGACGTAGAGGTAAAAACAAGATCAAAGCATAGAGAAATAGCAGTGATCATTTCAAATATAGATTATATGTTGTATAGTATATTTTTCGATTGAAATTTGTTTTGAATCTGGAGCAATAAGTATTTGTTGATTTGTAGTCTGTTTCTGCTTTGTCTAAGCTATTTGCCAGATGTCTGCAGTAGTTACACTAATTAAAATGGCATTGCCTAGTAGAGCTTGCTCTTCCCTCATGCTACTAACTTGAAGGTATTTTGTTTAAAGGTGTTCACTTATTACAACACAGTAGTTTTGGCCCCTCATTCTCCCCCTGAGGCATTTTCTTTTCTTTCTTGCACCCCACCCTGATTATTTTAACGTTTTGGCAGCCATGTTCTAATATTTCAGCAACACATGTGCCGGGTTCTTTAAATTCACAAATGTTGCTAATCTGAAATGAGAATTTCAGATATTTTTGCAAGCCTATTTCAGTTGAGCTAATTTTATAACAGTGTTGTTGAATGAAACGTGCACATAATTTTGTATCGGTCGTGGGTGGATCGCCCCATATCTTGAATATTGAGATGAGCTGTGGCAGCCGGATGAAGTACCCACAGCACAGAGTTGTATTAAATGTATAATCTTGTTTGTTAAATGATTAGATAGTGAAAAAGTTCACTGCAAATGAACAAGTTGAGAAATTCTGACGTAGATTTCTCATTCACATGATCTCTAATGTTGAAGTATTAAACGTAATATAGCCATTGTTGCTGAGGTATGTCTATACTTTCCCTGAATTTCAGAAGTAAAAGATCAAGACCACAGAAAAGTTGCAATTCAAATTCATTTGTAGTCAGAGCAAAGAATATATTCCCAATTTAGAATCCTTCTTGACTTTCTTATATGCTTGTTTCTCATAGTACTTTCTATAAATTTTAGACTGTGAATTGTCATGACAAATTGGTAAAGTGACACTGAGGATTTTGTATTGCTGTTTTGTAGTAGTGTATTCCTACATGTAATAGTACTTATATTTAAAAATTTAAAGTATGATACCATGAAATGTATTGATTACTATTAAATAGCCTTACATTTTTGTGGTAACTGTTGCAAATCAAACCACCTGTCAAAGCCCGGCTGTGGAGTCGCATGGAAATGATGCTGAATAAGCATCTAAAAGGTTAAAACGGCGGTGCCTGTTGCGAGGCTCTGAGCGTGCTGGGCTGGCTCAGGGTCGCAGGGCAAGGGGACGTGTTTGGGATGCTCCCCTCCTGTAGAAAAGTTACATCACGCAGAGCGAAGAGCAAGAATTTTGAGCATTGTCAGCTGTTACTCGGGACGTTTTGGTGTTTCCTTTTGGACAGCTGACCTGCTCTCAAGAGACAATATAAACAATCACAGTAATAAAAATCAAAGTAGCCAGGGGGATTCTGTTGCATAATCTCCTTTTATTTTTAAGGAGACTTCGTTTCCTGGAAATGCCTTTGATTGCGTGTCAGTGTTAAAATTTAAACTGTTTTATGTAGCTGTCACTGGTGGATAATTGCTAACAGGTGGAAGGAGAAGAGGAAAAGATTACAGCATTGTGCTCAGTAGGTTGATGGCGAGATGTGATTTAGCTGAACAGTCCCCTTTTCACACTTCTCAGAGCATGAGAATAGGACATAGTTTCGTTCATCTGAAGGAGACAAAGACCAGAAGGAAGGGCTTTCGCTTCTTAATTTTCGGGAGGGGAGCGGCACGCGGACAGAAGTCCTTGCTGTGTTCCTTGAGCACGCCAAAGAGCAACAGGTTAAAGCTGGCAGCCTGTTATCTTCGCGGTCTAGCTTTTAGAAATCCCCATAACGTAACGCACTTGAAATAGATGTCGTCATCAGCTCCTGCCCTGAGTACTAAGCCTGATCAAATACATGTGACAGAAGATGGTGGAGTAGAGTGCAGCAGCTATTCATGTGGTAGGAGTGGTTATTGTATTAGGGTATACTTTCTGTTGACAGGCCAGCATGTTTTGAGTTAAAATTCTGCAGCTGTCTCTCTCTCCCCCTCTCTCACTTTCTCTCTGTGGATTTGTACAAATTCCAAGCTCCTCTGCAACAGTCGCACCCTTCTTATTTTGTTCTGAGTAGATTTCACTGGTTTGTTTTTGTTTTGTTTTTTTCCCAGCAGGAAACGGACAGCAGAGGCGCAGATCCATTCAAGATCTTAGTGTTGCTGGGACAGAGTCCAGTCAGGTAACGTCTTTCTCATCTCATCTTTATCTTTTGGTAAAGTCAACACCGAATCGGTACAGGGAAACTGGTCTGGAAATCTTCACCTCTGATGCTTTCGTAGAAGTGATGTGGAAGCTTGGCAGACTGTAGTGTCGTTTGTATTGCATTTAAATGAGATTCCATGAGGGTAATCTATGAATGAGCTCTAGATGAGAGGTGTTTTCTGTATAGCTCACACAGCATTTATCATTTTTATGTACACACAGTTTTTCTGTACCACTTAATTTGGCTGAGGGCAGATGTTATGCAGGAAAGCCTTTTCACCTCTCTATATGTAGAAAACAATTTAATTGCTACTTGTGATTGTCTGAAGCAGATACACATGTATTAGACTCACTTTTTGCATAAAAATAAAAAGCATGTGCATCGTTATTATAAATGTATTTATTATGAATCTCTGAACCATGAGTAGTAACTTACAGTAGTAGCTCTCCATTTCTAGTGAAAGGTTTACAGGAGGGTGCTGTCAAAGAATTGCTAAAAAAAATACTATCTCAATAAGATATTTTATAATAACATATCTTCTTATCTGGCATCGTAAGTGCCATGGTAACAGACACAGTGGTATGCTATATAAAATTGAAATTAAACTAAGAACATGGTAAATGTGAAAAGTACAGCTAATGCTTCATTCCAATGTGTTTATTTTGTGGTTTGAATTGCTTCATTGTCTATTTCAATAATTCGCAGAGGCTGTTTGGTTGATAGTGTGGCAGTTTTGAGATCCCTACTATTATTTGGATGTGGGAAACGGGAGCTTAGCATATTCATCAGGTTAATCAGGTTTCCATATTAAACAACCTACTGCAATAATCTAAAATAGGTGGCAATTTTTGGAGTCTGTAGTTATCAGGGAGGTCAGCATTTGATCCTTCTTTAATTCCGTGGCGTGTGATAGTCACAGAAATCTCATCAATCCCCCAGGTATTATTAGTAAAATTTACTATGTACATCTATCTAGAAAATAAAAATTGAGTCTTAAATAGATTTCACTGTCTTCAGAGGAGACAGGTTTGTTAGAAAGAAATGAATCTGCAAAATTTAGTAAAGAAATAGGTTGGCCTATTCAGTTAATTGTACAACTAAAATTATGCAAAACTTGGGAAAAAAAATTAAGTGCCAGTACGTCAGTTACACAAAATTGCTCTGATGTATTAATATATTTAATTATAGCTTTTTCATTTTAAAGTTTTCATTCTCTTCATTTTAATGAATAGTTAATGTTTAAATATATATGATTTGAGCATTTACTTCATACCTTAATAACTATTACAGTAGTCTTTCTCTGAAAGCTGTTCAGCTGCTTGTATGGATGTTCTAGCTAAATTGTCCTTGTGGCCGGGAGGATACAGAAAAGTTTTTTGTTTACCTCACCAATTTCTGATGATGGTCTACAGAAGTACCAGAATCACATTTTACTTCTTGCTTCTGGTAGTCTATGTATTGGAAATCTAAATGGAAGAATTACCATTCTCTGCTGCTGTCTTGCAGTTTTTGGAAACTCTATGATAAAATTTGGAAAACATAATATTTTAACAGGCATGAAAAATGCACTTTGGAAGAAATTTTTGCACTGTCCATATAAACAAATAATGAATTTTCATACCCTTTTTGGTGTGAGTAGAGATAGAAAAGTCTGCTGCAACTAATACAAACTTTTGACATACAGATGTTTATATGTTAAAAAAAAGAAATCTGAAAGCAATGAAGAAAGCAAGCACGATGTAATTATGGCAAAAGACTTAGAATTACTCTTTATGGGTTTCTATACCTCTGGACCTCAATGAATTTTTATTAAAAATCTTCAACTGCTATCCATATAAGCAATCTACTAGCCAAAGCAGAAAAAACATCTACTAGCATAGCTCTGGTCAGTTTATGATATCTCCCCATAAGCACCATACCATATATAGGTTATCCTTTCTAACATGAAAATCTCCTTCCCCCTCCCTCTTCATTGCAAACATCCTTCTTCCCCACATTCCATTCTCTCCGCCACCCACCCGGCGGCACAGCCTTCCTCACCGAGCCCCCATGGCACTGCGTGCCTCCGCTCCTGCACCCAGCCCTTGTGAGCCCCTGTCCCGCTCAAAATTGAAGGATTGCCATGGTGCTGCTTTTCTCTTTTCTTTTTTTAACTGTTTGACTGACACACTAAAGCTGATCAGAAATCAGCGTGTTTTCCCTGAAAGTTGCCACCACATCAAAAGAAAATGATTCTGTTACTTTTTTCAATCAGGAAGGTTTTGCCAAGTCAGAATGGAGTTTTTGTTAAGGTGGAGGAAAACCCTGGTCTTGATAATTAGAAATATCCCAAAGTTTGGGGTGCTTACCTGAAAGGGTAGACCAAGACTCTTGTCACCCTGCTTAACTGCTGGTCTGTTTTAATCAGACCACCTTGTATGTTTTATGATTGTATGTCTGTTTTATTTCTGTGTACTGTTAGAACAACTTTTTGTGTGGTTTGTATGGATGATTATTACTTTTATGTTGTTGAGACCCTTAAGGCGTTTTCCAGTATTGCTCTTACTGATCTTATCAACAGCGGATAGTAATAGTGCTTTGCAGATGATTTTACTACTCAACTGACTGTTTTACATCAACAGTTCAGATAGGAAAATATGCTAAGCCAAAGGTTTTCCATCACTGGATCAGCTATTGGACTGGTTCGGTGTTGAGAACGTGTGTTTAAGCCTGATTTTCCACAGACTTCTCTAGTGCTTGGTGACCTTAGACTGGACCATCCTCCAAGTGACATGAGCAGCACTGGTGTAACCATCTCTGTACGCTCAAATACTACATTTCCATTTGTTTCCATCCATATACAGTGATGCCCTATTCATTTTTCCACATAAAATTTTTTTGCACTTAATTGTTTCTTCTGCTTTTCCATTTCCCCGTACATGCATTTTAAAACATTGTATTGTGCCATCTGTCCAGCGCTACTGCGCTTGCCTTAACACCTTTGTAACACAGAAACAGATGTGCAGACTCTGAACTGCATTCATAAAAGCTTTCAGGGGCTTGAAGGAACACAGCAAACCTGCTATTTACACTGGATAGAGTCTTTACAGAATTTTATATGTTATACTGAGATACATATTTGGCATAATCACTCAAGAACTGCAGGTTGTGATCAGATGCCTAGTAAGGTATCCATGTCCTTGCCTGTGTATCTTTTATTGGGCTGGCTGTTTTGGTACATCATCTTTCACAGTGCTATTGTAATATCAAAACTACCTCTTTTAAACCTTTTTTTTTTTTTTTTAATAACTGTTGCTTGGCCTTCATAACTCTTCCAGTTACTTTGAAGTGGAAAAAAAAAAAATAATAAAGAAAACCATGTACTGTATTGAATGGTTGAGAAGGAAGGTCAGAATGTACGTGCCCACATGCATGCAAACTAAGTGTGATAATTTGGGGGATCTGATATTATACAGATGAATCATTCTGTCTGTGAGATTGTGAAATTGGTCACAGATACACATTATTTCTTTCTCCCATTTCACTGTGAGATAAAATCCACAGATGAGGAGATGAGGAGACAGGGCTAGTAATGATGATTTCTTTAAACTGTGTTGCCCATTTAAATTAAACTTGAGGGGGAGATTATTTCTCGGAGCACACCAGCTTTTCGAGACTGCAAGTCTTTGAGAAATGGAAGCTAAGAAGCTAACAATGCCATGGGGGTCTGGCCAGCTGGCAAAGGTGATCTGAGAGTAACCTGATAACGAGTCTGTTGAGCGTACTGAGATACCTGCAGGAAGCAAGGATGAAAAGATACCTGTGAAAGGGTAGCAGAAATTGATTGCTAAAGAACAGTCACTGGCTTACCTGTCAGAGGGGCTGGCGTGCAGGAGGCCTAAAGCATCTCACTCAAGGCACTCAAACCCTGTAATCTAACAGGTGTTCAGCTTTGGGAACTCCTCTTGGGCTTTGCAGTACTTTCTAGGTATGCTTCAGATATGAATCCTTCATTTCTAACTCTAGTTATTTTGTCTGAATAGTGTTATCAAGGAAATGTGGTGGGTTTTTTTTTCTATTGATTGATCAGAACAGTGTGATACAGCAAGCAATCTAGTACAGCATTGAGAAGTTCCTGTAACTAGAGTACTTCTCAGGTGCCCTTTGCTATCAACTGTAGATACTCAACAAACCTCTCTTTGCTTGAAGGACTTACACGCTGTTAAAAAGTGCTTGCTCTATCTTCTGACCTTTTACATCAACAGAGTGTGTTTATCTCGTATCTGAGGACACGGACAGTATGCAGTAAGCTCGACAACTTAAACCTTGCTTAATGTCAAAAAAGACTCCAATACAAAAGCTTTTTCAAAATGCCTGATGCCATCATCCTGATAGTATCATCCATTGGATTATTTCTACGATGTTTTATTGCTCTGTTTCTGGCTACTAACACTAAAGAGCTAATGAAAATTACAGGAGAAATGTAATGCAGTTGAAATGATGGATATTTCAGTGTGTAAAATCTTGTTACTCTTTGGATTGTTACTTGACTGAAGTCCTGCCTTTTAAAAATCTAATTAAGATAGGATATTTGGAAATTAGAGTCATAAAGAAATACAGTTTCCAGGTAATGTATATTTGAGTGCTGCTTTTGAAAAATAGGGACATTTAATTAATTGTTTAATGATAAATACACTGTATTGAAATTAGTTGTATTTTAATAGCATCTTTTCTTTTTACTTAATTTTTTTGCTGCAAAACTTGCTGAGGTTTATAGTCTTAAGTCCTTTACTGTGTTAATTTTCTGTCAATGAGGGGTTATATGAATTACAATATATAGTAAGTAATAATTCTGAAAAAGCAGCTCAATAGAATAATGAAGTCTATATTATGTTTTTGCACTTTGGTAAACAAAGGGATTGGAGGAATGAAGCTGTATAGAAAGGAACTTCCTACAGAATTTTGTTTTAGTTCTTAATTTGCTTTGTGAGAGAGAATGTACTCATTTTCTAATTGCTTTGCTTTGATTGATTAATCCTTTTTGATTAAATATTTTTTTCATGTTTTCTGAAGATGAATCACATAACCTCTGAGTTAACATAAGAACTGTAAGAAACTGTAGATTAATACACCGCAGTCTAGTGCAGTTACTAAGATGCATTCCTTTAGTTGAATGTAGTTCCAATCACCAATTAAACATTGGAAACAAACTTTTTCTTCCGTATTTTATGGAGCTCCTAGATTTCACTGAGTGCTGATATGAAAATTACTAGGCATAGTGTCACACTTTTATATAAAGATCTTGAACACATTTATTATTATTATGCTGAATAGCCCAATTACATACATTTCTTTTTATATGGTAAAGATGGAGTAGAAATGAGGATGAAATTATCCCTTCGATGCTTGTAAAGTTTATCAAACTGTCCGGAGAGCTTTCAGCGTAAAAGCTTGAGGAGGAGGGTATTTGGGAGGATTATAGGTTCAGGTTTCTTCACATTTATTTTTCTTTTTAATAACGTTTTTTTAAATGAACCCTTCAAAAAATCTTCGGATAAATTTTCTTGTCATTTAATTTGTTTTCTTTTATCATTTCAGGAGAGTAGAAACAGCAGTAGGTCATCTAGTCCTAGTGTGAGAATGATCACTACCTCGGGACCAACCTCTGAAAAGCCAACTCGTAATCCATGGACACCTGATGATGCAGGTAATCCTTTGTTCATTAGTTTACTTTTTGCCTGTAAAAAATATAAAATATTTATTTGATTAGGGTTTGGTGGGTGTGCCTATACATTAACAAAATTAAACAGTGAAAGTCACGGTTTGTTTTAGTTCTGCTTAAATTAAATCATTACATTACTGCTTGTTTTGCACACTGGTTCGAAGAACTTTTTTAGAAAGATTATATTAAGTTACACAAACTTGTAAATGTTTTGCTTGTAAGAAAGTACTGTACCTATGCAGTGACAGCAGTATTTAATACAGTTAATTTAGCACCAGTTTTTGACTGTAGTGTGGTTTGGGGGGATTCAGGGTATTATGAATGCGCAGTTAAAGCTTTCATTGCTCTGACTTCTGGAATGAAATGCTGTGTAGGTGAGTATCAGCTGGAATACATTAATTCTGGTTTTTTTATCTGCCTTGTAATTTTGCTTATGCAGAATGTACATGTGCACACAATCTTACTGTTTTTAAATGAACTAACATAAGTGTGTCTGCAGAAGTGTTGTAAATATTTCTACTGTAGCATCACTGTTTCTTTGTTATGAAATAGGATTAAGAATGAACATAATTTAATAGTTGTATTCAATTTTAAAGGTCATAATGCACTCCATTATGAAAAGAACCGATACTGGACTGCATGACAACAATGAATCCCCACAATTTCCTTTTTGGAATATAAATAAGAACCACATTTTTGTTACCAAAATATACACATTGAACCTTGAACTTGGTCTCAAGCTGGTACCTCATAGTGCCTCAGATTCTAAAACCTTTTTCTTGTGATCCATTTCATATTTGGCTGATGAGACTATTTCATTCTTTTCTTGTAACCAACTGCAAAATGGAAACTCACATGTGGACTGACTCTTACACAAGCATGTATATATGCACACTGGTATTTTACCAAATATAAGGTGATTCTGTATGTAAGATGTGCACTTTTTTCCCCCTCCCCCCCCCCGCCCCATTTAGTGGCAGGGCAACATAACTCTTGTATTTTGCTTCTTCGCTTTCTTCTTTCTGTCCATTGACACTTTGCCTGATGATGCTCTACACCTTGTCACTCATAATTTCCCAAAGCCCTTGCCCACCGCCACGGCCCACCCTGTGCCCTCTTTTGCATGGCATGAGTCCTGAGTTGCTTCAGGCAGTGAGCACTTATGGGAATTGCTGCCTTGCACAGAAGCAAGCTCTTACCCAGCCAATAATTCATTGGGAACTGAAAGGTGCTGATCGTATGCCAGTGCAAAGGCAGTTTGTCCCAAGTCTTCGGCCTTTAATGCAGCATAGCACTAGAGGTAAAAGTCAGGTCCGTTTTCTGTCCCATGGAAATCCCTCACCTTATACTCAGGTAAATACAGAATATACCGCATGTATGGGTTTTTTCTTAGGTTTATGCAGCCCATGAACACAGAATCATTTTCATTTCTAAAGAGAAATAATTTTAGTTTTCGATAAATGATGGTACATTTTTAAGTTAATGAGGCAAAATGATAAAATGAGGATACAGCCGAATCTGGTCAATCACGGGAAAAGTTACAGTGCTGTGACAGAGTGATGAAATGCTCAGGAATGTAATCTGAAGTATTTTGCATGTATTGTTGTATTTGAAACATTGCAATAATTCCTTTGCTGTAGCAGTATTCCATATATGGCAATAGTCTAATGTAGGGGAGGACTTTCTCTGTTGTTCTCATTTAAGATACTGTGGTGATTAAGTCTCTGGTTTTAGGGTTGTTTTCTTTTTCTTTTTTTTTTTTTTTTTTTTTTTACCACCTTCCAGTTTCCTTACAAGCATACACTTAACCACTTTTTCTCCATTCCCACTCTCTTATTTCTGTTTCCTTTTGAAGCTGCTCTTGGAGATAGCGTAGTCTTTGAGGGCAACACCTTAGTTTCTCTACCACGACTACTCTGTGGCAGGTGCTTTTGGGGTATGGGTAAGCAGCCCCTTTTTTTTCCCCACCTACCCTTCTCCATATAATCCTCTAGTAGCAATAATGCAGCTATAAAATCAGTAGTTGCTCCATGTGTCTTTACTCCTATGTCTCTTAAAGCTTAACAGTAACCTTGCGATCCCCAGATTGTGGGCTACCAATAGATAGGATCCGTAAGAATTCAGAAACATGTTAATCTGGAATGAAAGCACTAGAGAAATCCAGAGTAACTGCAGTGTAAGAAGACAGCAGCCAGGCCCAGGAGACAGATTGGTTATTGGGTTCCTTGCTACCCACAAAGTATCTCTACAGAGCAAAGAAGATGCCCTTAGAGCATGTTGTGAGGAAGATACTTACAGGCCTCACTGGGAATAGGTTTCAAAACTGAGCAGGAGGTTGTGCTTATTTTATTTTAGCAGAGCTGGTTTGCACAGCTTCTAATTTTAAAATCATTAGATGCATGGGCTGGCTGATCCTTCATAAACAAGAATGAAATGGCAATTTTTTTATAAATAGAGAACGTGATTGCAAACTGTATAAAAATAGTATTTTTAAAATCTGTATGCTGTTACATGGCTTCTAGAAGTGTAGGATGATAACCTTAATCTTTATTTCTTCTTGGTGTGATAGACCATACTTTTGAAGTCCTTAACTATCAGAAAAACAAAATGATTCATCTGCCTTGGGATTGGAACGCTGCTATTTCCATTTGCCTTTCCACATTCAGATTGTGTCTTGTGAAGTTTCTTAGTATTCTTGTTTTTGTCCTATAAGAATAAAATTAACTCTGAAAATACATTAAAATTTTCTTGGTGTTGTTACAGAGACCAATGGGTCAGATAACTCCATCCCAATGGCATATCTTACATTAGATCATCAGTTACAGGTAATAAATATACACTTTATTAGATATTTTATCTTGCATTTAATTCTAATGTGGTAGTTTGAGGCTGCAAAATATAGTGCCACATATTTACCTGTGTTTATGTTCTGTCTAACTTTTGACCAAGGCTAAATAAATATATTATGTAATCTGAGATTGGTTGACTGAGATTTGATCAAGCTATTAAAAACAAGCCCTGGGAAACATGATCCTTAAAACCAAATGTAAGCTGAGTTTGACTGTCAAAATGAGACATTATTTGTGTGAGTGTTATTGAATTAAATAGTTGTATTCACTGTATTTGTTGGGGGGGGGGGGTTGATTTTTGTTCCTTGTGACAAAGACAGTAGCAGATTGGAGGTTTGAGTCAACTTTGACATCAGTGCAGTAACATTTTCCAGGGCATGGTTTAACGCTTATTTTTAAAACCTTACTGGTTTTTAAAAGACGTTATAAATACACTGCAGAGACATTCTAACACGCTATATACAAAGATACCAGTTCATTAGTTTTTAACATGTCTGATTTATTTTCAGCCTCTAGCACCATGCCCAAACTCCAAAGAATCTATGGCTGTGTTTGAACAGCACTGCAAAATGGCACAAGAATATATGAAAGTTCAGACAGAAATTGCATTGCTGTTGCAGAGGAAGTAAGTGAAACAAGTTGAACCTTTTCTGTTCTTCTGTATGTTTCCTTTACCCTAAGTCTATTGTATGTGACTATTATTTCTGCCTTTATGAGGTAACATTTTATAGGGCATAATTATTTTCCAGACTTAATCTCAGAAATACTGAGCTGCTCAACATAGATGACAGATTCAGAGCAGGAAATTGAAAATTTTAATCTATATCAAGACTCTTCTTCTGGACAAGTCCTACTTTGAGGCGTGTAGCACATCTGTGTATGTAACATACTGGTAATGTTTGTTTGTGTTGTCTCAAATGAAAGAGCTGCACTTTTGAGGAACCTTGGAATTTTATTTCATGCACTGTCCAGTAGAAGATTTTAAATTGTAATATGTTGTTAATCATTTGAATAATGCGTTGTAGAATTTTGAGTAATATGTCAGTTGCTCATTTTGCAGTTAGTTTTTTATCTTATATGTCTGACTTTGTCAGTCGTCACATTGTCTTATCAACACATAAGGTGTATTTTTCTACCAGGGGTTTAGGACCTAATACCTAAAAGCCATTGTGCACCTTCTTGTCCTTGTGCACTAGAAATAATCTCTTTCCTCTTACATCATGTACACATAGAAAGGAAGCAACTGCATGTATTGCTGGATTAGGGCCAAAGTTCGTGCTGATTCAGAACTTCAGTTTGCAGTATGTTCTGTTGTGTTCTGCTTCTCATCATTTCTGTTTCCTGACACCGGGGAGCAGTTCTGAGAGGTCATTATACGCTCCCATGCCAGACCAAGTAAGCAGCTTGTTACCCACCACTCTCTAAGCCACTGCAGGCAAGCGGTTGTTAATGAAGAGTTTGCCTTGGTGTTTGTTGAATAGCTAACGAGAAAAATGTGTATGTAAACCTCCTGTGCATTAGAAATAGCATACAGAACAGGGGGAAGAGCTAATATAAGATTGAACTCTTATCATCTATACACTTTTGGCTTAGCGTCCTGAAAAAAAGTTTTTTTTCAAGTGAAACTGAAATTTTTAGACTTCATGAGGAGATACTGAAGCTAGCGTGAAGATCTTAATTTTGGTTTTGTTTCAGTTCTCCCTGAGGGTCAATAAATTATATAAAAATGTGTTTTGCTTTCAAAGCTGTTAATTCTGTACCTTTGGATTCATACTTCATCTTTTTTTCTAGAAGGTCTGCATACACATTTTTCCCAAACTGTTCTTTCTTAGATGGAACGTAATTGCCCATGGGTGTTAAAACAAAAAATAGTATTGTGGTTGATGAATTTAATGCTGGTTAAGGTAGTTATTAGTTCAACCTTTATAGAATAATTAAGTTTTCTTCAGCTGTAATTACAAACCATATGGCAACAATTAATTAACATGAACTGTCTCCTCTACTATTTTGTTGCTAAAATATTGCTGGCAGCTTGCCTTCTTGTCACCTCATAAACAAGTAGTAAAACAAACTGCTACATCAGTTTTGCAGAATAATTTATAGCAAGTTTATAAGTGTGTTTGTTCCTCCAGAATTGTTGCTAAAAAAACATATTGAATGCTTATGGCGTAAATTAAGTGAAATGACAGTTACAAAAATAATTTGCTTGATTCTGCTTTTCCACTGCTTTAGGAAGTTCAAGTCCAAATAGAAAACAGCACTTCACTAAAAAGTTACCAAAATGACTGCAGTTTTGCCTTTTAAGTTGCTTTTTGAGTTTGTGAATGTACATATTGTTAAGCAAAAGCAGAGTTGAATATATTTATGAAATTCTGTGTGCATCCTTAGATGTTTTACTGTGACCTGTAGAATTATGTCTGAAAGCCATTCTATAAAGGACAATTTTAGAGATTGAGGCTATGGCTATTTTAAAGTTTTAAATGTTGATGTGATTCGGAGGATAGTTTTTTCCCAGGCTATAGTAAAGAATATGATTTTTTTTTTTTGTCAACATTCTTTTTTTTCCACAAAATATCACCTGTCGTGACTTCAGACAGATAATCAAGTACTGATTTGAAATGTATGAAGTCATCTACACACAAATAGAAGTAAATTATAAATCACAATTACTCTATTTTATTTTTTTTTAGACAAGAACTAATAGCAGAACTGGACCAGGATGAAAAAGACCAGCAAAATACATCCCGTCTGGTACAAGAACATAAAAAGCTGTTAGATGAAAACAAAAGTCTCTCAACTTACTATCAGCAATGCAAAAAACAATTAGAGGTCATCAGAAATCAGCAACAGAAGCGGCCAGGCACGTCATGATTTCCTGGGACCTTTCAACTGAAAAATATGCACAGAAAAGACTGATTATTTTTTTTTTATTATTATCCCTTACTATGACAACTCATGAGTGTTAGCTTCTTGGTGTGATCTGTATTTGTCTGCTACACTTAAGATCATTTAATTTTCTTTTTCCTATGGTGGACATCCAGTTCAACAGGTTAATCGAATAAGGTGAGAAAACAATGACTTGAATTAACCAACAGCCCTCAATTTAAAGCAAGAACAGTGGCTGTATGCATGCTCCTTGTGTGAAGGCTAGCCTAACAAGTGTTAAAGCGGCTGCTAAATTGTAAGATCTTGGGTTTAGTTTTTGGTGTTACCTCGATAAGAGCAAAAGAAAAACTTCCCTGTTTAAGAATGGTTTTGTTCCAGTGTCTCATCTCAAACTATTAATATGACAATTATTTTCAGGACTTAAACATGCACCAAGCTGCAGAGGTGATGCTGGCTGACCAGAGTAATTCATGATGCGTTAGTGATGCCTCTTACCTGTAGACGTAGTGTATTTTTTCCACATGCAAAATGGTAGGCAAACTGATGCCAGCATCCTTGGTTCAGTGCTTTGATAGTCCTGCATTTTGACTAATACATTTCTTGTAATCTTGCATTCATAAAATATTTGAAGTAAAAGGCTGTATTTTCTTTACTTTCTTGGGGGGAATGGCACGCAGTTTCATCAAGCTACTGAGCAAAAGTTATGAAGGTGATTCACAGGGCAAAGTAGGTCCCTTGTATAAAAGAGGGAAAAAAATCAAAAATGTGCAAAAGTGTGTTTTAAACCTTTAAAGCTGTTGTCCCTGTAGCATCTGTGGAAGGAATTTCAGAAAGCAAACGAACACAGAATTTTAAATACTTACTCTCTTCATACCACTTCTTGGATTATTTTTTTTTTCTTACAACTTATTTGCTGAGAAGCATTTACCATAAATGTAAATAAGTTTGTTTTGGATAGGGAGATAAGGGTTTGGGGAAATGAATTTATTTTAAATAGCAAATTATGAAATGGAGTTGAGTATGCAAATAGCGGAAGCTATTAAGAAAATGAGGGAAATGGCTTAGATCTCCATCAGGAATCTCAGTTATTCCACTCATTTGAACATAGTTCAAAGGAAGTCCATCACAGAATGCCTGCTGCCTTTGCGACTGAAGAATTGCGTTTAATGAACTCAAGCAGAATATGTAATGATCAGTGTCATTATTTACCATTATTACATGGGAGAAAATAACTACTTGTTTACACTGCAGGTTGATTATTTGCATTATGAATTATCTTTTAACTGGTACAAAAGTGAGGCCCTTCTAGATATAATGAGAAATTATTCCTTACATAAGCTCTTGGCGTACTCAGTTGTGGGCAAGGTTTTAAGAACACTCTTTTGCAAAAAGAAAACAGAGAATTGAAGGTTAGCTGTTGAGCCCTCAAAATATAAGAAAAGTAATCTGAAATTTGACTTACACTTATTCATAAGAGCCCCTGAGTAGAACTTGGAAAAACATTAAGGGTAAAAAACCTCAGAGTAACTTCTCTTTCCCTTCCTGCCTGCCTGATAACAAACACTAATACTGTTGTGCTTATCTGTGAACAACAAAGATGACGAACAGTTTACTGAACAGTGTCATCCTGTCCTCAAAATTGGCAAACCTTTGGGAGTTAGAAACCCTTCCCTCATTTTATTTAAATAAAGGAAGGGTTATCATTCCCAAAACCTTAGCAGATAATTTGATTAGTTAGCTGAAACTGATATCGGGATCAACTTAAGGGCACACATATTTATAGCAAAATGTAATTGGCAGAGAAAATAACTGTAGTATTAGGAATAGCACAAGTTATCCAGAGCATTGCTGTTCACGTACATCTGTCCATCTACCAAAATGGACACACTTGGTGATCAGCAGCTTGCTTAACATATGCTGAAGCATGAAGTAGAGCAACATAGAGACTAATGCTCAACTTCAGGCGCGTGGTTGATGATTACATACGCAAAAGCATTTCCCAGGACACTTTTTACAGTTTGCCTTGTCAAAAAAGAGATATGCTTGTTACGCTGGTAAATCAGCGTTGTATATGAAAAGTCACTTTACGGCGAAGTTTGAATAATGAAAGCGAGCACAATGCTAACTTAATGGTACATAATACAAAAGTCTGTTCTGACAGTTGCTTATGACTTTTCAGGGTTTACATTGAAAAGGAGTCTCAGATTGTAAAAGAAGTACTGTGCTTCCATGCACTGTTGAACTCGGCTCCATTCAATAGTTAGGTTATATTATATTGCTCTTGTCACTTAACAAAGGGAATTTGGAGTTTGACCTCTTGCCTTCAAATTGCCCCTTCCTTGATTCCACCAAAAATTTTAAAAGTAATTAGCCCAGATTTCTGTGAAGTGTTCCGTGTGGCAAAATCTGTGTGTCATAAAATAACCTGTAAGGGTAGAATATAGTGGTTTGGGCTAAGAAGAGTTTAACAGCTTAAATTTCAGTGACCGTTACTATTTTCATAAGACTCTTGTTTTAAAGTTGTTTACAAATGTACTTTTATTTTTCTGTTAAACTATCTGGAGTGTTCAGGAATTCTTTTCATGTACTCTTTTGTCCAGTTAAAGCTGTTCCTCTAATAATGGAGGTGAAACACCTAGTTTTGTCTGGGCACTGCCTTCTCAGAAAAGGTGACAGGCTCTGCTTTTTGTTACAGTATGTGTTTCTGTAAGATACCGTGTAATTGAAAGTATACTTCTGTACACTGTGCAGTTCTGCCAAAAATCCTTTTTTTTAGGCTTTTTGGCGTTTCTTCTGATGAGAAGTTGAAGATTGTAATTCAAAACTTGTACATAAAATGGTGAATGATTTCATATGATTCAGGAATGACCAGTGTGGCTTTCTGCTACAGCGTTTTGTTGCGTTGTCAGGAATCTAATTAATAAAAGCTGAGAGACTTCCACAAACACGTAGTAATGCCCCAACGCTTGCCAGGGCATCCATGATCTCCGATGGAATCCCACGCAGGGTGGGGGATAATCATCATGCAGTTGTTCCCACCGCCGAAAGAAAATTCTTCTGCTATTAGCTCTTCCCTTCCTGTGTGCAGAAGCAGGGTGTAGGATGAATAGTCCTGCTCATAACTGAATAGTGAGATATTCTAAGAATGCCGCATCTTTCAGACGGATGTTCCACAAAAAGATAGGCGCTCGTCTTTCCTTGTTCCGTTTGGACAAATTCCATTCCCTCGAACTTCTCTGTTTTGTTCGTAAAAAGATTTTACTGCTTGAGAGTTTCCAGCGCCACACCGCAGACGGGGACAACCCCTTAACTGTCTCCTTGCCTGTGAAGAACACAAAATCGTGCTTCAGGTCGGTTCTGAGCTGCTTTGAACAACTCGGCTGTTTCAGGTGCCCTGCTCAAACACAAGTTTGAGAACAAGTTTGAAAGGATAAGGGCAAAAAATGGTGCAGCGCACTCGACCCCTCAAAATACAGATTTTCCTGTGGTGAACTGGTTGAAGAGGAGGATCTTATGAAAGTAAGCCTGGGTACGTGTCTACACGCACCTATAGACACTGTTATGTACATATCTATAGGTGTAGAGTGCTGCATATAGCAAATCAGAATTGGCAGCTGTCTTTTTATTTCCAAAATCTGAGCTTTCTGTAGTTAGCTTTTACTTACTTTAAAAATGTCACTGGATGAGTGGTGCTCTACGCCTGCGAAAATCAACTTCTATAGAGACAGGTAAATACAGGTGTGTGTACGTGAGAGCGCATCGGCTATTTTCTGTGCCCAGGTAACCCTTCTCTGCTTCTTGCAGGGACAGTTGAGATCTCCCACCGCACATGGACAGATTTGCTGCAAATGTTTTGAAGCTGAACCTACCTCCTGGCTCTGGTCGTGGAGGGGTGCTTCATGAATGAGCAAAACTGAGTTTAGACCAAATACTTAAAATTTTATTTTAATTATTAATAAAATACTGTCAGAAAATACTTAAAGAGCACTGCTAATCCTAGGGCTTTGACCTAAACAAGCATTAATAAAGAAAAGGGTTATTCATAGCTGTGTGCTCTACACTGAGTAGCTAAAAATTTGAGATGCTCCAAAGGATAAAATAGGCTTGTGTTCACATAATTGCACATGCTTTGTCCATACCCCCCTTCTCACTTGGATAAAAGCAGCCCAGCTGCTCTTGCTCTTGGGAACCATTGCTTTTTATGGATGGAAAGAGAGGAGCGGATCGTTGCGTTACGAGAAGTTAAAAGCGCATCCAGCCTTGGGAAGCGAGAGGCAGACCTGGAAGCGGGAGGAGTGGAGCCCCTGCCTCCTCGTTGTGGGATCACGGCTCTTCGCTGGTGCTGGGGGAGATGGGGGGTGACACCGTGCACCCCGACTGCGGCTCCCTAGCAATGTGCAGACCCCAGCTGCGAGTTTCGGCTCCCCTTGGACCTCTCCCAGCCCTTAAGCAGTGGGTCCTCCCTGCATAACTATGAATCCGCTAATGCTAACATGCAGACTGCTGGAAATGGAATGGTCTTCCGTTTTCCCGGCTGTGCTTTTCCCTCCCACTGGTGTTGAATAGGAGAGGCTGTGGAGCAGCTGCACGTGGGCTGCTCTTCTGTGGTATTTAGGCAGAGGACCAAGGAGTGACTTGCATTCATGTAACCTATGGGCTCAGCACGTGGGATGGGACATGATTTTTAACTTACAGCAGAAAATTAGAAAAAAATCCCTAGTTGTAGGAGACTTGAAGATCACGTGATGAGGTAGATATGCCTAGGAGCTTTGTCTGGGCCTGTTCCTCTCCTTTTTCATGAGGAGCAGTAAGGCGGACTTCACCTGTTGGGCTGCTTTTGAGTGATGTGCAAAGCCACCGTCACTGTCTTGGTAGCGCCTGTGGTGTGAAAAGAGGGGTGGCCAAAGAGCTGCTTAAGAAAAGGAGGAGAGCTGTTTGCACTGAGCCTTTTATGCAGCATTGCTGGTGTGAATATAATACATATTTAAGACTACTCCGACTCCCTCCCAAAAACAGGCAAAGTTACAAAGATCAGGCTAAGAAAGAGAAGAAATTGTCCTGTCATCTAAGGATGTCCGTATTTGCCAAGCCACTGCTGCAGAAGCATTCCTGGGAACATCTTTGTTCTCCAGGGTCCCAGAAGAGCCTGCCGGTGCCCGTCACCGGAGGACTCCTCAAACAGCTGTCTCCAAAAAGTTAAACCTGGTACGTGCGAATCAGACTCTTATTAAAAGTTTCTTACATCATCGTTAGCAGCGCCGGGAGTTGTTCGTGAGGTAGGAGGTGCAGCTAATTTAGGTCGTCCTCGGAGGGCGGCCCGGGGTCTGTCTGCAGGGCTGCCGGCCGCAAACCGCTTCTGTCAGTAAAGGGCTGGGATGGGACCCGAGAGGCAGAGGCGGCGCAAGGAGCCGTTTTGGTGGGTGCAGCTGTGCTTTACACCAGAGCAGGGTGCCGTGGCTGCCTGCTGGCAGGCCTGCTGGTTTGCATTAGAGGTCTTCAGCCGCCGCTCCGGGTGTCCTTGAGTGCTGGTAGACACCACAGCTGTAGCAAAGTGTGAGGTTTAGGGAGATCTTTTTACGCTCACCAAAAACACTAGGTGCCAAGAGATGGCTGAGGAGGGGTTTGGTTTATTTGGTTTTTTTGGAGGGAGGGGAAACACCAAGGGTGTGAGGGTCACTGAGCACACTGTATCCCACATCTCTCGATCATGGAAACACACCCAGAGCTTTGGCACAAGCCCTCCTCGGAGTGCGCTACCAAAGGAACCACGTGACAAAACCAGTGGTGTGGTGGAGGGTTTCATGGTTGCCTTCCTGAGTGCTCCGACTTGAAAGTGCAGACCTGAAAGGAAAGAAGAGGGAAAAGCCTTGTCAATGCAGCTGGGGATCTGAGTTTGGCTGGCTTATTGTTTACTTTGCGTGTTATGGTGTGCCCCCCCCCCAAAAAAAGTGCTGTAGGTCAAACTGAGTTTTCAATATCTCAGCTGCTTTAATTCTGTGGGTTTAGGACCACATAACCTGCCACCTCCCGGACAAATCTTCAGCTTTCAGTGGCTTTAAGCAGGTGCAGCCGAAAGGACTTTTCCTTTCCAAGAGTGGAAGGAGCCAGTGTGCTCGTATGAGAGCTACCAGCAGCAGCAACTTCTTTTCTACAAGTCAGTGACTTGAGCAAGGTGGAGGGGCAGATCAATTTGCCCCTCCATAAAGCATAACTTTGTACCAAACTGCTTCAGGAGCAGGACCTCAGGCTAAGCACTTGACCTCTTTTTAATATAATCCTCTTGTGATAAATCATGAAAGGTGCAAAAAGGGATCAACGTTAAGAATCTAACTTGGTTTTAATTGTCTGAGAGCTCAGATTTTCGGGATATTTTTTTTTTCCCTTCCCTGGTGCCTAGTCTCAGAGCTGGAAGAGGAGCTAGCTGATAGGAGCTAGCTACAGTTTTTCTGTATTCTGTGCAGCTCCTACAAATTTAGTCTCTGACAATAAGGTTCGTGTACAGAGATTAGACAGTTGCTAAAGTCATAAAATCTAATTACAAAGAAGATGGCTCTAGAGAAGTCTAGCCTTTACTTGATTTATTTGTGAGCACATTTTGTAGCGGTGAAGTGAGTCATTTTCAGAACATCTTTAGTAGGGAGAATATCAGTCTAATGGCATCTAGGTGTTGATGTTACAAGTTTTTAAGCAGCACTGTGTCTTCGTTTTCCTGAGTGATTACTTCTAGTCTGGATATTGAAGTTGCCGGGGGAAAGCAGAGCTTTGGTTTCACAGAAAGTGAACCCGCCAAGTCCCTTTCTGAAATCAAACAAAATGCTGAAATCGCAAAAAATTTGCAAGAAAAATGAGGGAGAACGCCAGTGAGGAAAATGAATGTGCACTCAATTTGGCGTGTTAATCCTGATGCATAAAGCTGTCTGGTCAGGGAAAGGAGGGGATGGTGTTCCTAAAAACTTGAGTTTTCCAATTCTGTTGGTCTGAGAAAGTTATGCTTTGGAAAGTTAAACTCTGGAAGTTACACTTCCAGCAAACTGTGCCTGGCGGAGACCCTTTGGCTGTCACAAGTACAGCCGGCACCGTGCGACTGCCTGCTCTTTGCCAGGCTCTAGCAACTACTGGACTCCCAAGACAACACAGTCCTTGATGGGTGACAGCGCGTGCAGGGGTAGGAAGGGGGTCTGTTCTTCCACGCTTCCCGGGAAAGTCTCGCTAATATCACAGAAGCAGCTGAAATGGCAGTTTCTTACACATGTTATCTAGTGATAAGCAACTTGCTGCTTAAGGTTTCTTCATTTAAATTGGTTTCTTGCACCAAAAGACAGCATTTCTCATGATTCCTTATTTCCCCCCTCCCCAAAGAAAACATATTAGAATCAATTGAAAGGTAATCTGCAAATTAATATTTAAGAAATCTGAGGTTTAGATCACTCGTTAAAACAAAAGAGCTGTCCATGGCAATGTAATATAAAATCATCTGCAGCAGCCATCTGTCAGCCGGTGCTGCCAGGTCCCAAGAGCCCTTTTTGCTTGCAGGATGAATGAGCTGAATGTTTTAAAAAGTGCTTAAAGGATGTTTAAAAATGCTGACTGATTATGTTGTGGTTCCGTGTCCCTCCTGCTGCGTAATGGACAAGTGTGCAGTAGCTCTAAAATACGCTTTAAATACAGAAGCGTTCAGGCGAGGCATTGATTCATCTGTATTCAGGCCACCACAGCAGCGCTCTACACGGTGAAGATTTTTGCAAGACCATCACAACAGATTTCTCAAATCTCAGTGCTGTATCAACTCCGTGGTCTGCGCTGCGGTGCAGCCCGAGCGTGTCGAGAGAAGGAAAGCGGGCACCTCCACAAGCCACTCAAAAATTGAGCACAGCGTCGGTGTTACTGCAGTCAGTTGCATAAAAATACCGCTGTACAGTGTGGCAATGAATCGCAGGTTATGCCGTTCGCTTATTACCTTGGCATAAATACAAATCCCTTAAGAATCAGACGATGAACTCTAAGCACTTTGAGCTCTCCTGAACCTTTGTGATCCAGCGTCTGGTATTTATTTGGACTAATGTTCCCCCTGGTACCTGCTCAGACCTAAGCGCTGCTGTGTGAGTGATGATAATGCGCTAATGCCGGCTCCCCTTTCTACCAGGCACAGCAGAGTTCAACAATTTTCGATGTGATTATAAGTAAGCCCTGGCTCTGGGGATCTTTTTTGTTTTGTTCTGAAGAGATGAGGAGAAGAAAACGACGGGGTTTTCTTTATTTTCAAGAGCTGAGCGTGCTTGTCAGGGTTTGGAAAGCCTACCCCAGTGTATCTAGGACAGCAGTGAATGGAAGAAGTTCCTGTTGCTGTGAGCTTGAAGGTATGGAGCCTTCTCTCTAACAAGGATCAGGCTGATAGAGGGATGATGCTGTCTCAACTCAGTGTATGGCTATTCTTCCCATACTGACCATTTTCTCCAAGCCCAGCCTTGGAGTAGGTGACTGGAGGGGTGGTAGAATTATTCACAAAGATGCTTTCTGCCACTTGATTTACGGGCAAGGGAGATGTATTCCTCCACAGTAATTCAAGCTGGGAGCTTGAATTTAAGCCCCTAACTGATACCGAACATACATCTCGGCCTTGCGAGCCCACATCCCCATGGACTACACAGGTGGATCTGGGAGAGATTGCTCTCAGGTGCCTGAAGTTCAGCATTTGTGAGTACCCCATTTGTCAGTACCTCCCAAAAAGGAAAAACAGAGATGATACCTACACCCATTATACCTACACCCATTTTGACCCATCTGTTGTGTTTGTGCTGCTGAACACGTTCTGGGGCCTTAAAATCATTTAATAGCCAAATGTATAATTGACCTGCAGTTTTCACAGTAGCACAACTCGCCCTGTTATTTGGACCAAGGCTAATGTTTGACATTGTAATAATCAGGTTTACCTAATTATCCCTAGAAATAGCATTACCAAGAGCAGCACAGGCCATGCATACCCTTGGTGTGTCTGCGGGCTGCAGGAGGACCTGTGATACAAAGAGAGGTCTTGTAGCCACCACAGCTCCTCACCTCAGAAGAGCAGCAGAGGTGTTAAGTTGTGGCAGTAGTTTTGCAAGGTGAATGCCTATAATGGAGGCGCACGTCGCCGATGCGCCCTGTGATTGCCACCCAGCAGGCAAATTAATGGCATGAGTCATTGTCAACTCCTACTAAATAAACCAGTGACCTGGAGATGAAAGGCTCTGTAAAATTGTTTTCATTAATTGCACTGTGGGGCAAGGATAGATTTAATTTCAAGGACAGGAATATTAACCTCAATTCCTTTCCTTAATTGAGTGTGGAAAAACAAGAGGCGTAAGCAAGAGAAGCAAAGAACAAGGACATGGGTCATTAGCGCTGTCATCTGGTCTCACAGGCAGCAGCGTCTTGTAAAAAACGTCATTGCAGCAACCGGGAGGCAAAAGCTTATTTGGCAATGTACAGAGCATAGGTAATAAGAAAATTTGCAGCAGCGAGTGGATTTTCACTGGTGTTTAGATGCACAAGTCTCAGCACAGGCTTATAATGATAGACCAGTAACCGGAGCCCATCTTGCAACAATTCATAGGGTAAAAACAGCAGGGAAATCCTGCAAGAACAGTCCCCGTGGGTGATGCTGGCCCCATGGGGGGAAAAAGATGTAGTCATTTGGCCTACTTTTATTCCTGATATAGAACACTTGCAGAGTATTTCTCACCTGAAGGCTTCCAATCACTTTCCAAAAAGCACGATCACAGGGAAATAGAGCCCCGAGGGAGTGTAGCTGACCTTCCAGAGGGTCCATACCTGATTTGGGAATAAAATACAAGTTTCCTGCCTGTCCATCTAGTAATATATCTAGTGGGCTCCAATGATTCTGTCCCTGAATCAGTTAAGCAGCACAATTCAGGATAGGTTTCCTGTATCTAGCTTGGCTAGAGAGGGTACATCCTTTTAGTTAGCAAAGATGGGGTACTTTTTTTTATTTTTATTATTTATTTTTTACTGCTGTTTGCAGCTAAGTTGATGAGATTGATACAAGTGGATGTGAACCAACTACAAACCAGGTCAGCTGTTGTTGCGAAAGTGGGATAGCAATGAATGAATGGGTGCATCTTTCAGATATGAGCAACAGGGTGATGAAATGACATCTTAATATGAGATAATGTGTCTCCTGTGTATAAAAGGCTTTAATAAAAGACCATGAGTTTTGGGCTTGCTGCAAACTAGCTGACTGTGCTTAATCTATATCTATGAACAAAATAAAACAATCCACGAGACAGCTTGCTGGTAATGCTCAAAACAACTTTATAATTCAAGGAGAGAGTAAAATATTCGAAACCAAACATATTGTAACTTGTTAAAAATTCTGTAAAAGCATTTAAAAATTATGGGGTTTTTTGTTTTTTGTTTTGGTTGAAATAAGAGGTTGACAGAGATCTATTTATGTTACACACTTCAAGATCTTCCTTACAAGTGACTGTGCTTAATTACATTAAAATGCTGTGCAGTTAGGAAAGAATGTGCCTAAAGCTGTATCTCCAGGTGCAGTGCTCATAAGAAGAAAAAATTTCTCATGAGGCTCAAACTGTTGCTTTTGTACTATTTAGAGCACAGGAAATGCAGGATCATCTTCCTTTTACAAATCCAGCAGGGACTGGAAAGCCGTAAATAAAAATGCATTGCTTGTTGTGACACCACTGCAAGAGCAAACAAAAATTAAACGAATGCATGTTTCACTTATATTTGGAGAAAGCCTTTAAGGCTCTATAAGATAATAAATTTTGCTAGTCTCTTGACTTAGCTCAGTTATTCGTGGCTCCCTGGAGGCCCATCATTTTGAGAGAACTGTGGCCTACTTGGCGTGCGAAACCGGGCCAAACTCGCTTTACTTCTTTAAAAAAATAAAAAATTCATGCCAGAGTTTTCTTGCAATGATCCAGAAAATACAGCTGAATGCAGGAGGGCACAGCCAAAACCCAGCAGGCTGCGGCGTGGCGCTGTGTGTGCTCTCAGTGTACCATCGCTGTGTCAGCCAAGGTGGGACCTGTCGTCTCTTGCTGGGAGAGTCGCCTTTTTGAGTTTTGTAGAAATCTCTGCACGTGCTTAGCTTGGGGTGCTGTTACCCACCCCCCTCCCCGGGGACTCTCACCCAGCCAAGGAGCCAGCCAAGGCATTGCCGAGAAGTGCGCCACCAGTACCCCAAATTATGATTGAAATGATCAGTCGCTTTTTTTGATCAGTGGCTTCTTCATGCTCAGCCCAGGGTGGTTTTTTTTCCCCCCATATTCTTCATCACTGAAGTTTAGGCAAGTACAGAGGTCTTGCGCAGTCATCCCCTACTTGTAATCTCTGTTGTAAGACTGGACATAGGCACAGATGGGTTTTAAACTACCTAATTATTGACCTTATGTGCCAATATATAGAACTAAATGCATGATAGACACATATTAGCCTCTAAATTCAAGCAAAGTAAACAAGAAAACTGTGTTATTCCTCTCTCTATTGCACATACTAGTAGACAAAAGCAATATATTTTCACCATATAAGTGGTAATAAATACATGTAGTTTCTCAGCACAATTT
The DNA here is from genome assembly GCA_947846985.1 of Fratercula arctica. NCBI lineage: Eukaryota > Metazoa > Chordata > Aves > Charadriiformes > Alcidae > Fratercula > Fratercula arctica. The sequence continues at coordinate 84,073,208 of CANTUZ010000003.1, forward strand.
CTCAGTGTCAGCTTTGCAGTAGCCAAGACACTTCATTTACGCTGGATCTGCAAGAAATCACAATAAATTTGAAGAAGTTAATTAAGCAATACTGAGGCTGCCAGTGGGGGCTAAATCACGTCATGCTACAGCCTGGGTTTCCTGGAGGTGAGAGAGACTTCTGCTGAAGGAGGGATGAGCAGCAGGAGAAAGCTTTTTTTTTTTATTTTTTTATTTTTTTTTTTTAAGCTATATTGCTCACAGAGCCCTTCAAACCGTGATGCTAGGCGCTGTAACTGTGATGAGATGCCGAATAAAGACCTGGCAACAGCAAAGTGGTGCTAAATCTCTTTTGCGCAAGGCAATTTTCCCCTTGCATTAACATGTCAGAGCACTGAGGACTTCGTACCTACTAAGACTTTTTGTTTTGCAATTTCCCACGGAGCGGTGAATTTTGTACTACTGAAAGCTGTGATTATGCAAAAATATGGGGCTTTTTTTTTTTTTTTTTCCCCCTCCTTGCCCCTTGAGGAATATCGCTGCTTTTGAAGAAGTGGCTCTGCTCCGCGGAGAGAACTCGTCAGGCCTGGAAACTTAAAAATTTGATTGCCAATGAGCGAGTCTTCAGTTGTGCGCACGTTTCCTTTCAACGCAGTGGCCTGGGAACGTTCCTGAGCTAATTAAAATCCACTAAGTAGTCAGCTGCTGGTGCTGAAAGCTGCTTTACAGCTTGGAAATGGGAATTGCAGTGGTTTCCTCCTTCTGGTCCGGAATTGTTGGCAAGGAACATCACGTGGAGCCTGTTCAAGAGCACAAAGCCTCTCTAACACGTGCAAAATGGTTTTGTGTCCGAAATTAGACATTGTTAATAATTTAAGAGCAAAGAAAATGTGCGCCTGGGTAGAGGCTGGGGTTTGCAGCTACTACAAAGAGCCTACTTAAAATCCAGGCTGACCTTGATAACAGCTGGATGGGCTCGGGCACAAAAAAGATGTTGGATTATAGCAGTTAAGAAGAAATAATCTTAGAATTATCTAGCCTAGAAGTATCTTAGCCTTTATTTATTTTTAATAAACACCTTGGATGTTACTTTTGCTTTAGGATTTTCCATGTTAAAAAAAAAAAAAACCCAACCAAACAAACAAACAAACAAAAAAACCCCCACAATACCTAAGTCACCCCGATTAATTACTAGAGTAGCCTTTGAAATGACCCAAGCGGCCAAAGGATGCTTGCAGTATTTGCAGCTGCCGCCAAAGAGCAGAAGGGCAAGTGCAGGGCTCTCCTGCTCCAGGTAAGCCCTGGAGTAAGCCTCACATGCTTAGTGGCTTCTTATCTTTAACCCTGAAAGGATTCAAAAAGTGCTTGCTGGAGTCGAGCGCCTGCTTCAGCAGCTGGCAGGGCTCTTTTGAAGGCAGAAGTTTGGCATTTGCACCGCTCTCACCCTCTTACCTGGCGTAAAAGATGCAGACAAATCACTTAGAGATGAGGCATCTCTGCATTTAACTACATGCTCCCCCTGACTATATATTTTTTGCAACAGTGCAACCTTTCTAAACTTACCGGTGATTTACCTGAGCCTGACGGAAAGGAAGATGAGGTGTCCTTTGGCATTTCCTTTGCCATATGAGCATGTAGTCTCACAGTCGCCTACAGAAACTGGAGGGGTGGAAAAGTGAATTTTCCTCTTCTCATTGCAATTTAAAGTACATGGAAACTATTTTGGTGGATCTGCAGTCTGTATCTTATTTAAAATTAAAATTGTCCATTGAGTAGGTTTCCACTTACTCTAGCAGAGCTCTGATGATTTACATCAGTTAAGAATCAGCTCATCGTTTCCTTTAAAGCTACTTATATCATTCTGTGGTTATGAGCACTCTACAGAGCATTTAAGCTGCATTTTTAAAGAGAAGAAATCCTCAACAAGCCCTCTGTTGCAAATACAAGTTTGCAGTGATATTTCACAGTGAAAACACAGTTAGTTTTCCTCTTCCAGAGATTTTAGTGAGGGTCGGCGCTATTTTCGATACCATAATCTGTTTAATAAAATGGAAATGTTACATCCTGTTGGTCTCCGTGTCAGTATTTGTACTTTATATTATGTTTTACAAAAAAAAAAATCATTATCACAAGCCATTGTATTGAAACTCAGCATGTTCAACGTGGCTTTCCTGAAGCTCTGATGTACTATCAATTATTTAATATGCATGAAGTTTACAACTTAGCTAAAGGTTATCATCTATAATAGATCCATCTGCCTGTGTTTTCCCCAAAGCCATGCATGTTGACCTTTTTTGCAATACAAAAGGCTACACTGTGCCTGTGTCTGTACAAACTACCATGAGACTGTGGTTTTCCTCTTGATTTTGCAGTGCTCGCTTTACATGATCTTCAATTAAAAAAAAAAAAAAAAAAGTTAAGTTGCAGCAGGTTTATGCCGGAAAATAAATACAAACACTGCTACGCTCTCTTGAACACTGTTGTTGTGATGTGAAAGTTTATATTAAAACCAATTTTGGGCACTGTCAGGCTATATAGTCTGAATATAGACAATATACTATATAGTCTATAGACTATACTATATACTATATATACACTATACTGTATACTATATAGTCTATAGACTATATAGTCAGAATAATCTCCTGAGGACAGTGCTCCTTTTGGGAACGATTCGACTTTTCTTGCAAAGGAAGCCATTTCTAGTGAGATAACACTTTCTCAAAAGAGCCAGATGACTTAGGTATCTGAGCTGCATGCTCAGAAGGGTGTCTGGCACCTTGAAACCGAGGTTTCCACTGAAGTCAATGGGACTTAGTTTCCTAAAAGATCAAGTTGCTTTTGAAGATGAGCACTAGTTGGCCAAATCATTTTGATCTGGCATCACAGTCCTGTAAAAAAACCCATCGGCTCCTTTGGCGTGTATCAGCAAAGCCAAAGCCACCCTATTTTTACTCCTTCTGTAGTCACTGGCACCCCTGAAATTGAAGTCCCTGCACTTAGGGTGACACAGGCCACAGAAATTTGGCACCTGACCTTCCAGGTACAAAAGTGTGCATTCCTGAAGAGTGGTCCCGCAATCCCACAGCCAGGCACTGCGGAATGGGCCCCAGTCACCATCAGCAGTTGAAGGGATCAGTCTTCCAACTGCATACATTTATTCTTTTTTAATGGGACAAAGGTCCTTAAATCATTTGGTATATGTAAAATTTTTAGCCTGGTCCTACCAGAATTACAATTTCAAAGACACGGGGATGAGTTCTGTGTTTGTAGTGTAACCCCAGAGCTGCTGCATTTTAGTATTTGGGGGTATTTTTACTGCCCCCCACCCTTGACCCCCACCTCCCCTTCCCACCTTATTCATGACATGAGGAGGAACTTCCCCATTGGGAAGGAAAATTTCTGGGCATTGCTGTAAGTGCTGTAAGACCTTGGAGTTAGGTTTTGGATGTGGTCAGATGAGATGTTGTTTCTCTGGTTTACTTCTAAGGGAAGAGGTAGCTGAGGCTCTGTGGGAGAACTCTCTTTGTTCCTCCCATGAACCTGTACTGAAGCAGGTAGGAAATGTTAAGCAATCCATTATTTTAAAAGAAAGACTGTTTAAACCAGAATGCCTGGAAGCACCTTAACTCTAGACAACTGGAAAATCATTTTCTAAAACCTCTTATTCAGTAAGAATCATTTAATTCTTTGAAATGTAGGCCGTTTTCAAGTCATTTTCTACAACAAATGGGACCAGCTCAATCTGTTCTTCACATTTTAGTAATTTAAAAGGACATAACTGAATTTTATTTTAATGGTAATTGCAAACTCATGCAGAAAATGTAAATGCACACTTCCCGATTAGCTTGCAGCATAAACCATGGCTTCTATTAATGTATTCCAATTTGTAATTCTTTGCACAGTATGAGATTTGAAAGCTGTGATTAAAATTAATTAGGTTAAGTAAAGTTTATCCCCCCTGAGCACTGCTATTTGAAGAAAGAAATAGTAAAACACTAGCTACATCTGGCACCGCAGGAGGCTAAAGCATCACAAGGAGTAGCAGCATTGCTTTTTCAGAAGAGTTGCATGCTGCTTTTTTGTCGTACCTTAAGCACCATGTATTCTTTTCTACAAGCTAATTGGGAGCTGTTAAGTTACTCTTTGCCTCTTGTAAATGCTCTGGAGCTACAACATCTGTATGAGCATCTGACGAAACAATCCTTGTAACACAGTGGATGGCGCTAATTTGCAAGCGGCATCATCGCTACCCATCTAGGCATTAGAGTGCTCCCCCACCACCATGGGAAACGGGTCTCCCAAGTTCAAGAGGCAGCGGAAACGTTGTCCTGAGGGCACTCCTGGAGGTTTTGCTTGCTAGCTTATTCCGTTGTTGCTGGTAGGGTTTTGGCAAAATCCTTTTTAAAGGATTTTTTTCCAAAGAGGGAGTATTTGGATGAAAAGGAGTATAAGTGTTGGGAACATAGAGCTTGCTGGGGTGAAAAGGCCTTTAAGAAAGAAAAGGCAGTCACAGTCTGACCGCCCCTCTCTGGGCCAGAGACCAGGACACTGGCTGGAAACAGTTTGTAACTCCCCCGTGCGCTGTTTTTCACACTCTCTGATTTCTGTCACTCCAGAGATCTCAACTAATACTCCAAAATCTGGTCTTTTGCCATTCTCTGTTCCTTCAGAGCAACTAACTGACTGATTGAGCAATTCTTTATCAGGTAAAGCCTTTTGCAGTCAGCATCTGTCACAGCCAAACTCTTGTATTAGTTACTGGGTATTGCATATGCTTGACCCAATAACCAGGATTGTGCTGGAAGCAGGAAGGTATTTTTGGAGACTGATGCCATTTGGTGACCCAAGACAAAGCCTTCATGCCTCTCTGATGAGGACAGGCTGTTCCCGTCGGGGGAAGGTAAGGGCACCGTGCCAGATGATGGCTCTTGAAAATGTTTTGCCCTGCCGGTGAGTGCTCCCTTTGCCGTCTCTTCCAGACGGATCTCACCATGAGCTGCACCCAGCGGAGCCCTTCCCGCTCCCGTGAGCTGTGCTCCCGTGCCTGGAGCCCCTCTGTGCTTGTGTGGTTACCTCAGAAATTCAGTCAGATGATGGAAGAGTGAGGAATGACAGGAGATGTAGTCTGGGCAGGGAGAATGAAGCATCCTTGCAGAGAATGAAGCATGGTGGGCTTAGCCCACAGCACTCAGAAGACACCCCAGCAGATTGCAGAGGGACACATTGATGTAGGGATGGCCCCCAAGTTAAGCCAGTTCAAAACTGGACAAAACTTTTAGAGGAATTATAAAACTGAAGTCTAAAGCCCCCTCCAGGTCAGCAGTGAAGTCTGAGAGGGAGTTTCCACACAACTCTCTCTGACGGTGCCATGGCATCTGATTAGGAAAGAAACAGAAATGAATTTTGCTGTTGTTGCTCTAATCCAATATTAACAAGCACAGCAATACATGGGCTGCGGTCCCTTTCTCACCCAGACAGCTGCATTCTCTCACCTCGTATTTCATTGCCCAAAGTCAGATGCTGTGCAGAAAGCTCAGTCCTGGTGGAAGTGTGAGGCCGAGCTGCCGCACGTGGCAGAGGAACCACCACAGGCTGGCACCCGGGGCAAAGCTGCTTGTTTCTATTTCTTTGGTACAGCAGTTGAAAAAGAAGAAATGGGAAATCCCATTAAAATGAAAATGCTTTGCACTGCCTCCCTGACAGTAAATTCTGAACAAGAATTTCTTACTGTCTATGGTATTTCTGGATTAGAAGAAAAGACCAGAGAATATACAGTCCTGTGATCCTTTAGCTGTGCAGCTGCCTGATCCAGTAAAACCACTGCCGTTGGGGTGGTAAACAAAAGGGACTGGGAAAAAAAAAGAGACTTTGCAATACTGTGTAAAGCTGCGGGCTTCACAAGGCGATTAATGGTTTCTCAGGCTCAGTCGGAAGCTCTGCAATCCCTGGGTCTATCATCCTTTTAACTCAGGCCAGGGAGCTACACCCAGTAATTTCTGTTGCAGGCTTGTAATTTACCTGAGCTACGGCCGTGTGCTTTGGCAAAATGGCAGGGAGAGCGGAGGGAGTATCGTTAGACTTGACACAACAGTAAATCCTGACTGAGAAAAGGGCATGAAGCTTCAGAGCCCAGCGGACGCGGTGCCTCCGAGCCGGGTGCGACGGGAGGGCCGGTGAGGCAGCGGCAGGAGGCCGTGGCTGGCCGGGGTCGGCCATGCCCGGTTTGAAGGACATCTATCCCACCAGGCACTGGGATGTCCCCAGTGCCACCCTCCTGTCCTTGGGGCTGCCATCACAGGACCAGAGCAGATCTGATTCTTGCACTCAGTCGACAGCAAGGAAGAGATCCTACAGAAGCCTTGCCTTGCTAGGTACACTTACCTTGCTAGGTACAAAGATCTGCTCATATTTTTAAATACCACAGTCAATCCCCCTCCTTCCAGCTGTCCCTTTTCCTCCCTCCCCTCTCTCCTTGGCACAGCACTGACACCACGACTGCTCTCTTCTTCCCACCTTTTTGTGCTCCTCACCCCCGCTGCAGCACGCACAAGCCGAGCAGCATGGATTTGCTTGTTTATTGAAGCAGTTTGAGAGCAGTGGGAGGAGAAGACATGATAACTACAGAAGAAGTAGACAAATGGGACGTGCTGGCTGGCAGTACTGGCAGCAGATAGGTAAGTGGGAGTGGGAGCAGCGTGTGATGAAGGATAGCGGTAGGAAGAGGAGAAGCAGCACGTTTACATGGGGCTTCGGCTGCTGTGAAACATTCGTAGGTGAGCAAAAAATGAAGGCCAGCATGGGACTTTGGTAAGAGGGGTGTCCACTCCCCAGCATTCGTTCACCCATTCATAGCCCATTTTAGGGAGCATAAGAACAGCCAGCCTGAGCCATTACAAAGGTCTCCCAGCCCTTCCTGCCTGTCTTCGATGGATGCTTAGAGAAACAGGGCATAGATGCCGAGACCTTTCTGCTGACAAAGTGCCCTGGGCTCAGGTGAGCAGCTTGGGTTTCCCTTGAGCTGGAAGTTGCAACATAAATCATCGTGTTTCATGAACCTTCATAGCTGCTGAAGTACAAAATGAAACCAACTATGAAGCAACTTGAAAACTGAGATCTTTCTACGCAACACTTACTCTAGAGGGCTCCCTTTTGCCATGTACCCAAGGAAGACGGCATGTTGTCAAGAATTAGGTAGAAAGGGCTTGTGAGATTAATTTTCCTATTTCTGCATAGTGCAATATTGTTTCAACAATTATATATCTTCAGAGGTTTGCCCAACCTTTTTCAAGTAAGCTTCTTCACTTTCCCTATAGACGTGGCAACAACTTATGGACCACTCTGCAATCAATATTTATCAAGTTAGGAGTTGTTAGGACAAGTCCGGCCACTTGCTCTCTGATTTTGGGACAACCAGCCCATTCTCCCTGTAGCTCATGCAAGGGAGCTTGGCGTGAACTGATCAGACTCCTGGAAAGTCGTTTTGCTGAGTACTGAAGTGGAAAACAGGCAGTGGTGGAACTGGTCTGGAATTACCAGCAAAAGTACACAGAAAAGGTGAGCAGAGCTCTGCCTCACAGATTTTGGTAGGAGATTGTTGTGGGAGATGGGTTTCCAACTAGGAGGGCCCATTCATGCACTGCCAGTGCAGAGCTGGCATTACAGAGATAATTCACGAGTCGCTGAGATGACCATTGACCTGCTGCCTTGTCCTGTGCTCTTACATGGGCTTTTGCTGCGAGCACGCATGAAGATGGTGAGGGATGGAGCACCTCTGCTACAAGGACAGACTGAGAGAGTTGGGGTTGTTCAGCCTGGAGAAAAGAAGGCTCTGGGGAGACCTTATAGTGACCTTCCAGTACCTAAAGGGGGCCTACAGGAGAGATGGGGAGGGACCCTTTATCAGGGAGTGGAGCAATAGGATGAGGGGTAGCAGTTTTAAACTGAAAGAGGGGAGATTCAGGCTAGATATCAGAAAGAAATTCTTTACTGTGAGGGTGGTGAGGCACTAGCACAGGTTGCCCAGAGAAGCTGTGGATGCCCCATCCCTGGAAGTGTTCAAGACCAGGCTGGATGGGGCTTTGAGCAGCCTGGTCTAGTGGGAGGTGTCCCTGCCCATGACAGGATGGCTGGAACCAGATGACCTTTAAATTCCCTTCTAACCCAAACCATTCTATGATTCTATGATTCTCTTTTTTCATTTTTCTTTATGCCTGAATGCCCTGTTTTGGGGAAAAGACAATCCTCCAAATAATAGATCGGAAGAAAGGACGTGATCAACTGCCAAATGGTAGCAGCATAAACTCTCACTGACCTGCACGGTGGCATGGTCCCAAAGCACTGGATTAGTGAGGTTACTCTGCACGTGGGACTTTGCATAAGGAGAGGCTAATGTGTTTCTGCTGGCCTGGCAAAAAAAATTATAACAAATTTGCAATGCTGCTTCAAAGATCCCCATAAACAATTCAGTGCTCTCGTTAGTGTCTACACCCTGCAAATGTTTAAACCACAAGAAACCACAAACCGCAAGAAACCTGCGAACTGAATAAACAGCTGCTGCTCCAAACTCAAAATCAAATTTACAAGATTCTGCTAATAGTCTGGCATTTGCATTGCAAAAGCAGATTTCATATTACCGATATCTATGTCACAATTAGACTATAGCGAAGCTTTTAGGTGTTTAAATGAATTCATGATAATATACTCAAGAAAATTATCATTTCCATAAAAAAAAAAAAAAGTTCTAAAATGTCAAAAGATAAAGTGGCACAGGATGTGGATGTATTAACATCTCAGGTAAATGGGACTCATTAGCTACAATATTTCGTACATTACAATATAAGGTATGCACATAAGAAAAAGCTCCCTTGGGTTTTTGTAGCACGTGAGCTCTCTAGGTCTTCCCCCTTGTTGTTGCCTGAATTGTTGTAACACAGCAATTCAGTATGTAAATCTAGCTGTCCTCACACTGAAGAAAACGCCACCCTTAGAGCTCTGGCCCTTGAACTTGCTTTTGTTACTGCGTCCAGGGCAAGCAGAGAGGAACAGCCACCGAGGGCCCATCCATCCCGTCCCCAAGAGCGGGCGGTGGGGGATGCTCAGGGAGCCATGTCAGAAGCAGAGCAGGTATGAGGTGATCCTCCTCTCCCAGTCGCTCCTCTCGCCTCGCAGTTACTTAGGGCTTGAGGCATCTCCGAAGAAAGCGTGAAGGGTCTGCAGCTCCTTGGTGGGTCTTTCTGCCATGAGTTTATCTCAGTGCTTCCCCAAATCTGTTACACTTTTCCGACAGGCACGGCGAGGAAGGGCAGGTCCCACCGGAGGTGCACAGTGGTGCCAGTACAGCTGCTGGGGCTCGTCCCTCGCTTGCTGAGAGGGAAGGACCGGAGTGCCACTCAGGGAGGACTTCTGGCCGATGAGTTCATTCATCATAACAGTTTTGATCTTGCTGATTACAACTGCCTTAGTAAATAAAACAGGCCTGAGGTGGCTTTTTAGCTCTGACACCCACCTGCTCACACCACACAGGTAACCCCATCCAGCTGCTGCAGCCTGTTGTGAGTAATCCCAAGCTACATTTCAGCATCGCTGAGAGAGGGCTAGTGTGCCGGGACCTTCCTAATTAACTGTATGGACAACGATATGTCACAGCTCAGGCCCTTTCCCTTGGCCTGTTTTGTAGCAGAGGCACGTCTGTTGTGTCTGAACTTCACAGAAGGAGAGGCCGTAGTCCCCAGAATAACGTTGTTAGTCAAAGCTGTGCTTGTGACTAAAGGAAAGAGTGGGTCAAACGGAAGAGATAGGTCACAGCAGAGCTCGCTGTTTTTCTTAGCAAAACCTGCTGGGCTCTGCAGAAAGGAATGTGGCAGAGGAAGAGATCGGTAAAGGCCAAAATGGGTGAAAAGGAGCTGAAATTCCTGGCGCAGGACTCAGTGAAGGCGGAGGGACCAGCTAGTGCAACGGCAGATGAAAAAAGAGGAGCCTGCACCAGAAAAAATCAGCATCACACTAAGATTTCCATCAGTACTGTCCGCAGCATGGCAAGAAGAGAGACGTGGATGGGGAGCAGGGAGCAAAGAGGTGCTAGAAGCTCTGAGCAGCGAGGAACTGGGGTGGAGGGTCTCACGAGGCGGCGGTGGCATGCAGGCATTGATGGGCCAGAGGTCTGAGAAGAGCTGGGGTGACGGGAGCAGGGGGAGTTGGGGCCGCTGGTGAAGCCATAAGAAGAGTACAGGGAAGCCTGCGTGGGTGGAAAGGCCAGCAGACAGCTAAGAGGAGCAACAGGAGGGTTTCCCTTCCGTGTTAGGTGGCTGTGGGTGAAGAAAAGGCGCAGGAGGCACGCAGCAGGGCCACGGTTTCTCTGGCACAGCCTCTCAGCTGCTATCAGCACTGTCCTCCCTCTTTTTTTCTTGCTGCCTTGTGGGAAAGCACTGCACTCTCCTGCCAGTGCAGTCTCTTGAGAGGAAGAGCATTTACTGGGTCATTTTATCAGCAGCCTGGCTGTCAGTGTTCCCCTTTAGGATACTCACTGACAGGAGAAGACAGGGCCCATCTCTCAGCAAATGCCCTGATGCTGTCCCACCAGGTGAGCACCAGCCAGCATGAAGGGAGGCACAGCCAGAGCCCGGCTCGCTTGCCCTTCGGTTAACCTGCATGTGTGCATTTCCCTTTTGCTGAAGCATTAAAAGTTCACGTGAAATGGGAACTTGGGTCTGAGCTGCCTCTGAGTTTTGTCAATCATCTGAACCACCCCAAATTTTTTACTTTTCAAATTCCTGTTCTAGAATTCTGAAATGAAATGAAGATTTGAGTCCAGAACTTCACCCAACATTCACCCTAAAGTCTGTGACTCCCCCGACTTCAATGTTGATCTTTGCATTGATCCATTAGACAATACTCTAAGAAAGAAAAGTATGCACAAGAAAAATGCTACTGGAAAGTCAGTCTTGGACAAAAAGGCAAATATCTTGTGTTGCGTATCTCTCCTGGTCCTACACTCACAACCGTGTTGGGGAGGAGAGAGCCATAAACACAATAGCCACTAGGTGCCACCATAAGCACGGCCTTATATTTAGAAATAAGATTTTCTTAAAAAAAAAAAAAAAAAAAAAAAAAAACAACAAAGTGAATGGTCAAGGTTTGCTGATTTTAAAACAGTTATTTCAGTTATGGTCCATTTTCTTTGTATAGGCCGGTCTTGCTTTAGAATTGCATTTTTCCTGGGCGTACTTTCTGTTGCCTGTCTCCATGTATGATCACCATCCTCACATACAACATATAAAAAAACATATATAAATTTACACACAACATTACTTGTGTGTAAATGTGACTGTCCCTTCGTGGTTTACCTTTCCTGGGCCATCTTCCTCAGGAACAGATAAAGTAGAAATTCTCTTTAGAGGTCTCTCATATGTCTTTCAGAAGCACTCTTCTCGCCTCCGTCAGGGAGACATTCACGTGTCACCGAGGGCAGAGAAGCATATTGCAATATCAGCAATGTACTTTGCTGCGTAGCGTCGTCAGCCACGCGCTCCTGTGCACGCTGACCCCATTTCCTACATGGCAAGGAAGGATCATGGCTTAACCTGCTTGCACCCCATGGACCAAAGCAGCTCTGCCCACTGTGAAATCGGGAATGGGCCAGGATCCTTTAGGTAAAGGAGCCTTTACACCATGAAGAGCAGCTCAGCTGCAGAGTGGGCAGGAGGAGAGGTGGGACGGGGCAGCACACAGGCACTGACCCAAGCCCCCATCACCTCCCAGCCGTTCCCCAGTGCCCCCAGCACTCTGCAGGGCTTCAGGAGAGACCCATCCCAGGGCTCAGCTGTGCCTTTCTCCACAAGAAGGGGACTATTCTGCACACCAGGGGCCTCATGCTACCAAGGCACCACCCAGGTGCCCTCTCCAGGCTTCAGCAGCCTCTCGCCCACAGCAGAGGCCGGACGCCCGCCCTCAACCCCAGCGTGCTGAGCAGTCGCATCCGATGCTGCCGCAAGCAGGACACACGCAGGGCTGTTTAATTAACCTCCTTCCTCCCCCATCTCGCCCAGGCAGTCAGTGAAAATAACGCTGGTTGTGAAGGAGAAAGCCTTACCCCCACCCACACATGACTCAACCCAAAACCCTCTAAGCCTGCAGCAGCGGTCAGTGTGCTAATCTTCAGCGTGGCTCAGCGGGCTTGGCGCCTGCGTATATGGGTCATGACCGTCGTAGGCCAAGCTACCACTGAAAGTCACCATGAGGAAAGTAGTTTTTTTTCTTGCTAGCTGCTGGGGACGCAAACCGGGGGGTCTGAAAATTAAGCAATGGTTTCTCAGCCTCCGTTAACCACCTAATAGATGTCTGAGACACATCTATTTTAAGACGAGATGAATCTCATCACAGATGTGGAGGTCTCCACCATAATTAGCCACACATGGAGGAATGAATGTAGGTCTTGGGCAAAATGCTTCGTTTTTTTTAAATTCCAGCACAGTTTCGGATGTTGACTGAAAAGCCCAACGGAAATTGCTGCTACTCCCTGGCAACCCACATCATGCTTTAGAGCTGGTTTTGAAAAGTGCAGGGAGTATCTACACTATTTGGTGAAGAACTGGTTGTAAATACTGAAGAGTTGGGTGGTTTTCGCATTCAATAACAATGTCAGTTGGACGCAGTGGGTGGCAGTTTGAGTTAGACTAATGAAATGTACCATCGTTACTGGTGCTGTACCTCCACTTTGTTACCATGTCAGGGTTAGCATTAAAAGCATGTTTTTCTCCTCATCACCTTCCAGTGATGGAAATGGAAAGCAGAGTCTTAAAAATGAGACACACATAAAATTTTCTCTTCTATTTTTACCTGCACAATTGAATACTCTAAATCTAGAGGTCTTTCCCAAAGGACATTAATAAAAATTGATAAATTCACAAGTGGATAGGTAGAACATTGGAGCTGAGCAGTTGTTGGGCAGACATACAAAAAAATGAGAAAAAGGATCAATTCTCCTGTGAGTCCTCCCCCTTGGGGTGGTGTAGACACAGGCAATACTCATCTCAGTTGTAGTAGGGTTGGTTGCCTGCTTTACCCTCTAGAAATGTGCTAGCAAGAAGTCCTAAACCTTCCCAAACCATTTGGAAACACTTCTAAGTGGAGCAACTATCTCTATTAGAGCAATGAAAACTAAGTCTCTTTCCCATGCACTCCTGGGATACTCTCTATTTTGGCCCATATTCAGGAAGGCAATTAAATATGTGCTAACACTATGCTCATGAATAGTCACATTGAAATTTAAGGAATTACACATGCCTAAGTGCTTTCTTGAATGAAGCCCAAAGTTTGTATCCCGAAGAGAGCTGGAAACACTGTGGCTGAAAGCCACACGCCTCTCTGAGGACCATGTCAAGGGAGCTACAATTCAGCAGAAGCTCCCAGGAGGGTGTGGGGAGTAAGGGAAGGGAGTCCGGGTTTATGCCCATTGCAAAAGCAAACCCACCATTTTCCATTTGTAGGCACTGCCCTACCCCTCTGGGGAAAGTATGTAGTGTTTTTCTTTCATTCCCTGTTTCCCCTTCCCAGACCTGCTAGAACTGAAATAATCCCTGATGCTCACTGTTTTGCAAAGTCCAGTCCCCAGCCTTGATGCTGTGGAGTTTGCGTGAGGATGATACACAGAGACCCAGGGGATCTCTGCAAAGAAGGCGCAGGAATTTGGTTGGAGTGCTACCTGCCTCCGTGGCCTTAGCAAAGGCAGGTAACTCTCTGCCTCATTTTCCCCACCCATTGATAGGAACTGCCCAGGAGTAGTTATGCTAGCAAGCATTCTGAACATGGTAAAACTCCTTTAGGGCTATTTCTTGTAGACGGTGCTTATGCCAAGATTCATAGTGCCCGCCCCACTCCTTGGTAGCAGAGCTGCTGTCAAAATAGAGAATCCTTCCTAATCAACTACCATGAGACACAGTGATTTACAGTATCTTCGGCCAGATGACTGCCACCATGAAGACTGTCTGCCATGGTAAGCCTCAATCTTGCACATGCTGACACAGTCCGGCTGCTTGTGTGTGCCTGGTTTGGGCTGAATTAGCCAATAATCTGAGAGGAATGGGTTTGACTAGGTCTCAAATGTAGCCTCATGGTAATACTAGGTGACTTCCAGTTGCTTCGCTTTTTGCTAGATGTTCTTATACATCCCGCATCGTGCGAAATACAGCAGAATGTCATTTGGCACTAAAGATTGTTTTTCCCTGCCGAGTCACTTGTGGACACGCTCTACCAGGAGCTGATGAGTGATAATGTCACTGTGAAGGGACACCTGGGTGACAGTTGATAATACACGTATCATTCCCTTGGCAGCTGCTTGGGGAAGAGGCACACACCCTCCACAGGCCCCGGCGACTGGTTCACCTGCCTGCCACAAATTTTTTGTGCGGCCTCAGACAATGCACCTGGCCTCCCAGCACCTCATGAAGCCTTCCTTTTCTCCATTCCTGGTCCTTTTTATCCTTTCCATCTGCACTCTCCGCTACATCTTGTACGCAGGGAGAAGGCCTAGTACCATCAGGCTCTGCTTTTGGGTGGAGATCAGCCACTCTGCCCAGCAGAAGAGGTTGCACAGAGAAGAGACTTCAGGCAAACATTTCTCTTCATCTCCAGTGATTGCTGCCCTTGATTTGCCAGTTTGATAACAGTGACTTTCAAGTCAAGCTGCAAAGTCACAGGGAAAAGGGGGAAATCACCGTAACTCTTAAGATTGGTTTGAAATATCATGTATTGCATTATCAATATTTTTTGTTGTTGTTGGGTTTTTACCCTTTTTAAATGCAAAGACTTTTGGTTTCTGTTATGCACAAAAGTGCTTCGTGTAGTGACTTTTGGTTTCAGTTTAGCTAATGGGTGTGAAAAGAGCACTTTCTTCATTCGGACCCATTCATTCACAGTTAAGAAATCAGTTGGGAGTGGAAGAAGCAGCAAAGCTCATTTCCTCTTCCAGCCCGTGTCTAGAAACAGGTGGGCAAGGTCAAGACATGTTCATGAAGGATGTGGGTGAGATTTTCCAAACTTCAGCTCAAGCAGGTAGCGTTCCCACTTCACACAACTGTCACCGATTTCCAGTGAAATGCCACAGAGCGCTCATCTGTATCCTTAAGAACTTATATGTCTTTGAATATCTAGTTCACTGTGACCAGAAACAGCCTGTCCGTTCATTAACTGCAGTTACTACTTCCCTTATTTAATACGTCCGTTAGATCTAAGTACAAAACTTGTTTTGATGCCTCATCTATTCAACCTTCCCCACGAAACACCAAGCACGTTTGAAGCAGTTGGGGTTTTTTTATTAATAGCAAATGATGGTAAAAGATCTGATTTGTGTACTTTTAATTGACTTTCCACTCCCACCCATCAACTGCTTGACACAAATCATGGAAAAATTAGTTCTCACACAGTGAGTAAGAAATGTTGTAATTTACCATTTGCTGATACAACACTTGTGTGTCTATACGTACAGCCTTGCTCATGATCAGAGAAGACAGATGTTTCCCCTGCTCAACAAACTGGTCCTGTGCCTGAGCATCAGAAAGGGGCTCCTGCCACCCACTGCAGTAAGCAGACCTTCATCTCCTTTATCACCTGCCTCTCCAACATGGACCACCCACCTTCCAAAGTTGTTTTGCCAGGACACCAGCAAAAATAAAACTCGTTCCCTGGACCCCTCTGCAAAAGCAGACCTCAAGTGGGGTTTCACTACCAAATCAAGAGCATCACTGTAAACGTTTTCTGGAGGCTTTGCTGGGCTATCATTTGTCCTTTGCTGAAGTTCCCAAGTTATTACCTGATATGTAACATAAAACTGGTTTCCATGAGAAATATTTTCAGTTTGTTTGCTCATCGAGGTCAGAAGAAAGTGGTCTGGCACAAACGTCCTGTACATTTTACCAACCTCAATTTTTATATATAGCAAGCACTCCCGTGAAATTGATTGATTACAGTCGGCTGATGAGCGTTATTTCTACCAGACAGTGAGATCACCTTGCTAGCGTGGAGACTGTTTTGGAGGAGGCTGCAGTTTTAAGCTTGCTTGAGGTGTGCCCACAAGTCTGTTTATTCTCATGTATCTTATGTGGTCAGGGTGGTGGTGCTGGATTTTTTCATTGCTGAGCAATTTCTTCTAGTTTATTAAATGAATTTAGTTTCAAATGGAGTACTGGGTTTTCGTTTGTGGTGCTGCTTTTCCTGTTACTGTTGTTGTGGTTTACCGTCCACATCGGGGTGTTCAAAAACTGCTCTTCAAACTTCACCGAGCTTGTTTTGTGATTTGTGTTTTTACAGTTCTGAGCGTTTCTTAATCCCGGGGTGCTGAGCGTGGGCTGGGACTCCCTCTAAGAGAAATTACGGTATATACAGTGCTGGGGCAGCACTGGAGCCTTGCGACTGCAGCCAGATACATTTCAAGTCCTAGTTGGGCCAGGAGCTGAGAGGATGTAGGGATCTGTTCAGGCAGGGCTTATGATAGCAGTAAAGCTGTCTTTGAAAGGAGTTGCATTTCCAGATTAGCTTCTTCCCTATAGCTAGCAGTGTGTTTTAATTGCTAGAGCAACTCATTGCGGGGAAAAACCCCCAAGAAACAGCATGCTCTTTTCCAGGCTCAAGCAATGATTTAGAGGATGATGTCGAGCAAGTTTGGTACTGATTTGCCTATTTGTAAGACAGAGACATTAAGATTAATCACAGTGGGCTAGTCCCTCAAGGATGTCACGAAGGTTAACTCCTGTTAGAAAGTAGCTCTGAGCTAATCAAAGAAAAGGTGCTACCCACACGTATGTAGTGGGAGGCCTGGCATTTCTCTACCCAGCTAATGTGACGACTTTTGAGATCGTGACTCTAGTTCCCAAACATGAGCAATATGGGATTTTGGTTGGGGCGGTAGGAGTGACACAACCCGAGGACGTGTCCCCTTGGGAAAGGGGTAAGTGAGGGCACCATCTGCACAGCCCCTCAATGGCCAGCAGAGCAGGACCTCCCCATTTTCACGTGCATATTTACAGCAGAGCACATTTCTTTAGGCTTCAGACAGGCACAGTTTCAACAGCACAAGAAGCACAGAAAACAGAAAGGTGCCCCCCTCCTCTTTCCTTTGTCAGCAGCTCTGCATCACTTTTTGCCTGGCAAGGGCAATATATCTGACAAAGGCTGCTCAGCAGGCATTTGCAGTCTGCCCAAGTACCGTCACCTCAAGACTGGATCTGAGCCTCCCTCGGAGGTGCACGGCCACTTCTGTTGGGGGTGTCCCCAGCGAGGTGTAGCACCATGGGGTCACGGCAGCTGTGGAGGAAGGGAGAAGGAAAAGCCGCTTCAAGCCAGCAGCAAACACCCGCAGTGGTGCCCTCCACCTTACTACCATCTCACATCCTCCATGTCCGTCCTCAGTGTTCCCAGCCCTGTGTCACACCAGTAACCCCATGATGGCCCACAAGAGTCCTTAGTTCCCCTTCATCTCCACTCATCCCCAAACCCAGTTATTTCTTGCCTGCTCTAAGACTGATTCATCGCCGCTGTCTGCAGTGACTCCTCGCGCACGGCCTCCCAACCTCTACCATCGTATCAGCTGCTGCGCACCCCTGTCATGTCCCAGCCAGTTTTCCAGCACACTCCCCCTCTTAAAAACCATTATGAGAGGTGGCTACCTCCCAAGCTGACTTTTCATTTGGTTTTAATAGAGCTGGTGAATTCCCTGTGCGATGTCTTTTGTGTGTGTCATCATCATCATCACCATCGTTATTTCCAGTATTGAAAAGCCTTTAAGGCTCTTTGTTTTAAGACAAAACAATTTTGCCATTTAACAATGGGAGGCAGAACCCTGCCAGTTTTCTCAGGTTGAGGTTTGGTGCAAAATAAAGATTGGAAACCACCAGCCTAACCAGTTCTTAATCCTATGGTGATCTGCAATATCTTCCTGTGCTCAGTGGTCGTTGTCATTAGAAAATGTTTCTGATAGCTAACATAAATCTTCCTTGCTGCAAGTTAAGCTTTTTACTTGTTGTGCTTTTGCCAGCAGATATGGACAATGCTTTATTACAATCTCCGTTGCAGCTACCTTTTACATATTTGAAGGCTGTTGCCTTGTCTTCTCTTTTGCAGACTAGACACAGTCTCATCTTTCAATTTTTCCCCTGAGTTCACATTTACTAGACCTCTGATCACTCTTGTTGCTTTTGTCTGAGCTTTCTCCAGCACGTTAGTAGGGCAGCTAAATATATCGCTGCTCTTCTTTGAGGTTCAAATCAGCCTCTATGCTATGAATTATCCTGAGAGCTCCCACAGGCTTGGTTACCAGCCTATTCACCTAAATCCTCTGCTAAACCACCACTTTCTAGAATAAAGCCCCCATTCCTGTAGGTAAGCTGCCTTTATTTATCCCTAGCTTCACGGTCTTTCATTTGGCTGTCAAAATGTACGCTGTTTAACTGACCTTCCTTTAACAAGTAATCCAGATCAATGTTTCTAGCTGACCTATCCCTAATGCTTCTTCACTAGGCTTTTGTTATCTCCAGATCTTCCACCAGGACCAGAAAGGAAACCCGTGGGACCCTGAGAGGAACACCCCCCAGGGTGACAAATTCTCATCTACAGGCAACATTTAATCTGTTCAGTATGGGCTCTTAACTTTGCACTTGCTAATTTTCACAGTGTCATGCGCAGTGAAGTCACGTGTCTTACAAAACCCTCAATGCGTTGTGTCATCACATGTACCCTTAACCGAACCTGCGATCTGCTCAGGAAGCAAGAGCAAATTTGCTATCTGGAAGGAACCTCCAGCTTTCGGAAGGAGTGACGATGAGTTCAAGAAACCGAAGGTGGTGCGTTGCTTGGAAAAGAAAGAAAAAAATAGAGGCAGGAAATCTGTTAGACATAAGAGGAGTGTATCTGTACTCACTTCATAAAGATATGAATTAAGGACTGGAACTGACTATTACTCTAAATTGATTGCATCTGGTAAGCATTAACTGAGTACACATTTCTGAACTGTTTGCTGCTTTTTTGATCCCACTGGGTAGTCAGCTTCTGATATTTCCCCTGAACCGTGTTTAATCATGCTTAGCAATATTTTAGTGATAAGAGTTGGTGGCATTATAGCTCCACTTCCAGCCTTTGATGCATATGATTATATTACCTCCTTCTTCAGTGAATGCAGAAATCCTCTGGTAACTTGTACTATTGACGTCTGAGGAAGTCAAGGCTGTTATTGTTTCAGTGTTCAGCATGCTGCCGCTGCACTGCTTTGATCCATGGCCTTACGTGGCTTTTTTAAGCAGAAGAGGGTGGAGGGAGAAGGGTTACTGGGCTTGTAAACATTTCTATTACATCAGATTCGCTTCCCTGCCATGTACAATCTGCTGGTGTGACTCAGACTTTCACATTTTATAAAGTCAGCTATGTCTGCAGGGACTGCAACCATTCTGAGAAATTCTAGATAAACGTGAATTAGTTTTATTCTTATCTCATTACACAATGTACAATTGTACAAAAAATGCCCTTTTGTTGACTTTTTAGTGCAGATGTGCAACCACTGGCAGATAATGAGAACAACATGTTCCCCGACTCACCAGCTCCTTTATTCTTTGGCTGTGAGTCTCAACCCAGGTTTAGGACTAACCCATGCTCATTCACGGTGTTCTCAGCTGCTCTCCACCCACTTCTCAATGTTTTGTTTTGTTTTTTTTTTTTTTAATTGAGGCTGCACCACGGCAATCTGAGATGGCTGCCACTGAATAGTTGGAGTCATGTTTCTCAGAGCAGATCATTCAACCACTTTTACTCTGGAGAATAGGGCATGCTTTTTCACAGTTGTAAGAGCTGGGCGAGACAATTTATTTTTGCCCATGTATTGGTTTAGGGCACTGTCAGTAGCATGGGAAGAGCGATAGTCATTACCAGCAAAAATGTTAATGTCTCGTATGAAATAATCTGGGGCATCACACATAATAACATTTTCCCTTCAGGATTTTCTGGGCAAGGTTTTCAAACACTCTGCTTCGTGGCAGCCAAAGGTTTCAATTGCTTTGTTATCTATCTATCTCCCACATGTTTTCTTGCCAAATGTTTCCACAGTTGTCTGCTATTCAAATAATGTCTTACCAATGTGGTGGTCATTTTGAATGTGCTAGGGAGCAAGCAGGGTTCAGTGGGCTGTTTGCAGAGATCCCGAGCAATAGCTGTAATTTCTTTAGCATTGGAACGCACCAAAGAGTGTTTTTCTTTTTAAATGCCCTACCTAACACAGGCACACCACCATTTCTCATGTTCCTGGCAGTGGTATATAAGACCCACTCGCTAGCCCCAGCCAGAGGAAGTAAATGCCCCAGATCCTTAAAGAAAACATGGTGGTGATTCTGCGGGAGGCCCCAGGGCCCTGCAACGCATCAGTTCTGCTCTGCAGCATGGACTCAGAGTCAAAACATGTGTTTTTGAAAAGTGCAAGGTAGGACTTATGGACAAATAAAGGCAGTGAGTGAGAAAAAAAATATTCAGGAGATATTGCTAATGATCCTTACCAGCCCCTCACGTCGTGGACTGGGTGTCATTCTGTAACTGCCAGCCCAACCACTAAAAACCCTGCACAGACAAGAAACTATTCAAGACATTCACTAGATCAGCCACCACGGTGGGCTGGAGCCCGGACATTTCTGCTAGCGTCACACATGGAAAGCCATTGCCACACACGTCAGAGTTGAGGCTGGTCTCCTGTGGGAACGGGATATGGGACTTGAGTACAAACCAAGCAAGAAACTGCATGGCTCAAGGGTGACAAGGATCTAGTCTTCTTTCATTGCGTGACCTTCCTGAGTGAGTTTTTAGGTCTGTCTTTCTTCACCATCAGGCACTTGGTGCCAGTTTTGAACTGGAAGCCTCTTGCAGCACAACCCAGTCCACAGCCCCCTCGCTTTCTTCAGGCGAAAGGGGACCTCGGCAGCTGGTCGTAGGTGAGCCCAGTGCTGCTCATCCTTCAGCTGGTGAAGCCTCTCACCAGGGTGCAGTGAGCTGGTGGTCTATGGGACAGGTCAGGATGCTTTCGTCGCTCGGAGGAGTCCGTCAGTGCAGCATGCGAGCCTAAATCTCCTCTATTTTATGGAAAAGCATTTTCTTATTAACCAACCTGCTTTTGACAGGGTTTTTACTGAAACAACAGCCTCCCCCGGGGCAGGTAAATGTGACTGTGGCAGCAGTTAGCGTTCCCTGGGGCCTTCCTGCATCTAGGATGCAATTAGATACATTTGTCTGCAAATGCTTTAAATATTTCAGCTGGTATGCCATTAAGGAATAAGAAAAGGTTTTATGTGAAGAGAGACTCAGAGCACTGCAAGGCAGCCAATATCATAGACAAGGCATAAGAATGATTTGGGATAGATAATGGTTGTGAGTAATGTTATAAATGATCTCATAGACTTCTTTTTTTCCTGTGAAGTAAATGACCTTCTTTCTTCCACTTAGGGAGCCATGTGGCCATTACGGTGTGAAAAATGTCTCTCTCTCACCCAGGACTGCTCAGTACATTTTTACTGAGGTCCACTGGATAATTTTAATGACATTTGTTCATTTTCACTCAGCTCTTCAATGCGGTCTTTTCGGGTCCTCCTCCCCTCCAAGACATGGGGAGGACAGCAAGGGACAAGGGCTCTCTGGGAGGGATGCTGGAGGCTTCATACATCTAGGTCTTTCCTGATGTCTGAAACATCATTTACGCAGCCCACATCTCACCTTTACCTTTTTGACCCCAGATTCAGCGCTAGTGCTCTCATCGACAGCAGCAGGAAGATTGACTCGTATTGCAGCTGGATTTGTAAGTGCTAATGAGAACCATGGCATAACATGACGAGGCGCTACACCTCTGTAACAGAAAAAAAAAAAAACAAACCACATCCCTCTTTCAGAGACCTGATGGGCAATAAGACGTGAATACAACACGCATGGGAGGACACAGTGGCAGTCTCTATGAGCAGGAGGCCCCCAGCAAGAACGCGAGACCCGGCGCACTGAGGTGATGCGACCGAGTGGGTTATGGGTGGGCATCGCACAGCATCAGCGGTTGGCTCAGGTTTCCTCCTCACCCCTCCAGGCCAAGCCTCTGCAGGCACCACGTCTTCCACCCCTGCCGCTGTACACGTAGCCGTGAAGTGGTAATGTGGCAGTTTTAATTTGAGATGCGCCCAGAGGCAGGGCTGCCCCGAGATCCCACCTTTGCTCTCTTTTTCTGTGTTAATGCAGTGACAAATAAGCTCCATTTGGAAAAGAAAGCCACTCGGGACCCACTTAAAAGCTTTCCTTTCCTCCTTATTTGGTAAAATTTTCCTCCTTTCCATCTCTGTGGCATGTGCAAGTGATGTGAAGAGAAAATAATAGTACCTTCATTATGCCTTTGTTTTCATAAGATATTTGCAGAGGAGATTTTATGAAAGGAGGCCTTATGCCCTGATCGGCTTTTATTATTCTGGATGTCTAGCAATAGGTAAATAGCGTGAAAAAGTATTGTATTACATACTTGTTATAAGTTTAAGCGTTTGTAATCGTGCATGCAAAATTGTAAGACACCGTATCTAAAAGTTCAACTGAGACATCTGTAGGAAGCGCAAAACCCCCACAAAAATCTTTCAGTGATATAAATTATTCAAATCATTATTAATCTCACCCACTCTACTAGTCAAGGTCTATCTGAAGGATTCCTGCATGGGATAAGATTCATCATGCAAGGCAACAATTCTGCAACTTCTTTTGAATCGAAAATTGCTATATTTACCACAAGAAAACTTTCTTTCAGTCAGAGTCCCCTTGCAAATGTGCTTCAACTTAAAATGTCAGTTAAAACACTCTATCAAAACCTGAAGCCCTGCCTCCTTTTTCATTCAGGATTTATTCTGGCAAAGCTCCCCTCAAGTCAAGTAGACACACCACCACTCTGAACAAAAGCTTCACAGTTCGACTCAACAAATTTGTCATCTTCGCATAAAGAAATGGATAAAAATGCAAGCAAGACATTGTCCTGGTGTGTCACGTAGCTCAGAGGAAGGACACTTCACTGGGCCACCGGACCAACGCTGGCAGTGATCGGTGTTGCTATGTGCAAATCTGTAGTCATGGCAGTCCTACAGCGATCCTCAGTTTGCTCTGCCTTAACCACCTGTGGTGGCCATGCAGGGGCAGATGACAACCCAGCTTAGGCTCGCAAGTCCCGATGCATTGCTGGCACTCACATGGATGCCCTGGTCTCCCACCCTGCCCCATCTCACGGTGGGAGCATACCTAGGTAGGTCCACCCTGAGCGCTGGAAACCTGCCAGCAGCAATCCCACAAGCCCCCACCACTGTTTTCTGGCCTCTCTGCCAGAACGTAACAATTTACTTTCCACCGCTTGCTCTCCCTTCTATAGATAAGGTCTGACAGCACTAGAAAATGGGCTGCTTACTGACGCACGGTGAGGGTGGCTCTGGTGCCAGACTATAAGATGTAATTAAGATATGGGCAGGTGACTCCCATATGGTGCGGGCTGACCGGTTATGTGAAGAGACCTTATGCTAGACTAGAAAATTGTCACGTCATATTTCCAGGGAGAGTAGATGATGCATTTATGCCGTATCAGTGTACACTCTGTGCTGCATTTGACAGACTATTTCTTTCAAGTTTATCAGTGTTTTTCAGAACCTGTAGACCAAAATACCTAACATAACTCATTTACGCTCTTCTCAACATCATCAAATATTAGTGCCTAAAATTCATGGGCATTCAGGGTGAAAGATTGCCTGGATTTGAGGCAGATGTCATTGTGCGATAAAATGTTCATGTTTGGAGTTGAAAAAGACAATGATTTAGTGCAGTATTGATTTTTTAAGGAGAGGGAGAATTGCGATTGGTGATTGGAGTTAGTCCAGCTAGAGATGAGGCAAAGCAAATGAGAAGATTCATCTACTTATGTTAGGTACTTAGTTTCCCTTACTTAGATAATTACTTATCTGCCATTGTAGAAAACCTTGCAAACACAAATGCAATGCCTCTGTAAGGTAGGGAAGCACCGTTACCTTCCATCGTGCTCCCAGCAGAGGCCCCAGGAGTCTGAGGCAGCGCCCACACGGTTTGGTGAGGTCACTGCTGAAGGCCACCACCACACTGCAAGCCCTTAGGGCACTCCAGCGGCCGTCAGACCAGGGGTATGGTTGACCAAACAACCTGCCTCAAAGGGTCGTTCTCACATCAGCTTCCCACCTGTCATCGTGGTGTGGTTGGCCGATATGGTGGAGCAGAAAGGGAACTTTTAGAAAAGGGGGTGATAACACCACCCATGTTGTTATCAAACACGGAGGGCCACAGGCAGACTGCTCTCCTCTGTACCAGGAGCTCTGAAAATCTCCAGAGGCTGCTTCCACCAAGCTCAGATCCGTTAAATTCAGGGCACCTGTCACGAACCTCACTTGCTTTTTGCACAGATGAGATGTAAGACAGTGAGTGAACTAAGAGTTTGCCCCATCAAAATAACAAGCAGAAGTTGTAAAGGGCAAAAATATTTTGCAATTATCAAATGCAAAAACTTCTGTTCCTAAATGCAAGAAAATTGCAATGGTTTCCTGCAGAGAGGCTACTGGCAAAGGGTAAACCTGAAAACCAGCCCACACCTAATAGGTTTGTGCCGTTAATGACTAAAAATAAAATAAAACTTTTACAAACGTTCCAAACTTCCTCAGTGGGGAATCCACAGATATAGAGGTATTTCCATATCGCCTTTTTATTTGGGCCAGCTCAGATTAAGCACAGACCACACACTGAAAGACTGGTCACTCTCTATTACAAAAGCCATCTGGAATCCCCTCAGATTAAACGTGCCCAGACTGTTGCTGGTTTATGGCTGGAATAGGTTACTGCAGAAAAATGTAACGTGGCCAAAATCTTAAAAATATGTAAGAAATATAGTCTGCCCTTTTAGCACTTTCTTGGGGCCCACAGAAGTGCAATAAATAAAAAATTAGCCCTTTCAGACTTACCATGTCAGGTCTCAAATGCGGATTATGAGCTATCCATCCATCGTCTTGGTAAAGTGGATTTGTTACCATCATCTGTAAAAGAACAGAGACAGGACAGTTTACCCTACTGAAAGAAAATCAAAGTGGTGGAAAAATCCAGAAAATAGCCTGATGGTCTTCCCTCGTGTCCTGTTCTTATTTTTCAGGATGAAAAATTTTGACCAGGATGTCATTTACTCTGTCCAGTCTACCTGAGCTTTGCAAGACAGTCAGAAGCCATCTTGATCCTGACAAGTAGGCCACCAAGCGAAGGCAGGGGCTTGGCTCCAGCTGTTGGAGGTCTCTGATGGGCCATTGGTGTGGCTGTGTCAGAAGAAGGGCTACAAGCCTGTGGACGTGCCAGCTGGGCCACTCACCCCTCCCAGGGCTACCCACAGGGTCAGGCTTAGGTGCTGTGTGGAGCACCTCACATCCATGGCAGAATTACCTCCCCACATCCTGGGGCTCTTCCCATCCCTCGCCTGGTAGTAGGCTTTCCTCAGTTCTTCCCTTTTTCTGTGGCACCGGTTGCAGCATCAATTTACCCACAACCCCAGTTGCTGTCAGCAGCAAGCTCTGTGCAGTGGTGGGTGCTGCAGGTGGCTTTTCCAAAGCAGCAATCCTATACTCAGAATCATAGAATCGTAGAATGGTTAGGGTTGGACGGGACCTTAAAGACCATCTAGTTCCAACCCCCTGCCATGGGGAGGTTGGAACTAGACCCTTTCAGTATGGAAAGGAGGACACAGGACTCCAGCCAGGCCATACACCAAGATACATCTTCTGTCCACGCCTTAGTGATTCTGTGGAGGCAAAGTGCAAGAAGGTGCATGAGGATATGATTGACCTTATCACACAGTTTTCTCATGGCTGTATGGCTGCGTGCAGGAGGACTCAGGGCAAACTCCAGAGAGGGTACTGTGGAGCACTATCCGTCTTTCCAAGAGTGGATGCTGTGGAGTGCAACATAAGGCCAGTTTTCTTACAGGCTTCAGCCCTAGAGATGCTAGCTGAAGTGCACGCTGCTTTGACAGCTGGGCACCTGGGCAATGAAGAAAACTGGCCTTGAATGTCCCAGCAGGGGCACTGTCTGTTAGATAGCATTTTACCTAAAGACCACGTTGAAGATAGCTCAGGAAACAAGTGGCAGAGCAGGGTGCTGGAATTCAGGTCTCTAAACACAGCTATCAATCTCCTCATCCGGCTGCCTTCATGGCTGCTGTATCCCCCGATGCAGATGCCCACGCACAAAACAACCCCTATTTCAAACAAAGCAAAGCAACTTTTTTCTTTTCTTATCACCTACCGGGCTTTGTAACACATCTCATTATTTTCCTTCCAAGCGTAACAAAACTCTGTGGCGGGATTTATCGGCGCCCCGATAACACTCTTTATTCAGTGCAGGTGAGAGAACAAAGCGGTGCCTCCCTGCCTGCCCTCGAGGACCTTACGCGGTGCCTGCACAAACATTAACAATATGTGTAGCCCTTGCACTGTGCACTTACAGGTTGGAAGTGTCAATCTGATCTCCTGGAAGGGTATTTTTCATGATGCCTCATGACATAATAGTCTCGTAGCATCTTTAATTTAAAACAAAAGCTCCTGCTGAGGATTGCTCTCACAGTCTTACCGACCTGCAGAAATCAAGCGGGGAGACGGCACGCAGACAGCAATACCTTAGAGGATGCCGCTCATGGCTCTTTCATTGCTTGTTTGACAGTAATGCAAAAAAAGGCGCAATCAAGATCAGCATCAGTTGTGCTGTGTGTCGCCCAAATACACAGAGAGATACAGTTGCAGGTCTGAAAATCTCTAGGCATATTTAACTAGCTGGTTTTGATCTGTAGAGCATCTTGAAGTAACAGCTTCTCTGACTTGACAGATAGAGCAGAAGCTGAAGAAGCCAGAGGCCTGGTCTGCACGGCGTTACCTGCACACACGTGCGCTACTGACACTATTGAAACAAGGTGTTGTCAAAGAAAAACTTGATCTGATTCACCAAATCATAGCTCCGTCCATGCGCTGCATCCATTCTGGGAGTACTTTTAGCTGAATTTTGGCTGTTTTCCTGAGCTGATACTCAAAATCCTCAGTCCACTCTTTGCACATACGTACCTGTAACGAGTCAGCACTTGGTCACCACAACCATTTATATGCTGTGGAGGCACCTAAGCCATAAGCCAGCTACCGAGAAATATTCAGGAAAGCTGCACACCCTGAAGCCTGTTTCCCCCCTGGGTCTGGGTGCTTTGCTCCTCTCGTGCAGGAAAGGTCCTGGGCTATGGGGCAGCATTCCAGAGGCTTCAGTGGCAATACTGGCAGAAGGCAACCCTACCCCATCTCCCACCCTCACACCACAGCAAACCCTCTCCTCATCTCTGTCAACACAGCTGTGGCCTGTGTCTGCTTCTAGACCTCGGGCCCCCCCCAAAATATACATTTGCTTCCTTCTTTCAAACGGAAGAGATGCCTGAGCTAACTTACAGCGTAGACCCACAAGCAGCTCTGTCAGCACAGCTGAGGGGAAGGAGCCCTGCAGGGGGAAAAGAGGGGCTGAAGATGGGTTGGAGGCTCCTGAAGTTGGCATTGACACCAGCACTGGGATGCCTGCAAAGCTCAGCCTCAAGAGCATCGGGTATGGGCACCACTGCTGCTGCCAGGTAACGCGTGCCCATTCACAGCAAGAGTACCAGGGTGGGGAGAAGGAGAATCAGAGCATACCAAGAGAGGAAAGGAACCGTTAGTTGCACAGGAATGCTGTTTTTAGGTAGTAACTGCCATTGCTTTTCCTCTCCTTATTCTATTTCTCTGACATGAATAATTTAGAAAATTAATAGATTAAAAATTAATATATGCCATTGCAGAATGTGCATGAAGACACGTTGCCAGAGATTACCCTTTCCCCATTCATCCTGCACGCCCACAGCTGACCCTACCCCACCAGACTCAAATATTTTTATTTTTCCTTTGTGCGTATTGGATCCAATAGCTCAAGGGGAACTGAACAAACCTGGGAAATGAAATTACCAGCATACAAACAAGACCGATCATGACTGTGAAATTTTTACACTAAAAACTGAAAAATAACAGCACAGAGAAAAGAAGGACTGACTGAACGGGTATGTGAAGAATTCCCCCCTAAGAACCTGTTTCTTTGTCTTTTGGGACTAATTTAGTCGAGGAGGGGACTGTGGATACAGTATAAATGCCTGCTGTTTCAACTGCAGGCTATTCTAAGCAACACAAAACCTTAAAAATACACAAAATCTTAAAAATACACAAAGCAAAGGCATAAGCCTAAGAGAGATGGCCATTAAGTAATATATCCGATGTCCGACATCCAGTATCTGGTAGGAAAGTTTCTATTCAGTTTAAAAAATGTACTTTTATCAGAAAGGGGGAAAATAAAATATTTCATGGTAAGCCACAAGTTAATGACGCAAGGCAGAGCTGTGGACTCGCCAGGGAGGCAGATTTTGTGATCCAGCCTTTGAGTTTGAGACAAGTTGAAATTTTAGTTGAATCAATGCAACACTTAATTTTTCCAAGGTAAACCAAATGAATACCCATCAGTGCTCTATTTTTACACTCTTGGAAGTCACATCACTGTATTTTCCAAGCCGCTACTGTGTGTGAACTTTTATAGGAACCTTCATTATTATCTGCCTGATATGGATATGGAACGTTTTGGTCAGGGTGAGGCTAAAGTC
The DNA here is from genome assembly GCA_947846985.1 of Fratercula arctica. Lineage (NCBI taxonomy): Eukaryota > Metazoa > Chordata > Aves > Charadriiformes > Alcidae > Fratercula > Fratercula arctica. The sequence continues at coordinate 84,101,916 of CANTUZ010000003.1, forward strand.
TGGTATGGTGCACTCAAAATTTTCCACAGTAAAGGCTGGGTTTTCTCTGGCCTGGACTGATCAGCTCTTAGTTTCAAATCTATGTAAATTGCTTGTGATTTCTTCACCTTGGGTTCACTCTCTGCTTTTCTCCTCACCCGTTTCTCCCCTATTCTCAATCCTTACCCCCTCCTCCTACTTGTCTTTTATTTCCACTTGGATTGTGCCTTCCCAACTGGAGATACAACCCTGCAAAAGAACACCACCCCACCCCACCCCCCCAAAAACCCCAAACCAAAACACAAATCACACGAGAAGCATGCAATTAGTCTCTTATTTGCTGCCATCACACTGTTTGCTGTGCTTGAACATTACATCCTATTTCTGCCTGGGCCCAGAACTAGATGAAAACATTTTGGCAACTGGGGCCACCCTACTCTCCTTTTTTTTATTTAAATGTTGTTCTGTGTCCCCTCCACTCCCCTGCCACAAGCACTGAGCATCCAGGCTGGAGAGACATAGGGCAATGGACACCCCATGGGCTCGGGGGCAGGTCCTCTTCTCCCCATGGCTCTCGGGCATCGCCACTGCCCCAGTGAGTTTCCCCCCCCCCCACAACAGAGAAATGCGGCAGCAGCAACTGCAGCTGGGGAAGGCGAAGGCTCTGTAGAGAGGGGAAGGTCACCGTCCCACAGTGGGGGACAGCCTCTCCCTGCATTTCTCTATCACAGGTCTTCCCTAGGTACCTTTTAAGGGGCTTGGACCTCCCCAGCATGGAGAGGCTGGGGCTCTGCAGCGGTGTTGCACTAGAAGAGAAACGGGGGATTTTCCCCTCTTTCTGAAAAAACAGGATGCTGGGAACATGCCCTCACATTCAGGGCTCATCCCAGGCCATTTGATCCCCTCATCCTCGACCCCAGGGAGGCTACGGTCCCGCAGGAGACCTCACAGTCCCTACCACCCAGGCAACATCAGGACCCAGAAGGGCTGCAGCACATTCACCCCCTCCTGGCATCCCTCTTCTTAGGGGCACCAAGGGCAAGGTCTCCAGCCTTCCCCTTGCTATGGCCTGGCTTTGTCTGTCTGTCTGTTTGTCCAGCAGGAACCAGCTGCTGGTTGTGCAGTGTCTGGCACACCCAGGTTCCGGTTCTGCTCGCCCTTTAATGGCTGCTCTAACAAATTGTTTTATTAGTAATTGTTACGGTTGACTTACATTGTCCCACTCCACATAGTACGAGTCGGCCTTGCAGAGCAGTCGCTTGCAAGCCTCATCCCCCGACACAGCTGCATTTTCCGTGGTGTGCCTGATCTGCGTGTAATTCATGGCTCAGATGGGATTTCTGTGGCATAAATAGCATTACACCATTATGAAATGACAATAGATGCCAGAGCTGTTATCCATCGAAGTGGAGCCTCAGAGTGCAACTTCTACCAGACTAGCAACAATTAGGTTTGCAAGTGTAACCAGATCCCATTTTTAATCCCAGCTCTGTTTGGGCATCTGTAACAACTGGTTATGTTGTAAGACTATGATGGCTTCCAAGTAAGAAATCACAGCATTCTTATTATGTGCTGAGTGTTCATCACATCAGATCCATTTCTCAGCATTTAATGTTAATTACTAGCTTGGTTTTATATTAGCTGAGAGCTAAATGATGTAGTATTGCAGAAAACTATTAAGATCTGCGTCACATAGGCAAACATAACCATCCACTTCCAGAATGTGAAATGGATAATGAGTGGGTATAAAGGAGTTCTCAGAAACCCCAGCTGAACGCATTCAAGAGCAGCGCTTCCTCTTTAATGGGCTCTCTGCCAGAATGACACATCACTCTGCCTCACTAAAGTCATTTATAAACTGTCCTTCACAACGCTCTTTTTCTCTTCCTGCGTGTGCTGCTTCTCCTCTCAGGGATAGTCATGGAGGGAGGATGCACCTGATGGTGAAACGCTGCACTATTCAGAATAGTAAAACTCTTGGAGAAAGCAAGAACGTAACTCTCCTCAGGACTAAGCCTAGAGGAAAAGGGAGGGGAGGGCGATGTGAAAAGCAGGGCTGCACAGAAGGAGTTGGCTACTAACCAAATTCCCAATACTTTGAGGCTGACTTGGGTTTTCCACTCGAAAGCACTGCCTTGGTTTCAGACTGTAATGCAATATCTGAAAGCATCCTATGTAGTTCCCCGCATTCCTGGAGAAAGCCAGGCCGGAGCTGGAGGTTGAAGTAAAGGTCTGCAAGGTTTACACAGCAGTCCCCTGGAGGGACGGTGCTGAGGTGTATCAAAGAAAGTGTTTAAAGGGAGGGAAAGGAGCTTCTTAAAATCTCTGTGTACCTTCCCCTCCCTTCCTCTCCCTCTGCCCAAGCACGCTCCCATACCATGACTCACTGGCGCTTGTCACAGACTTGGGATCCCCACCGTACTGTTCGGCGCACAAGAACACAGTCCTTGCTTACAACACAAAGCACGAAAAACCAGACCCAGAGACAGAAACACGAGAGAGCACAGGACAATTTTAACCATCCTGCGTGTCCGACAAACTGCTGACAAGGTTTTGGCCTGCAGTGCTCAAAGGGGAGTCTTTCTGAAAACAGGGGCTGGAAGAAAGGGAGAGAGCGTTGCACATTTTTAATGAGGAGTCCCTCCCAAGCCCGAGGAGAAAATAGCAGAGGCGCTTGCTTGTGGTTGATGAAGGTGGAAGTCAGCCTCCTGACACTGAATGAAGTTTTATGGGCAGGGTGGGGATAGGCTCTAATAGAGCTTGCAAGTGAAGAGAAATTATTGCTGCCTGATATCACAAAGAGACGAGAGCCAGCACAGGGATGTGATCACCACAGAGAGAAACGAGCCAACAAAGAAAAAAGTGATGATGGAGTAGTCCAAGCAATGGGCTAAGGAAATGACCATTGCAGCAAAGCTCCTGCTGCAATAAAAATGTTAAGATGCTGGATGCTAAGGAGCTGCGCAGACAGCCAGGAAAGGTTATTTGTAGATGGGGTATGAACAAGAAATCTGCAAGGCGTAAACTTGGCATGTATATTCAAAGAGAAAATACTAATTACTTAGATCATCAGAAAAAAAAAAAAAAAGAAATAAAAAAGTGCTTCCACTAAATCTGAAAATCCTGATGCCAGAAGGACTGTTATGCCTTTCTTGGGAAAGAGGATTCAGCTTTTCTTTTGGGTAACTTGCCCAGCAATTACCTGATTCACCAAAGCAATTGCTTTGTCCACTGTCAGCTATTTATGTAACTATTTATACACGGACCTACAGATGTTCTGTACTTACAGTCTAGATGTGAAACTACAGACTCACATCAAAAGCACAGACAAGACCATAGCACGCAAAAATATTCCTAAGCAGACAACTTCTAGGCAAAATCCTTTAGCAGAATTTTATATTATTTCCCTGCCTTTAACCAGTTCCCTGTTATGAGATACAGCACCGAATACTGAATTTACGCTATGGCAGATCTGGCAGCAGAGTTTAAAGTGCTGGGAGTTACAAGGGAAGCATAGCTGCTCAGTAGCCAGCTTTATAAAGAGAAACCATGTGTTTATCCTTCCTTGCTCCAGTTTCTGGGGCTTTAAGGGGCCTTCCCTTTTGTGCCTTTGAACATCCAGTGCTTCTGCCTAGAAGCTCTAGAGCCGCTGTTACTTCAAAACCATTGTTGGGAATTTCTACAATCGTAGCCTTCTCCTACAGTTGGAGGAAAGGACGGCTTCTGACAATGAACTTCACATACGTGCGGACAAAAACAGCATTGTGTGGCTTGCCACTTGCCTTTGTTTCCCTGTTTTGCAGAATTTGCTTCTCTCATCAACCTGCCGAGGGCTGCCAGGGACTAATATTGCCCGCATGGTGTTGAATTTGTCCATCAAATGCTGAGCTTAGGACAGAGAACATTTTCCTTTACAATTAAAATGAGCTGCTAAGCAGGGAAAGGTAAGGCTGTCAGCTCCAAGGAAATTTAACTTGTCCAATAATCTTCTCCCTATTTCAAGACGTTGTGATCTCTGCAAAAAAACACTACAAATTCTGTTACTATGGCCCTTTCAGTAATTCATCTAAATCCTACTGAATTACTTGAGTTACTTCGGTTTCATCTTTAACAGCAGACTTAGACCTGAACACTCTTGTAAACTGAAAACAAATGTAGGTTAAATACCCATCAGGGATTTCTCTACTACCCTAAAAGCTACTTAACACTTACTCTCCTCCTAGAAGCACCAACAGACTCCTCCTTGTTAGGGAAAAAAAAAATAAATCACTAGGACCACAAATGAACTTGCAGGGATTACTATGGGGTAAAACAAAAATACAACAGCAGTGGAGGATACAGAGGAAAGCATATAGAGGAAGAAAATTTAAGTCACAGATTCATAAAAGTATCTCCAGTTGAGGCATGCTATTTTTTTTTTTTGCAAGCTTGTGCTCACAGTAAGAGCTCTCACTTAAGCATCCAGTTGCAGCAACCCATAGGACCAACTACATTTGCTAATAGCAAAGGTAAAATTGCCTGGAACTACTGGAACTGCTTTGGGGTGAAGGAGGCAGCCACTGCAGAGGTTTGGTGTTGCTCTCAGGTACCGTCGAATCTGAAAGAAGCAGGTCTTTTTGCAGCCCCCCATCCCCACTAAAACCCACCTCCTCCTTTGCACAGCACAACTGTTTTGCAAGCACTGCCTTGCCCACCTCACAAGCACGTTTTGTGTTTAAAAGATTGGCAAATTACAGGGCAGGAGGCAATTTTACTCAAGTATTGGAGTGCCAGGGCTGAAAGGAAGAAAATGATATTTTTTTTTTTTTTTTTAAATCAATTATGTACACCTTGTGAATGTGTGTTGAATATGCATTTGGGCCACCATTTGGGGCAGGCGGACATACTCTATGGGGTATCCTGCCAGGCATGCTCTCGCAGGACTTGGCAGCATAGGTGAGCCCATTGCAGCTTTCTCCTCCTGACTTAACACCGGGAAATTCATGTTGTTGGAGACTTCTTCCATCCATCTCCAGGACAAGATGAAGTAATTTTGTCAAATGACTGGGAGGAATCAGCTGGGGGTGTGGGAGCTGGGCTGTTCCAGTGGTGCATCACTTGCTACAGGAGTTTTAGAAAGAGCAGTAAAAGGGCCGACTCAGGGCACACAGATCCTTATGGTATGGGGGTCCCTTTAAGGCCACCGTGGCACCTCCACGTGCCCCGTGGCAGGGGCTGCTGGGGCTGCAGGGAGCTCTCTGGCCAGGGCAGGGCAGAAGAACTGCCTGGTTGTTGAACCATGATGCTGATCTGCTACGTGCATCCCTCATTTCTCGCATCTGTTGATGCTTCTTAAGAAGAAAAATTATTACAGTGAGAGGAGTCAAGTAAACTTAAGAAAACCTAATTTTCTCATGGGTTACCTCAGTTTAGATGTACCTGAATCCCTTGCAACATCCATACAGAAATCAAAATGTAACGTAGTCAGTGAATTGCAATCTGGTCTTCACAAAACCACTGGAAAGTGCAGATGCCGTGATTGCGCTGTGTGCTCAGTGTGACGTGGGGCTATCATGGAAAGACATTACCCATCCTTTATTTGCAAGAGACCATTATTTTCATTATTGCTCTATCACCTGCTAGTGTTGTTACCGTTAAATGTCTGTTAGTGACAATGTCTGTTATTAACTTCTGGTTTTAGAAGTTTATAGCTTGGCAATCATGGCAGCATTTGCAAGGGTGTTAATGTTGACTTATAAAAATCTCAGCCTGGAAGCATATTCATTTTCTAAAGTCTGTGTTTTAGCATTGCCACCATTGTACTTTGAAAAATTATTTCATAAAGTGGCTTAAATTAAGCAAAGATGTTTTTTACCTTTTATGATTTCTATTCCATCCTTTTGTCACCATCGATGGCTTCAAGGTTTCAAGACACCAGCCCACTGGGCTGGATGATTTATTTCCATGGGCTGTACCCCTCACAGTGCCTCCTGTGGCAATATAACCAGACACTAACTAGAACCTAGAGGAAACAGGCTCCTGAGGAACAGCATCTTTCTTGTGAAAAAGGGTTGATTTCTCCCACACAAGTGAGGTCCTCAGATTTCCTGGCATGGGACAACATCGTACAAAAGCCACTCTGCTCACCACTGCATGATGCTCCCAGAGAGCTGGTGGGAAGCCAAGCAGTGGCTGAGCCAACAGGCTTAAATCTTTCAGGGTTGTCCTGGACCCTGTGGGTCTGCTCAGTTTGCTGGGTTGTAAGTGAAGAGCAGCATAACCCAAATGTACAGCTCCCCAGCTGCCTGGGCTGTGAAGGAACCCCTCATAGCTGAAATTAATACATGGGCAGAGTTTGGGCTGGAAAATGAAAGAGAAAAAGGAGAGAAAGGAAAAGTCACTCCAGCAGAGAGGAAGTTGAGAATGGAGTTCATAATTAGGAGAAAGGATGTCAAACGTTTCAAGGCTCTTTGACTGTAAGTCACCAACCTGGAACACCTTAAAGAAGAGTGAGTGTGGGTGTGCAGCAGAGACAGATGCCCCCAATTACTAATTATCCATGCTTAAAAGAAAACTGTTTGCTGCCTTACAGATTTCACTGGTAGGGTTACTTGTCAAGGGAAGTACATATGCATAGTGCTAATGTTAGCAATGAGTGGGATTTACAAATGACATTTATCTCCAACATTCAAAGAATAATAGCTGAGGGAGTGAAGGGCTAAGGAGTGCTTGTTTGGCTATTTCATTACTCTGGTGTTGCCAAAAAAGTGGAGTACTTTATCAATGGCTTTTGCATTCTGAACTGTGACAAATTAGTCAAAAGACAAAAATTTAGAGAGAGAGAGAGAGAGAGCACGCTATATATAAATGTGTGTGTATGTTCTAGAAAAAACTGAAAGCATTTTCCCTGGTTCCCCCTGAATCATTACAGTGATCTCTTTTAGTCTGGCTGAAAATATGAACGTGGTGTCATCAAATATGACCAAAAGGTAGCAGAAGCAAAGATGCTACATTCTCGTTATCAATACAGGCTGGGGGATGATGTGATAGAGAGCAGCCCTGTGGAAAAGGACTTGGGGGTACTGGTGGATGAAAAGCTGGACATGAGACAACAATGTGCACTTGCAGCCCAGAGGGCCAATCGCATCCTGGGCTGCATCAACAGAAGTGTGACCAGCAGGTCAAGAGAGGTGATTCTCTACCTCTACTCTGTTCTCGTGAGACCCCACCTGGAGTACTGTGTCCAGCTCTGGAGCCCTCAGCACAAGAAGGACATGGACCTGTTGGAGGAGGTCCAGAGGAGGCCACAAAGATGATCCGAGGGCTGGAGCATCTCTCCTATGAAGACAGGCTGAGAGAGCTGGGGTTGTTCAGCCTGGAGAAGAGAAGGCTCTGGGGAGACCTTATAGCAGCCTTCCAGTACCTGAAGGGGGCCTGTGAGAAAGCTGGTGAGGGGCTGTTTGCAAGGGCATGTAGCGACAGAACGAGGGGCAATGGTTTTAAATTAGAGCAGGGTAGGTTTCGATTAGACATTAGGAAGAAGTTTTTTACAATGAGGGTGGTGAGACACTGGCACAGGTTGCCCAGAGAGGTGGTGGAGGCACCATCCCAGGAGACATTCAAGACCAGGCTTGGTGAGGCTCTGAGCAACCTGATCTAGTTAAAGATGTCCCTGCTTACTGCAGGGGGGTTGGACTAGATGACCTTTAAAGGTCCCTTCCAACCCAACAAATTCTATGATTCTATGAATCTCACAAGCAGCCATAAACCAAAACAGGATTATAAGAGCATTTGCTCTGGAAGAAATGGTGGATGGTGAGCTGAGGTATTGGCAGACTGCTAAGAATATTCCTTGGCATGTCTGGCCCCCAGAGGAGCTTCTTTTGGGATTCACACTTTATTAGGGAGCAGAAACACCAGCCCCTGGTCACGCTGCCACAGAGAAGCAACCTCCCTCAGTTGTGCTCCTCTGACCTACTTAGTTGGGTTTGGGTTGCTATTTTGATGCAAAGTATTTGAAATCAGCCTCATCATTACAGCAAAGAGCATCATCTCTCACTGTTTTCCATCTAGCCCCAAGAATAACTCTGATGTCAGCGGGGAGCTCTCTCTCTGGCAGCCGTCTCCTCGCTGCCAGCTTGTCAGATAAAAGGTCAGCTGGCTCTGCCGGCTCCTGAGACAGACCTAGCATATGTGGTCCTCTCCTCACACCCACCCACCCCAAGCAAAGCAGCCCCAAGAGAAGCCAGCTCCCACTCCCTGCTTCCAAGATCCCATCCAATTGCGAACCTGCCCTCAATTATTCCAGCCAGGTGCAGCCCTCAAAAGGACTTATTGCAGCTGAGGTGGTCCCGGTGCCTCGCGGTCCAGCCGTTCCTCCTCCACAGCAAACGCCTCAAGCTGGGGCTATGGGAAGGAGGGTGCCTCCCCCATCCTCATGTCAGGGTTTTCCCAGCAAGTAGCTTGCTGGTGGCTTCCACGTCTGTCCTGCTGTAGGATTGACATGCAGGGAGGTGAATAAGGCAGAAAGCTGGGACCCAAAGTGCTGACTGGTGGCCTTTGGGCATGTAGAGGGAGCATAGACTTGTATTGGCCTCACCAGTAAAAGCTGGGATATTTTGTCAGTCCTGAGCAATTTGTCTTCCAGCTGCAGTACAGCCTAGAGTTCCTTACGTTAAATCACTACTCTAGCAAGAACGTAAGAAATCACAGGGTGATCAAGCGTAGCTCCCCCAGGAATCCAGCCCTGAACACGCAGTCCTAGCAAACCTCATTCATATCGTTAACCACAATGGCCATTTCGTCTGAGGAAAGACAGAGTTAGGACTTCAGAGTTTGGCCCAAATCCTAGACTATATAAATAGATTTCTATGAATCAAAGCTCCATTATGTAAGACATAAAAATAAGAGAACAAATGAGAGGAAAAATAAGCTGAACTTCAGAGTCTGCAGTGAAGCATCAGCTTAAGAGTTTGGGCACTGAGTCAAGATACAGATCTTTTTTTTCTTTTCTTCTTTTCCCCCCCCCCCCGCCCCGTTTGCCTGCTTTGCTTTAAAAATGACTCATCCACTCGCTCCCCCTTTCACCAGCACTTTCCATGTTGTTTCAGACATGTCTGTACATTTTAAAGCTCAACAGGACCATCAGAACTGCCTGTTTATTGACTGCGCATCTACATTTGCACTTCCAAATTAGAGGGAGGGGAAAGGGACGTGCACAAACAAAAAAAAAAAATGCCTCAAACACATCACCAAGGTTAAAAGAACTGTGGTGCGAGGCATGCTGCAGTTTACAATGAATTGAAATGTGACTAAAGGCAGCATGTGACAGCCGTCTATATTTAGCGGTGGCTTTTGCTTTTACACTCTTTGAGATACCCTGTCAGAAAAGCAACTATGTTTGTGCATCTCAGCAGAAGAATGAGCCCCTGAAGGTGTAGGAAATCTCCGACAATGGCTTTGTATACATTCCAGTGGTCGCTGGGACATTTGTTTATACACGTTGCAGGCTTGCCTCCCTCCCCACCTCTGGCACATTCTCATCCGCTCTTTGCTTTGACCGGGGAGTATTTTTAGCCGATGTAACACAGTCATTTCACCACTGGATCTCTTTGTCACACCTTTTCCACAAGCCATTAAAAGAGAAGGCTTGAGAGCACATCGCGGTGGCCCTCGTAGAAGTGGTGTGGCTATCATCCTTGTAAGAGATGAGATACATATTGCATTTCCTTTTTTTGCTTCTCTTAATTTATGTTATTTGCATAGTCAAATGAGCAAGGAGTGTGTGTTTTGTACAAGGTAAATTCGTTTGAACATAAATTGGTCTGAAGTGTTTTCTTTCGTTCAGAGAGATCCTGTTAGTCATACCTGTACCCTTCCAGCAGCAAAAAAAATAAAAGAACCATATATACGTTTTTGAAAAAAAATCACCCTGAACTGTTGTTCTTTTGGGGGAGGGAGATTCTTTTTTTTCTTCTTTTATTGCAGCTTTTCTCTACTGTTTCGTAAATAAAAGTGTTACTTACATACCATTGTATTATACGCATCTTTTAGGTTTATAAATAGTTACAGAAAATTATACTTTCTTTCACAGTCCTCTTTCTTGTCTGTTTAGAGCCTTGCCTGGCTGCTTTTACAGAGGGCTTAGAGACATTTAGATAACATGGTGATGCATGCATATAAGAACTTGAACAGCACTAATAGTCTAGCTGGGATAAGCATTAGAGCATTCCCAGTATTCCAGATTTCCATAAATAACATAAATTAACCTCCCAGCTATTTATATGCAATACCAGCTACAATGGCCTTTTATTTCATTCCTTTTTTCTCCCCATTCTCTAAATCAATATTCAGCCGACATTCTGGGGATGGCATCCATTTTTTGCAACAGGCTGCACAAGCACAATGGATGTTGCAGAAGTTTACTGGGAAACAGTCACCCAAATGTCTCGCTGCAGCCCATTGCTGCTCCATATAGGCCTCTCCACTAGGAGATTTGCAAAACAAAGGTAAGTCTTGTTTTACAAGAAGCTCTGCATATCATCATCCCCAACCAGGATGACAATATATCTGCCATTGAACCCACGTCAGCCCTGAGACTACACAACAGTAATTGTAGGAAGATTTCTTTGCATAGGCCACGAAGGGGATAAAACTCTCATCCTCCAGACCTTGCAGGGATTCTTGGTCCACAGCCCAGCTCTAGACCTATACTCTGTGTTTCCAGGGTTTGGACATAGTATTTTGTGTGCTACCATAGCAACTGATGCTCACATATCTGCTAGCAGATGGCCGTTCCAGGAAGGAGGCCTGAAAACGTCTGTGTAGCAATCTTTGCATCCCTTGGACATTTCAGAAAGACTCTACCTTTCAGGCTTCTCTTCCTGATGTTTCGGACATTGCTGGTTCGCATGTGGCTTCGTGAAGTAAAGACAGGGCAAGCAAGGAGCTGCCCTATCAGTAAGATCAACAGCTGTACCAGGCAAATCAATAGAAAGTTTTAAAGAAGCATAGAACAAGTAAACACATGGAAAAATATGATATAATGGAGAAGAGTCATAATGGTTGTTGTGCAGGGAAGCCATATCTCACAAATCTACTGGAGTTTTCTAAAGAAGCTAGCGAGCATGTAGGTGTAGCTCATTTGGTTGATCAAGTAGGAGTGGGTTTTCAACAAAGTTTTACAATATCCCTTACCAAGGGCTCTTAAAGATGCTAAACTAGGGGGAAACTTCTCTCATGGATTAAAGTTAAAGGAAACAAAGAGGAGGAATAAACTTTGAGGTCCTGTGGAGATCTGTTCTGTTCCTGTGTTGTTAAGCGTATTCACTAACCTCCTAGAACAGGCAACGGAGAATAAGCCAATGTTGTTTATTGACAATACTAAGCCACAGAACCTGTAAAAATGAGTGATAACTGTGCAGAATCACAATTCAGTGCTATGGTACAAAGCAATGGGGCAATAAGATGTCAAATGAAATTTGGTGTCTATGAACACAATATCTATGCATACAGGGGAAAGCAACCCTAACTTCAGAGACACAGCAGTGGGTTTTGAGCTAGCTGTTACCCCTCAGAAAAGTATTCCTGGCATCACAATGGCCTTTTCTAGGAACACATTAGGTAAAGGTTTAGCAGCACCAAAAGAGCAAACGGCATCTCAGGAACTATTAGGAAAGGAACAGAGACCAAAAGTCCTTGTTACTTTCATATCTTGAACCCTCTGTGGAGTTCCAGTCCTTCCATCCATCTTTAAAAATACGCGATACAATTACAAAAAGGACAGACACACAACACAAGTGACTAAAAGTATGGACAAAAAGATTCAAGAAGCAAGCAAACAACCTAGGGCTCTTTCACCTAGAGAGAGATACTAATCAGGGACATGACAGGCATCTAGGAAACCTGGAATGGCGTGCTGGAGTTGGATAGGGAATGATTATTCACTCTTCCTATACAATGGAAAGTACACAGCATCAAATTTTGAAGCCACCAGGTGGTAGTTTCAAAACAAAGGTGGTACTTTTTCACAAAACAAAGGTTACACTGAGTAATTAATTGCCTCCGGATGCTGTACATCCCAAAAGTTTGCATGGGTTCCAAAAAGCAATGGGACAAAGTCATAGGAAAAGACCATCCTGAGCTATTATGCACAAAGATGCCACTTCCAGATCGTGAGTTTCCAGGTTAGAGATCGCCAGAAGCTGGGAATATACCCGTGTCACTGTCACCCCAAAGCTATTTTCCTATCTGCTGCCAGTTGCTGTTAGAGACTGGGTATTGAGCTAGTTGGGGCTTCGGTTTGGGTGGTCAAAGCCCTCTCATACTGCATCATTTGAGCCATAGGAACTGATCTCAGGCTGTGCTAAATGTGAGGTAATTCAGTGTTTTTCACTGGAAGCTAATCTCCATCAGCTGCTTCAGATTTACCATAAATTTATAAGAGCCCACACACAGTTACGGTACCACTCCATCCCACCTTGGCATTGCGTGCTCTTTTACTTTGAACTAAAAAGGGCAACTCACAGAACACATGAAGGGAAGCGAAATACTTGGTCTTAGGCTTTTGCAAACCCTCTGTACCTCATTCTTTTTTCCATGTTTTGTCTCCTTCCTTATTTCACCTGAAATGTTAGCAGTGGTGCTTTCTTTATAGGGAAAATGAAGATATGCTGATCTGATAACCTCCCCCGTCCATCAGCTGTTCTTTAGCAGGAAATGACTGCCATTTGGTTTAAGCTTTTGTAGTGGAATAAGGAAGGGTCAGACTCTGAAAATTGGATTCACCCTACGTTGTACCTCACTCAAATACTAGTCACATTGCAATCACTGCCGCTGCTTAGAGGATTAAAAATTATAAGGCTAATGAGAATAAGAATCTGCCCCTAATGTACCAAGTCGCTCTTTAAGAGTCCTATTTGGTTCATCGTACTCCAGCTGCTGCCCCATTAAAGCCTTAAAGAGAACTCATAAATATAAAAACACCCAAGAGCATGGCAGAGAATCCTGCCCTGAATAATTGTACTGAAATGTTCTAAGAGGAACTTAATTTCCTTCTCGATAGCCTCAGTAATACTTTGAACAGAGAAGAATGAAGGTGAGGACATGCATTACATTCTGTAGAGGTACAGAAAGAAACCTTTTTGCAGTGAATACATCAGGGGAATATGTCTAAAAGGGCTTATATCTGTGAAAATATGACCTCTGATTTTGCCAAGGTCAGTAAAACCTACTGTGATTCGCTTTGTAAGTGTCGGTCACACAAGTTAAAGCTGCCTTAAGGCAACTTTAATTTCTCTGTCCAAATGCAACAAGACGTGATGTTTCTGAAAGGTTTGCAAAATCCGCCTCTGTGTGGAGGAGCAAGATTATCTGGCCTAACATTTGTTTATTATTATTTATAGATCCAAAACAACTCCGTTCTTTACTACAAATTCGTACAGAATGGCAGATCAAAAAGCCATTAAGAGCTATTAATCTAACATGAAACACGTTTCTTAATATCAGTTTCCTGTCTCATGCTGTTGACGTCTGCGTGCTGTTCTTCTCTTAGGCTCTACGGTGGTACGCGCCAGGACATCCTCACATCACACTGGCCATTTGTTGGGAGAATCTGTTGTAATTCTGGGTTGCACGATTTGCTGAATATTTCTCGGGTAAAAGCTGAGAAGAGGGGATGGGTCTTGCACTCTGCCCTGCATGCCTTTATATGGCTGCTCAGAGCCTGTCACTGCACCCTGTAACAGCCATTTTTGGAGACGGAGATGGGCATTATGGGGTCACACCATTACCCATTCCTTCAAACATTCCTGGTTCTTAGTGACAGAAAAATGAGCTCCCGACATCCACTGCACTTGTGTTCACATGGGATTTCTTTATTGTGCTAGGAATAGGAGGATTTCCATAGAAGGTTAAAGCATTATGTGTCCTGCCTGAGACTAGCCAATTCTAGATGTTTCTGAGAAAGGTGCCAGGGTCTTATTAAGTAGCTGTGGAGTAGTGTGATTTCCAAAACAGTTTCCAATTTACCTGCACCAGGAAAAGAAAGTGGCTTATCACCTGCGATATGAGTATTTACCTCCTTAGATTTTCCAGTTGTCCTACAGAGAGTAACAATAAATATACTTTTATTGATGTAAATGCCTAATAGTGCCTTTACTTTCTTCATACCTTGTCGCAATGAACTTGACAGATTGTTGAAATAGTATTTGCCATTTACTGGAAATCGTTACCTTTCAGTTTCACTTCATTTTTAGCTCCCACCACGCTATATGCATTCCTTGTGTAGGTGTGCTCGTGTGGGACCATAGGATGGTCCTCTCTTTCCCCTTTTATTCACCTCCTGTCTAACTCAGCAAGCCCAGCCTTTTTGTCAACTTTCCATCGAGAAGTCTCCCATCACTTTAGTTGTTTTATGACCAGGTTTCTGTATCCTCTCTAGAAAGACTGGCCTGCCACTAAAACGAGCATACCTTGCACGACAGATTACCTTATAATGCCTTGGCATCCTCTCACTCATTTTTTAATTTTACAAAGCATCTTGTTGTTTTTCCTAATAGCTATGGTATATTGCGTAGTGCCTTGATGTTGCTGTTTACAAAGATACTCACAAATCCTTTTGCTTCTTTTGGAAAATCCCAGTATGGACTAGAGCTGTACAGCACCCGGTGACCTGAGCACCCAACCCAGCCTTCCCCCAGTGACAGTCCATGGAGGTGGTTGAGCTCTGGTTGGGCACCATGACTGAGCTACAGTCAGACAGGGTCACCACTGCCAGGAGGTGATGCCCTGCTTCATCCTGCCAAAACCTCTGCATCCCAGTCACGCAGTTGCACTGATTCCCGTCCTGCAGTGCTGGTGCTTCTTGGATCTCACACTGAGCTGAAGCAGCTCACAAAAGCAGAGGAAAAGTGACTTGAGAAGCAACAGACATTTTCTGATGGATCAGGTAGCTGGATCATCTTCACAGATGGACTGACAAGCAACGCAATGGGTGTCAGAGAAAGGGTGAGAGTCCTGTAGCAACAAGAGGAGGAGGAGGAAGAAGAGGGGAGAAGAGGAAGAGACGGCATCTGTCAGCAGCACCAAGCCCATAGAGGACTTCCAGGGAGGAGACAGGAAAAGGTTTGTGGTGGGGCATTTGTTTCAAAATGCAGATATCTGGACATTGGCAAAAGTGTGTGCCTACAGCTCCAAAGCCTGAAATACTATTTAAACACCTGACCCCTGAAAACTAAGGGCTCAGAGAAGGGAAGTTCACCTCTCCATACAGCTGCCAAGCAAGCACCCCAGCAGACCCAAGCCTCCAAAAATGTTACACCACTGTTGTCAACAGCACTGTTTCCCTCCTGCCATCTCGCTCTGTCTTGTTAGGTCTCTTTGTTGCTCTTCACAGCCCACTCTTGAGTCATGAACCAATGACGGGTTGTGTACAGCTTTGTGGCTGCAGTGGTTTCCCCTCCTTTCCAGACTGACATATTTCAAACACTTGCTCTAGATAAGGTGTTTAGAGCTTCTCCTTGTTAGCACTTAGCCACATTGAGAATTTCCAGACTGCTCATGCCCTGTGCTTCTCAGCCATCAAAAACGACTCCTTTCTTCCTGTGGCTATTTGCTCTATTAACTTTTTGACAGGAACTATTTCAAAGGCTTCCTGAAAGAGCAGGTACTCAGGGTCACTCTAGAACAACCTTGTCAATGCCTCTAAGGCCTTTGTGGAGCTGTAATGTTTTCTTTTTTCTTTATATTCCTGCTTTTTTCCTGTGAGTTTCCTTTATATTCAGATGAAGAAGTGATGGAAAATATCACAGGAGGGAAAAGGTGCACAGCAGAAAGATCTGAGATACAGGAGTACGATTATGCAGGAATCCTGTGCAACTTGAATTGTAGGAAAGTCATCTCATCTCCTGCGCTGGAATGTCTCCTGCTGATGGGTGCAACCCTTTCCCAGTGACTGTGAAAATCTTGATAAGGAAAGTGATGAGACACTCGGCGCAGCTAGAGCTCTAAGACTTGGGTTTGCCCTCCCACGCATTTTGGGTGGGCAGGCAAACCACAGACTGTCATCTGTGAAGTCAGAAAGCACTGGGTACATTTAATTACTACATTAGCGCTTGCTAACACTTTCAATGCCAAGAACTGGTTGTGGAGGGTTTGGAGTTGTTGTTGTTTGCGCTTTGTTTTTACCACGACATAACTATTGGGGTAGGAGCTCACACATCTGAGAGCTCGAGTCAGCCCATTAATAGACACTTACTGCAATAAACAGGTCAGGAAATAGTTGTGGCCAAGCAAAGAGCTGAGTGGCTTTGGCTTATTCTCATACTTTTCTCCTCATTGTTTCTTACTCTGTCTTTTCCCACTCACAAGGCTTTCTCTTTGGCAGTTTTCTATTTCCAACTGTCTTATTTGTTCTGAAGAAGAAGCAAATAGTGTAAATAAAGGATTTTTTCAGTTAAAAAAGGTCTTCCAATCCTTGGGAGTTAGGCACCACAAAAATCCCCCCTGAGAATCTGCGCCTGACAGTTCATTTTAACAGGACCCGTGGGCTGCTCACTGTACAGCCCATTTATCAGCAGTGACCAGATGTCTGGCCACAGCCTCGTCGTGCACCCCGTGGCCTCATCACACAAAGGAGCGGGCCAAATCCAGTGGCGGCACAAGTAGCCAACTTCTGACACCACCACCACCCCCTTTGCCATGGGTGCACAGCCCCGGCATGGCTGCGGGGTATCACTGCACAGCAGGGGAGTGGGAAGGGGTCCCACCATCCCAGGAAGACGAAGCAAGTTCTTGCCACCCCAAATTATCTGACTCACCCCATTGCCCAGTTGCTTGCCCGGGGAAGCAGCCCGTTGAGGTCCAACTGTTTGATTCGCTCCGGGCAAGTGCCGCTGGCTCCTGAAGCCCCTTCCCGTGGGATGTGCGGTCTGAGGGGGATGTGCAGAGTGTGCTCAGCACCTCCAGGAGCTCGCCAGGGCTGTGCTGAACTGGAGGCACCACACGGCACAGCTTTGCTCGCCACTGCAATAAGCCACGTGGCCCAGCGACCCAAAAAGTTTGGGCACTGCTGCTTCACACAAGAAAGGGGAATTATAATCACATTTGGCAGTTTCCCTGAGAACACAAACTGAGGCATCCAGGAGGGGGACACAGCTGTTCCGATGTGATCTGGTTAAACATTTGGGTAGGCAAATACCTGAATCAAAACGAGCTTTGTGACAGATTTGGGATCTTGCAGTTATTTTTCCGTACTTGGGATATCTGAAATGACTCAGTCCATGCAAAGTCACTGTTGTTTAATGCTAGGGCATCGGTGACAAAAAAAAAAAACCCAGTTGAGAGCTCTTCTGTTAGTCAGCATTTCCTTCCTGATCCCACGACAGGAACCGGGGTACGTGTGTACCCACGCTGTGCTTCGCCCTCCCGCTGCACACTTGCCTCCTGCTCACCAGGGGAGACGAGAGCCTTCACGCCGCACGTAAACGTGCTGCAACCCTGCCGTCTGCCCCGCGGCCATGGAAATGTCCTGACACTATACACTTTCTCAAAACGTGCGCAGGCTTGCAGGATCCATCTTGTCTTTTTCTACCTCTGCTCTAAACTTTGTGTGGAATCAGAGGCTGAAGAATTGCAGTGCTGCTCGTTCAAAGCAAGATTAAAGCAGTATGTGGGTCTAGACACAAAAATCATTTTCTTTTCCTCTTCCCCTTCCCTCCCCCCCCCCAGCAGTGATCCCCCTTTACCAAACTAATAACTTTGTTTGAGGGCCTTTTTTGTTCTCTTTTATTTCACCTTCAACTTCTGCCATCCGTGTCCTTGTCGAGCACAAACATGACTGAACTCATGCATCAGAGCACCATGGTTTTCCTCCATAGGGAGTTATTAAGCCTGACATAAACACACTGTTGTTATCATTTAGCTTATAGCTGAGATATTAAGCAGGTTTTGGTGAGTGTAAATATTATCTGCTCACTGAGCCTGAGGTAGATTTTCGTACATCGGCACGAAACTTGACTCAAGCTTCTACACATATAGCATGATAAATGAGTATAACCACATCCTAAATCAATCCAGAGAGATTTGCACTGTCAAAATTACAGTCGTGGAGGTGTGGGTGTGGACAAACTCCCCAACTTCTAGCAACCATCTTTCTGCAAAGTTAAGATCCTTGTTCATAAGTACCATTATCTAGAAAGAAGGAGGCTGGTTGCCCCATGGGGCACTTTGTGGACACCGTTGGGTTATGCTTCACTGTGTTCGGCTAGCTCACCGGTTCTTCTGAGCTCTTAGCCACAAGCATGGAGCAACAGTGACCAACAGGACCAAGGACCACGTAGACTCTGACCAAGGAGATCAACCCCCAGGGCAGGGAAAGTGTACAAGGGCAAGGGTGCATCAGCAGCTGCAGACTGGTTCGCCCACCACGTGGTGCTGTCAGCTGGGCTAACCGTGTCACCTCCGCACCCCTGTCGTGCTTGACTCACTCACCCCACTTCAGTACATCATCGTCCTGTACATTAGCACAGTAGGAGCTCTTTTCTACAAAGCGTCACCGGGTAAAAAAGGAAGAGAAACATAAAAATACAGAAAGCCCATGCTTTTTCAACATTGACCTCATCAAAAAGACCATTCATAAAAACTCCCGTCCCAAATAGCAGCGCAACTCTCCGATAACTTCCTGTTCTGTGCGAGTTCTCAAGTAGCGAGTTCTCAAGTGTCCAAAATGCCTTGGTCCTAACTTGGCCCGACCTTTTGGGGCACGATGTGGGACACTCTCTGGAAGTGCCAGAAGGCTATCCGCAACGGGGACCACTGACCCACAGAGCACACAACCCTCTGGAGTAAGTGGGTCTAAAGCCTGGAGGGAGAGACCTGACGCCGCCAACGAGGTGTGCTCACTCCTGCTGATCGGATTGAAGCTACTCGGGGCTCCAGATGCAGGGCATGTCACCCAGGTTGCTGAGAGAAAATAGCAGGTAATAAAAATAAAATCTGCAAAACACACACAGCAGATGTTTTTCCTTGCAAATGACACTGGAGTGTTCAGGAAGGTGGGTGAGTGCCTGCTTAGCATCTAATATTTATACACATTTTATTCTTATCTTCCTTGCAGGGTATCAAGCTCTCAGAAGGATTTTGGTTAAATCATTCCATGAATGGGAATAATGAAAGTGGTTCTTTTCCTTGCTGAAGCTTTTCCCAGCTTACTATAAACTAGTTCCAGGATTGAACTGCTACCTCTTCATTTTACATTTAACCTCGCTGTCACTCTAGTTTTGCCATTGTGGGCCTGAAATTCACTCACGTAGAAGCCAACTGCGGACTGGTTGTTGTGTAATGTTCCTTGATTTTATTATTTAATCTTCTTTTCATCTCGCTCATGTACAATATCTACGGCTACATACATTCACAGCGGTTATGAAATATCAGATCCCTCCCTCTGCTCCCCGGGAAGGGAAGGAGAAAAGAAAGGGGAGATTTCATCTCTATCCCCTGGTATCATGCTCTGAATGTTATTCACTGTGCTAATAACTGTATCAGCATGTTTATAAGCTGATGTGCTTTTAATTGTTTCACTCACTCTCTCATACACATGAAGTAAGCACTCTAATGGGTTCTGTACCTTACATCCTTTATTTTATTGCTAATGGTATCTCCAGTAATATAAAATGACGGATGAGTGCAGTCTGAGAAAAGTGGAAAAATCGATGCGCGTCCAGACTCCGTAGGAGAGCGGGCGAGGAGCTGGAGCTGCCAGGCACTGCACTCCCTCTTGGGCTGGACGACGAGAGCGAGGAGGGGAGCGAGGAAGGCCACATGGGCAAATCATCTCCTTCGGTGCCCGCGGGCGGCAGGGAGCACCGGAGGGAGGCAGCACCCCGGGTGTCGTGCACCCTCTGCCCCGCCAGCCCACCTCCTGTTTGTAAAGAAGGTGGCTCCCGCCACGGTCGATGTACAGACACACACGCAGGGCGGCTGCCGAACGCGTGGGTGTTGGATGTTTCCATCCAGCTGCGAGCGCAGCGCTCGCACCGCAGCGGGGGTCACCCACGGCTCGGGCAGCACGTGGGCGGCGTTACCAAAGAGACCGGGCGAGCTGGGTTTGCCTTCTTCCAGGGCTTTCCCTGGCATGAGACCCAAGGGGCCTTGAGCAACCAGAGAAGCAATGGCAACCTCCTTCCTTGACCCCAGAAAGAGAGGTGTCCACACCGCCAGGGGCTGTACCTAGCCGTGGGTGGGGGGAGACCCACGTGGGCTTGAAGAAGTGTGGTCCCAGACATGTGACGGTGTCAGAGGGCGCAATGACGGAGCAGCTCGCTGTGCCTTGTGAGGAACACCTGACAGCCCTCCGCGTGGCGAGAGGAGCGTGTCACACACATTCCCCAGGAACACAACATCCCCGTGTCACACACAACCGTCAGCCAGCGACAGTGTTAATAATGCGCAGGGGCAGCCACTTGCCATTTCCAATTCTCTAGACATCTCTGTTTTCCCTACAGGAAAATATAGCTTGAATTAAAAAAAACCCAAAACACTGTTTAAAAAATCAAGATTTATACATTTTTTTTTTAAAGCAAGAGGAATGCAGAACTCTAATAGATACCAAGAAATTTTAATGCATTTAGGGAAAGGAACCCAAAGGTAAGGAGAAGTACTGTTTGTTTTAAAACAAGATCCCACCCTTCATGTCAGGCTGTAGCCTGGAGTGGGTATGGTACTGCCAAGTTATAGGAGCCTGTAATGGAAATGCTGACAGACCTTCAGCACCACCGCAGTCAGTCGCTCTATAAATAACCTTCGCAAATGCCTGGCATGTGAGATGTGTTCAAGTAGCCACTTGACAGAATCTGGCAATTTGACCAACGATTATTTCAGAAAACAATCGCAGATGAGATCTGTTTGTCTGTGCACTCATTCTCGCAGGTGTTTTGGGTATGTATCCTACATACTCTCCAGTGCCAGATAGGATGCATTAAGGATGCTGTTCTGGCAGGTACAATGCTGCTTCCCCAACAAAGCTGTAATATGACCTACTTTGCTCAGTCTAGTACTATTCAATAATAAGTGGCCTCTATTGGGTTTCTACATGTAGACAACATCAAATACATTTCACTGAAGCATTTAGATATTGATTTTACTCAGCCTGGGAACTTCAAAGTGGGTTCTTTCCATGTCATCTTGAAAACGCATCCTCTTGCTCCCATGCTATAGATTCTCTGTTAGTGCACGTGCATGCAGACTCCCCCAGCTGCTAGTCATCCCTCTGCTATTTGTTTCTAAATTAAGGGCAATTCTGCATCCCTCTATCCCCTAATGGCAATAACTATTGTGTATAGTAATGTAGGAGCTGTGTCTGCTGAGTGGCTTCCCTACTGTCACCCAGCCGTGCCTCGAAACATGGGGGTCTTTTTAACCGGATTGCAAAATAAAGCACTGGTCCCAAATAGGAGCACTGGGGACACTGGAGGATTGTTTAAAATTTGTGAGCCCGTTTCTATAGCTTCAGGGAGTGTGTTAAGTTTTCACCATGCATTTTTTCATCCCATCGTGTGTTCTGGGGCCCTGTCTCTAGCTAACGGCTTCACAGAGATTTTTTGCTGTTCTCTACCTACAGGCGTCGCGTTGTTGGTTTCTTTTGCTTTCTGTTTTCTTGGTTTTGGGAGAAGGTCTCTACTAACTAGGTAGAGATGCAAGTGCAACATTGCATATTTTGTTAAGAGCTAACCAGAAAGTGAAAAAGGGACATCAGATACGCTTTCAGTAGAGGGGTTAAACACTGCGCCCGAGTCAGATTTCCAAGGACAAAGTGATACTCTCTTTCCTAGAGTTCTCCCAGTAATTTCGGGTGTGGGGAAAGTGTCCCCTTCCTGTCCCAATTTGTTGCTGCACATCATCAGAAATGGAGCCCTACCCAGGTATGGGCCATGTCCTTGCCATGCATTTGGGACCAAAAAAAAGTCATTGCCACCCAGAGTGAGGAGGGGTTGGTGCCCTCTGCACCCTGCAAGAGGGGCACAGACCAACCTCCCCCCTCCTTATCTATGGACCAGGTGCCCAAGTGAAACATCCGTATGTCTCATCCACATGTTCACCCTTCAAAGATGAGCGTGTGGTACATAATCAGGAAAAATGAGTGAGTAGATGTTCTTTTTTAGGGTCTGTTTTGATAGAGAGACATTCTTTATGTAATATAATATCATGGTGATGTTGTTATTATTATTCTGCCTAGACTCGCATCACTAGGTCAAATGACAGTTATTTACTTGTAGAAAATAATGGGTTAAGAGCGCCACGGCAAATGAAAACCAACAAGCACCTGAAGGAAAGGAGTAGCAAGGCTTTGCTGCAGGAGCTCAGCTCTCTTTCAAACACGCCGCTTTTGCTTCTTCATGGGCACAAACGAGTGTTCTTGACCAAGTGCCATTCCTGATTGTTCAGTAAGCTTTCCTCCTAAAAATTTGGAGCAGATAGATAGCACGTCATTTATATTCACAGCAATTATTTCCTGCAAATGTTGTTTATTTGAAAGGCCGAACACGGAAGCTGATGTGGTACCCCAGGAATACTTGAGGACGTTTGAACCAAAGCAAGTCTAATCACACGGGGCACCCCATGAGGAAAGCATTTCGCCTGGGAAGCACAGTCAAGGTGAACAGTGGGGGTGCCCATCACCTTTGCAGCACCTGGAGTTCTCGGCACTTGCCTTGGCTTTCTGGGAAAAAG
The DNA here is from genome assembly GCA_947846985.1 of Fratercula arctica. NCBI lineage: Eukaryota > Metazoa > Chordata > Aves > Charadriiformes > Alcidae > Fratercula > Fratercula arctica. The sequence goes on from CANTUZ010000003.1 coordinate 84,124,599, forward strand.
CTGCCTGGGGCTCTGGTCTTTGCACAGACGGTGCCTTGGGTATTTCCGTGCTTTGGTGTCTCCAAACACTGCCCGCTCAGTCAGCACTGCGGAGCACACGTATCTTCACCAGGTCTTTGATGACAGCAGATGGTTAATCAGCAAATAGTGCCAAAGGCAGAAAGGATGGGGTGGTTGTTTTAAGTCTGAATCCTTACGGTGGTGGGGGATGTTAGAGCACTTTCTGCATGTATTATCAAAAAAAAAAATAAGGAGACCACGGGTCAATCAGGACAATTTGATACTGCCAAAGTCAAAAGCTTCAGCTACTGCATTTCTGTATGCATCGTATACACCCATTAACAATTGCATCATACATACCCATTAACAATTGCATGTTTCTTTCAAAGGAGCACACACAATCCACTGTGGTTTAAAGAAGGTAGAGGAAACCCTGACAGAGAATAAAGATGAGATACAAAACCCGTAGTAAAGGAATGCCTCAGTGGAGATCACTTTTCTGCATCCTTCCTGCTTTCCCTGGAGCTAAGCTCAGCGCTGCACTTAACTCAGGATGAGATCCTGCTCATTTTTTCAAGGCCCATCATCTTCAGTTTCACTCTTTGTATACAGCAATTGGGATTCTGTCCTACATGTTAAAATAAGGATATTAGCAAGCAGAGAGATTCCGTTCCCGAGCTGTGAGACAAAGTGATGGAGTCGGTCTGCTTTATGAATGCTAAAAGAGAACGTGCAGTGTCTGGAAAACACTAAACCGACTTGCGGGGTTTGAGACCTGCCTATAAAGTTCCCATTTAGATGAGATGCTTTCAGAGTGGGTAGGCCAAACTACACTCTTCCTAAGTGTCTGCTAATAAGCTAATAACCTTAATGGAGTGCAAAAGCATGGAGAGGCACCAAAAGGGATTTAAAAGGGGAGAGAGCGGGAAGGGCAGGAATGTCGCTCCGTAAATAAAATCCCACACCCCAAATCACACAGAGGTGCTGAGGTAGGCAGAGCCTTCTGGAGATCATCTTGTCCCGTATCTCAAAACGAAACACTCAAATCTGCACATTCGCATGTACTCAAAATGGCACTTATGGACACAGACATCACATCACTATCATTTGGCCAAAAAACTCCAGAGGAGCAAAAGCAGTGTCAGGAAAAGAGGAGGCTGGAGTCATAGGATGAGCTCTGCAAACATGCCTGGGGGTGCTGGCGCACCCGGGGCGAAATCTCCTCGTGACTCAGTGCTGCGTGACTTAGCGGTTCCGACCAGTGGGAAAGGCAGCCCCCGGGGCAGAAACCCGCGTCCCCCACAGGCTGCACGCAGAGGATGAAGAGCCTAACAGTGGCTAGGCAAAGCCCCTCGAAGACAGCTACGTCCTTTGCTGTCCATTTGGGATCCTCGCCTGGAGCTGGCTGCCAAAACTTGCCCAGGCATTTCTTACAGGAGGCGAAGAGCTTTTCTGCCCCGTCCCAGCTTTGTACACCCGTTAGCCCGCAAACAGAGCACCGGCTGGGCAGAGCAGCTGTGCTCGCAGCCCCACACAGCTGATGGGAGCAGACGATGAGTCCAGGACACCCACCATGTTCACAGGCTGCCCTCACTGCCAAACTACAACCACTTTGGATGAGTCTTAACCTCTTCCATCAAGGACGTTCCAGTTGTTATGGCCCATACCCTGTAGTGGGAGGTGGGATCCCATGGGATGCAAGCATTCAAAGCGGTTTCTCCAAATGACGCCGTACAAGAATGAAGCCTGGGCTTTGCGTGTTCTGGGGAAATACTCTAAACACTCAGGTGAGATATGAGCTTACGCACAGTGTTGCTCTAAGGGTTTTGTCTGCACTGTTTACAAAAGGCAGCAGTTTCTTTTGCCAGGGCCGGTGGGAATTTGGTACTGCTCTCCCTCTGGGGAGGGGGGGAGAAATCCCACCCAGAAAAACAGAGCACATGCAAAGGTCCTGCTGAAGCCAAGTGATGACAGCGGAGGGGTAGACACGAACAAGGATCTCCCTGAGGACTGAGAGCACCCTAATTGCTGCCAGCACCTACTGGGGGTGTCTCCATAGCAGTCAGGGCGGGGGGAGCTGCAAAAAAAGTGCATTTGGCGAGGCTAACCCCTTTCCTTCAGGCAGCACAGCCAAGCTTTGAAAAGACAGAGAACAAAAGGCTGACTGGCGAGCAGGGGAAGAAAGTGCTGGAAAGGAATTTGTTTCTACAGGAAGCTCAATGGCTTGTTGTAAAACAGACTGCAGTCCTGTTGTTTCCATGTTAAACCCTAGAAAGGGGCAGCTCCAGCAAGCAGCGGATTTTCTGGTGCAAAAACAGTGGAGGTTTGAAAAGGACGAAAGGCAACTTGAGCTTCCCAGCTGGATCGGTAGTAAAAAATAACCGAGAGCAAGCTTTCTTCCCTTTTCTTCCCTCCTTCCACAAATTCTCTGGTTTCATCTTTTTGCGTCTTAAACATTCATTTAATCCCAGGCTTGCCTTTAAGAAAAAAGAAAATGTGTAGAAGGCCTTCTACACCCCAAATCTATAGCAACACTTCCAATTTTCATTACCAGAAATAGCAAAAGGAAATGAAAAGCAGGTGTGGGAAGGCTCTTCTGAACGATGCCAGGGCTGTGCTTTAACCTTTACTGGAGGGAAACACACATCTGTGCATGCCAGGCTATTGCCTTATTGCATAGTTCCCTTAAAGCCACAAAAACTGACAAAAGCAACCAAATGCTCTCAAGTTCTTCTAAGCATGTTTGCCGACAGCCCGTGCCACTGAAATATTTCACTGACCTTTGACAAAGACAGTAAATACGGTTTGCTAGGCCGTAGGGAGGAAAAAAATCAGGGCATTGGGGATCTCCGAATTAAACAAAGAAAATGGTAACATGAAAACAAATTTGGAGATGAGTGGGAAGAAAAACAGGCATCTCATCTCTCTCTCTCAGTCCCACCATATCCTTCTGCTTTTTGCATACGTTAGTGGCACTTTCTCTGAGTTACTTGAGAGGGCTTTAGGTTTGATCCTGCCAGATGCTGAGCGACAAGCCCCTGCCAGGCTCAGCAGCTTGCAGCCATCGAGCTGAGATTAGTCCCAGATTACCCCGGTGCAGCCTGCGAAAGCCAGTCACTCTGTTTTTCATTTCTGTGGCAAAACTGCAAGATCCTGGAATTTGTTCTTTCTCCTCCTATATACCATTCAGCGAAGCAGGAATGAATGCCCCGGAGCTAGCTGTACACTGCCAACTCAAGCCTTTAAAATGAACACAAAAATCACAGCCCAGCCTGAACAGGGAAATGTAAGCCTGAACCTGGCCCCAGCGACAGCGGCTGCGGGAAAGGCCCCCTGAGGCGACTCCAGCGCTGTAATAACCTACGTAAACAGGGATGGTGTATTTTTTTTTATCCTCCGCCTTGCTTCAGTGGAAAGGGGCGGAAAAATAATTCACTTGCGTACACAGTCATTTAGGCCCAGTCATGATTCCTTTAGAGCCTCTGCCAATGGATTTTAGTCATTCTCTGGCAAAGATTTCTCTTTTAACCACAAACACTGAATAGTTACTGGATGAGTCACCACCTTGAGTAATCTAATTCCTTGACCAGTACATGCTTGCTTCCTGCGCTGCAGAGTGTCTTTCTTCACTCCGATATTTCAACGTGTGCCTTTCCTGCAGGGTTTTTCTTTCCTGCAGTGTTGCGGAGCTGGGAGTCCAGAGGAGCCCAGAGGAGTCCAGAGTCCAGCGCCTAGGGCAATTCCCGCTGCAGATCCCTGGCCACTTCAGGGCTGGGAAAAGCACTGTAGTCCACTGGCCTCCCTCACCTCAAACCCAGCATGTGCTGTCCTTGGGAGAGCAGCAAGTTCAGGGTTAGAAGGTAATTTTTTAGACAGCAAGCCTTTACTCAGCAAGTCTGGTCATATCTGGAAGCAAAATGTGGCTATGCAGCTTTACCAGCAAATTGTAAAACAGCCAAACCTGCAACATTTGCCTTGTACCAGTCTCCCGGTCAGCCCTTTGGACAGGAGCAGTCAGTGCCCACGAGCTGCTCAGACTGACTTTAGGAAGCGACCACTAATAACAGCCACAAGCAGCACGGGACGGTGTCGGTGCAAACCACTCCAAGCCCCAGCCCTACCTGCTTTTGCAAGGGGTGGGGACCGCTTTCCCTTTCCCGTGTACTGGCTTGGCGAGAAAATGTACTGCTAAAAAATCATGCGGTTTAGAAACGCTAGAGAAGAAAGATATTTTTTTCCCCTTTAGAAGAAGTAATGTTTCAGGAGCACTTAAACGCTCAAGGATTAAATTGTGGCGAGTGTTCACAAGACACCTTTTAGAGAATGTTATTAAAATTGTTCAGAGCCCCTTCTTTCATGATTGCAGCTTTCTGTTTCATTTCCTATTTATGGGGGACCATGCTTTCCTCGGGGCATCTTCTGGCCACTACTTACTGCAAGCTCCTTCTCTTCAGGGGAGGAACAGAAAAGAGAGGCAGCGAGAGGGGAGGATTAAATTATACACTGATGTTTTCAAGCCAAGAAAAGCAGACTATAATAAAAGTACTCTAATATAAATTTATGATCCCGGTAGAAAAATGTCTCAGAGTAAGGTGTCTTTGTGCATTTATGTATGTATGAGTACTGCTGACAAACAGAGCAGGTACAATTGTGGCTATATTTGATAGCCTCTATGTCTGCTAGGACAATTAGGTCCTCTCCTGACCTAATCTATATGCACAACTACACTCAAAACACACACACACTCCTTGAACAGGGGAAGAAAAAGCGTTTTACATTAATTGTCCAGAGACATGATCGATCCTGAATTTGGTGGCTGAGCAAAAAGATTGTTATTCTTAATTTTAACATCTTCCTTAATGCTTTTTTAAATAATTACACCACATTGCTTATATGTATTAATTCAAGTTTTTAATATTTCTCTCTTCTTTTTTAAAACTTGGTGTCAATAATCTGGCCATCTCAGCACTAGAGAATGTCATCTGTAAAAACACGGGTCATTTGTATAACAAACTGTTTAACTGTATTTAATTTAGAAAAGGTATTTTTTTCATTACATATGGAATACAAACATCATTGAAACACAGAAATAATAGAAGAAAGCAGAGCTGTTCAAGAGACAGCCCTGAGGAACCCAGTTAGCTGAGCCAGCACTGTCCACAACAGACTGGTCAGTGGAGACTGGGGGAAAATGGCATTTGGCACCATTTCCAACAGTTGGGGCTAAACATATCCATATTTGATGTGACACCGTCATAACTTGTCCTTGCCTCTGCTCTCGTGGTCCTTCTCTTGGCTGATTTTTTTTCCATTATAACCACAGAAGCACAACAAGTCAGACTGTAAAGAACAGGAAGATATCACCTGCTCCAGTTGTTCTCAACCTTTTTTGAACTGTGGGCCTTGAAAATCTTCCCCATGACAGGAAGGTCCTCTTCTGAGCTTAGTAAGTGGCATGGGTGAAATCGGGTTGCTTTTGAGCATAACCTGACATCACACACAAGCCAAGCCACCACCAAAATGAGTGATCCTCCACTTCATTGTCATGTCCATGAGTTACTCGTGTCCTGTTTCCCCCAGGGCGCTGGTGTTCATATCAGACCAGGGTCCTCCAGTACGGCAGCTGAACCAGCAGGCGGCAAGTCACTTTTTGTCTTCTGGGGTTAGTTTCCTACTGGCTTTCTGCCCCAGCCAGGTCACCACAGGGACCGGTAAGCAAACCACCCTTGGTGGTGGTGCAGGGAGCTGTGGGACCACAAAGCCAGGGCCAGAGGCAGCAGGACATTTTAAAGACATCGGCTGCATTAGCTTAATTGTAGCATAAAACTGAGGCTTGGCTGGCTGGCGTGGATGGCCCTCAGGCCAGTCTGCAAAAACCACTGTGCTCCCTCATCTGAATCAGGCAGGTCCATTCTTTGGTGGTGGTTATCAAACCTTTTTTTTTTAAACTTCTTCCCAGAAAGTTTATCATCACTTAGCAGCTATCTTGGTTTAGCTCCTTAAAATTCCTTATAATAAGAATAATTTTGTCCCATACATAAACCTCATGCAGCCTAAATAATCTGAGCAAGATAAGATCTAAAAACTTAAATTAAGCCTCGGGACTCTCAGCCACAGGCCCAACACAGGAGCCCAGTGCCTGTGGCCACCACTGTGGAAAGGAAGCAACCAGGGGGTAACGCCTGGATGTGCCCAGCAGCAAACCTCTGCCTCTGCTGCACTGTCCCGAGTTATGGAGCTGGCTCTCAACCCTTTGTGCCACCCGAGAGCCTGATCCCTCCTCGCCCTGCCTCCATCACAGCTCCGGTCAGTCTCAGGTGTGGGGCTCAGCCTCCTCCTTCCCAAAGCCAGAAACAGTTGTATCACCGTAGACTTTCTGACAGTAATGGGATAAAGACACGTCATTCAGAAAGGCAACTGATCTCATCCTAAAGACACGAAGCAATGTCAAGCCCACCACCATTATGGTAAGCTATTTCAATATTCATTTACCACCAGCGCTAGGAAACTGGTTTTATTTCAAGGTTGAATTCATTGAACTTCAGCTTACAGATATTGGATCTTGTTACGCTTTTATATATGACATTAAAACATTGCCCTGGATCTCATTTCTCTGTGTAAATGTCTATAAACACAGATCAAGTCACCTCTCTGCCTACATAAGCCTTATCTTTGGAGTTTGCCTTACAGGCCTTGGGTCATTTTTGTAGCTCTCCTTTGAATTCTCTGCAGTATTTCACATCTTTCTTGAAGCATGAAAATGAGAAGTGGACAAAGTATCGTAATAGCAGTCATTAATTCAAAATCACTTTCCTTCTTTTACTTCATATTCCCTTATTATACATCTATGGGTTGCACTGGCCAATTTTTCCCACGGCATTGCATTAAGTGCTTGTGGTTGGGTAATTATTTGCAATGACCCCTGTGTCCTTCTGTTCAGTACCGCTTTCCAAGAAAGTGCTCCTCATTCTGTGCAAGTTTTGCAATCAAAAGATAATGCAGTATTAAGTCAAATGTCTTTTAGAAGTATAAGCGTATATATTGATGCAGATCTGCAGGCCAGTAATCCTCTCAAAAAAGGGCAACAGGTTTGTGTGATGAGACATGGCATCCCTGAAACCATACCGACTGACATTTGCTATAATTTTACACATAACTAGAGCTTAGTCTATTGTTTGTAGAGTCAAGAATTCACTGTTCTATTATTTTGACCAAGACCTTCACATCAAGGTCTTATACTTCCCTGAATCACCCTGCTCACTCCTTGCCTAAATATCTCAGCTTTTTTCAAGCTCTGAGCACCCTGACTCACTCCTTTCAGCCTCCTGGCTACGCATAATCTGAACAGGCTGATTTGCAAAGTTTGATCTTTAGCAGATGCTGCTTCATGCACTCCTTTTCTGTACATGAGAGGTTTCCACTTCTGGCTATAACTTCACCTGAGCTGGGCATATCCTCCTGCTCCATCCCACCTACAGCACAAAACTCTCTTTGAAAATGTCTGCCTTTTTGAGATCCTATTTACACATCCACCCTTTGCAAGCAGCAGCAGACTCTTACCTGACCTACGAATATTTTATTCCTAATATGACAAAAATACCTTATTATTGCCTTTAGTCATTTAATCCCAAGCTGTGTGAGTGATTCCTCTAGTTCTCCACATCACTGTCCTTCCTTTCTTTCAGCCTGGAAACCTTTCCAGCAGCACAGCTTTCCCCATGTGACTGCAGAACCAAGGCTGAGGGATGCCAGCGGGACAGCATGAAGCAACGTTCAGTTTGAGGTAATGCTTCCCACACTACAAATCAGTTACGTCAGGAAAAGGTTTGAGTTTTTGGAAAACTCTCCCTTTTGAAGTTCCAAATATACATGATGGATGTTGCTACGTTCTTTACAAGGTCAACGAAACCAGGCTGCTTTCACTGGCGCAGGGGCAGCTGCCAATTTTTAGGTCAGTGATGATCTCATCTTCGCCAAGCAGAATGAGAAAGGGTATGCGGAGTTTTCATGCGTCCTACTGATACCCGCGCGGCTACTGCAGGATGGAGGTCAATACTAATTTAATCTGCTTTTGTGACTGCAGTGAAGCCAAGGCACTTCTGCATTAAGAAATCATTCGTCATTTCTGGAAACTCAGGAAATGTTGCTACTGGCCAGAGGAGTCTAGCCGGTGCATCCCGAGAGAAAGGTGCACATGATAATGCAGTTTTACTGCACATTATATAGAAAGATTAAGAGCACGTAAGATTAGATGCACTCTAATAAATGTTCACCAACACCTCTTAATTCACCACTTGAAAGTGGAGGCTGTAACCTTTCAGAAGGCCTGGTCATGATCTGTAGTGGTCTAAAAATTAGCAATGTCCTTAATGGACAGTCTTAGGTGAAACTAACGTCACCACTGTAGATCCCCACCAAATACACCAGTCTGGGATGCCCCACGTCAGTGTCCTTTATTACTGTGATAATGGCCTTCACTCCTGGAAAGCAGAAAACTGACATGGGATCCACCTGCGCCTGCAAGAGCCACATGCGCCACCAGTCCCACTGGGCTGGCCTTGCAGAGGCGACTGTCTGCATCGTTTGTCTTGACTGGGACCAGCTGGGAGGCCCTTATGGGTTATGAGGTTTGCCCCATTAGAGACCAGCAGCATTTCTTGGTTTCCTACTCCACCACCTGCGTGTCCTCTCTTCCAGTTGGTTCTTGCAGGTTCTTCACTCAGATGTCTGATTCAGCACCTGGTGGTGATTCGATACCTCCAGATGTGACGATAACATTCCTGTTCTTCTGCTTCTGGTGATGACAAATTGCCAACCTCTTGCTTTGTTTCTCATGTTCCCTGGGCAACTTAGCTCCACTACCAAAGCTGGAAAGATTTGCCATAATACTAGCCAGATTGAGGAAACTTGTCAGAAAAGCTTTCTTATTTCTGGCCTTTCGGAAGATGGTCAGCTTTTTTTTAAGACCTTTAACTTCCTTCTGTAGAAGACCTGGTAGCTCCCACTTCAAGGAGACCACAGGTAAGAAGCAAATATGACACGTGGTTGAGACCAAAAGAACAGGTAATGCTCTTCTCGTCCTGATCACTGCATTTGTAGAAGAAAGCTCTTAAACTCCCAGAGAAAAATCTCCTGTATGAGACGCCTGTTCAGACTTTATCTTTTTTCAAGTGTTATTGGTTCAAATAAACAATTCTACTTTTCTAGCAGAAGTGGTTCCACTTTTAAAAGATACACAAAAAGTCTTAGCAGTGTTTGACAATGATATAGAACGAGAAATTGATACTATGCCAAAAAAAAAGTTTTAAAAAGGATTAAAAGATCACTATAATACGGATTAAGAAAAGAAATAGTAGAATATTTTTCTCTCTTTTTTTTATTCAATGATTAATTCTCCAGGAAAAAAAAGTCAGACAAAAGATATTTTTACTGCCTATAAGCTTAGCTATGAAAAATATGCCTACCTTATTTTTTATGGTATTTCAGCTTTTGTTCTGTGGCTTTCAGTTTATTTTTTCAACTACAAAGACAAGCTTTTTACTGTTGTTTAGTTCATTGTGGGTGAATACGAGAACTTTAAATGTACTTTATGTCGTTGTGATCCACAAACCAAAATAATATTAGAGAACTGACAAAGTTGGGTCTTTGATAGTAGAATAACTGGAAACCACTGTGCATCAGTGCAGTAACAGGGCCCAGTTCTGCTGCCATTCAAGTCGACAGGATTTTCGCTATTGACTTTTATGAGAGTGGGGTCAGATTATATATTGCACAGAATTAAATACCCAGCAGGCTTTGGTTTTTCTTAAAGGGCTAATTCTTCACACCAGATTGCTGGGAGCTGCCATGGCAATGGAGAATGAGCTGCTTCAACCTTTCCTGGCAGTGCCATGTTTTTGATCTGGGCTACAAAGGATCGCTGAACATGAACAGACCTGGTGGCTTTGTAAACCAACCCCAGAGTGGCTGTGAGCATATTTTGCCCCACATCCCACCCACTTTCACTCCACACAGCTGCCTCGCAAAGAGCTTGCCCTTGGCCTGTTTGAATGCACCTGGGAGCATCCTAGCCCACGGAGCAAGCTGAGGCAAGCGTGGTCCCTGCAGCTGCTGCAGAAAGCACACCTTCAACCCAGGCAGGGGCTGCACTTACAGACCTGCAAGTATGGAAAACAGTCAAGTCTGCTCTTGAAGGTGGTGTTGGCATAGTCAATATTCTCTCTAGAGATTTCTGGGGAACCTCTGAATGCTCTCCGTGACCCAGTTCGGTCTCTGTTGCACCACTGTTTGCCCGTAGCATTACCCCCGTGTAGGTGGAAAGAAAAACATGTTGTCTGCCAGGTACAGCTGTGGGAAAGGGCTAGGTCCTCCCTGCTCTGAGAGAAGCATCCCTGCATACTCTTAGGAGAAGCTGTAAGGAGAAGAGCAGAGCTGGGGTGTGCAGGAATTAAGGGCTAAAGCTGCAGCTAGCACAGACCAGCCACGCTCTAGGGACGTGAGTGATGCTACCCTCACCTATGCCAGCTGAGGATCTGGCTTCTAGCATCCTTCTTGGCCATCAGAAAGGCACAAAACGCAACGTAGCCATGAGCAAAAGAAGAATCACAAAGCGCTTTGCTAGCAGCAAGGGTTAGAGAGCTGTATCGGTTCCTTCAGTCACTGCTGGAGTCCCTGCTGCTGGCCTCATCACCTGCCTGTTTCAGGCAATCTCTTCTCTAGGCTACCTTAGCCATCTGGTAAGATTACACACAGAACAAAGCAGCAGCAGCAGAGGAGAAGAAGGAGTTGGGGTGGGGGGAGTTGTTCATCCTGCCTTCCCCCTACGCCTCCTTTTCATCCTCTGAATGCGTAAATCCTGGCGGTGGCCTGGCTCCTCACAAACTCTGTGTGCAGACGTAGCCAAGGCCATTTGATTCAGCTCTATTGGAAATCTGATTTCTCGTTGGTCTTACACAAAGGTCTATTAATTAGGGCTGATAGAGCTTAGTAAAAAATCTGCTTGGCTAGCAAGGGCACTCACTCGCTCGCTCGCGCTTTTCTTAGATCTTGCCAAGATCTCAAAAAGAGAGGGAGCTTAATTACAGTCAGTGGATTAATCTCCAAGGGAAAGAAATTGTAATTAGCTCTTTGAAATGTGCCACTTTTTCTTCTAGGCTTTCAGAGTTTGTCAGTGTGTCTGTCTGTCCTTCTGTAGGACTGGAAAAAAGGTAATTCTACACAGCTTTTATGCTCGTTTTTCATCCCAAGCCAGAGGTGCAAATGGCAGCCCGACTTCATAAACATTTCCAGTTGATCTTGAAGACACTGTTGTTTCCTCAGTTTCTCTCTTAAGATCCTGCTCGCTGCTTCCCGCAGGGCTACTCTCTTTAGCTGCAGTCACTAGTGGTTCTGCAGCCAAGGCTGTGAAGGTCCTCTGATGTCTCTTTGAACTCCTACCATTTCAGTTCTCCACTTCATCAGAGTAGCAAGGAAAACTTGGGGTTTGACTCCCATTTTGAGCTGTTCATGTAATGGCATGAGCCCATCAGTGATCAATGGGAAGGCAATAAACCCAGCGCCTTGTAGTCTATCATTTATGTTCACGTTCAAGTAGTTTTGAAGGTGAACAGGAGTGTTGGAGAGAAAATCTAAAGCAAGGCATTGCAAGAGATTTCAGTGAATTCCCATTTCTCACGCATGGGAATTAGGCACAGGTTTAAAAATCACCTTGATAAATGAGAATGTGTCCGGCAAAGACACACCAAGCACTCTGATTTATAACAGTCGTTGAATCCAGTCGTGTCCCTGATACACAGCACCTTTGCTGTTGAGTTTGCATATATGCAAGCTAATTTTCCAGAGATGTACACTGGGGTACATCACACATTGGCAGGCAAGATCAAGCCCTTTATGTGTACACATTGGCAGTGTATCAAGGAGAAGAATAAAAAGAGGAAATGAAATACTCTCCTACGGGGGAGCGAGTATGGAGAGAGCCTTCAAGATGTATATCCCTTAATCCTTCTGCGTAGTATATCATCATTCCTCAGCAGTGCAGTAAAGCTATCCCTTCATTAAGACTCTCAGTCCTAGGGAAGGTGACCCAAACTCCCCTTCCATCCATTTGAATCTTGCTCTGACAGCCAGTGACTTGTTAATTATTAATATGAAATATTTGACGGTACATAGAGCAGCTGAACCCGGTTTAATGTATGCTCAGGGCGACTCTCTGAAGCTGAAATCAGCCATTCTGATGCTTTGGATTTTTCTACTGAAGTTTTGCCTTTTGCTTCCTCTTTTACTTCTCTGTCTTTCTTTCTTGTGCCTTTGTGCCTTCATGCTGAGTGCCTTCTTTCATCTCAGCGATGAACTTAGAGGTCTGCATGTCAGTTCTGTTCCTTTACTTACCGATCAGGCTTAATGGAAAAATAAGAAACAGGATACAAGCCCTAGTTTTGCCCAGTCCCCAGAAACCCTATTTCTTTCTTCCATCTGAAATGGTCAGTCTGTCCAGTGGTACATGCTTTGAAACACTGCTCATCTCCGCGTACCCCTGGAGTTTGAGCTGTGGTATTAGCTTCCACTGTAAGTGAAATCACATCACCCAGAGTTAAACATGTGCTACATGTGGTAAATACAGGCTTTGGAAGACTTATCTTCTGGCTTAGGGCACGCTTTTAGGATGCAAATCTCCTCTATAGAATTATTTGCTTGCTATGAGATTATGATTTGCTACCTGCGTGCTTTATCGACACGTACATTACGGAGGTCATAACCACCCACCCGCCCGCCCTGGGTACAGCCACAGTTACTTACAGAATCTGTTGCTTTATCATGCAAAACAGAGGGATATCATCTGTTTGACTCCCATGCAAGCTCTTTAGCACTGATTTTTCAAAAGCATTTTCCTGTCTCGGCTCAGGTCACATTTGGCTACATCACCTTCACCCTTTTTTTTTCGTGCAGCATCTCCCGTGCTGATCAAGAGAATCCACTTTAGCTAACACCCCCACACACACTCCTCCCATTTACAGGTTCCTATTTTTGTTCACCTGCTTGCATTTTGCTCTTTTGAGAGCCATGAGCCGTGATAATACTCAAGGGCTGTGCCAATATGGTCCAGAATCCAAGCTTAGCCCTGGAGAAAATCCCTCTCCTGACTGGCAGGAGCAAGCCTCAAAGCACCCCTGGTGTTATTATTTCCCTCGGAACATGCGAGTCAGCTCAGTTAAAGCCTCTTTGGAAACCTGGCCAGGAGACCATTCAGCAAAACGTAAACCAGCGCAGCTATTTCCAGGTAGTCCTAATATCAAGCATGGCAAAGACACCGGAATTTGGTAATGCCTGATTGTCTGCTCTTTCTCGCTTACTGTACTGCTTGCACTCATTTTATGATCACCAGAATGTACACCGCAGCTATACACTTATTATATGATATATGCCCATCCCTCTCTAGGGAAAGATGTGAGCATGCATTTAAGCAATATTCTGTTGTATGCTGTAATTTTAACTCATGTTAGAGACCTAGCAAGCAGCACCCAGCACAAGCAACAAGCCCCAGTCCTCGTTTCTCTTCTGCCCGTCCAGCAGTCACACTAAATTATGCACGTTGTTTTTCCTGAAGAATCTCTTTAAGCGGCATCACAAACCAGCAGCATTTTCAACGCAGAGGCAACCTTTGTTCTACTTAGCACAAAGTAAGACTCAGCATCTGCGTGCGAATGCAGAAGGAGAGGTGATTTGGAAAGTATTTTGGAAGAGTTTAGAGAGCAGGATTGAGATTTTTTTATTATTATTATTATTATTATTATTATTATTATTATTATTGGAAATTTGAACATTTTCTATCACATTAACTGACTTTACAGCAATTTATTTTGCTGCTATCATAAAGGGAGGTAATGAACCATGAAGTTTCTTCGGGAAATTGTCAGCATCTGCCTGCAAATAATTTTCAACCACATGTGAGCCATGAAGGAAGAACACAGTGTTTCAAAGAAAACTGCTTGTCCACATCCTAAAGGAAAACCAGTCAGTGTCACTAGTGTTTGACACATTCAGGAGAAAGGTCTGGTTTAAAGACGTGTTGCTGGTATGTAACAATGGAAAATTTAGATGCATGTTAGTCATCTCACAGATAAGATTAACTCCTTTGAAAGCATATGTTTCCGCAGATGGATAATCGTAGTGAAAGGATAATCAATAAAACGAGAAGAAATTCAACAACCTGCTTTTTATTCTCTTAGGGATTTCATTTTTTAAAACAATTATCTCTCCGTTATCTGTGACACCTCCTTTGTTCCTCACAGTAGGTGCCTAACACTAAATCAAAACCGAAACCCATATCTAATCAAAGATAATAGGAAATTTGAAAGATTTCCTTATCAGTTCCAAACACATACAGCATCACGTAGCAGTTATCTAGGATTAGGAAGCTTTCTGGGTGTGATTCACTGATAGCATTTACATCATATCTTTGTAGCTTTAGTGACAAACATGGTACTGAAGAATAAAGCAACATCCTCAGGTTGTGATATGCTGGAAATCTATGGGAAATGGATTCTCCATGCCTAGTGCCTTGTGTGGTCATTTATACAAGTGCAAGGGGAATATAAAATGCAACCAGCTATACATGAAGCACTTTATTCTCAGTATTCATGAATGTAATTGACTGTGGAAAGTACCTGGCAGTGAAAAGTCAAGCTCATGTGTGTTTTAATCTTTAAAAGTTTCCCAGTGATAGAAAAGTTGTACATTTCCTCTATTCAAGCTTTCATTCTACGCAGTTAGAACATCTATCATTCCCTCTCTTGGGTCTTTTCTTCCTTGATGTAATAAGTAAAAAGAGGGTTTCATCTTTTTTTTTTTTTTTTTCCCTTTCCTGACATTATATCATTAAAAGTATCTCAGACCTTGTTACGACTTCACACAAAACACTGGTCATTGACATTTCTCTGACTGTGAGAAAGCCAGTGTTTGTCTTCATACCAGGTTCACTGCCCAGAGAAATGACTCGCTAAACTCATCACAAGCAGAGAGTTAGAATTCATTGATTTACTCATTTTCCCCTGTGCTCGTCACTTTAACAGCTGAGCATTTCATAACTTGTGAATGGGTTTATCTCTGAAGTATATCAGTAAGGTAAAGAAATTTTATTTACTTCCATTTTACTGGCGAAGAACCGAGGCAATGTGAGATTAAGTGACTTGTCACAGGTCGCAAAGGAATCCAATAATGCATCCAGGAACAAAAGCCAGACCTCTTTAGTGCCTTAGTCACAAGAACATCTTTCTTCTCCTTCTCCCTTAATAACCTCTAACTCATTTCTTCCACAGATTCTGTATCTTGCAGCAGTCTGTGTCTCTGTTCACAGCTTGCTTGCTTTTACCGTAATCCCATCAAACTCTCCATCCTTATGGTGCCTTCAAAAACATTTTATATTTATTTCTGGTATCAATACAAACAAACGATCACAGTATTCTCAAAGTAGTATTATAGCAAACCCGGCATGAAACAGATGGAAGAAATAAAATGAGGTGATGATATGCCACTCTAACAATACTGAGAAGACAATATATTGCTAACAGCACTCCCAGTCTGCTGCTTCTCCACGTCGTGTGAAAAAAGGCTTTGTTAACAGAAATCATAGCTAGTTATTTACCAGTATTATGGTTAAGGTTTGCTTTTACTTGGTTTTCATCTGAGAGAAGGACATGTAGCAATTATTCCCAGAGTACATATCTGTAGCATAAAAATAGCAGCAATACCTGGTTTCGATTATGCACCGTAGCGGCATTTCCTTGGCTGGGAAGACGAAGAGAAGGAGAGCTTGTGGCGCTTAAGTTAGACGAAGAGGAGAAACACAATATTTTGGATGCCGCTTTATAGATGCTTATCCCACCCATCAGTCTTGCTGCAAAAACTAATAAAGCATAGCAGCCAATGGATGGTGTCCACCAGAGTATCTGGGGTCAGCAACAGTCTCAATTACAGTCACGTAACACCTAGCGAAGTCGATGGGACAGGGCCTCCAGAGGGCTGCAAAGTAATTTCTCTGGTGTGTGGCTGGTACAAATCATTTCCATTTCGTAAATGACTTATGACCAATTTGCACTGGTATCAGTGAGTAAGCAATGCAAAAAGCCATGAAGAATTTGAAGGCAGAATTGATCTAATTGAAGGCAGGATTTCTCCCTGTTTAACTGAACTGAGATGTTTTCAACCTGGTCATAGGTCGTGAAAAGGGTTTATTCTGTATCTGAGCTGGGATTCCTGAGGATGGCCATCTCCTAGCTCCCCAAAATTCCTACTGTGCTTGCATTCCATACGAATTTAGCTTACAAATTCTGCATGTCATAGAATCATGGAATCACAGAATGGTTCAGGTTTGAAGGGAACTTAAAGATCATCTAGTTCCAATCCCCCTGCCCTGGGCAGGGACACCTCCCACTAGACCAGGCTGCTCAAAGCCCCATCCAGCCTGGCCTTGAACACTTCCAGGGATGGGGCATCCACAGCTTCTCTGGGCAACCTGTGCCAGTGCCCCACCACCCTCACAGTAAAGAATTTCTTCCTAATATCTAATCTAAATCTCCCCTCTTTCAGTTTAAAACCATTACCCCTCATCCTACCGCTCCACTCCCTGATAAAAAGTCCTTCCCCATCTCTCCTGTAGGCCCCCTTCAGGTACTGGAAGGCTGCTATAAGGTCTCCCCAGAGCCTTCTCTTCTCCAGGCTGAACAATCCCAACTCTCTCAGCCTGTTCTCATAGCGTAGGTGCTCCAGCCCTCTGATCATCTTCGTGGCCCTTCTAGTAGCAATCTTGGGCCCTTTCTAAGAAACATCATAAGTCTTCTCGTCCACCCAGCTCTGATTGTGCAACATGGCTGCGGAGGCTCCTGGCAGGGAAGAAGCTGGCGCACCATGCACAAAGAGGAAGGCCCTTCTTCTCATCAGGGTCAGTGCAGCCATCAACAGGCTCAGAAATGCACCTGAGCTCAGAAACAGACCTTCACTTTGGGTAGGTTTTATCTCACCATGACTTTCAGGATGAATACCACAATTCTTCAGCAAATTTTGCCTCAGCAGTATCATCCAGAACTCTCCTAAAATAAGGTATAGACTCAACTGAGATATTTAGGATAAAATGGTTCCCACTTACTTTGCCTAAGTTTACTCTACAAAGTTTCACTAAGTTTCAAATCAACTGAGGGTAACTTTGTGTGCTGATGTTCTAGCCTGCGACCTGTAATTTGTCCCTCAATGGAAAATAATTCAGTGTTTCACCCACAAAAAGTACTCAAGACAGTTTTATTCAGCTCCCTCAGCACTACTCGTGTACTTACAGTGGGGCAAGGAGTGGAGTAAGAAAATCTCCAGGATTTACAGAAGTGATGTACAGGCCAACTCCATCAACCACTTTCATCCAGGCCTGGCACCCAGCTCAAGGAGTGGGACAGAAAGACGAGCTGCTGGAACTACTGAACCTTCAGCTTTTTGCAGCTGGCAGGAGGATTCTCGGGGACCACCACGTACGAGAGCAAACTCATTTTCTCCAACCATTTTCAAGGTCTGGCTTGACAGAAAACCGGTCCAGAATTGGCAGTGGCATCCCTGGTGTGGATAAGCATCCAGGCAGCTCTGCAGCAACAACCGCATCCCATGGCAGGGGAAGACCCTTTGCATGGTGCCACTGAAGGAGTGGCTGCTGGTACGTCACCACTCGTGGACGCTACATCAAAATCCACTGGAGAAAACATCATCCCTTGACTTCGAAGAGTGCATTTCTGGAGAATATGACTATTCTTGTTTATTAATCAGAGTGAGGAAAGATGGATGCGTTATCCAACTAGTCTGGTAACATCCTGAAAACAGCATGTTTTCAGGAAGTGCCTTAGGTCTTTAACAGAAAAGTCTAGAAATCATAACAACAAAAACATCTCAGATAATTAGAAACACTACTATTGGGAGTGATGGCTTTCTCTCGTTATGTTATAAAACAGAGAAACTCACCTTTACATGAATTTCCAGTAACCTCTGTTTTTCTGACTCTTTTATACACGCTGTCCTCATAAGATTTTTATAGGATGCAACAAAGAAACTATTTCAATAAAGCTTTTCTTTCTTCATGTACTGAGGAACTATAACTTTTCATTTAGCCTTTTAAGATATGACACATCTTTTGACACTTTCTGACTCCCGGTACGAGGCAAAGGCAACTTCTGAGCTTGTGTTTTGGTTTTCCTTCTCTTTTTGATCTGTTTAGCTGAGCCCTTGTCAGTTGAGAAAGAATTTTTAACTCATACATTTCTGGATGCTGGAAAAAAATTGCTTCTCAGTAACACCCTAACTGCTGCAGTCAAGAGCTGCAGCGGAGCTCTCTTCCACTACATAGGGCTGGACTCTGTTTATCCTTTAGTCCATCCTTGATTTCTCTATAATGCCCCACTCATCAAAGTTTTCCTCTGATAAGCTCCCTTTAATAACTTTCTTATTTATTACTCTTTATCACCCTGGCTATTGGCTTTAATCAATAACATAATCCCATCTGCCCTAAAGATATCACTAACTCCGTAAATAAAGATAAGCTTACTGCTCTTTCCTTCCTTGGTCCTTACCCACTTTCTCATCTACTTTAGAGCAAAACCCACAAATACCCAACTCACTAATTTATTATTTTTCCTTTTTTCTGCTAACATTTACATTGGCCATTTTGGATCTTTAAGACTGAAATACTGAAATTAAGTTGTCGTAATTTTTCCTATGAATATGCTCCTACAGAGGTTAATGAGGAGTAGGCTAATTTGCATACTCAGTTAAGAAAATAAAAACCCCAAATGTCCTTGCGTGGATATACAATAACACACATAACACTTTTTGCAACTGAATCTGGGTTTGATGATAGGTTCATTTTTCCTTTGGATTAACATTAAGACAACATTTTGCCCAGTCACGCCCATATTCAT
Source organism: Fratercula arctica (assembly GCA_947846985.1). NCBI lineage: Eukaryota > Metazoa > Chordata > Aves > Charadriiformes > Alcidae > Fratercula > Fratercula arctica. The sequence goes on from CANTUZ010000003.1 coordinate 84,143,543, forward strand.
TTACAGAATTTAGCCCTAAGCCAATTCAGATATAATTATTATTATTTCCTCCTACTTCCCTTTAAAGTACTGTAGGCATAGCTTGCTTTGAAATGAGCTGGCCAATTTTTTCCCATGAAGTACATAAAATAATCCACTACTTACAGCACTCACTTCTATTCTCTACTTTACACAGCACATGTAGTTCTCATGATGAGAGAAAAGAAGAGATTAGTTTTCTCTCCTTTTTAATTAATCCGTTTTGTACCACAGCCATAAAAAGAAGGCAAAGATAACCTAGTCAAAAGGTTTTTCTCTCTCATGACCTTCTCAGAGACGAGTTAAAATGAAAATTGCTTGGAATGGGAGGCTGGGTAAGGCAGTGAACTAGCCGTGCATCGTTACGGGTTTGGCTCAATGCTAGTTCACATCAGACATAGAAATTAAGTTCGTGGTCTTGTCCCGAGCTGCGTTTGTACAAATGACAAGCTCCAAGAGGGCACGCTGTAAGTCGCCCACGCGGGCAGCCGAGGGGGGCTGCTGGCTGCAGGTGCTTTATTTCAGCTGTGGTCCTCGGGTCAGGCGCTCTCAGTATTTCCCACCAGCTCCTCGTTCAGCCCCACTCTCGCCTCCTCCCTCACCCCTCAGCCCATCTCCCTTCCAAAAAATCCTCACTACTCTTCTTAAAAAAACACAGTTTTAATAGATGAGCTTGACACAGAGCACAGAAGAAACCATCTGCAATGGTTATAACGGGGCAGTTTATGAGCAGCTGACAGGAAGAAAGTATCTGACAACCTTAAGTTAAAGTTGTTCTCCTGGCTAATATCGTTGTTAATGATAATAATATTTCAAAAAAATCAAATGCCTCACTAAATTATCACATTGCACTGCATTATCACACTGAACTGACGCAAGCAAAACCTTTATAAGAAATTCCTGAGCCTTAAAGGCTGTTTTAAGGCAGGAGTTGCTGTGCTGGAAGAAGGGCAGGGTGCTATGAACTTCAGAGATGTTGCCTCCAGGACAACACTGGGGGAGCCTTCACACAGACATGTTAGAAATTCTGCCCAAACCAGCTCAGCACAAGTCACAAGTAAACTGTAAATAGATAGTAATTCAGAGGGAGGAGAGAGAGCAAATAGCCAAAGATATTGAGATAAACAATACATAATTATTCAAATAGACTAAACATAAATAAAGCTGCATGTGTGTCTCTGTAGGCCCTCCGGGTCACTAAGGAATTAAGGATGCAATTAACAAGGATTAAGACATTTTCAAGAAGCTGAATTTATTATTTGCATTTGTCTTCACTGTAGTGGGGGATTTGGAAATTTATGGAAATGATGAGTGTGATAGTACGAAGATAAACATTTCTAAAGAAGATGTACTGGAGCAAGTTGAGAAGAGCAAGTTGATGAAGTTAAAAGAATTTAGGAGTGTTCAGAAGCAGCCAAACTTCAGAACAGAGTGACTGGCAAGAGCCTGCAACACGGCTTTGAAAAACAAGGGTGTTTCCTGAGACTAAAGAATTTCCCTGTTCCAAAAGGTGAGTCAGAAATGAACGTAGGTAATGCCCACCCCAGGGCTGAGGATGCCCACTGCGTGCAGCCACGGACGAGGTTAATTTGGGGGTGCAGGATCAGGCCAGCTGGGCTGCAGCTCTCCCCCCTCAAACCTGCAAAAAGTCCCAGCGAATTAAGGAAGTGGGAAGGGGCAACGGGTCTTCAAAATGCTTCTGACAAAGCTCCTCATACCACAGCGATGGGTCAAGCGACAAATTGTGGATTAGTAAGCTGCATTATAAATGCATTAAGTGATAGGAAACAAATAATCTCAGTACAGTCCTGTGTGACAACGGTAAATGCTAACCCCCTGGTGACTTAAAGGTTAACCCTCACGTCTTCCCATTTCCATTACATCTATTCGCTCATCGTGAGGTTTTATGAAGAGGCTGCCTGAAGAGAAAGGGGAACATTTGCCTTCAGGAAAGCTGGGGTTTCCTTGACTCCCCCACCCCCAGGATGACACTACTAGGTCAAGCAGCCATGCCAAGGCTCATACTAACACATTATCCGTTCTAATTTCTTACTATCATCGGGGATGTTATTTCACACCTTGCTGGCTGTGATTTTTCTTCTGCTGTGTCATCCTGCCACCTCAGAGCCTGATCTGGGAAGCAGAGCAGGCGAAATGCAGAATGCCCTGGCTCCGGGGCTGTTCCTGGGATGATTTTTCACAATGATTTAGAGAGGAGTGACAAAGTGTTGCTGAAGTTTATGCACGCTGCTGAGACTGAAGGGCAGCATAAATTATGGAAGACGGCGAGCGATTTCAGTAGATCACACGTATACACCCCAGGCATGTAAAATGTAGTCTGAAGAATACAACGTAACACACACGTAGCTGAAATAAGTTTCTTGACATGAAATGGCATTCTCTTCACTCAGCGGTTTTAGGAAAATTCAGTATAGCTTGCAGAAGACATCCCTCCCACCTCTCCCAGGACACAGGTAATGACACTTAGGCAAATAAAACAGGACGAGCCATGCTAGATAAACACTGACACACCACAGGCAGCTCCAGACCTCTGTATTCGGCAGGCTGTATCCCCTGTGTGGAGATCATTGCTAAACAAGGGCTGTGATTTGGGTTTTGTTCTGTTGTTTGACATAGCTGGAGCGACAGCTGAAGAGATCCTGGGAAAGCTGATGGAAACAGAGGCATGGGTGACATTGGGTGTGATGGAAGCATCCAGCAAAACACGCAGGTGTCCATCCTCACTGTTCATACAGGCTGCTCGGGCCCAGCCCTTGCAGCGCTCCCAACTCACCCGGTGCCTCTGCCTCACACCAAAGGGGCCCATGGGGCTCGAGAGCCTGCGATGAGCCACCAGACTCATCGCTTTTTCTTCGCAGTCTGAGCCCGTTGCCTGACCCCCTTGTCACCCTGCTCCTCCTTCCCCACCCCACCGCTCTTCCCTGGACTTACAGCATTGCCCCTTGCTAAAATGCAGAGGTGCTGCTGGCTCTGTCCCACAGCAGATGCTGGGGAGCCTCCACGCTGGGGAGCACTGAGCGGGCAGAGCACCTCCTTGTAGGGTGCTGGGCGGGGGCAGAGGTGCCTCATTGCTGGAATCTTGAGGCTGCAGGTCCACGCAAGTCCAGGGAGCTCTGCCCTGTCCCCAAGTCTCCCATTCCCATTCCTCCCTTTGCACCAGCCCTGGTCTCGTCTGATCTCCTGGTCAGCTGGTTCAGGAAGTTAAGCTGGCAGAAAACTAATCCTGCAAAGAAATGTGCAGCCACTTTAGCTCCCAAACCAGCTTACTACAAGGTCAAACAAACACCAGTGTCTGCCCGAGGGGCAAACGGCAGGGGAGAGGCGGGAAAACACAGCCGGAGGTGGGGACAGGATGGCAGCAGTGCCCACGAGGGCTATTTGGAACTGTCTTGGAAGCACACCCTTAGGCACCAGTCTGCTTGCCACCATCAAAACTGATGCTTGTCTGCACCTGAGCAGCAATGACAGCCTCAGGTCACAAAGGCCAGCTTTGAGATGAAAACCTACAGAGTTTGGGCACCACTTTGCTTAGGAGGCACCTCTCTGTTCAGGAGATCAGGGTCACGCCTTTAGGCTTCAGCACTTAGGCCCCATGGGAGGTAGTTAAGCTTTTTTTGGATCTCCTTTACCTTCTGGTATTACTGTTACAGTCTGTGTGCTGGATTTAAGTAACCATTTTGAGATGTACATAGAAGAAACCCACAGTCAATGGGGAGAGCACAGAGAGGATTATTGCTCTGCTGTAATGCAGCCAAGACCCCTCGGCAATCATGCTCAAGGTCATTCAGGGTCATCAAAGGATGTTTTGAAAAGGTTGCTTGCATTCTTGCCCAGGAGAGGAGAAAATCTGGAGTAGGCTGGGAAGGAGAGGGAGTCTCACAGGCATTGCATGTTTCCACAGAGCACCCTGAGTGGAGCTCCAGCTACTTCAGGAGGAAATGCTGGAAGAGCAGAAAGGAGCTGGCATCACTGCTGCCTTCCCTGAGCTTCTCCTCTGCCCGTCACTGCCCTCTCCTTCACAACAGTGGGAGGCTGCGTGGCCAGGCAGCATCCCCTGCCTGCAGGCAGACCTCTCACTCTCGTACTGAGGTGAGGCGCACAGAGGAACCTGTCCAAACCTCCTAGAAGGACAGAAAGCGGGAGCCACTGCCCTGTGCCAGCGAAAGAAATCTACCCAAAGCAATACTTTTGCAAGCAGGGGGTGGGAAAGAATTAACTGCTCCAGTCAGGGAGGACTCAAGGGGATGGGAGTGGTAGCTTGGGTATTTTTCATCTAGACAATTAGGTCTGATCCTTGGGGCAGTGGGTGTTAGGCCAAGGCTGTGAAACTCTCCCTAAACTAGCAAAGCACAAAGCTTCCACGCAGTGTGTGCTCAGCCCCAAGAACTTCCTGGTAACTCAGGTTATTGAGGCAGATTGTTGATTAGGATCCAAGAGAGGATTAGAAACTCTTTTAAGCATAAATAGTATTTGCAACTGTGTGAGTTAAGCAAACGGATACAAGGGAAATCAAACCTCGCGCTTCAGGGCATAAACTGCTCTCTTGTGAGTCAGGATCAACCTTTTTTTCCTCTATGCATAGCATCTCATAATTAGCGAGGGCTTGCTGTGGTTTTGATTTGCTCTGAAGCATCAGTTACTGGCCGCCGCCAGAGGCGAGATGCTGGACTAGATAGACCCGTGATGCCTTTCTGTAGGGCAACTCTTTTGTTCCCGCGTTGGCAAAGCTTTGTGGGAAAGCTTGGGTGATTCACGTCTTCAGCAGCTCCTGGTCTTACCGAGCATTGGCCTCTCATTTCCATAAGCACCAAAGTCACTCTGAATTGCTACAGAAATAAAAAGGCAACCTTGCACGAAGGGTTATTTATCTACACAGCGCAGACAGCATTTATTTACTAAATGCAAAGACGCTGTTAGGACCCGCATGGGTCATTTTTGCTAGCAAGAAATTAATTATTTTCTCTGTTCCATTACAGCTGCAAAGAAGTCACACAACTTCCAGAAGGTCTTGCGTTTTGAAAAATATACATTTCTGTGTGCGTATGCACATACATGTATGCATGTATATATATAAATATAAGTTGCTCCAATAAAAGAGTCTGAATTACTAGCATTTCCTTACAAATTAAAGGCAGGCAAGGACCAGTAATGCAGGTGACAGAGCATGCACTAACAAAGTCTGCCTCTCCACGCTGCCTCTTTGATGTACCTCATCTTTGCCCTGAAGGAATTTCATTATCCTACGGTGAGCCAGTAATGAAATCTGTACTCGGAATCAAGCCTTCATAGAAAACGATATCTTGACTCTTTGTTCTGCACAGACTAACTGTGTGTGGCAGGAATATGTTTCTATTTGTGTGTGATCTGAGTGTACTTTGAATACTGATCTCCAGATAAAAAGGATAGAGATCTAATTTGACAAAATATTAAATTCCTCTATCTCGCTTTATCTAAGCAAATTCTGATGCTTATTATTGTGATGAACATTTGGGGCGATACTTGTAGTGTTCAGCATGTGTGAGAAAAATCTCTCCGTGGAGAATCGAATGGCGTGTCAAAGACCCTGATTTATAAAGAGTGCAGAGGGCTCTTAAGTACTATTTTTAGAACAATGCCGCAACAGATTTACACACAGAGAAAAAGCCCTCCTCTACAGTCACTTAGGAGCAAAGTAGCATTTCACTGCATAATAATGAGGAATTAATTGCTCTTTGTCATCACTTTTTATGCAAATTGCCATAGAACATTTGCCCAATGTGCATTTTACCTTTTAACAAAGAAAGTAGTCATGACAAACTAGACCAAATTTCATAAGCTAAAGACAAAAGTAGGCTGTACCATACATAAATTGCAGCTAGCAAGTCTATTCCTTTGAGGAACTCTATCAACTTCCCATGAAAGTCCATTAAAAGAAAAAAAAAAGGAAAAGGTTTCTTGGCTTACGCGTCTCGTTAAATTAAATTAAGTTCAATTATTAGACAATTGACATTTCTTCTCATGGAATCTGCTTGTCACTCTTTGCAGCCTTTGTTTATTTTTTTCTTTCCACTTGGGATAATCACCAAATATCACCAATTTTTTGTTTCCTTACTGACCGCTTTCAAGCTTTTACTCATATCATTATCTGAATTTCAGACACCACAGGTTGCCAGTTGTTTAAAAATGTTTTATTGGACTTGTATTTGAAAGTAAAAAAAACCCATGTTATCAACCTTGCATTTCATATATGTATTTTCACAACATTTACATTTAGAGTAAACTGACAATTCTTCAAAGAACACCAGAACTGCAACAGCAGCGGAATAACATTTCCTTTCAGCCTAAGAAAGAGAAATACATAATAAATCATCCACATGAAGCTTCCACATGAAGCTTTAATTTTTTAGTCATTCTGCAACTGACACTGCAAATTTGATGCAAAAATTACTTAGATGGCAGACCAGGTCAAAATGTAGACATCCTAATGGATTGCATTGTGTCAAAGCATTTTCTCCAGAAACATCTCAACATGTTTTCTTTTTCCTAAGAAATGTAGGAAGGATATCACTGTGCAAGGAGTTTCTACCTTGCATGTGCAATGAATTCATTCAGTGAACTAGTGGGTCTTTTCAATCTCTAGTTTCTACCAACTTCAAACATAATAGCGAGTTCCAGCAGAGTCCCTTTTCTATTCATATGCTATTCACAGCAGACCTTTGTAGTTCACAACTTCAAGTTAACATAGCAAAGAGCAGTTTTAAATCACTCCAGTAATCAGGGGCCACAATTATTTGCTGCGGATACAAAAAAAAAAAAAATAAAATAATCACACACAGGCTGCAAGCCAATGCACTCTGCTTGCACCTCTAAGACAGAAAAATCACAGAGACTTGACCTCTACCTTAAGTGCTAATGCTTCAGCAACACTATCTATTAATCAAAAAATATATGAATGCAGCTTTTAAATCCCTCTGCATGGAAAGAGCCATCTTCACCCTTACAGAAATATATTTTCTGTCCCGGTCCCTCCTTACAGTGCAAGAACATCCTGCAGCCTTTTTAAAAAAGCAAAAGCAATTTACGTGAGAAGTAAATTAATTGAGCAGTTGATAGCTATTTGAGTGGAAATCCGCAGATTTGTTGGGCTCCATAGTTCTTTGGTTAGTATTAGAGCTAAAATCAAAATCAATTGCCCCTGCAAAAGCCAAAGCCTTCAGTACAGTACTGAAGCACTCCAACCCCGCCTCAGAATTGCACGGTATCATGGATTTGGCCTGGAATAGCAACTCCAAAATACTCCAACATCTACTCCAAGGCCATGAGAGGCAGTGGGGGCCACTGCACTGCTATGGCCACTGTGTGCCTGCTGAGTACCAGTACATCTGCATCCTCCATGTTCCTCACCAGCCCTCCTGCCAGTCCTTCTGAGGCACCTCTTCAGCCAGAAGGCTTCCCCGACCTCCACAGCCTTCTTATGCTCCTGACATGTTTCAGCTACATGAAGCACACATTATTATCAAACTACAGGATGCTCAGGCCTGTCTCTTAAATTTTACATACCCGCATGTTGCTGTGTGTCACTTCCCAGCCCTCCCTCTGAAGGCACACTGATGGGCACCTTGGCCATGCCCCATAACACAGCAGCATCTGCCACCGCCAGGCTCTGCCGAAGCTGGTGGCTTTGAACTCTGCTCCCTCCTCCTCTCCATCTCCACTGCCCACCTCCAGTGCCCCCCTCTCTTCTCCCAGTCCTACCAGCATTGCACTGTCTTCATGGCTTCGTGTTTCCCGCCATCTGCTACATCCTACATGACTCATCCCTCCTCAAGCTGGAGCAGCAGCGTGCTCAGCAATGTCTCCTCCTGCAGAGACAAAGAGAGTGCACGGCCACCACAACAGCATCCCAGCGCTGAGGACCAAGGCAGAGGTCATCAGAGGCACAAGTGGCAGCCGGGCATCCAGTCGACATCACACCACCACTACCAGTTCTGAAGAAACTCCTCCCGACTTGCTTGTGACAACAGCAAGATGTCCTGGGCTGTGGCTGCACAGTCCAGCCTGGAAGGAAAGAAATTTATTTGCACCGAGCCTCTGTTGCAGTTGTCCACCGAAAGCAGAATCATGGGCGCTAGAAAGTCAGAGACGTTACCAACCTGGGACCTTTGTTCGTGCGTAATAATTACCTCAAGGCTTTTACTCTAATTAATGGATTTGGATTTAGTCAGCCTCTGGTGCATGTGCATAAACTCTCACTGATGTTAAAGATCATGTGGAGTAGAAGATTCCTTAGAAATAGTAGTTTCTCCACAAGGAATAGTGGTTTTTTTCTTACCCATCTTCTGTTCCTTCCCAAAATCATGACTTTGAATAAAATCTTGCCAGATTACTGGTATCCTGCCACATGCCAGAACCGCGACCTAGACTGCTCAGAAACATCTCTGTGCTCTTGGATGGAAAAAGTCTCATGACTGACAGTTACTGTCTACAGCACAAACACCGCTCCATGACATCTGGATTAACCTCCATGTGCCCTCCTTGTTCTCCAGTCCCAGACATTTTCCCTCCCTTGGCAGTGCTTAAGAGAGAGGAGCTTCTTCCCAATCCTCTTCTGCATCCCCTAATTTGCAGGACAACCTTGTCAAGGCAGATGCTTTGTCCGCGCTCTCTCAGTTTGCTGCAGATATTTTCACTTTTCTGGGTAACTGTAAAGACAAAGGTTGTTGGAAAAAAAATGGATTACAAGGCTTTTGAGCAAGCTGAGCTAAAACAAGGTTGAGATTTGTCCACAATTGCCCTCAAACACTTTTGGAGCTGATTTGCCTGCGCTGATTCTTAGTGATAGGGGAATACGAACAGAGGTTTAAATATGTCATTACAGATGTCCTTGCTTTTAGAAGCAGACTCTGGGATCATCCAGACCTGCAGAATCAGGGAATTTGCCAGATTTGACCTTTGAAACACTAAAAAAAAAAACCCAGCAAAAAAACCCAACCCCAAAGTCGTTATATATTGTGTTTTAAAAGATAAGTTTAAATGCAAATTCTAAAATGCTACTCACTAATTGTGAATAATAACGAACATACTAAATAAAAAAAAAAAAATTGAAAGCAGTACTAGAGCTAATGAAAATCTCAGAAGGCGGCACTGATTTTAAGACAAAATGGGCAAGGACAAAGCCTTAACCTCACTATCTCCAGGACTTGCTGTGGGGCTGTATTTGGACCGCCTCTCACGGCACTGAACTTCAAGACACCAGAAGGCTGTTAGGATTGGGTTTGCTCTGGGGCTGACGAATTCTGACCTCCTGTAGGACCAACGGAAAGAATAACCTTGAGGCCATTCATCCTATTTGTCTAGCATAGGTGTCGTAATTACTTTTCCCAAATTACTATATGTCAAGCCAAAGTCTGGCAAGCCCAGCAAGCAGGTGATCTGAACACTTCATTTCTCTTTTTTTTTGAAAAAGATAACCACCAGAGAAGACCCTACCATTTGACTTAGTGACTACAGCAGACATGTTTTGGACATAACGTGTAAACCTTAATGATTTCCAACCCTCAATTTCTTGACATATGAAGTCAACAGCTCCTTAAATTCCCATTCTATTATGTTATCTGCATCTATGTTTTTAAAGGTCAATGCCTGCCATTTTTTCCTGCCTTGCTTCCTGACACTGTAATTTTAGCCCCAGTAACAACGCTTTGTTAACACTTCAATATATTTCAAATATTATACCTTGCCAAGCGCCTCAAAATATGATGCCAGAGATCTGATGCTCTCTGCATGGCAAACGTTCCTTTGTGGGCGCTTTTGATGTGATGTCAAGCCACGCTGCGGAGACATCGTGTTGTGGATCTTTGACGGCACGCACCATGACAATGTCTCCTTCGTAGCCGTCACAGCCACTGACTCAGGGCGGGCTGTTTGTCCCATCGGTGCTCCTGGAAACGCAACATACCCGGGGCGTGTGAGAATCCGCTTGCGAAAAGCCATATGGTGCCTGTAGTACAATCAGTAATCAGCTGTGAATTTCTTAATCACGGCAAAGAAAATGATGCAATTTCATGAATTCTACCTGCACAGCCCAGGAGAATATGTGCGTAATTATTAATAATGGCTTAGATCTGTGCACAGGACCAGGGCTTATCCAGGAAAAGCTGATCTTTTTCACCCAGGTGCTGCAGGGTAAAAGGTACTTCGGAAGGAAATGACAATTTCCTCAATTAAAAACCACAAAATTTGTCCTGTTTTTTCCTTTTTCACTCCTTCATTACCATTGTAAAGATCAAGTTGCATAAGATCCACTAACGTGTTGCTCATTCACAGAGGCTTTGAGTCAGCGTGGTTGAATCTGAGGCTGCAACAGAAGTTGTTCCCTGCAGTACTTTCACCTCTTCCCGAAGCACTTTAAATTAGGAATTACCTATCACCAGGAAAAAGCAATTTGTTTTCATAAATACGTGATTGAAATACCTTGCAATACACAGAGCTCTCCAACAAGTGGCACTATTAAGACTATTCAAGTTACGAGATTGATATGCAAATGAGATCTCAGGAAGGGATGTTGGGACATGTTTTACAATACTGGATTCCATTTGAAATCTTTTAAATTTACATATGAAATATGATTGAAATAGATACTCATAATTCAAGTATTCTGGAAAGTTTTGTGTTATCCATAAAGAAAACACTGAAAAGTAGGTCAGGTGCCATAAGCTCAACCAGGCGGTCCTCTCTAAAGGGATAAAGTCACAGCAGTCCGGGGAAACCACCTAAGACATTAGTAAAGGTAACGTGTAAGCAGGAACTCTGTCTGTAGAGTTGAGCTAAAACCAGGTGTTGAACGTTTTTCTTGAGGACAGCACTGCAGCATTCATGGCGAGTTATCCCCCACATATTCATGGGATAACTTCTAAATTGTACCTCTTCACATTTATTTTACCTTATTTTGTTGTCGTTGCTTGACAAACCGTGGATCATTTTGAGAGGCCATACATGACATCTCTTCAAATAATTCATATTTGTCTGGAGTATATGTTTGGCTGTACTTTAAGAAGAATGGTCCAGAAATAGCAACATATACAAAAATTGAGGCGTGAAGATAGTTGATTGCAATGGAAACAGGATCAGACTGGATTTGTTGCTGGAATATAAGCAGTTTGGGAATGAATTGGGAAGCCAATGCATTAAAATGTAATATACGTGATATAAAATCAGCATTTTTAAACAGTACATTTCATTTGGTTGGTGTAATATTCCTTCTGTCCTTGCAAATCAACTCTGCTTAGTTTTCCCCCAGTTTTCTAGTGTTAGACAGAGATATGACGGACCATAATAAAACCAGGACCTGAATGACATACAGGAATCTCAACTCTGTCTTCCATTTTGAGTTGACCACCCTGGTTACAAAATTACCAACAGTATTTGGGTACCAAAAGCTGTGCAGAGGTGCTTGGTGAGGTTTCAAAAAGCCAACGTGCCTAACCCCTGCTTGGCTTTAGCTTCTTTCACTCTCTGCCAATCTCCGTCCTGCACAAGAGCAGTCTGGTTCACACTGAAGTCACTGCAAATTTTATCACAGAGCAAACAGAATTATAAAATCTAAAATGGACGTTTTCACATTACGCTTCCTTCCTTTAAGCCAAATAGGAACATTCAGTTTTAAATGTCGGCCAGGAAGATAAATGGCAATCATTGTGCCTTTCAGAAATGTGCGCTGTGGGCAGAGGTTTATACAGAGTGCTTTGTTGAGTTTTCTATTTGGCCAGCTTTGACTACCTAGAGCCGTATCTCCTGTAGCGTGTTGTAAACAACAGAATATGTGCACTTTGAATGCAGTGGCATAATGGGCACGTAGCATGCTAAAGCAAGCATTAAAAATGCTGCATGGCTTATTTTTATCTCTCAGTCCTTCTCAATATAGTATTTTTATCTCTCATGCCAATACAACATTATTTTTGTGTCTCTAGGAAAAACAAGGCAACACCTGCTAGCGTTTAAACACATGAAAAGTACCTTTACACGCTGTGGGACTTTTCACGTGCTTAACACTATATATGTCTGAAGAACCAGAACCTAAATGGCACTTGTGAGCAAGGCTTTATATGAACATTACTTGGAAAGGGAAAGTGAAGTTTATGAGTCAAATTCTCCAGTGGGGTGCTATTCTGCAGCCACATGTAGCTATGAGAACTACTAAACTAAAATGCTTTTCACTTTACACAAGTGGACAACCGTGCAAAATGCAAGGCAGAGGAGAACTATGCTTTTGAAAAGTAACAATATACAATATTGTTGTTACATACAAAGAGTTGATTTTGTGTTGGCACACAGTATTTGCATAGTTTTCTGTGGTGTAGTAGACTTGGAAAATGCAGGTACCCTGACGCAGCTGCTGCAATTTCAGGAGAAAACATCAGTGTTTTCTCCTGTGAAATAGCTCCACAGATCACTGAAATAACTTCACAGAAATTGCTCCTCTCTGAAAGATATGGAAAACACTATACATTGTCTGTCTGTAATGAAAGGGGGAAACAGAGGATGAAAATGTACAACAAAAAATGACATAAACACAGAAAAAATAACAAACATGCACGTTAATTACTGAACGTGCTTTTGTTAGCAGTAGGTCACCATCATTCTTTATTGACATTACTGCAACTGCAATTTCTTTTTCAAGACCACTGACCCAGGAAAATGTAACCCTCTAGTTATCCAACGCCCTTTAATTAGAGATGTCTCCAGAGATAATCTCACTCACGGTCCCTATTGTGAATCATTTATTTTCTAACTCCTTTTTATCGGCCGTCTTTCATCTTTATGTTTTTCTGCCCTAGCCCGTCTGAGTAACTCAGCCTTGTAGAATGTAGTTTATTCATTTACCCGTTCTCCCAATTGCATTTCATGTCTTGTGGCATTTGGGGTCTAGCTCAGAAGTGCTGGCTGCCAGGCACCGGGATAATTCGCAGGAATCACGGCTTTCCACTGGGTGAAAGCGAGCATGGCGCCAAGCCATGCATCCCACTGGGGTGGGAAAGGGCTCGAAAACAGCCACCTTGCGCTCACCTCTGAGATGAGGCAAAGAACGACCAACTCTTGTGCTGGGAGGACCTGATGGGGTTTTGTTTTTGTTTTTCGTCTGGGGAGCCCTTATCTATTCCTGCGATGTGGGGCAGGGCTGACTCATGGCTGCTGGGTGCTTTGTAGGATGAGGTTTCTCCGAGGGCGGAGCACCTAAAACACCTCCAGGACCAACACCGAGGCAACGAGGGGTGACCGGGTGGGTATTTTTTTACGCTCTGCCATCGCACTCGGCTCCTGGGCCGCCCCTTGGGCAATGCGCCCTTCCTCGCCCTCCGCACGGCCGGGCCTGCCGGGCCCTGCCGCCTCCCCCACGCCTGCCCACGGGGAAGGTGGACACCACCCCTCGCCCGTAGCCAGGGACAGGCTGCTCCGATGGGCCTACCCGGGCCGCCGCCGCCGCCCCTGTCCGCCATGGCGGCCCCACCGTCCCCTCACGGCGGACTACGCCTCCCACAACCCCCCGCGGCCGCCGGCGCGAGCCCCTCGCGCGGGGTCCGGCACCCGCGGCGGCACGGGCGCACACACACACACACACACACACAGAGAGGGAGGGAGCGATCCCGCTCTGCGCATGCGCTAGGCCAAGGGGCGGGGCGGGGCGGGGCGGGGCGGGACGGCGGCGGTGTCCCGCTATTCGCGGAGCGGCCGTACGCCGCTCGCTGTGCGTAAGGCGGCTGGGGGCGGGTGAAGGAAGGGGGCGCTGCGCCGCGCCGTTGGCGTAAAGCGTTGTTGTGAATGGAAGCGGAGGGCGGGGAGGATGATGTCAGCCTGCGAATGTCAACAATGTAGCGATTGAAGGGGCGGGGGCGGCGCGGGGCCGGGGCGCGCGAGGCGGCGGCGGGCGGGCGAGCGGGCGGCAGAGCCGGGCAAGCAGCGGCCGCCGGCAGCAGCGCGACGCCGCCTTCCCTCCTTCCCGCCTCCGCCGGGCCGCCAGCGCCGCCGGCCCCGGGTGCCGCTCCGGCAGCCGCACAGCCGCCGCGGTGCCGTTCGCTCCCCCCCCCCCCCCCCTCCCACCGCTGCGGCTTTCTCTCCTCCTCCGGCCCCCCTGCCAGCCCCCTCCCTCCCTCTCTCCTTCCTTCCCTCCCTCCCTCCCTTCCCCCTTTATTTTTCTCCGCAAGACTTTGGCTCTGGAAGCAGCTGGTTCAAAGCAATCGCCATGTGATGAGCGTCTGGGTCGGGGTTTCTTTTTCCTTTTGGGGGGGGGAGGGTGCAGGTTTCTGACCGCAGAGAAATATTAATAAGAATTTCCGAAACAACAACAGCAGCAGCAACAACAAGAGCCAAATCCCCCCCCCCCCCTCCCCAAACCTCAGCCGTAACAGCCTTCCCCCCCCCCCCTCCCCTCCCCGGCCCCGCTCCACCCCGCCCCACGGCCTCCCCCCCCCCTCACCCCCCCACCTCCAGGCTGCAGCGAGAGGGGCGACCCCCGAAAGTTGCGCGGAGGCGAGGTGAGTGCGCCTGTTCCCGCGGCTCGGCAGCCCCGCCGGGGAAGGGGAAAAGGGAAGGCGGCGGGGGGGGGGGGGGGGTGAGGGTGGTGAAGTTTGGGGGGAGGCTGGACGGGAGGTGTTGCGGGGGGAGGGTGGGCAGCGTGTTTTTCCTCCTCCTCCTCCTCCTCCTCCTCCCCGCGCAGCTGTTGCGCGGGGTGAGGCGGGGGGCTGCGCCCCGGGAGCGGCCGCGGGAGCTTTGCGGGAGCGCTCGCTCGTTGCCGATTCCTGAAAGTGGGAAACACGCGCCGTTGCGTTGCGTAACGGGGAGCGCGCGGCGGGAGCCCCCGTGCCGCCTCTCCCCCTGCGCGCTCCCTCCCTCCCCCCCCCCCCCCCCCCCGCTCCGCTCCGCTCCGGTACGCGCCCCGCTCCGCGCACCGCCGGGCAGGGCGGGACGGAGCCCCGGGGCAGCCCCATCCCTCCTTCCCTCCCTCCGCCAAGGGCCGTCCCGTCGCCTTCCCTTCCCCGGCCCCCGCCGCGGCCACCTGCAGCCGCTCGGGGCCAGCGGGCACCGCGCCCTCCCCTCGGTGTTGTGTGTGTCCGTCCGTTCCCCCCCCCCCCCCCCCCCCCCCCCCCCCCCCGTTTTTGGTGGGTTTGGGGGGAGATGCGAACTCCGGGAACAGTTTCTTGGATGGTTGAAACGGAGCCGTGTGGGCACGGCAGCGCAGCGCGGCGCGAAGACGCTTGGCTTGTCATGAAAGACGGCGAAGTGTGAAATCATGCCTCTCCTTTTGTGGAGCGGGCTATTTTGGTCATGCGGCGGGTGTCTTGCTTGCAGACGCTTCGGTTGTCGTGAGATCGTTGTGCCCCTTCTTGCCGGAGCCCCCTCCGCCCCCCCCCCCCCCCCCAACCCGAGTAATAAACCTCTTTTTTTCACTCTTTAACAATAAACGCGAAGCAAGGGATGACACCTTATTAGAATCACTCTTCAGGGTGTCGGGAAGATTGGGAAATTACAGCATGCCTGTTTGCTCTAGTTGAAGCCGTTGTCAGTGCTTTGGTGATGAAAGCCCTTTTTCGAAGACTTTGGAACTGTCGCTAAACTTGTGCATATTTTAATTTGGTATTCCGGGGCTCGAACTAGAAACAAGGTGTTTTTTTCCAGGCTGGGAATTGTCTGGGATTCTGCTGTAGATGGTGGAATGCTCTGCGGTTTGAAGAGGGTAGTGGTGCTTGGGTAAATTGGCTTCTTCAGGTATGTAAATGCTGAAATTTGAGATAATTGTGTTTGATGAGATGGATAGAATAAAATGGTAAGGTTGTGTGTTAAGCTGTTGTCTATGGGGCTGTTGTAGCAACAGCCTGGAACCGGTGTTGTAGGAGTCTTTACATCTGGCAGATAGAAATAAAATTCCACTTCAGATGTGCGCTTGTTCTTTTTAAAAGCCTGCGTTGCCTTTTGTATCCACCCGCCTGCCCCCTGCCACTGGGATCTGGGCACTTGTGCAGGAAAATGGATCGGCGTTGTACTTCCCTGTGGTGTATTGAACCTGTGCTTTCAGCATCGTTTTTC
This sequence comes from Fratercula arctica, assembly GCA_947846985.1. Classification (NCBI taxonomy): domain Eukaryota; kingdom Metazoa; phylum Chordata; class Aves; order Charadriiformes; family Alcidae; genus Fratercula; species Fratercula arctica. The sequence continues at coordinate 84,159,641 of CANTUZ010000003.1, forward strand.
ACATTTGACCCTCTGGCTTCAAAGGCTGTTCTGAAGGTGCTCTGCAAGAAATGGAAGGAAGCCGTGACTAATTGGAAAAGTAGAGGATTGAAAAATCAGGATCATAGGTCTGGTTTTCCTGTTAGTTTGCTCTGTAACACTGGAAGAGCCGTTCAAACAGATGTACGCCGAGCTGTCAAGTGGGCAAGAAAGGTCCCTAGTGATTTTACAGATAGGGTGGTTGTCAAGATGTTCAGAGGTCTTTTGCAGAAATGCACCACAGAAGCAGAGTGTGCACTTCTGGGCAAGTCTGCTGTGTAATTTGTGCTTCAACAGCTACATTTTTTGAAAACTTTTACAATTGTGAGGGTTGTATGGGAAAGGCGCGCACAGAAGGTGCAGGACTGATGCACATGTTGACAGATCCCGACTGGTTAATCATCAGCAATTGTTTATGCCCAGGTATCTCCCACTGGGAAGCAGAGCTAGGACAGGTATTCCTAGTCCTTTTCTGACCTGGAGGCACATCTCGAACATGAGTTGGTATTAATGTCATGCGTGCTGGCAGGATGTGCCAGTGGTGTAGGTGGGAAACCCTCCTCGCCTTCCCTCTTTGCTTTCTGTCCTTCATTTTGCAGCAAGAAAACATTGGCTGTTCGCTCTGCTGTGCTGGGCATGAAGGAAAGTTAGAGATAGAGCCCGCGTTGCCGGCTGAGAATAACAGTCCAAATCCCAATAAATAGGCATTGACATGGCGCTCCTAATATGAGGTAAATCTTCAACATTGTAGAAGGCCTCAGACACTCATTGAAATTAATGAGTTTAATAAAATCCCCGTACTGTATAGCAATCTTGCATATCTCTTTCTGTGTGCACGTAATTAATGATAAAGAGAGCTGAAAATAAAACCCTGTGTAGATGATGTGTAGTGTGGAATGTGACAGAAGTTGCTTGCCTTTGCCTATTTTAAAACTTTCATTGCTTGATTTTCTGTTCGAAGGGCAATCGCTATTTTTCTTAACGAGGCTGCAATGTGATTGCCAATTAGTTATTTTCCTTAAGGTTTTCTCTAAAATTATCACCAGCCATGAAAAAAAACAATCGGCAATCACTTTTTTTTTTTTTTTTTTTTTTTTGGAATCGATGAAGAACAAAAAGAGATGTTTTCTCATTGTGTGCCTGTGATAATCTTTTTGGTTAGAACTTCACATACTCAAAGATAAAGAGGAGACCTCTTAAAGTATAGCTAAGAGACGTTTATGGCACTAAGCTGAAAAATTAGATGTGTAACATTAATATATGCAAAGTAATCATTTTGGTAGTAATGACATTTTTATGTAATAAACTGTTGGCATAAATTGAATACTGTTTATTGTGTGATGTGAACAGTCTCTTGTGATTTTAATTTAGGTAGTACGAACACGGTTTATATATTCAAATCAAAATGTATGTGCCTTTTTACTTGAAGGAATGCTCTCTGAATGGCTTCTCAGCTTACAAGTTGCGTGAACATACCTGCAGTGTTTAGTAGATCTGGCTTAGCATCTGAAGGCATGCACGCATCCGTCTTTTACCTCTGGGTTTGAATTTCCACCTCGGCTCATTTTGGGTGTGATGGTCGTATGTTAGTGGTTTCTGTGTTGAACTACGTTGGGGGAAATATACCAGTCATTCCATTTATGGGTTGAAGAAAATTTGCATTTAAACTTAAGTTGGTATTAATTAGCTTTCTCTAAGTCTGAGTTAGTCCTGGTGCTTTCAGTGTGCCTCCTGACTACGAATGCTTCAAGAGAATGTGGAAGAGATTCTTTCTGATCCTGCATTCTTTACAGATACTTGAGGAGGTGCCTGAATGATTTTGTTGTAGTAACTGAATGGGCAGTAGATTTCTACCCCCAGTAATTCCCTAAGGTTTTCCAGAATAGTGCTCAAAACGCTTATTCGGCTTTTTGCAAAAATTGGTCATCATTCCTTTAAATTTAGCCAAAAGGCATTAACCTTGGCAGCTGCCTGAATATTACGCATTCATTTGAAGCTTGCATCAAGAAGATGTAAAATGTATGAATATAGCCAGCTGAGTTGCAATGTGTTAATTTTGCTTTTTAGTTAGGCAGAAGCATCTTTGTAGTGGATGGGAGAGAGCACTACTTGCTGTGCCGCTCTTGAACTATGAATTATAATTTAAAAAGCAGGCAAGCAGTGGAATGCATACAAATGCCTTTGTGGCCAGTGATGGACTCGAAGCACCCGAGTTGCTGGAAGTAACGGTAGTGATCAAAGAGCAGACACATGTTCAGAACAGGTAAATAAAAAGGAACAAGGGAATAAGTTCGGAAAAACCTCTATGCTAAAAGTTTACATGTACGGCAGAACTTCGGTCCGTCAAAAATTGGGCTCAGAAGACTCGTCTGCGTGATCTTCATGCAGAAAGAGCGGCAGCAACAACCTGAAGAACACCAGCTGCACTGTGCTGGCCTCTCAGCACACCCAGAGACGGTCCGACCCCATTTGGCTTGAGACAGGTTGCCCACAAAAAGTTCCTGGTGCGGTGAGGGCTGAACCACAGCTCCTGTGTGGGCCAGGGGGGCTGCCCGGCGTGCAGCCCCTCCATGCATAACTCCTCGTCCCTCCCTGATCTCCTTCTGCCTCTGCTCCCCCTTTGCTCTTTACACCTGCTTGGTGCCAAGCTGCCCTCAGAGCAAGCTGGGACGCTTGAGATTCAGTGTCTCGGAGGAAGGAGAGAAGGAGGAGGAGGAGGAGATGGTGGTGGTGGCTACGGGAGCAAGAGGCACCAGGACCTGAGGTACACCGTTTTCTTCTTTTTAGTGTGAAAGGTGACTTAAAAGGGTCAGATCCTCCCAGATTTATTCCCAAGACCTGTAATTTGCATATAGCTTGACCAATAACTTTCTCTGCTATTCTATCATTGGAACAGATGCTTAAAAAGCTGTTAGGGATGAAAACCCCGGGAATTTCCACTTTACCCCTAGTAGGAGTGGAAATGGAAGCTGGAAGCTTATTTTTTCTGCTCCTGAGCTTTGAAAACACTCCCCTGGGCTGTGATGGGTAGATGGGTTTTGGTGCACAGGTTCAAAAGGAGCCTCCCCGCTAAGAAAAACAGGAACTGTTTACTGCTTGTCACCGTGCAGGGCTTCTGGGCTGTGGAGCGGTAATTTTGTTTTTTGAAAAGAGGAAAAGCAGTTACGTCTGTTTAAATAAACAAAATGACCCTTGAGACTTAATCATAGCTACTTATTATAGCTGACATCTACTGAGGTGGGGTTTTTTTTGTGTTTGGTTTTTTTTTTTTTCTTTATTAGTGATCGCTTTAAAATTTAAACCTGTACTAGGAAAACAGGAACTGTAGGTGTGGAGGTGTTCCTTTACCCCAATTTGCATGCAGGCTGTTTTTTATTTCGTGGGTAGGTGTGTTTGGTGGATGTGAGAGCAATTGAACATGTCAGCAGTTTCCTACAAGCTGCTCTTGCTGACTCACGTGTCTGGTGCAGCTTGGAGCTACCCTTGCTATAAACTATCCATAATAGGAGGCGCAGGCAGAAGAGACCGTCGGTGCCGAGCTGTTGTTCAAAGGTTATTTTCAGTTCCCCGGTCACTGCTTTGCTGTGGTTTTCTTCCCCAGTAATATCAAAATACGCTGTTGTTTTGCCAGGCCGCTCCTCTTCTTGCTAGGTGCGTAGTGTAAAGTAGAAATTCATTGCACCATTGCGGAGGTTGTGCTGGATGTGCATCTAGATGCTACGGATATTCAGCAGGACTAAACTTCTGGGGTTTATTTTGTTTCTTTTTTTTTTTGTGAATGGGACGTTAAAAAAATATATATATATATTCCCCAAGCATTGTTCCCAATTTGGATATCGCAAGTCCAGTGTATGAATTGTATTTTCCCTTGCCAATTGCAACCTGTATGGTCTCCTACCCACCACCCTTTTTCATTACAGAAATCTTTAGTGCCAGCAAGGAATTCTGATTAAACTTTAAAAACCTAGATGTTGCTATCTTTAATTTTCAAAATTTTGCTATTTCTTAGTCTGCTTTTTTTTTAACTCCTGTGTGGCGATAACACTGGCCGTTAGTGTGAAAGGATTCCTTCATTTGCACGAAGATGAAAACTTACGCTCTTGTACAACTGCTTCTTTATTTACAGATTCTATTCTGATTACTCATAAGGATCCTAAAACGATAGCTTCTGCTGACTGGTGATTTTTAGCTGATCTTCTTGTTGTGGTTTTTTTTCTTCCCTCCTTTCTTTTTCCTTTCTTAGTCGATCACTAAAGCCTTTGCAGAAGCGGAGTGCATTACCCATCTGCAGCTCTGGATTTACTGTCACGGAGTTTAGATTCATAGCCCTCTTTTGTGTATTTTTCTTGTTTTTGTGGAATCAGGCGAAAAATAAGCGATCTCTAAAAGTGTGATAAACAAAATCAGGTGGTACAAAACAGGTTTTAATAACAAAAAGGTGAGTTCTTGTCACTTGTTTTGTTTTCAGTCAACTACTTCGACCAGCAATGAATAGAAAACCACATTGAGAGCTTTGTAACACATGAAGAAAATGGGTGTTCTTGGTTTCCGCCAATACAAATGACTCATCAGTATCAGTAGGGCTTCTACTTCTAATAATATAACTGTGGAAGACCTTTAAAACGTGTGGTTTTGGCCCCTACTCTTAGTGAAAGGTTGGAAAATATTACTTTGAGCTTTTTTTTTTTTTTTAATTTACAGAAGCTTTAGTGATTTGCAGTGCAACAGTGAAAGATCTTGTACTCTCCAAAGAAAAAAAAAAAAACAAAACACCAACCCCTTATCGTACCACTGCTTGTGGTGCTAAAATCTTCCCCTCTCCCATCTCCTCAGTGTTTCGTGTTTCACCGCAGTGAGTGTTGCCGACGCTTGGCTTCGATGTCAGAGATGTGCATCTGGAAAATATAATCTATTTATGTCAAATGGGGGAAGACTTGGCGCACCACCTCGTCTTGCTGAGCTGCTGTTCTCCACCTCTCTTCCACTCCGGTAAAGAGAGGACAGTAAGATTGCCGAGTGACCTGTATTGCTCTTTGAGCTGTGATCAGAGCATCCAGAGAGGAAAGTAAAGGGAAAATAGGAGTTAAAGAATAAATGACAACTGCAGGATGCGTCTGTCATTACCTAGGAGGAAACGCACGTCTTCCAGTACTGAAAGTGATACTGAAAAAAGGGCAAATCAGAAAGTGATCTATTAAATTCTTCTTTCTCTTTTTTTTTTTTCTTTAAGTAATAGTTTTCAAATGTGCTGGCATCCTTTTAGCTATTTACCTATGAGGCTGAAATCTTTCTGTAAAGGCTCTACCCGGTGTTGAGTGCAACAAAGCAACCCCTAGCGCATACTGCGCTTTGTTTGAAACCGCACCTTGGGGAACACAAGGTTATTTCGTTTTCATATAAGCAGAGCGTGCCCTCACTGCTGTTACAGTTTATGAAGTTTTAATTCTCTTATGCAAAGTATTCTGCTTTTAATGGTAGTCCAATCAGTGTTTCCCGTTCTGCTGCGTTAATATAGAGTGTTGCTGCCTGCTTTCAAGTTGCCTGTGTTGTTATAAGATTTAAAGACTATAAATGAGGCAAAGCTGGTCTTTTCTGCCCTGTTAGAGTGAAAATTCCAATGTTTATGAAACCTCGTGTTTACTTTCTCTGTTGTTGCAATATTTATGCTAGTAAGTTATTCCTTATAAGGATGTGATGGTTCTTTGTTTCTTATTATTCTATTTTAAAAGCAGAGTGTGCTTTTTACAAAATCCATTCTGGGGCAGATCCACAGTAAATCTAGGCCTATCCCAGCTCCCTCAGTGTCAGCAGGCATCTTTTACCACCAAACTGTTAAACATATTTCTGTAGTTAATTTGGATTGTGCTGAAATACCTTGGATGCGTTTGTTAGTTTCTTGTATAACCAGGCTGTGATGGAGAGTCTTTGTCTTGTAGCTTCTTACTGGGAGAGGCGCGCTAAAAATAGAGGCGCAGAAGCCTGTGGAGATATAACTTTGAAACATGTGAAAATCCAGTTGTTTGTTACATGGCAACAATAAGAGAGATTTTACTATTTTCAGATCGGTATAGCAGAAAAGGCCATCTTCCAACTTAAGGGGCTTATTTATGGACAGTTCTTGCAAAAGTTCACAGAAGAATGATTGGTAAGGACTACAAAATACGGTGTTGATGGTTATTCAGAGTTTGAGAGGACATAGGTTCAGTGCTCTGATTTCAGTGTGTCTTTAGAAAATCTTGCTGTCAGAAGTATCGTGAGGGTTGGGTCATGACAAATGAATCTATGTTCTGAGCCCTGCTGACTCAGAAATGGGACTTGAGTCCAAAATTGCTGAGGGCTGGACCTGTGAAGGACAGCAGACAGTGTCGCTACTGAATTTTGAGACACTAACTCTGTTCTGCATCATCTCCTCTCCTTTCTTTGCCTGTGCTCTGGCACCTGTTTCATCCCACAGTGGGCCAGCCCTGAGCGCTAAATTGGCAGAAGATTATTTATTCTTTGTACGTGTAGGGTTAGTTTTCTGCTGGTGGAGTTTACTGCAGGGTCTGGCAAGAACAAGGGATCAAATTAACCCCAAACTTGTAGAAACACCTGGCCCCCAAAGTGCAGTGACTGTCACAGCATCGTGCCCCATCTCCTGAAAGTCACTCTTGTCTTGCTTTTGCAATGGGGCGGCACTGCAGAAAACCATTAGCAGCCTGTGCCCAGCCTCACCTGTAGCTTGGCAGTAAGAGCTTGCTGCCAGGGCAGGAGAGGTTTGGGACATTTAATTTTGGCTTATGTTTGCAACAGCCAATTGGAAAGAAATGTTAGAGGAAAACAGAACTCAGTCAAGCAAGTCCTCCATGTTAACAAAATGCAAAAGTACTATATTTTGCAAATATTCAAATAACTGTTGTTATTCCCACCTGATTCTGGTTGCTCCTGGCCTGATGTGGCCTAGTTGTGTCACCCATCTCCCAGCTGTGATGAGCTCTTGTGAATTTAGATTTTAAAACTAAGTTATAGCTGAGGACATGAGCAGACCTCATGACTGTGGAGAGTTTTTTGAACCAGGTGGCTGCAGTCCTAGACCCTCAGGTCTTCCTTCCAACCTTTTATCACTCTGGGGATGGTGGCAGGAGTGTGCACTTAGAGGAGTTGAGTAATGGGTTCAGCAGATGATCGGAGTGGCTTGGGTTTGCTCAGCGGAAGGAGGGAGTTGAACCTCACCCTTCATAACGAGAGGGTGAAGTTAGGAGCTGGTAACCCCTTGGGCTGCTGGGTGAAAGCAGGAGATCCTGCCTGGCCGTGCGCTTGCTGGACTTCACTGAGCTGATTCCACTTTCCAGCCTAGCACATGCCAATTTGATGAGTAAGACCACAGGTCCAAAGAGCAGCAGAGCTAAAGCAGGGGAGACAGAGGGGAGCTGTGGGGCGCAGGGCCTTTGCCGTGTGAGAAATCCAGATCACCTTGAGCCCTGTGTGGCTGCTCGAGCTGGTCTCCGGTGTTCGGGAAGGGGTCAACACTGCTGCCACCCTCCTGTCTTCCTGAGCAGCACCAGAGTGGTGACTTTATGCAAATCTGAATGCCAGCCATGTATATTGGGCAAACTTTTGTCCAGAACTTGACTAGCAGAACTCAAAGTGTCTGCAGACTTTGGTTAGGTCTTGCTCTTGAGCTGGGAAACCTAAATTCTGCTTCAGGTCAACTACAGGAGTCTGCTGTGCCTGAGGTACTTCTATGTGTTGAACCTGTAACCTGCCAAATGCTTCTGACTCTACTTGGTGACTTCATTTCCAATCCCTTCATTTATTCCTGTAACCATTATTGAATGTGTACTGAGGGGAAGTGTGGTGCAGAATTCTTTTTAAAGAAATCCAAATTAATTGATGGTGTGAAGTAACCATGAGGCAGGTCAGTGAGCTAACCCTCATGGTAAATTATAAAATTCTTGCGTAGTTTGTCGTAGCTGGAAGTTCACGTCCAGTGCAAGTATAAGCACTCAGCAAGGAAATTTTTTGTTTTTCTTTTTCCCCTTCTTTTTCCTCTTCATTTGTCTTATTATTAGACTAAAAGTAGAGTCAGTGATTCATTCAGTAATCTGTTTCTTGGACAGTTAGTCATCTGCCAATTTGTGTTAACTTTCCACTTTGTTCAGAAAGTGAGTAATGCTTAATGCACTAACCACCAAATTCCAAGCCTAAAAAGCTGTGAACATCATTCACATCGTCTCCAAACTTTCTCTTCAAAATTTTTACCATTCCCTAAGATCAAAGCAAGTCAGGTCTGGCATGCATTGTGCTACAGCTACAGTCCAATTGTTTTGTCTAGCCCCAGTTACTAAAGCAAAACACAAGGTTGCAAATGTAATGCACAAGTTCTGTTGTACACCAGCCCGCGTATTACTTAATCGGTGTAATGCTTCTTGTTTTTCTTCACAACTCTTACTTTCAACGGATAAATATTACCTCCTTAGTTCCCTCCCTCCTTCCCCAGACTGCCTTGACTTTGTTAATTTATATTGTTTCCTGCTTCAACAAATTGCGATGCTATCAAGACTAATTTAGTGAAAATAGCTTGCAAGGAACGCTGGAACTGGTATTAGCTGCCTGCTGCAAATATTTCTGCTGCTTTTCATGATTCTGTTTGGTGGAAAAAAAAAAAAAAAAAGATAGTGCTGTTGAAGTGTTATCTGTATAGAACTTGAAGCTATAAAGCCTTCCTATAGCTAGATATTTTGATCTCAAGGTGATGCCAGCCGTTTCTCACTTGAGAATTTTTTAACTACTTTTTTCTTTCTTATGGAAACTGGAGTAGCGTGAAGAGTAACAAGGTCAGTAACGTCACGGGAGAACTTTATAGGACTACAGTCTTTACAGTCTGCTCTAAAATAACATGAAAGGACTGACTACCACGCTCAGCAGCAAAGAAATTCAAAGTGCAGGAGAGACTTGAGTGCCACGGGGAGGGTGTGCATGGGGGGGGGAAGGTCGGGTGAGGAGGGGGTGGTAAACATGGATACCAAAAGTGGTTTGCTTGGCCTGACACCTTCCTTATTCCTTCCACAGGTACCTGTTGTCCTCCCCCCGCAACTTCAGTTCATTACTTGCAGTGAAGTCGTCCTCTCCTGTGTGTAACTGTCCTGTGGTGCAGATAGTTTTAGGGTGTCCCCTGGTGCCACAGTTCTGTAACCAGGCAGTGCAAAAGCCAATGGATGGGAAGGAATAGCCTTTGGTTGTAGGGTCTGTAGACAGCCCATGTCCGCCTCCTGCTGCAGCGTAATGGGGTCAGAGCAGAAATCTGTCATGCTCTGCTATTGCCAGAACGAGATAAAAAAATGATTTGGTCTTGAGGAAAGGGTAGGGGAAGAGCCATTTCCCTATTCCTAGAATCTAATTCCCGTCCATGTAAATACCCAAAATGTCCTGGTAGCTGTGTTCTGATGGGCAGAGTTATGGCTTCTGAAAGGTTTTTTCCTTGCAGTCTGACTTTGCACGCCAGCGAGTTTGAATAGTTTGGTTAAGCTCTGGACAAACAGCCATACTGGGGATGGCTATTTGAACACCAGCCTTTGAGATTTGCCCATCCTGATTACGTGCAGATTTTCCAACATCAGCAGTGTTAGTTAACGCACTTGCCCCTTTAAACTGATTGCAACTATATTTCAAAGTTTACTTCTTTCTGGTTCAGTCTTAGATTCAGCTGTCAAGGAACGGCGCTGGATTGGAATTTGAAAACTTCTTGTATATGTCTGCTTCTCAGTTAGCTCCGCTCACACTTGAGCCTTCACCTGCTTTTGGTTGAAAGGCATTCAGGAGTCAACCTGTACGAGTGCTGCTCCTCCCCTGCCCGATTTCAAACAAAAAAATTAAACTGCGTAGGACTGCATATGGAGGGACCCAAAAGCTCTACCAAAATAGCCCGAGAAACTCTCGCTGTAAGATTAAGCATGTTATGAAGTTGCTCCCTTGTTTTCCAAAATCAAAACTTTCGCTTTCCTAGGAGGGGTTGGACCAATGGGGGTGGCTCTGCTGCCCACTGCAGCCCTGTGCGGTTGGTGGTGCAGATGACCATGGTTCTCCTGTGCTCCAGGGAGAGGGACCTGCCGATGGGTGCCTGGTCGGTGGAGCCATCGGCTGCCAAACCCCCTCTGCTCTCCCCCACCCTGTTGGTGCCCACACCAGCACTGCTTTTATGTTTCTGATTTAAACCTTTCAGAGCATTGCGAAGAAGCTTGCTAGTTTTGGGAGGGGGGGGAGAAGAGCAAGGGCTGAGGTCGGTGGTGCAGCTGTCGGTGGGGTTCGGTGCCCTCTGTGCGCGTGTGACTCGAGCAATGGCTGATTCACCGCCTGAGGTTGGTTTGGGTTTGGTTTGGTTTGTTTTTAAGGAAATAATCTACCCAGAGGTGAGAACTGGTGCTGTTTTGTTGGGTTAGGAGTAAACCAAAATTGCGAGGAATGCCTTTGCTTCCAGCCTTTCGCTTGATAACGTGATCAATGCTGCATGACAGACCTTGAGCGCTGAGCTGATACCGGAGGAAACGGGCACCTGCCTTTTCATAGGGGGTTGCAGTGGTGTTTGGGGTTCACTTAATCACAGGGTTTGGCACTTTGGGTTTCAGGTCACCCGGACAGGGCAGAGGAGGCTGCAGGATTTATGGCTGTACTTGGTGTAACAGCTGGCACAGCTGCTTTCTTTGACTGTGGGGTGAAGGAGGGATGACCAGGCACCTGAGACCTTGTACTTGTTGAAACCCAGATAAGGGCACTGTTGACTGTTGCGAAGCTGAAATCGTATTCAGGGCATTTTTATCTGAGGAAATACAGTTGGGGTTTTTTCTCCCCCCCCCCCCTTTTTTTTTTTTTTTCTTTTCCCTGTCCACCTTCCATTTGCTCCCTGACTGTAAAGTTTATGACATTCACATGAAGATGGGCACACTGGTGTCATCCCCTTGTGCAGAGAGGTGCCTGAGGAGGCGCAGCCAGGCGAGGGTTCTCCCGGGTATTTGGGGGGGTGGGGGTGTGTGTGTGTCTCCCCCCCGACTTGCTCTGCAGGTGTGCCACTCAGGCGGTTAGAGAAACCCTGAGTTGAAGAGATCCGCCGGGGTGAAACAGTTTACAAATAGCTTTTCAGTGTTTGTTTTATATTTTTACCTCCTTCCCCACCCATGGGCCCCTCCCCCGGCGTATTGGCGTGGCTGAAACGGCTCAAGGAGAGGAAAATCATTGTTGCAGAATATGCAAAGCGCCCCAAGAGTTTCCAGAGGACCCTTGGAAAGCGGGTTGCTTTCCTAACAGCAGAGATCCCGCACCTCTTCCTTCCCGGAGCCCCACTTGTTCCCTTCTGCTCCTTTCTTATTTGGGGTTTATGGGGGTAAAACTTCTTTTTCTGTGGCTGCTGGGGTGGGTTTTTTGTGGGGGATTGCATGTTTTGTTTGTTTTTTGTTTTAAAGGGATGACAACCGATGAAAAGATATCGACAGAATGTATTTGAAGCCTGTGGAGGTAGGGTGCCCTCCTGGCACCTGCGAGGGTTGCCCCTGGGCCAGGTCCTGCTGCCCAGCCACCGGCTCCCGGTGTCCCCAGCAGCACAGTCCCCACAGCCGGCCACCTTCTTGCAGGCACTTGGCGTGTGCCCTTTTTGCCCTAATTTTAGCTTATCGCAGAGAAGTGATCTCAACCATACCACCGCATCTGAGCATGAGAGGAAATTTAGACATTTCTCTCTTTTTTTTTTTTTTTTTTTTTTTAAATTTTCCTAACCCGTGTTCAATCGCTTATGGAAAATTCTGGTCAAAAGGGTGGAATTTTTTTTTTGCTGGGTATTTAATCTCAAAACCACAGCTCCCAATACCCAGGGCACAGTGGTGGGTAGTGCCCTGCTTACAGCCTTTTTCCAGCATTGCGTAGGTGTGGGTTAGGTGTGTGCAGCGGGGGAGAAAGGGAAAGGGCACAAATGGGACAGAGAGGTCTCTCTTTCCCCCTTGGACTGCTTTTCTGGTTTGGGTTTGTTTGGTTTTTTGTTTTTTTTTTTTTTAATTAAAGAGAAAAGAAAGTCTGGCTGCCTGCAAATAGGTTAATCATTGCAGAAAGACTCGACGCTGGCACTCCATGTATGTATTTTCACACGTGTGCCGATGGCTGCGTGCGTACTTTGCAGCTGGCGCAGGGTGGCTGGAAAGTATGTGGGAGCCGTGTCTGCTTCCTCCGAGGCTGCTGCAGGGGGTCAGGGGAGGGTGGGGGGCGGAGGAGGAGATGCTCGGGGCGAGGTACGACACCCACTTCCTCCAGGTTGCCTTGTCGTGAGCTCCAACCCACTGCCGCGCCGACAGCCGGCTCGCGCCTGCGGTGCTTCGTCTTTGCTCTTACTGATTTGCTGTTGTAGGCTTATGACTAAGGTTGTGGTTTAATATGCCCTTTTTAGGTATGTGAAGTGTTTAAAATTATCTAGTGTTGCATTTCTTCTTTCCCCCCCCCTCCCCTTTTGTTTTTTTTTTTTGTCATGGCCTTTTCTACCTTTAGAAGTTTCCACAACTTTTAGAAGGCAAGAAGCGTAACTTTATTTTAAAAGAAAAAGTTTTCCCTGATTGTTACTCATCAGCGACGAGTATGCTTTTCAAAGATCGTTTTTTGAGATTAAATGATTTCATAGCCTTTAAGGTTTAAATATCTGATAGAAACTGTTGGTGAGCCTTAAAACTAAACAAAAAGAAAGCTTAAATACCTGGAATTTGCGAGGAGACTTTGTCTCTTTAGATGAGATGCCTTTCTTCTACAGCCATACCCCAAGAATCTTGGTGTTAACGTTTGCAGGTAGAGATTCGTTTCCTCGTAATTATGAAATCTTTACTTGAGGGCCTGTGATTTTCCGTAACTGTTCAGGTGCGGCTTAATGCCTTGGATATTTGTTGAGTGTATTTACACGTATGCTCATATTCCCTTACGCTTCAGATGAAATGCTATAGCCTAGCAAGCTACACTGCCGTCATGCTAATGGTGAAGAAAAAATTGCACGTGCTGGCTTGGGGAGGAGGTAGGAATGGAAGGGAGCTGATTTATTCGTATATCTGATTAATATAACGCCCTTCTTTATTAGCAGATTGTGCAGCTTTAGTTCCTACTGATTACTTTCCCCCCACCCTCCCCCCAGTTCATGGCCTGTTCCACTATGAAGCGGGATATTTACCTGCTCCTTTTCTTACTGACGAAAAGGATGTTTTCCCCAGGGAGGTACCTGGAAGATCTGGCATCAGCTCACGGGTGATAGGAGCTCCAAACGCGCTGCTCCAGGGGAGCTTGAGTGAGTTGAGCTGTCAAATGTAGCTATTAGATACCAAGCAGAGGAGTAGAGCAGTCTTTATGATGTTTATGCCACTTTGTATCTCGCTGTTAATCGAGGCTGCAGCTAAAGGACCCAACAGTAGTTCTAGACAGTTGTGTTTGACACTTTTGAAAACACTGATAGTCAACTTTTGCGGAAGTGTTAAGGCTTGATACATGGTTTGAAAAGTAGTAACTGCAGGGAAATCTAATATCTCACAAAGATGTAGCGAGATATGTGAACTGTTAACAAAGTCATACAGACTTAAATTGGTTTAATTTAGGAAACAGTGTTGAAAGTCTTGTAGCGGGTTGGCTCAAGTTCATCTCCTGCAGAAAGACTACCTAGCTGTGGTTTTCTTGAGTGTTATGTGCTTTGGAGTTGAGGTGGCTGGTCATTGTAACCCTGCAGTCTGCTTGCCAGACTCCTTGTATAGATCAGGTCTCCTGGGCATCCCTCCTTGAGCGTTGCAGGAGCTCCGGGAGCAGCTCGAGTCAAAGGTGCTAGTCCTTCTCCAGAGGATTTGCTGCTCAGGGCTGCCTTGATGGTGGTCTTGGGGGCTCGGCAGCTCCTGTGGACTTCCCCCATCTCAACGCCAGCAGGATGACGGCCAGTCCCTGCACCAGCAGAGCCTTCGTGTCTTTCGGGTGACACAGTCCATGGGAATGGCCCCTGAATTGCTCAGGAAACAAAGACTGGCCACCCTGGTTTAGGGGGCTGTTTGCAAAAAGGAGCAAGATGTGGGAGGTTGAGTTGAAATAGCTATAAATGTTGTGTGCAGCTGCCAGGCTGGAATCATTGGATTAGAAAATGAGAGAGAAGGTGGTGCAAAGCCAAGAAGCAGCTGAAAAAAAAGTATCAGAAATTACACAAAGATTAAAAAATGGGAAGACAATCAAAGCCCTGTCCTCTGTCACATTGGAAAGGGGAACATATAATTAAAACTCCTGTGTCTGAGTAGGTGATGTAGGAATTAAAACACGTATCTGTTCCAAGTTGCTGCTTTCTATGCAGCCTCACTTCAAAATTAACTCTACCCCTAAAAAGCTGCTTGCATACAGGAAACCATGTTTTTGACTAGAAGATACAGTAAAAAGACAGGGTGGGGCATACATGTGCTTTATGGTACGCCAGCAAAAGGAGAGGGTATGCTGCAGAGCATCATAAGTGAATCCATGTTACTTCTCTCCCTTTTTCAAAATTAGTTCAGAAAGTATTGTGCTTTCAAGATACAACATGGAGGTTTGAGCAGTTGACATGAGAGTTACAGTGTGACATTTAAATTCTGCCATTTTACCATCCGTTTGGTGAAAAAGGGGCCTAACAGTTGCAGGAATTTTTAAAACATTTAAGTCCACCCAAACAACACAAGTATTTCGTTCAGCACACAGAACTTGCGTTCTAATTGAAATACAATTCTAATTTATTTTAAATTTTTTTAGAGGTCCTGCTGGTAGACATAAGTGAAGCCGATCAAGATCTCACCGTGGTTGCAAGCTGTGGCAGAAAAATCAGCACCACACTTTCCAGTGGAAGCAGAACAAAAATGTAAAGTCTGCCAATTAAATTGGAAACAGCTCTTAATTTCCCCTCTCCTCCTCCTCCCCCGAAGGATGAATGGCTTACTCTTCTGGATGGAACTCTGTGTAATGACTCATAGTTTTATATGGATTAGTGTGAATATGTAGGTGAGGGAGACGCTGGTATCTGAGAAGCTATGTATAGCGTATAGGAGAAGTGTCCTGGAACAGAATAAATGAACGTTTGATCTATTTCTCTTGCTGAATTAATGGAAACATAAAATGCAGGATGTCTTCCTCCCTTTACTCCCTCCCCTCCCAGTTGTGCTCAGCAGATACAGAGGAGGCTTAAGATGCACAGAGAACATGCCTGTATCGATAACTGAACTAGTCACTGAAATAGGAGTATCCCTTTCGCCCTGTCTGAAATACACATGGACAGGGCACTGGGAGCCAGAAGCATGACAGTGCAGATATTGGCATGCAGTGAGCATGCAAAGTTTCTGTGATGCCCTTCGTGAGGTGGTTATTGTTCTGATAGGTTTCCAGCAGGGAAAGACCGGCCCTTCCACCTCTTTGCTCTGTGCCTCTTCGGTCAGATGGTGCTGGTCCGTGCCTTACTATG
Organism: Fratercula arctica; assembly: GCA_947846985.1. Taxonomy (NCBI): domain Eukaryota; kingdom Metazoa; phylum Chordata; class Aves; order Charadriiformes; family Alcidae; genus Fratercula; species Fratercula arctica. The sequence continues at coordinate 84,175,107 of CANTUZ010000003.1, forward strand.
GGCAGCAGCCAGAGGTAAGAGCATCACACACCTTGCTCTTCTGGTGGCACCTTAACATGCCTTGCGTTAGAGCATGTCACCGTTGTACCTGCTGCTGTAAAGCCATAGGTGGGGCAGCTGTATTCGTGTTGGGCTAAGCTAAAATCTCATGGCTCTGCAGTCATCTATAGCTGGTAACTTCAGCTGAAAGTGTGGCTTCACATGGGGCTTCTGCAGTGGACTGCAGTTTTCCATCTCAAGGCTCCTGTTTCACCCTCTCCTTTCTACAGCCATTTACTATGCATCCACTTGCACCAGAATAGCTAGTAACAAAACCCGTATCAATGAAACATTCAGTTTGGGGGGAGGCGGGTGAAGACAACTTTTTTAAAAGATGTTTCAAACTCAGCCATTTCACTGTGTTGCTCATAAGAAAGCCTACAGAAATTTAAAGTGGAAAAAGTTAAGGGATCCGTGAATTGTGGTAGAGGAGAAATGGGATCAAGCAGACAAGGGAAGATGGAAATGTGTTGAGCTGGCATTGCCTCAGATACACGCTGTGGGGCCTCCCCCCTTCAGTGCACTTTCCTCTCCTTAGCCTGCAGCAGTGCCATTTGCTCCCTGGGGAAAATGGCCTTCTATGTGGAGTCTCCATTAAGGGCAAAAGCAAGAGAGAAAACTGTTCTTACATCCTTCTATGATAGTTGCACCTTAAAATGAGGCCTTATGGAAAGAACTACCCACTTTGAGCAGTTGTCCAAAAATCTGATGTAGTTAGGTCCTCTTTTTTGGATTGTTCACCATAGCTTACTTTAGCATTTAATTGTAGGGACTTTATTTATGCATCTTAGACTTTCAGCTTGTATTGTTCTAGCAAAACGGTTGTTATTAGGTAGGAAGACTGAAAATCCTGAGGTCAGTCTTGAGCTCCTGGCCTCTTGCTTTCCCCTGGGAGCTTGTTGCTGGTCTTCTCTGGGAGGACTGTGGCTGTGAATTCTCCTCAGCTCTCTTGAGGAAGAACCTTTGGTTTTACCTTCAAGCAAGATACCTGTTTACTCTCAGGGTGCCATGATACCCTGGGAGCATTTTCTGGAGAAGGGGCAATGCATTTCCATTAAAAACACACAACCATCACCAACAAAAAGAATCAGCTGCTTCTCGTGTAATTTGGGGGGGGGGGGAATCTTACAGTATCTTCAGAGAAGTAGACTTATTTGGTCATGTGCAGTGTCTCAGACCTCCCACCATCAGATGTCAAGGCGGTCTGACTTCCATTTTAAAACTAGTACCTGGTGTGGAATAGAGTTGTACTAAAGTCTTATTGCCTAGAAACCCAAACACGGACAAATGAAGAATTCATGTCGTTTGGTGCAATTTCTTGAAAAGAGATTAAAACTCCAGTGTTTGTCTTGGATCCCCAATGCAAGGAGCGGGAGGGAGCAATGAGGGTATTTTATGATTAATGAGCCTTTCTGTGTATGTTTCTCATGCCTCTTGGCATTTAGGAGTCTCAGTGACCTAGCTTTTTATTTCATTTTTCTCGTGTTGGCATTCTCATTAGTACTCTCCTGAGGTGCAAGAATCCACCCTTAACTGGTGGGTCTCTTCTTGGCTGTGAGGATGTGGGCCAGTTTGCTGTGCTCGGACCCCACCAGTCAAGTAGGTTAGCATTTCTGTCCCGTTCCTACCATTGCTTCTCTTGTTCTCTGCTTCGTCACAAAACAGTTCCTGCAACACATAAAGCCATCGGCTTGAAAAAGAGGATCCAGTTAAGATGGGGAGCGGTGTTGCACTGCTATTGCTGGCCCAACTGAGAACAGGTTAATTTGGGTACCGTGGGAGTCGGGGTTGCAGCCCAGGCTGGCCCCCGTGCGCAGCCCTCCGGCGGTCCTGGCTGCTGCGGCTGCCGTGACAGCAGTGTAGACCTGTCCCAGGCCAAAACAAAGGCTATAGGAAGAAGTACTCTCCGGCTGCCTTTCCCCATCCTCAAAAGAGGAGAAACACAGCATAACAGCACATGGTTCCTGGCACTTAGGTGTGGAAGGCAGCAAGGCTGGGGGAAAAGGGCTGTATGGAGCAAGCAGCACGGTCTGTTGCAATCAGAGTTTTTTTTTTCCTTTATGGATCTGTGTGATTTTTATGGATAGGGATTTGGCTTAGGGCACTAAGGACTGATCCTTCATCTAGGACAGTGCTAAGAACGTCTGATGCTGAAGATCCTTTCAGATGGGAGCTTTCTCAACTGGTGGCAGGCCATATACGACACATCAATAGCTCTGCCTCCCCTGGGGTTTCTCCCCGCAGCTGCAGACCATGTGCTTGTGTATGTGAGTGTGTGCATGCTCACCAAGGAGGCTGGGGGGGGAGTATTTAACCAGCTGCAAATCAGTGAATCAGTGTAGGGGAAATGATTTCCCTTGGGCAGAGGAACACCGTGCTAGAGCGGAGGCTGAGTTTGACAGGCCCTCCAGTGGTTCAGGGGTAGTGGAAACCTGTGCCACCACTCTGCAATGGCTCACCTGGGCTGGAGAAGGGAGTCCCGGTTGCCAGGTCCCACTGAAGGAGTCCTAGGTGCTTTGCAACTGCTGCACGACCATTTGTGTCCTGTCCTCTGCCAGTTCAACCAAGGTGTGGAGGGGCTGGAGCATGAACTGGTGTCTCTGTAGGGCAAGAGCAGGGAGATGAAGGACTACTGAACAATAATGGTGTGCTGCAGGTCAGGCGGCAGCTCTCCAGGGACCCAAGCATGACAAGAGCACGCTTTTGCTCTGCTGGCAGTAGGGCTTATGCTTCCTTTCCTGCCTCTCTCCTTACTTAGAGAATAGTTAAAAGAGGAGTCATCTGATCAATGCCCCGGAGGCCTTTCTTCTTTCTCCTGCCCAGCTGAAGAGGCAACTGTAAAAGTTTCCCCACTCATTCCTAACTCTTCTTTCTTGGCAGTTGATGCCCGAGCAAGTTCAGTCTATACCAGTCTGTTTTCCTCACATACAGACAGTCTATCTATGTAGTAACTATTTTTTTGTCTTCCTCTAACCCCTGGGTACAACACACCTGTTTTCTGTAGTGGTGTGTGCCATTTAACTAATTGTGCTTAAATGGAGGAAGTCAGGGAGTAGATGGAGGTTTTAATTTCACTGAAGCCATTCAGGAAAAGCAGCTAGATTTCTATTCTGCATACGTCCTTATTCCACCCCACGCTTGACTAGTTTGGGAAGTGCTGTGGTGAGATCCCAACACGGTGAGTTTTGTCACGTGCAGGAGTGGCTGGATGCTCATCACAGAGGCTGCAGAGTGAGACATGCTTAAACATCTGGGGCAGAGAAAGTGGTTCAGCTTCGCTTTTATGGAAGAAGCCTTAGAGGTTTGCACAAGCCTTTTCTGCACCCCGGTGAGTAACCCAAAGGAATGAGGCTCTCGCTGGCAGCCTGGTGCTTTGGGGCATAAGCAGCCTCCTAAGAGCTTGGTTTCCAGCAAGGTAAGGGGAACAGAAGAGATGGGATGGGGTAGGTTTTCCTGTAATTGACCAGCGTTGGTTTTCGTGAGCCTTGCCCTGAAGCTTCTGTAGCTCTGCTCCCTGAAGCTGATGGTGGGGTGAACCATGAGTGTGATCTGAGAGGGCATTTTCTTGTGTACGGTATAAACTGCTATCATACAATTACTGTTAAATATTGCCAGTATTTCCTCTGAATGATGCCTTTGGGATTCTTTTAAAAAAGTGCATGAATAAAAAGTACCACTGTTGCAGGGAACACTGAGCTTCTACAGAAATGAGAATTAGCAAAATTCAGTGCAGCATATTGCCACCAGCAGACGGCTAGGCTGTATCCAGTGAACTAGGTAAGGGGCTTGCCATTGATTGACAGGGTCATAGATACACCACTTTGACCTGTGCAGATTTAGGGCCTCATCTCCTCCAAAAAGAGTGGAAGAGCTAGAGTGAACGTGAGCACAAAAGCTGACATTCATGTGTGAGACAGCTAAGACCATGCTTTCAAGCTCTGACCCAAAAAATGAAACAATTTTCAATGTGGTTTCTTGGTGATTATTTTCATTGCCTGGGAAAGGCATTGTTTGAAAATCCGCTGCTCATAAATATGTAATGAGGTCTTGGTGCTGTGGACAGTATTAGACTGCTCTGAAAAGTTGAGGCAAAGCTGTTCCAGTATGTTTTCTCTTGGATCCTGAACATGAGGAATACCATGGGGGTAGGATAGTCAGAGGTAGCCTTATTAGTGAAAAGAAGAGGATAATTGGTCTAGCATTGTTGATGTAAAAAAAAAAATCCCCCCTTGGGTACAATGCTTTTGATAGGTCAAGGGGACAGCAGAGAGTTTGGGGCAGGTCATGACATGAAAGAAAAGCATGAACTGACCATTAGTGGTTGAGTCCAGCAGAGAAGGTGCCCTACTTTGTTAATATTGCATATATTGTACTTCTAATTTCTTACAAAAAAACAGATGTACCCATTTTAATGTACTGGACCTTTGCTTAGTCACATATCGTCTTTCTGGGAAAACCTATACATAATAGCATTGTTTAGGTGGGCACAAATCCTTGCTTGGGCTACAAGCACATGTTTTGGACAGGACGTCTTTTGGGCGCTGCGTGTGGAATTTTATATAGCAATTGTCCTCTTTGCTTTTGTGGGTAAATTTTCTAGCGCTAAAATATCGAGCTACAACACTGCGCTTCATTGTTAGACTCGCTGACCTTTGCCTTTAGTTGGAAAGGGGGCAGGAAATCTGTGTTTCCTAAAAGCTGCCTGAAGTCACACAGAAGAAAGCAGTATCCCTTCTGCTAGCAGCATACGAAATGACCTCTCGGTGCAAACAGAAATAACTGCGGCCACATGAAAGCTGTGTGGAGGCTTGGCTGTGGGAAGTCAGCGACGATGGGAAGCAAATAAACAACAGGGAACTGCATGTTAATGTTGGTTGTGTCAGATATGTAAACTTGTGTAGGTTGCAGTAGTTATGCTTATCAGGATCCACAACCCATCTCTTATCAGAGCAAGCATGAGCCCGTGGAGCAGACGTACGCGCGCTGCTTCAGAGGCAAAATCCAGCTGTGGGCAAAAGAAAGGTTGGTCTTACAGGGAAGGGAAATCAAAGTTGTTGCCTCTTCCCTGACTCTCGGAGTGTGTAAGAAAACAAAAAGCAATCCAGAATGGTGAAGGCGAAACTTCTCAGCCTCTCTTGCCAGTTGGAGAACTGCTAATAATGTTTATAGTCTTGGAACAAAAGACAACAAAACAAGTTACTTAAGAAAAGAATCCATCACTCTGACAAAAATAGAGCTTTCAGCTGTTTTTTTTTTTCTTTTTTTGTCTGAGCCTGTGTTTCTCCAGCCAATCAATCCTGTTACTGAATAAAACCTGGAAATCAACTTAACAAGATTAATGTCTGTAAATATTTGTAAAACCTATGTGTTATACAGTCTCTTTAAATAAGATTATGTCATGTTTATAATACTTACTCATATTTTGTACCCAGTCTGGTCTAAAATGGAATAGTTTTCATTAATTTTTCTTGCTTGTTTAATTTCATGCTTAAACCAATAAGTTACAAATCTGCATGACTGCCCACTTATTGTTATACTTGAAATAATTGCACTGAGTCACTGTGCATGGACTCGGATTGCCATAGGGTGTTAATACTTGATATTTAAGCAAGCATGTTGATCTGAAAGCTGGCTCGTCGGTCTGTGGAATGCAGTGTTTACTATGTGAAGTTCAGCCTAGAATGATTGCAGTTAGGAGATGTAGTCTGTAATCGTTAATAATACCTAGAATTGCCTTTTTGAGGGTGTTAGGGAAATTACCTGCTAAATGTGGGAAAGTAAATGCAGGAAAAATAAGTGTTAGGCTTTGAGAAAAGGGGTTTGGTGTGCATTTAATACAGTCGTCTTAAAAGATTCTTTTTCTTGCCTTTGCTTTTTTTTTTGTCCTAGCAGGTATCTGGTTTTTGTCTATACTCTGTCTTGAATGTCTTGTTTAACCAGAGGAGAATTTGGGATTATGCAAGCTAATAATCAATTCCCTTCATAAACCTAAAGATTTGTTTTTTCCTGTCCAAGTTGATTTCCAAGGTTTAGTCCAAGTGTTTAGTTACAAACACTGATATAGAGGTTTTTTTCCTGGTGAAATTTTCCTCTGTGGCAGAAGGAACCCCAGGGAAACCAACATTTGAAATGCCATTTCACCTTTGTTTATTTTGCTAATGCGTTTGCAGGTAGTTGAAAAGCTGAGAAATTTAGTGGCAGCATCACCTGCTGGAGTGTGTTTTACAGAAGAAAAATAAATAATGCAGTGGGGTAAAGGCTGTTAGTATACTTGCGCCTTCTGCCGAGGGTCCGTCCACCCGTCCTGAAGGAAACAACTGATGCTCTGCAAACCCTTGGTGCGCAGCTGAGAGCAGAGAACCCTTCCCCTGCCAGATTCCCCGCACCAGCAGGCGAGGGGCTGCTCGGCCACATCGCGGGGTACCCGCTGGGTAAAGCCTCCAGAGCCTTCCTCAAGCCAGGTGGATGATTTCATGTAGGACAGTGTCAGAACTGATACTTGGGGTTTTGCAGGAATGGGAGCAGCAGGCTGGATTTCATTTTTCATGGGAGAAGCATCTGTGCAGCTCTGCAGACTGAGATAAAGCAGACTTTAGATGGGAAAGCAGATGAGTTTGTCAGTCAGAATAAACGGTATTGTAGAGCCACGGGTGAGGAGTCAGATAGCACTTCATTCTTTGCAAAAAACAGAGGGGAGATTTTTATGATATCCCGCTCTTTCACACCAGCAATATTTATTCTTTTGAGCACAGTTGCTCCTGACCAAGGCGATTTTGTTATTTGGTTTCCTGTTACTGCAGTTACTCGGAATATCCAAAGGAATCACTGTTATTCAGAGGCCACGTCTGACAGCTTAATATTTTGTGTTTCAGGTGGTATTTGCGTGTCCATGTATCGTATTTCTAAATAACGTTTATTTTGCTTTTTTTCAGCATATGTATTACAATAAGAACATAGGAAAAAAGAACTGGAGGACGTCATAGTTATAAATATGCTTTCATTTATGTTCTCTTATTTGATGATCTCATGTTGATCTTTTACTGTCTATACAAAGAATGTTTTAGTAAACAATACTGATTTTATAGGGAATGTACAGGAATATGCATGTGTGTAAGAGAGGCTTACATATTTTTTTTTTTTCAACCGCATCAGATTTTTTTTTTAGATTTTAAGTACTTTGCATTATTCTTAACAGCGATAATACATGGAGCATACTGAGATATATTATACACATATCATTTGTTCTTGGGCACCAGTATAACATACGTGGGTGTCAGCTGCATATTGCTGTGATTTTTAACCAATTTATGATAGTTTTGTTCTGATGCAAAGCTTAAGTATGCTAGAACCAGGATTGCCACCCACTTTAAATGTTGTTGTTAGCAGATAGCATTTATTTCAGTCACTTTAAAATCTTAAAGCTATGAAGTGGTTTTAAAAGGTTTATGTCTTTTTAAAGCAACTTTTATATTCCATCTGGATAATATCTACCAGCATTGGTACTGGAGATCGTTCTCCTGTAACCTGTAATGCGGGTGTGGAGTTCCACTGCGTTAATTAGTTAATTCCACTGAGGTCTCAGACCTCCTAGAGTAGGGTCATCCCTGTTAAGTGTCCAAACAGGATACAACCGACCCAACAGCGGCGTTCTCTCAAAGCTCTTCTTGATCCTCTGGATGGAGTCCAGGGAGCCCATCACTTCGAGGAATACACGTGTCGGGACCGTATGACCTTACATAATAACCATGCGTGTGAGAAGCCCAGAGGGCAGGTAATCCGCGGGATGTCCGGTGGTGATGCTGGCAGCAGGCTGGTGAGTTCCCATGCCGGAGAGGTTTGCAGCTGGCTGCCTCATAGTTTTCTGCAAATGGCATTCTCCAGCTTTTGTTTGTCCTCCTGCCTTTCTTGTATAGCAATTAGGCTGGGAGAATGGGAAGCACGGCTCGTGTAGTCCATGCAAAGATTTCTGAAGGAAGCTCATGAGGCTGCATGGATTGCTCCTGTTGCCTCCAGTCAATTCTTTGGCTGAAATTAGCTTGAAGATTAGAGGAGAGGATCCAGCTACAAGCATGCACACACAAGCTTACAGAGCAATGAACATACACAGAGAAATCAACCAGAATAAACGTTTTGTGTCACAAAAACAAACACATCATAAACATTCAGTGCCTGCTTGTTAGGTTTATTTGGTAGGTTACCTTGCATTGCCTAAGAGCTTAAGTTAAAATGCTTACCAGTGTTGTGCCTGATCTTCAGGGACCTACTGAAAGGAACAGGCTGAACTTCTTCACCCCTTCTTCCATTTCTGTACGTGGAAAATGGAGGCTACTTGCCTTCCCAGGGCTTAGAGAGGATTAGTTTCTCCTTACGGCTGGCTTTGGAGGGGAGAAGCACTAAGCAGGGTGGCGTGACGTATGTCTGCTCCGATGGAGAGGGGAAGGGAGGAGGCACCGGGGTGCTCCTGGAGAGGGAGGAGCGTTGACCGGTGAGGACAGGGTCAGGAGAGCCCCTGCGCGGGTGCCTGGGGGCGGAGGGGAGGCCACCAGTGGCCACAGGGAGACCAGAGCTGTGTGGGGCTGGCTGGCTTTTTTGGGACGCCTGCAGCCCGCTCTTTAAAGCGAGCAGAGCGAGACAGGCAGAGGCCAAATACCCGGAGTGTTTTGGTAAATGTGAGAACAAACCTGTTGGCTTTAATCAGCTTATGAGAAACAAACTGTGCCTGGGACCTGCACATGCCGGGCGAGCTCGGGTTCAGGCGTGCGACTGTGCACGTCCCTGCATCCATCCCGGGCTGGGGGATGCTGCCTTCGGGCTCCATCCCACAGCCTCCTGCCCACCTGGCCCCGGCCTCCCCCAGAAAGCCTGCCAGGAAAGGAAAGCATCGCCGCTTAGCATGATCTGGTGTAAATTTGGTGTTCACTTGAAAAAACGTGCTCAGTGCCTGCTTCCAGACAAATTCAACACCTGGTTCAGGATGAATTACCCTCACGTAGCAGAATCAGTGGCACAAATGCTTGCCTGCCTCCTCCCACTTATCTGAGCACGTTTCTTTCCTTGTGAGCTCTGTGTCATTCCCATTAGTCCCTGTTGCCTCTGCAGTGAGGGGATGCAGCCCCATGCTGCCTTCCCAATTAATAGCTTCCCCATCGTCTGCTTTAAGGGTCCCTAGTGGTGTCTCTGGCAGGGGCTTATCTCCCTTCTTGCCCGTTCCCCTCCTTATCCTCCCAGCTCCACGTAGCTGGGCTGGATAACGCCCAACAGATAAAGCAGGATCTGAAACTGGGGTGCAGAGAGCTCCCGCACTCTGCAGACTGAAGGGGTGCCCAAGCGGATCCCGGCCTTCCAGAGGACTCTGCATGTGTTTGTTAGAACTTATGAGGACAGGCTGAGAGAGCTGGGGTTTTTCAGCCTGGAGAAGACAAGGCTCCAGAAAGACCTTATAGCGTCCTTCCAGTACATAAAGGGGGCCTACAGGAGAGATGGGGAGGGACTCTCTGTCAGGGAGTGTAGTGATAGGACAAGGGGTAGCGGTTTTACACTGAAAGAGGGTACGTATAGGTTAGATATCAGGAAGAAATTCTTTACTGTGAGGGTGGTGAGACACTGGCACAGGTTGCCCAGGGAAGCTGTGGATGCCCCATCCCTGGAAGTGTTCAAGGCCAGGCTGGATGGGCTTTGAGCAGCCTGGTCTAGTGGGAGGTGTCCCTGCCCATGGCAGGGGGGTTGGAACTGGATGAACTTGGAACTTGGGTCCCTTCCAACCCAAACTAGTCTATGATTCTATGAAAAATCAGCTGGTTTCTCACATTACCTCATATTTCTTCGTATATATTTTTTTCTTTTTTTGATGTTCCTCATCCCTCCCAAGAAGACAAAAGACTGTAATATTAAAAGATAATAAGTCCAGGGAGAACATACTTTTTCCTTGTGCAAATTAATGTTCTGTAATAACTACCATGTAGGAATTGATTTTCTGCAGGTAACAACTTCGTGGGCTTGATACCATAAAGTAAGAGATCTGTGCACGTGGTGTGTAGCCCCTGCAGTATTTCAAGGCTATGACATAAACAGCCTTTATTATGCAAGAATAGCCATTGCATTCCATGTTTCAAAATGTGAACATCAAACATAAGAATAACAGAATGAAAAATATCTGAAATTCATCGGCCATTTTCATCAGAGTTTGCCAGGCCGTACACTGTTGAGTGTGGTGGTACTTCAAGGCCTATGACAATTCAGTTTAAAAAAAAAAATAAATAAATTTCATCCTCTTGAAATATTAACATAGGAGAAAAACAAAGGAAAAGGCTCTCTTGGCATCTGCACCTGCGATGGGGCGGATGATTTCTTTGTCATCTTGAAGTTCTGCCTAAAGTTGAGACATAAAACCCTGGCACTTCATTATCATCAGGCTTCTTGCAGTGTCTCTTAAATGCGGTTGGCAAGCTCCTTGCTTTTCCCTTGTAGCGTGAATGGGGAGTCCCCAGCTCGCAGAGGCTCTGGGAGAATGTGTGAGGAATTGCGTAAGTGCGGAGAGGAGCTGCGAGGTATGATGCTGTAGTTAACAGGCTCACTTGAGCCCAGGGACTCCTTGGAGTGAGTAGGGCAAGAAGGGGCAGACAGTGGTGGTCCCTGACACAGAGGATAAGCCCTGTGATTCTGGACCAGCAAGTGATGTCCAAAGAGTACTTACTGTATCCCGCTCTGCATCAGCTGAAAGAAAGGGTAGAGCATGTAGGGAACTGCTGTTTTGTCTGGCTACACACGTGTCTGGTACTTGTTGAAGTAAAAGTTGGTTTCTAGAGCCCACATAAAATCCATCTATATGTCTGAGTTATTCGTCTGTGCCCTGAAAGTAACTTGTGAACCTGGAGTTAGGTTGAATTCTGGCTAAGCATGTGCTTAAGCCTACTGGAAGCCTGAGAGGATGGTGGTGGTCGGGATGGAGGGGAGCTGGACCATGATGTCCCGTTTTGAAGGAAGCCAGTGGGGAGTGTGAACTCGGAAGGTGCCAGAAGAGAGTCCAGTCTTGGTGCCTACTTGGGTCAAGACAAACCTAGAGGGTGAAGTTGGCTCCCTATTGCGGTGAGAGTGGGCACTGATCGGGTGCTGTGATTCTGCTGGTGGTGCGGGGTTGTGGTTCTCCTGGTTTTACCAAGAGGTGTTTCTGTAGGGGGAAGGTACTTACCAAAGCCGTAAATACCTATCAGGCTGGCAGCAAGAAGATGCCGTTGCCACCTGGGCAGAGCCACCTGGGCTGTGCGTGGCTGCTACCTCCTCTTCTGGTGGTGTGGGTGATGCACAGGCGCTTGTGCCCTGTCCCTCCCTCTCTGTGCTTCCAGCGCTGCTCTGCTCCGTGTGGCATTACCAGGCTCCTCTGTTTTGATGTCTACGTTTGAAATACCTTGTTGAAAAACCTTGTTGCTGATTATGCAAAGTATCTGCTTTTCATCACCACGTCTTTCTGTGTGAATGTAGTGTTGAGTCTTCAGTATGGATTTAATATGTCTTGAATATTATATGTTAATTGCTTCCGATTTTCTATTGCTTCATCTCTTGGCCACTTCAACTTAATTATTGTTATAGTTGCCCTTTTGTGAAATGTGTTATGCCTGTTCTGATTTTTCTTCTCAATTTCATTTAAATATTTACCAGCTTAAGTAAACATTCTTGCCTTATATATTTTGTTTAGAACAACACATTCCCATTAAATCAAATATGGGAGTTTGTTTAGTTAATAGGGAGACTGTATGGGACTGAGTGGAAAATACAGTGTGGCGTAGCCTATAAGATTAAACTGATAATGGTGCTTTTCTTGAAACTTGAGCTTCATGTGTTGATTTTTACACATATCTCAGGGTGTCAAAAAAATTAATTACTGCTCTTCATGCAGAATTTCATCATGGCAGATGACCTGTGCTATTCCCATAGATCTCGGGGCGGGGGGGGGGCGGAATCCTCTGCATGCTTATGTTGAATGAAAAGGTGCTCCTTCAAAAGGCTAATGTGTAAAATTGGACCTCAGCGAGAAAAATGCATCAACATGCCCTAAGCCCTGACTCTGAATTTTATGAGGTTCTTCCTTCAGTGGCACAGGAGTTGCTGCTGGAGTCCCTCTGAAAGACGGTGCTGAGCATCCTCATGTCCAAAAGAAAACTCCTTCTGGGGGATGGAGCGGGAGAGGGCACAGTGCAAAATTTAGAAGCTGCGAGGTGCTGGGAGATGGGAATGACAGGCACGGAAAGCTGCGTAGATGGTCGTGAGTTTTATCTCAGCCCTCTTAAAGAGCCTGAAGGCGCCCCCCCCCTCCCCGGTATGTTAGTGATGGTGACAGCTCTTCTGAGCTTGTCCTTTCCTCTGTGTAGCAAAGGATGGGAAACTTCTGCCTAGGATGTATGGATCTTGACCAGGTGAAACAAAGGGTGGTGGGAAGGGGCCTCAGTGAATTGTTGAGTGGCTTTTTTTAGTAGGATGACTGAGCTGAAACAGAAAGGTGCTGATGCCTCCTCACAGTCTCAGGCGACTGCTTTCCTGGCTGTCTGGCTGTGCAAATGCAGGTCCTGCTGTTTACCCTGTGCAGAAAGTACTTGGCTGTAAAGGGGATGAGCCCACATATAAGTACTCGTGTGAGGAAATGCAAGATCTCCCAAAGATAGCACAAAATTGTTTCTTAATGAGTCTTCAGTACAGTATTTCATAATGGACCTTTGGAAAAGTATGAGAAGTATTTGCCTCGGTGTCTTAATACCCTCTCCAGGGGAGGGAGCGGTCTCCTTCCTGCAGGAGGATGCTGCAAGCCGGAGCCTCTGGCTCCTCCGGCCATCGGCAGCCACGGTGATGGGCAGCCCCTTTGCCTCCTGCACGTCATTGCTTCCACCCCTGAGATTTCACGTTTAATAGCGAGACCGCTCACAGGCTGGGATTTGACGGTATCTTTTGTAAATTAGTGTTTGGAAAGGAAACCAAGGGGCTTCGCTGGATGCCCATGAATTGATCCAGGTGCTTGTTTCTAATGCAGACAGTAGCTCATTCATGAGCATAACCCAAAGAGGATGTAGTCGGTTGTATCTTTTTTTTTTTTTTTAACTGAAAAAAGTATTTTTGTAAGTGATGTAAAAATGGCATCAAGTTAAAAAAAAAAAATCAAGCAGGTGTTATGCTAACATGTGAAGTGCTTTTACGGTTTCACAGCATATCTGGGTTTTTTCCCTCTGTATTATTTCCCACAAAAGCAAATGGATTGAAGGCACCAAGCAAACAGCTGATCATAATAGACTTCAAGGTGCTGGATTATTGCTCGGGTTCATCCTGCTTTGGGGTGCCTGTTGATTGCTGGTTGATTACAAGAGTTTGATCATTTTAGGGATTGCAAAGCAAAGAAGTGTAGGACCAAAAGCATGGGTTACTGTTGAGATGTTATAACCCAAAAATTAAAAATAAATATGCTAAAAATGCCTCTCATTTCCATTCCTACTGATCCCTTCTCAAAATAAGTGAAAACAGTGTTAAACAAGCATCCACTTATTTTTAGAAATTTCTAGAAAGCACTGGAATACGAGGACATGAGCACGACAGGGCTACCAGCCCACTGCGAGACCGCATGGAAGCGTTTAATTGAGTGAAGAGCCCAGTTCCTTTTGTTTCAGATTATAGGACATTATTCAAAATGGATTGCAGCTTGTTGTTTTTAAAGTCGGTTATTTTCAGCCAGTAACATCTCATCGCTGCCTGTGTGGGCTGTGCCTGCTCCGCGCAGGCCGAGGCTGGGAGGAGGAGGAGAGGGGGGGCAGCCGAAAGTGGGGGTGCGGGTGCTGTGCTGCCGTGCCTCGTACGCTCCAAGGGCTTCCAGCCCGCAGCTTGCTCACGCCCAGCTTATTCCTGTCAGTTTCCTAAACCTTACTGCTTTTTCTCTTCCATAAATCATCACTTCTCTTTCCTAGCAATTAATCATTTCGCTTATTTTTTTGGTTCTATATTTAATCCCTCCCATTCATCAGCCCTCTCGCATGTTAATCTCCCAATAACAGAGGAGTTGTATGCATTTCTGTGCCAGTTCAGATCCATGTCCGTGTACCCCAATTTCCTCTCTTTAATTTGGTGACCGGCAACAAGATGCTCCAGAGGAAAGAGCAGTATTCCTGCCCCACCTTGAATGGCAAATACAACGTCGTGACATCCTATAGTGGCCTTACCCTTTAATTATTGGGTCAAGACTGAAGCATGAGACATTTACGTTCTTTTCCGAAGTCTTGCTGAGATGGGAAACTCATGTCCAGTCCCTTTTTGAATCCAACTGGACTTTTGGCCTCCATAGCATAAAGGAATAAATCACTATTGAGTAAATTGCCTATTGTGTGGAGAATATTTTCTTTTACATGTGTTGACTTTTTATTTGGTTGAAATTTATTTTCTTCGTGTGTTACAAGACAGAGAAACACAATGTCATGCTTTATCTTCCCGGTTTATTTTCTAAAACAGATATTTTAAGCAGACCAAATGGAGCGGGTTGTCCGGAACCGGAGCGCACCTTCCTCCTCCTCGGCAGCGTTGCTGCTGCAAGTATTTTGCTGTCTCCTCTTTCTTTTTGTCACTCTGTGCTGGGGTGGTGCCTCTAGTCAGAGCCCAGGCATGGGGTGGCCAGGCATTGGCCTTCTGCTGTCCTGGAGGGCAACCCAAGCCATCCCCAATGGTGCAGCACCCTGTCACTTAGATTGGAAAGGTGTTTCTCAAATGATTTAAAAGCCATCACGGTGTGCATGTGTTTCTCGGCAGGGTGGATAGTTGACAAAGCGCGGGAGAGGTGTCTGTCAGCTGAGCGGTCCGATGGAATGATAGCTTTTTCGTTCCAAGATATACCCGCAGCGTGTACATGGACTCCTATCTGCTTTATTTTACTTGTATATATGAATTCTGCAGAAAACTGTGTAAGAGCTACACTGTTGTTTCTTAAGTGATTCTTCAAACCAGCCGCTGACTTACAAATGCTCGGCACCAATGATGAGGGGACGTGCGGAGGTGTTGAAACCTGCACCAGCAGTTGGGAATGAGAGACCCGGAGCCCCGTGTCCAGCTCCAGAAGGGACAGGCCTGCCCCAGAGAACCTACGAGAGGGTGCGTCGAGGCTTATAGCCCTGCATTTGAATGCGCGTGTGCGATGCCGTGTCTTTGACAACATGTGCTGCCTGCGCCTCTTATCATTCCAGGATTTATTCAGACATCTGAATAACTTCCCACCTCTCAACTGCAGGGTGATAGTGGTGCCCTTTGTGGACTCCTGTGGGTAAATTCTCTGTAGTACGTAGCGTTGCTCTGCCTTTAACATGTATACATAACCGCTCAGATAAAATAAATTCATTGTACCTCGCTGCCGCTGTCAGTGAAAGGAAATTGTGTGTTTTTCCCTTGAGTGTTTGGATAGTTTTTCTCCAGTCTTTCTTTCTTTGAAAGCCCTAGTAGCATGCAACTTTTTAGATTTCTCTTTCTTTATGGAGGAAAAATTACTATCTGCTTTTTTTGTGTTCAGAATTATGCAAAGCAGTTGCTGAACATAAACACGCAACAGTAAATGCCATAGAAATGTACTCTACAAAGATTCCACCGTTAACCACACCAAAGAAAACAAGAATGCAAGGTTCTTCAAATCGATGTCACATGCAGGAAGTGACATTTAAATTCTTACTCATTTAAAATTAAGCCGTCTTACCATTTTCCTCTTTTTAAAGCGTTGAAGATTTTCCATTAGTTAGAGGGTTGTCTTGCAAGCCTTCAATAATAAGTTTTTCCATTTTTTTTTTTTTTAAGAGGCTTGAGCTATTGGGCTTTTTTAAGATGATGGTATACGTGTGAGTGTAACAGTTTAATGAGGACTGCATACATTTAATTGGCTATTTGAGAACCTGCGTTAGAGGACTGACCTCAGAAGCATTAGGAAAAGGTAGTCCCACTGCTTATCTTTACACTTCATAAAAAGCATTGTTTAATTCTTGGAAGAAGAGGGTGTTTTCAGCCTAGCTTGGGTTTTTTCTTTATTTTGGTTTGCTTTACTTCTGTTGCTGTTTCTCCTGGTCCCTTTCAGTGCTGGAATATGGTATTGAAACAACTGTGTGGTTTATAGCTTTTACTCCCAAGTTTTTCTTTTTTTTTTTTTTTTTTGTCATGTGGAAGCCTCATGTTGAGCCTCCAGTAAACAGATTTTCGTGAATCCAAACAAAAAGCGAGGGCTGCGACATGCAACTGGCTTTGGCTGTGAAATTGGGGTCAAACCCACTTGCACACGTCCCGTCCTGGCAGTGGTGAGCTTGGGCTTGCCCAAGTCTTGATCTTCCCCACTGCTCCCGGCTGAGCTCGTGTCCCAGCAACGAATGATGCTCAGGACTCCTCTGGGTGGCAAGCTGAGCCGTTGGTCCCCTCCGCCATTCGAGTTGTCCAAACGAGCTTTTCCTTCTTCCTTTTTGAAGGAGTGTTGCTGGAGTAAACATCCGTTCGTCCTCTTCGTTTGAATTGTCGATCCTTTCGTGCGGTGGGTGCGCTGTGGATTGAACACAACTGTCGATGCTCTTCTGAAGCATGAAAGGACAACGTGTGTGTTGGTTTTGTTTCTCAGGCATCTGCCAGAAGTATTTGATAGTGTTGAAGTGTTGAGATGTTATCTCAGTCACTTAAATTCTGTACTTGAGCATTTCTCCATTGCTAGGGGTGGAAACAAAGCCACTGAATTTGAAATATGAACTCTCTTTCGAATGAAATATAACATTGAATGCACTTTTAGCTGGTAAAATGATCACAGTTGCTAATTGTTATAATTTTTATCATTACTGTTGAATCTTCTTTATCAGAATATGTTTGTGTTCCTTTTATCTACCTCTTCTCCACAGCATCATGGAAAAATAAGTCTTTATCTCCCATGCATCTCCTGTATATTATTCTGTCAACCAGAAGTGTCTTTTTGATATTCTGGAAGTATTGGAAGATTTTAAAATACAGTCTATTAAGGAAAGAAAACTAAAAGATACTCTGCTAAAAAAAAAAAAAAAGAAAAAAGCTAAAATCCTGTTAAATAATTAAGATGCTTTGGGCTTTATCAGGATTGACAGTGTTCTTGCCATAATATACATATGCAAAAAACTGTACGAAGTTTAATATTTTATAGCAAGGATAACTCCAAAACCTAAATCTGCCGGCTTGTTTCTATGGTAACAAATATTGAAATATGTCTAGCCAACACTGTAGGTCCCCCCCCATTTGATTTCTGTCTATGGGTTCTAGGAATTCATTAAAACTGTAGAATCCTTTAAAATTGGTACGTTCTGTTGTAAAATTCCCTAAGATTAATGTTGAACATAACTTTAAGTTTTAACATAAACATTTCTTTGAAAGAGATTTCTTATCGAGTGAGGGATTAGAGTTATATTTCTAAGCCTGTATGCTCATTGATCTGGTATTTTTGTTCTTCATTGGCAAGTTGAATTATATTTTTGTGTGTGCATGGCTATACTTAAAAAATGGCGTTTCAGTCTATGGATTCGGCTGAAAATATTAAAGGCTGCTTAACTGGAACGGTCTGGCTGGAAGACAACAGCGGCATGAAGTCAGCACCTGCAGCATTAAATTTAGTGGTCAGGACCTCTTGGCCAGAGCTACTTCTTAGGGATCCTATCCTACTCTTAAGATTAAAATCATGACTTACTGAGAGCTTCACCCTTCATTTCAATTAATTGCACTTCACTTTTTGTTCATTACAGAGTATTTTCTAGGTATCTGATGTGAGCCGTTTTGTGTCTGGCATCTTCTGGTTGTTTTTCTTTTGAGGGCAGCCCAGCAGCGTTGGGAAGTAATCTGAAGTGTTGGCTGTGAGTTTCCATTTCCCCAGTGGTAACTCAAACCACAAGCACCTAGTCCCAGCAGTAAGAGAACAATTTTGAGACTTTGAAGTGAAACATCAGGTTGATGCAGCATTTTGCATCTGGTTGACTAGCCAGCATTAGGTGCAGCTGGAAGCATAAAGACTTCCTCCCTCCGCCTGCGGGGACTCTGGCTTCTGCTGGGATGTAGTAAACATAATGAGGCAACAGAAAGAAAATTTCTGAAACTGAGATTTGTGCTTAACAGCTGTGTTTCAGGAGCCCACGGTTATGGACTAAATGTGTGTTTTCTCATAGGGCTAATAGCATCCGACCTTTTTTCCTCAAAGAGGCTTATAGCTGGAAACTTGGAAATCAGACCCAGCAACCTTAACTGATGCCTCAAAGGGCAGGGAGGTGCAGCTGGAACCAGTAACTGAAGTGCTCAATAAAAGCAGAAGGTGGTGTTCAGAAAAAGAACAGTGCATTCATTCGTCCTCCTGGAACAATGAAGAAGAAAGTGGGATATTTACTGGGCAAAGGATTATCTCCACAGTCCTGTGCAGGAATGAGTGATTTCAATGCCGAGCTTGAGACTGGCACAGCCAGTGCTTTTCTCAGACAGCCGGAAGATTGGGCAGTTCTGCTCCTCAGACAGAGCTAGGCTGAAAGAAGGGGGCAGAGTACGTGCACAAGTAAATGTCAGAACAAAACAACAGACAAAAATATATTCAGTGGGACTGTGAACAAAATATCCTGTCACCTCACAAGAATCATAGCATCGTAAGAGTTGGAAGGGACCATAAAGATCATCTAGTTCCAACCCCCCTGCCCTGGGCAGGGACACCTCCCACTAGACCAGGCTGCTCAAAGCCCCATCCAGCCTGGCCTTGAACACTTCCAGGGATGGGGCATCCACAACTTCTCTGGGCAACCTGTTCCAGTGCCTCACCACCCTCATAGTGAAAAATTTCTTCCTGATACCTAATCTAAATCTACCCTCTTCGAGTTTGAAGACGTTACCCATCGTCCTATCACTATGTGCCCTTGTAAAAAGTCCCTCTCCAGTTTTCCTGTAGGCCCCCTTTATGTACTGGAAGGCTGCTATAAGGTCTCCCCAGAGCCTTCTCTTCTCCAGGCTGAACAACCCCAAGTCTCTCATCCTGTCTTCACAGGAGAGGTGCTCCAGCCCTCTGATGGTCTTTGTGGCCCTCTAAAACCTCCTTTTACAACTGCAAACATTATGTAGGAAAAGAATTGAGGTGGCGTGCAGTGAAGAAGTTGCTTTGGGTTGGATATGGGAGACTTGCGAGATCCCAGCCCTCAGCTTGCTTCACCTGTGTATGTGTCTACTTGTCCCTGGCCTGAGATACTGCTTTTTCTTTCACGCACGTCCTGCGGTGTTCTTTGAACCAGCATGGGCTGTGGAAATAGGAGCAGCAATGAGAAGTTTATCAAAGTCTCTCTCCATCTTACGTGATTCATATCACCATGCTGTCTGAAAGCTCTTGTTGTGTGTGTGTTCTTGTGGGACGAGGATGCCTCCAGCAGCACCCGGGTTTCTCATCCTGGGAAGCGTATGGCTGATGGAAGAGTCTTCCCTTCACACACCCCCATGCTACGCAGTGAAAGACAGCAATATTTTGAAGTTTCCAGACTTCATCCCAAGTCCATGGAATGATGACTTCTCTCTGCAATGAACTTCACCCAAGAGGTCAACGTAAATGACATTTTTCACCTGGGAGGCTTTTTTTTTTACTTTTATTTTCTTTTAGTATTTTTTATTGATGACTTCTCACTTTTTTTTTTTTTTAAAGAAAAGCAAACAACCTCCAGTTTTGTAACTACAAGATGAAACTTGGCTTTTCAGGACAGAGGCGTGAAGTCTCCATGCATTTGTAGAGTGCCTAGTACAGGGAGGGTAGTGGCTGAGGCCCCTGGGAGCTGAGGTGAAGGGGTTTTTTTAAATGTTTTTTTTTTTTGGTTAATTACAAACACAAATTCTGAGAAAAAACATCTGAGTGAAACTGATGCAAGACTTGCTACAAACAACCGAAAAAAATTTTGCTCTCATTTCTTGGGTTGAATGTGGAACTTGGTGAAACTGTAGATGTGTTCCAGCCCTAACTTTTTTTCTTTAAAATAATTTCTCTTAAATAGGTACAAGAATATGTGTAACAAAGTCGAGTTCTGTTTTGAGGCTTTCTCACACCATACTGATGGCCTTGTCAAATTTATTTTCTGGAAAAATGAGGAGGATTGAGAGCAGGATTTACTCATACGCGTGAAAACTGTGAATACCCCCATTCCATCAGGGTTGTAATCTTTGGCAGGCAGAGGAAGCCTGCTCGCTACAGCATGGCCAGTTGGTAGCCATCGGGAAGCTTTCACGATGGACAAGTGTGTCCACACAAGTTTTTCCACCTTACTTTAAAAACATCTGGTATATATCAGGGTCCTGCACACCCTTTTTGACTCCCGGAGCTGTGAAATGAAAAAGCAACTTGTATTCTTCTGTGGTCAGCTCTCACATTCTCACATGGTGTCTGTGCAATCAGACACATCAAATTAATACTTTGACTCGCTCCTACGGTTTGAAAAATACTTACCGTCAGGTTTAGATGAACTGCTTAGTAAAATCCTGCAGAGCGTGTGCGTGAGTTGAGGGGAAGTGCACAGGAGAGGTGAGATGCCAGTGGTTATGTGGTCTGCTCGGTGAAAGGCAAAGGCAGAGCTGAAGCCGTGATGCTGCTATTAACCTTCCTGGCATTTGTGCAGAACAGGAGCCAGTATTTTTTTGCAGACCAAATGTCAGTATTTCCCTTAGCATAAGCAATCCTGTAGGAAGATGCATACCAGGCAATTAAAAAGTAGTAGGCAGCATGAGTGCGTGCAGAGAAAACCTGCTTTGGTACAGGAGCATTTGTTTCCTGCAGGAGTTCTGTAGCCCCTTGTAAGAGGAGAAACAAGGATTTGTAGAACTGTATTTGTTTTAAATCTCTCTGTGTCCTTAGTGCTGTCCTGATAGTGGGGGGAAATTTTTTTTGTGATAGCTTTTTTGGAGACCGACAGTTTGGAATAGAAGACGGATGGTGCAACTCCATAAGGACTTTTATTTGGTATTCCCAACCATAATGTTATTGAAAGCCAGTCTCCCTACCTCATTTCCCTACTGATGAAAAATTCAGTTTCTTATATTTGAGCCCTCTGGAGGCAAAATTTCAAGAGGTCAGGGGTGGCTCTGTTGCAGCTTCTTTTCTGTCCTCAATTCCTTAGCCTTATGGCAGAGCGTTTGTCTCTATAGGTACTTTTGCCACGCTGATTAAAGACAGGAAATATTTCGCTTAACCCTGAGGCAGCTCAAACTGTGCGCTGGATTAATTAAAAAATAGCGCTGTGTCCTCCGCAGCAGCAGAGCGGTGTTTGGGAGGGGAGCGGAGGGAGGAGCGTGGTGCAGGGGGTGCAGGAGGACTCATCCTGCCTGCCAAGATCCCGGCTGTCGGCGGGAGATCCCAGCGTGGAAGGGGAGCGGGTATCGGCTCCCAGATCTGCCGCGCAGCTCCCCAGGCTGGATTTTGCCTGCAGCACCCCGTTTGCAAGGGAGCCGTCCCACCACCGGCGTGTTCTATTTTCTAAAGTTGTTTCAACCCCCTTTTCCAACCTGGAAAAAAAAAAAAAGCCCTTTGGAAGAGGGGTTAGGTAACAAAGCTATGCGTTTCTCCTCCATGTTATGTACTTCGGCCAAGTTAAAAGGCTTGTTCTGCCTTTCATCTTGCAGACTGTTTTCTGCAGATATTTCCTAACTTTTCCCATGACGTTTTCGCCTGGTTCTTCAGAAGATTGTACGGACTGAAAGAGACTATTGTTTCCGCAAGAGCGCAAGCATGTGCACATCGGCTAATCTGGTTGGTACAGGATTTCAGGAGTGGGTGTTGGACTGAGGAACAGGACCGAGATGTGTGCGGCTACGAATTCTTGCGAACGGCGTGCTCTCTTACTCTGTAAATAATATCACATTTCACTTTCTAGGTTTGCCATTCGTGTTTCTCCAAAAGTTGAACTCCAGTACCATGAGACGTAAACAAGGAAATGGCGTACGGGAAGATTGCAAAAGTTTTGGTTAGCAGAGATTGGAAAGCTGGTTCGGTTTTCAGTCCTGCGCCTGGATTGGTGTCAGCTACTTGATTGCATGGAGTCTCGGCGCATTTATTTTTCGCAAACATCATAGGTTTAAAATTGGTAGTTCATTGTCTTTCTTGCTTTCTCCTTCTCCATGTTTGGGTTTTGATATTTGAAGTACGTGTTAGGCAAACATGTACTGGCGTTTAGGAGGCAGGCTTTGGCAATCGAGATGCATTTGCCAGGTCTTGAGACACTGCTGAACCTTGCATTTACAACAAACTCTTTCTGCAAAGTAGTTTCATGCAAGACATCATGCGATATGGGGTTTGTTGGTTTTCCAGCAAAGAAACCGCCGGTGGTTGTTTTTGTTTTACACCCAGGATCTTGTCGGATGCAACCTCGCCGCAGATTTGTTTCCCCTTTTGGGAGCGTTACCTAGAAGATGGTGCTGGGATAAGTCCAGCTTCCTGGTGGTGACCCAGATCTCTGCTGGCGATGAGATCTCATCTCTGCTGGGCACGGGGCGAGAACAGCAGTTGCCTTTTCGACTGCTGATCCGCGGGCATGTTCCCATACGGTGTTTCCAGGCTCGTCAGCAGCCTTGCAGTGCCATGGATATTGCTGCTGACATGCCCGTGTCTGGCGGTGAAAGGCGGGGTTTTCTTCCATGGTCTGGTTTCGTGTAGGTCTCGTAAGAGGGTGTGAGGCAACTCCAGGGTGTTTTTACGTACTACTTTATGTATGTGTGAGGCAGCATAAAAATGTTGGGAGTTTTTTTAGCAGCGACAGCGTTGTATAACTGACAATTCGCTGTATCTCCATTTTAATACAGTTTCCTTGCTTGGGCAGGAATAGTTGCTGCTTGTCAATGACTCCGTGGAACTGGAGGATGCAGGCTGGGAAGGCTGAGACTTGCTGGTAATTTAAAATTTGATGAGGATTGATACCGTGGTTTGTCGATGGATTTCGTCTGGCTGAGATGCTTTTTGACGGATTCCCAGGAATTCCCAGGTGTTGCTAAAAGCACTTGAGCATAGCCAATTTTGTAAGACAGGGAAGAGAGATTGTGAAGTGAGGAGGAGTCCGGGGTTTGTCTGGTTCCTTTTCATCTACGGGCTGTCTTATTTAGCAAAGAGCTTGCAGACTCACCCGTGTGTTTTTAGCACCTCTGGATCAAACCACACAGGCAAACTGTTGGCTATCCTTGAAGGGTTTTTCCAATGCTTCCATGGGACACAACATGGGTCAACTACTTTACTTCACAGACCACCTCACTGCTTGCCCAAGTGATGTTTCTGAAATTACACCTCCTTTTAAGCAACTCATGGGCACAGTACGGAGCACTGGAACCAGTCTGTGAAGCTGCCTTTTCCTACCCAGGACTTGTTTTGTGTTAGACAGAGCCCTTGCTGCTATAGCCAGGAATATTTGAGGCGTGTTTCTGCTGACAGTTTTGTGCTCTGCACTCCCGAGGATTGGATGTAGGGCAGTTTGAAGGGTTCCTAGCAGTGGAACTCCCTATTTACAGTCAGCGAGTTCATTAGAGCCCTAAATTATTTACCTTAAAGAATTCAATCCCTGAATTATTTACCTTTAAGGTCTGTCTTCCAGCATTGTGTATTTGGTTGACTGTAGACCTATGCTCTGTTATACCCTGTGAATGTCTTAAGGCAGCATAACATCTAGGGCGGTTTCAACTATTTGCTGTTAATTTTATTTTCATACACAAATACATGACAATACTATAACTAAGGTCAGAGTGCGACTCAGGGAGATATAAAAGGGATTTGTGCAGCCCTGATTTTAAGTCTTGTGAATGCACGGACAGTTTTCGATGATGGCATCGCACCCTTCTCTTTCTGCAAGTCCCCTGCCTAGCTTGTAGCTACAAGCCCTGGGCAAACGCCTTCTTCAGCATCTTGGTTTTTCCTTCCCATTCCGTGTTTAGCCCCAGGCTTTTATTTACGGCACACTACTCAAATTCTACTGAAGAAGTTTGTCATTTCCTCACAAACTCACTCTTTATCGGTGTCAGGCTTGAGGGTTTGACAAATGATTTGGGAAGTGTCGCCACTTCTTTACAGGAAGAGAGTTTAAAACAAGAGGACAAAGGATCTTGAGAAACTTACAGCCTTGCCACTGAGATGTCCCCGTACTACACAGTATTTCATGTACTGGAAACACCGGTCCCTTTGGCTGCGAGTGTTCATTGGTTTTGCTTGAGAGAAGGCAGGGTTTCAGGTTGGTTGGGAACTCGCCATTAATGGCCACTTGGGAAGTGCTGGGTTTACATGACTGGAGCGGCGCTGCCACAGCACGGCTCATCTGCCTGCGCCGGGAGAGGGGTGGCAGGGAGCAGCAGGGTGGCCGCCGTCTTCGCTGCCAACAACTGTCAGAGTTGTGCCGTAGCCCTGACGCACGGCTCGGGTACCTCCCGTGGTGGCAGGAGCGGGCAAAGGGCAGCGCTTGCCTGCCACGTTTCCCTCCCTTTTCAGTGCTTCGACTCATCAATGTTCTCTCTTGCAACGTAGCCGTGGTGCGCCAAAGCCAAAAGGCAGGAAGCAAACAAATGGCGAACAGTGTCCACCGTCACCCTAGGGGCTTGAACACGATGCATTGGCCGTGCCACAGCTGCACAGCCACCGTGCAACCCTCCGTGCCTGGTTGTCACTCTCTCCCCATCCTACTTCCAGTTTTCTGTCCCCCCGTTAAGTGAAATTTCTTGTGTTGACGTATTTTTCCCCTCCTCCCCCCTGGCCCAGCTCTTGGCTGCTCTGTGTTCAGCGTAGGTGGCCCCAGGCAGCCGGGGCTGCTGCAGGGAGGTCACCTGGAGAAGGGGAGAGGGTTGGTCCCTGTTCTTGCTCGGAAGGTGGCCCTGCCCCATCGGGAGCAGATGCCAGAGGCAAAGGCCACCTCTTTCCTCTTCAGCCCTGGACTAGACTGTGCTCTTTGCTTCCTGTGGCACCTGGCTAGTCCCAGGTTTAAACTCTCTGTTCCAGAGGTGGTCGGAATTTGTTGAGTCTTTCCAGCCACTTTTTTGGGAATGGCTCAATCAGACCACCGTGACCAAAACCCTGCAACAAAACTTTCTGGCAGACATCTGTGCCAACGATGGGCAACGTAAATCTCAGGAAGGGTATCACAGCCGTGTTCCCCACCCCATGCTGTGTTGGCTGTGTTTGATCCATATGCCTTTGTTGAGGTGGGCAAGGGATGATGTACAGGTGGTTGAGTTGCATCTCCTTAAATGCAGGGGTTTGTTTTGTATGCTTTCAGAGAAAGCAGTGAAATACTGACGTTAATGGCATTTCCAGTACTGAAAATCCAGTTGCATTTTCTCTTTACTTATGAAGTGTCTTCTGGCCATCCAGAGAGACTGGTGGGGTTTTTTGTGGTTTTATCTTGAGTGGGGTTTCTACCATATGGACTTTTTTCTTCCTTATTTAAGTGTGGAAATTTCTTATATGAAGTGTACATTTTGGTTCATTGGTGTATTGGCAGGAGAATTTTACACTGAAGCTTAAAGCTACTAATATGTGAAGTGAGGAGTAAACACAGACACGAAAAGGCCCTTTTGAGAATTTTAAGTGGAGTTACCGCTTAAATAATGTTGTAGGTGCAAAGTTCAGGGAAACTGTACCATTAAGTAATTTACTGTCGATGTAATTTTGCGAGTATTATTTTTACATTGCTGCTGCCATTATTAGTGCCATGTATGTACTGTTGAAACTGAAAGAAACTCAAGCAGCTCTCTCTTCCCCTGTATTTCTGAGTGTCTGCTTGGCGTTGGTCCCGGCGCTGCCAGGCAGGGTGCCCCGGGGAGAGGGCAGAGGATTTGGGCGCAGGAGAGCTGCGTTCTCCTGCACAGCTCTGCAAGCGATGGGCTCTGGAACCTTGGCCGCCCCTCCAAATTGTTCTCTGTCGCTTCTATTTGGTCAATGAGCAATTTTGGGGAACGGACTTTTTCTTGTTTAATATCTTTATGACACATGGCAGAAAACAAAAGACGTAAATATCTGCTGGGAAGGCCAACTACTGTAATACAAATAATAGATAATTGTGTGCAGTTAATCAATTTTCTCTTTTGTGTTGTCTTTCACACAGAGCGATGAGGCAAGAGAGAAGTTTTTAAAAACAGAAAAATGTGATTGTGTGAACAACATTGTTGGCAGGAGGACTCGGTGGATTCAGGTAATAATGTGACACTGCTTTTTATTATGCTTTAAAAACTGGCCAGGTTTCAGGCTGACAGTGGCCCTTTGTCAGGGATTGAGGAGCAGAGGAAGGTGACAAGGTATAACAACACCCAGTGGCTGCTAAATTAATTCAGACCAGGCAAGAGGGTGTGAGTGTTCCCGCAGCTCGGGTGATTGCTGAATAGGACAACATTGCTGGGGCCTCAGTAGCTTCCTTCTTTATATCAGGCTGTTGAAGCTGAGAGTGTTCTTTTTTTGTTGTTTTTGTTTTATGGTGTTTTTTTTTTACCCTAAGAGATTCTCTAATTCACCCTCTTATAGCTGCATCGATGTAGGCGGGGAAGCTCCATGCCTGTTTTCTGGAAGAAGGTCAAATGATTAGCTGTCCCTTCAGACTGCACAACTCTGAACCTATGAATATTTCCCTTGAATTCCCCCTTCTAAAAGATTTCTGGATCAGAGCAGATCATTATCTGCTAAAAGACCCAGACCTAGACCTTTACTGCTTTAGAGGACTGCTGCTGGTTGTTTTCAGCATGTGAATGGAGACAATTTTGTGTTGCGTGGTTGTAGGAAACCTAATGTGTGATGCTTAAGCATGCTACTAATATGTTTGCCACAATCTTATCTTAAAATAATGGACTTTAGCATATTTAGATCCTGTTTTATAGGAAATGTAAGTTGCTAGCTAAAATGCACCTCTTATGTTTTTAATCATTTTAATTATTTCCCTCACTGAGGAGGAGTGGAAGATGAAGTGGGGGAGTTTACAGTGCTAATTGCACTCCACATTGGTAATTGAGGCCAGATCCTACCCTCAAACTTCTTAGGCAATCCCAGTGAAGTCATCAGGCTTTTCACAAGCATATGGGTTTTCCCCATGTGTATTTGATTCCAGGATAAGGGCCTACAGCATGCTTTTTTGTGCACTGATTTCTCACACGTATGAGGAGATTCAAAAAACGTGCATCTTTTTCAACGTAGCCTCTTGGTTTCCAGCACCGATTGGAGGGGTTCTGCAGTATTTTTATCAAGAAGCAGATCAGCAGAGCTAGTTGCCTTGGACTGAGCTGCTTGTAACTGGCGAGTCCTTTGCGTTCTCTTTGTTAGGTGCTAGGTGGTAAAAACGCAGTTGTGGCTTTGCATTGCTATAGGCATGAGCGAGAGGGACATTTAAATAGCATGTGAATGGGTGTGGATTTGCTATTTCCTAGAGCCAGCTTCTTTTTAGTATTAAATTGCATACTCCGGGAAGATAGTTGCTGTATCAACATTGGTATAATGACACATTATTAAAAAATCAATATCCAGTCATAGAAACGAGTCCTGGTGTAAGCAGTTGGGCGCTTACAGCTGCGATTTCTATGTATTTGCAAATGTAATGGGCTTTTTTTTCTTGTCGCACTGGTAACTTGGATAAACACTGTATATGTGACTCATTGCAGAGTATAAACTTATTTTAAAGGAGCAAGTGTGGGATTTGCTGAATATCCTATTGCTTGCATCCCTGAATACTTGCATTAGGTCATAATTAATCTTAAATTCGCCAACCTGAGAGGAAAATTACTGCTGATCTCCCATAGGTGACTTCATAAATAAACAGAAGGATGGAAGTGCTTTAACAACATAAATAGTAGTTAGAATTCATAAAATCATAAAGCAGGCATATGGTACAAGGTCTTCTAAACTATAACACTTGAAAGCTTTTTTTTGTAGTTTCAGAAAGAGCTTGTTTAGTTATCATAGGAAAAGTAAATATTTTCATTCCTTTTTCTTCAGCTCTCTCTCATTCCATTCCTCTTTCTTTTTCTCTTTTTCTCCTTTTTTTTTTTCCCTCCTTTTTTCCCCCAAAATCTTCTTAATTTGGTGGGACGGGGGGACGAACAGCTGATGTGCCTAGAAAGCCCAGTTTGGGGGCAGGAGGTAACACTGCTAATTGTCCTGCTGTTGTTAGGTTCATTCTTGAGGTCCTCCTGCAATGTGGGGATGGAGTTGGTGTAACCCAAATCAAACGCTCCCTGTGCGCGTGTGTGCGTGAGTGAGACGCGATGGGCACAGCAACCGCTCCTGGACCGGCCAAGAACATACCTATTTTTTAACATGGTACCCCAAGCATCGGTGATGAGGGATGCGATCCCTCTCTGTGTGTCTACGCGTGTAGGGGTGTGAGCTCATGGGGGTGGCATGATGCAGGATCCCCACTCTCCTGCCGCATCCTCAGTGGGGCGGCTGCCGTCCCCAGTGCTTCGAGCATCGTGGCGGGGAGGCGAAGCCGCCGCTTGAAAGGAGGCGAAGGAGGAAGACGGGGAGCGGAGGAGTGGGGGGCCGAGTGGGGAGGGGGAGCCGGGGAGGAAGACGCGGCTCCGGAGGGAAATACTCTGTGCTTTGCAGTTGCTTGTGTGGATAGAAACCAGATGGTGCGCTGGAACACCCGCTCGCTCAGGCGGCGGCGGAGCCAAACATATGGTTAATGGTTAGGAGAAAGAGCTTTGCGAGCCAGGGCTTTGCTGACTGCCTCGCATTACAGATTGTTGCAGTGTGTCATTACATTGCCAAACTAAGTGCTTAATACCCGCTGCGGGCGCTGGGCAGGCATTTGCAGGGAGGATGCTGAGGCTCCCTGGGCAGGGCGGGAGGCTGACATCACGTGAGTCCCCCCGCCACACCCCCCCACGCCCCCTTTCCCCACTGGAAACGCCATAAATCTCCCCTTTTACAAGCTCAAAACCTACAGCAGGCAGTTTTCCCGTTCTGCGTGTCTTTAATCTGTTTATTTCCAACAGCGTATGGTTGGGTTTGCCCTTTTTTGTGCCTTTTTTTTTTTTTCCCCCCCCTTTTTTTTTCTGGTCCCCGAGCAGCCAAATTCACCTCGGCTGCAGCACCGCGCTTACATGCCCGGCATCTGAAGTTCCTGCTCTGGGATCTTTGGGCGACACCAGGCCCATGTTATCTAAGGAACTGCTGAGCTCATTCATCTCCTTTTCACGGCCCGCTTCCTTTTATTTTTAGCCAAATCCGTCAGGCCTGACAGGCGGGTAATTTGAGCCAGAGAAAGGGCAAAGCTCCAGGTCCTTTCCACAAAGCAATTCTTCTCCTCCCTCCTGGGAAGGCTCCAAACTTGGCCTGCTCCAGGCAGATGGATTTGTTGAGTCATGTGAGATCATTTACACAAAAACACAGCGAGGCAGTGAAAAGGAAAAAAAAAAAAAAAAAAAAAAAAAAAAAAAAAAAAAAAAAAAAAAAGGGGGGGGGGGGGGGGGGAAGGGGTGGGAGAGCGTGCGCTGCCGGGGCTGCTGCGAGCGTAGGAAATGTGCTGCGAGGCAGCTAGACAGAGGAATGCAGCAGATTCATTCTTGTATAAGGTAATGTCTCGTTTACAGTACAGGGTGGAGCCAGCACGGAGGAGAAATCACTCGAAAACAGATTACTCATTTAAAACAAAAATTCTCCTTAAAATAAATAATAATAATAATTAAAAAAAAAAAAAAGCCAAAAGCCAAAACAAGAAACCAACCAACAAGCAAGCCGCGCTCACGGGCGCGCAACAAAGGCGGCGTTGTTGACAGCACCAGATTACAGTAGCGGTAAACTCCGGGCTGGGAGGTTGCTGGAAAATGAGTTTGCTCCGTGATGCAACCGGAGTTTGCTTTGTCTGGCCGCCAGCGGGAGCGGGGCGGTGGGGACGGGGGAGCCCAGCGGCTGCATCGCTCCGCTCCATCCGGGGATGGGTTCAGGCGGTGGGGAGGGATGGAGGGATGCGATGCAGGATCCCGAGCGGGCAGGCTGCGCTGGGGCATCGTTAACGGTGAACATTTGGGGGGGGTGGGGTGTGGAGAACCTCTTGTTTTGGTTTTGGACTGGTTATGGCATGATCGTCATTACATCAGGGAGTAAATTGCATTTATTCAGTTGAATGTTGATTTTGTTACCGTTTGCAACCTAAGCTAACCCCAGCGTGTTGGTTTTGGTTTTTTTAAGTGGGTGGTAAAGAGAGAACATCAAACTTGGGGTTTTTTAGATCTTGATGCATCCCGGAGAATTAGGGTGGGTTAATTTATGCAGTGTTCTAACGAGATGCGTTCAAACCTTTAAATAGACATGGACTGTATTTAAATATTGTTAATATAACTTCCAGCTGCTCCAGATTTCTTAGCAAGGCAATATGTGAATATTAGTGTTTTTTCCCCCATGATGATTAAAAATCAGAGTAGGAGCAGAAACTGGGACTGGAAATTGGTGGAAAACGTGCAATCAAACAAGTCCAGTGCAAAGCATTGGATTGCATTAAATTCTCAGCTGCACTTAAGGAACTTGCAGGAGCATGTAGACGTGGGTTTGTATTTTAACTTGACCCTTTCCCCCACTGAGCAGCATCTTCTGCAGACTCCACGGCGGTGTCTGCTGAGGTGCTTTTCCTCTGGGGAGGGTTTGTCTGGAGCCTGCCTCCCTCTGCTTGACCTTGTCTTCCCTTTTTTCTCCTCCCGCTTCTTTTTTACACTTCTGTCTGAAACACAGCTGGCTTTCCCAGCCCACTTGCCCCACCGGGCTGTGCCACCGAGCACGTTCAGCGTGAGGAGAGCCTTCACTTCTCGCGCTTAAAGAGTTTTCCTCACTTGGTGGAAACCTTTTGTCTTCTCTGTCTGTTGATCGGGCAGCCTTGTTAATGATGTTGAAGGAGCACTTGGCAGCACCCTGAGTCCCAGCTGGGGTCCCGCACTGCACAAACACGCAACGGGGTTCCTACCCCGCAGTCTACGGCTCATGTCTGGGGTGAGGATCAGCAGAAGGATAAAAGTATAAGGATGGGAAGTACCGCCAGGTTTGGGACCTGGATCGTGTAATGAGCTGTAGCCATAGCACGGCAGCTTTTAACGAGGAAAGGCTGTAGATTGCTCTGAGATTCTCAGAAAGGTCCCAGAGAAGGAGAGCGTTGTTATTTATTCTGTTTGCATAGTTACTGTAACTTTCTTTCCCCTCTTCCCCAAAATACCTAATTATCCTACATTTTCTGTTGCTGTGAGCAACATTTACCGTAGTTACCCAGAGCTGCAATTCCAGTTAAATTCTCACTTTATAAAGCTAATCTCCCAGCAGTGGCTGTGGGATTTCCAAAAGAAAAGATGGTTGTGAGGAGCCAAAGTTTTTAAGATTTTTGTCTCAGTGGACAATTCTGCATAACTCCTCTGTTAACTGTTCACTGTGGTTATCAGTTGAGACCTCAGTAGCTTCATCTCTATTTATGGCACTTAGAGGACTTGTAGTTTTTTTAATTCCCCTGCAGAGTGCCCCACACCCCAATATCTCCTTTTCTGCTCCTAAGATGCCATGTGTTGCTTTTTGCATCTTTACATCGGACAAACAGCCTTACTAGACAGGTTTCGGGAACTGTTCGTGACCTGACTATCGGGAAAATCAGCCTTACTCTTCCTTCCCTCTCTTTCACGGCCGCTCAACTTCCTCCCCTTCTTCTAAAAGTGTGTTGTCTATCAGATGCTATCGGCCCCGTAATTCTTTTATCTCGCTTCTCCTATGGCTTCCATTCTTCTGTTCCTACTGCCTCTTCCTCTATCTCATGATTAGACCAGAAATTTCTCTGCTGCTGGCATCTTCCCTTCTCACACGTACCGTGGCGCTGCCTCCTTTGGGATCTGAGGAAGGATGAGTTCAGGGTTCATACGTGTTGCGTCATGTCCCATGCTTGGCTTCAGTTTGCACAGGTAGAGGGCATCGGCTATGGTAATTTTTCTTTCACTGCCGCCTTAAGCAACCGACTCTCTCACCACCTAGGATGAGCAGGAGGTCCTCGGTGCCTCCCTCACTCTGCCACCTTGGTGAGGGAGGCACTGAGGACCTCCTGCTGAGGTTGCTCAGTCTCCTGCTGAGGTTGCTCTTTCCACAGCGATGCAACCCGTAGCCAGGGGTTTGCTTGCTTTCCTCCAGGCATGAGAGCACTGTGTTTCCTTCCAAAGACCTTATTCTGTGCCCTAATTGTATAACCTTCCTCGATCTGAAGTTGTGCCAAGGAGAGACACTCTGGGAGCAAGGTAACCCTCTACTTTTGAGCTCATTTATCCTGCTTGACGGGATCAGATCGCAGTTGCCTTCTACAGAAAACTTGGGCAAACTATATAATTCTCTGCGGTGATATCTAAGATGAGTGGGGTGGTGACCTCCCCATATCACAAACGTTTGCGTATGGGACTTATGAAATAACCTCAAAATAAATTAATCTCTAGCCTGACAGCTTCCCCCTTACAGAAAACCATAGAAGTTCTGGTGTAGTGGTGGCAGTTTCCTCTTCTTCATGTATGCATCTACAGGGCATCCCAGGGGAGAGGTGAGATTTGTTCTAAACAGATTAATCTAAATTTCCGCAGAGCTTTTTAAGGCATTAAATCTATGTAAATTTTTCTCATCCAGCAATGAAGTAGTGCAGCAGTGAAGCGCAGGACTTTTTGTAATGTATTCGGAAACCTAGCCGTTTTCTGGTTGCGGCCAAATCCCATTAACTGTGATTTCCCTGCTTCCTTTTTCCTCCTGTCGAGCCTTCTGGATAGTGGCGTCTCTTAACAGTTTGTTTGGAGAATCTGCTCTGAAAATCTTGCAGCCACTCCGCTCCTCTCAAAGCGAGGGAAACTCTGGGAGCAGCTTATCAGCTGCTCATCGGCTGACTTCCATTTCTGCTAGAAAGTCTCCATCGGACGTAGACCAAACAAGCTTAATTCTCTTTCCCTTCCGTTTGGTCGAGCGCAGCAGAGGTGGAAGACCTTTTGGAGATTAAACTTTGCCTGTTGCTTTAGTGAGACATCAATGCAGACAGCACAGCATGTATAAAATTGGCTTATTTAATTCCCTTGGAACATCCTTAGGGATCCTTGAAAGTTGTCTGAGAGTGTCTAGTTGAGGATGTGCGAGCACCCTCTGACACTGCCCTTGCAGTAGCAGGTTTTTCAAGTTTGCGTTAAAAATAGTTCTTTTAAGGCTCCATACGCTCCATTAGGTAGTGTTACTAACTGCTAATGTGATCTTTTAGTTTTTTGCCTTGATTCTGTCATAAATTAAATTGGTGTCACCAAAAGCCGCTTCTGATCATGCGCTGTAAAAAGATCTTTTTTTACCTGTTTGCAGCCTTTGTGCAATTAATGGGAACATACTATTGCTCTCTGACAAATTCATTGACGTTTAATAGATATTTGTGGGCTGTATTTGGCTTTAAGTGGATGTATCACAGCTCTTGAGGCATTTTGGTGGCTAAATAGCTGGGGTTAGACACTCAGTTACTCATGCCAGTTGTTTTCCTGTGTCGATACTGAACTGTGTGTGTTACACAAATATTTTTAGTTATAACCTTGTCAGATTTGTTTAAGGAAAAGAGAGGTCCTAATTTTTCAGAGATGTTTATCTGTGAGTGAGTGGAATTATATTAATATTTTTTTTGTCAGTTGATCAAATTATAAGTGCTAAGATGAAAGGCCCGTTATTACTTGCAAAAGTAAGACTTGCTTTTGCAGGAGTAGAGCAATTTATCTTCTGTTTCTGCTTCCGTAATTGCGGCCTGTAAAGACCCTAGAGTCCTGCTACTCAATGATTTCCTTACTGCAACCAGTGAAAAATCAGATTTGAAATGCATTTAACTGATGCTCAGTTCCACATTTAATACCTCTTGATTACCGTGGTCACAGCATAAATAAATACGTTTCATAGCTTACTTGGTCATGCAAATGTTGAATGTCTTTCTCCTTCATCAGAATGCTCCTTTTATCAAAGGTATCTGCTGTCATGGAGCCCCAAGCTGTTGATTAGGTAAAAGGGAATGCTATATGTGGCAAAATAAACCAGCACCCACAAGG
Source organism: Fratercula arctica (assembly GCA_947846985.1). Taxonomy (NCBI): domain Eukaryota; kingdom Metazoa; phylum Chordata; class Aves; order Charadriiformes; family Alcidae; genus Fratercula; species Fratercula arctica. The sequence goes on from CANTUZ010000003.1 coordinate 84,209,154, forward strand.
TAGCTTCTTACTAGAAAATAATGAGATTTCTTTAAGCAACTTCAGCTTGTTGTTTTCTATTTGAATGCTTTCTCAAAATTAATAATGAAATACTAAAAAATAAAGTTGTCATGCCTTCTGGGAGGATGGCATAAATAATTAACATGAGATATCTGTCTACTCATTTTCAAGCTGATTGCTTATTGGCTTCCATGTAGTACCATGAATGGGTTTGAAGCCCCTGTGGTGGGCTTGGACTGTGCTGGACCAACTCAAATTTGTTGCTGCCCTTCTCGATGTCATTCACTGTGATTAACGGTGTCTGGATGGATGGCAGAACCCACATGGTTATGACAAAATAATTATCGTCTCCTCGGACGTGCCAGTTGGGCACGAGCATCAGTGAAGCTCCTTCTGCAGTCGGTGATGTTGGAGGCAGCAGGACCACGTGCTGGTCTCGGGGAGGACATCTTGCATGGGTAGCACTGCGCTGCAGAGGGTATGCATGGCACAGTCAGACTCGCTCAGCTGTGCTTTTTGAGAGCGAGAGGTTAAAAGGACAAGGGTAAACCACGGTCTGAAGCAGCCTCTTGCATCTGGCAGGTCTGTTCTTGGGTGACGCTCATTTGGTTACGCAGCTCAAGTGCAGCGAGAGTTTCACCCCTGCCCACGGGCTGACAGTCATGCACCCAATGGGAAGTTATTTTTCTGCTGTGTTTTGCCCCTTCTGAGTGTTGTCATCGGAAATAACAGCAAATAAAGGGACTGAGGTGTATGGGACATCATGGCCTGTTCACCGCTTAAAATAAATCTTCTGTGATTAATCCTCCTTGGGGCAAAGGGAGAGAAGCGTTGTGCCCTAAACTCTGGAAAATTTTTAGTATTTAATCATAGAATCATAGAATCATTTGGGTTGGAAGAAACCTTTAAGATCATTGAGTCCAACCGTTAACCTAGCACTGCCAAGTCCACCACTAAACCATGTCCCTCAGCACCACATCTACATGTCTTTTACCTCCAGGGATGGTGACTCCACCGCTTCCCTGGGCAGTCTGTTTTGATGCTTGACAACCCTTTTGGTGAAGAAATTCTTCGTAATATCCGGTCTAAACTTCCCCTGCACAACTTGAGGCCATTTTCTCTTGTCCTATTGCTTGAGATAAAATTAATGCTAATTTTGACCCTGAAGCATCAGTGAGTTAAGTAGAGCTCAAAGTGTTGCATGTAGCCTTCATCAGGAAACATTGGATAGCATCGCTGGAGGAGCTGTGACAGCAGGGAGTTCCCACATGCACGCAGTGGTACTTCTAGAAGAGCTAAAGGTTGGCATGTCCAAACACAAGTGGCAACGACACACATGTTGGTGACGCATATTTTGATTTTCAGTACAGTAGGTGGCAGGAGAGACAAAGCGAGAGCTTCTCTGAGGTAGCTGCTTGCCCACATGCCGCAATACAAGTGAAGGCCACACCACATTACACCCAATACCCTGGAAAAAAAGTGACATAGTGTTGCCAGGTGCTTTTGTGAGGTCTGTCATCTGGTGTGATAAACACGGGGACATGGGAACATTAGACACGTGTATTGCAATGCTGGCGTTAAATGCCACACTGTGCGCTGTGTCTTGTGTTCCTGCGATGTCTTCTGGTAGGCGTCAGGCACTAAAGATTTCATGGCAGCCTAAGCCAGTGCCACTTATGGCTGTTCGTCCTCTTCCTCTCCTCACTGCATCCTTCACCAGGACTTCCCCCCGGCCTTCCCTCTTGCACCTGCTTTGGTGCTTATGAGGTCGTACCATGAGCTCCTTGATGGGGTAAATCTAGCCAACAGCCAACTAAACTGAAGACGTGGTTGGATTTTGGGTAGCTTAGCAGAACTGTCTCACCGCATGCTCATGAAACTAGGGTTGAGGCAAAGGAGCAAGTGACAGGAAAAAAGCAACTGACAGCTTCAGGCTGCAGTAGAGCCGCACCCTTGATATACCACCCCACCAAACTGGAGGGAAGAGATACTTCTTTAATGGATAGCAAAGTAGATGCTGGAAACTTTTCTAAGCCAACATCTGATATTCTTGAACTTCTGGTCTTCAGTGTGCTAAGGTAACCTTAAAAGCCTGAAAAACATGTCCTTTCTAAGCATGCAAGAGTCTTTCCTAATGGAGAGGCAAAAGAAGTGAAATTAGTGGTGTTTTCCCTTCTGTCTCTTAGAAGTATGTTTCCTTTTTAAAGGTGAAAGGGATGTTCCTCATCCCACTTCAGTTACGGTGTTTCAGTTACGATCTTTTCTTTTCTTATTTACGGGGGATTTGGCCTCCCATTGCATGCAAGGACAAGATCTGCTCTGGTGCACGTGTAACTCGAGCAAAGTCAATGAGGTTGTGTTTGTAAAATGGAGAAGGTGATTTGACTCAGGGTTTGTAACTGGAGAAAGGAAGCACTTTTGTCCGTTGATTTATAGCAAATTAGTGTATGGCTAAAATAGGTCCAACCATTTGCTGTGCTTTTTTTCCAAGGATTGTTCTCTGAAGGACTTTTGGTCATGATGGAAACAACTTCATTGCATAGGCCTGCCAGAAGCCATTGAATTTGCCTTAGAGCCAAGAAGTGCAGACAGTGTTTGATTTATACTTGTCAGAGGAACCTTTACTATACGTACCAGTTTGCAACGATGACTTTAGTCCTCCTTTTATCTGTACTTGGACATAAACTTTGAATTCTGGCATATCAAAACATGTAGTTGTATGATGGCCTATATTCTGCATATTCATTTGATGTGAAGCCAGTTGAGCAACTCCTCTGCTACATTCTGTTTCTGTGCCCTCTGGTTTCATGCTATTCTTGTCAGCATCTTTTCAATATATTAATGTTGTTTTTGTCGTTGAAGCATACTGAGATTTGAACTGGTGTTGAAGTTGTAAAACTGTTGGTGTGATGTAGTGGCAAGGGCAAGACATCTGTTTAGGTACTTGCTCGGTTGTCTTTGCTGGAGAGTCTGGCTGCCCCATAGATAGAACCTGAGCACGTCTGTGCATCTAAAAGAGGATGAAATATCACCCTCGTACTGATGAGAAATGGAGGCAGGAACACAGTGATTTATTGAAGGTCGCGGAGGAAATCAGAAAGGTTGGCATCTGGGTCTGACCCACCCCACCCCAGGAAGCTGAATCCTGTGATTTTGAATATGATTGCTAAGTTTGCTTCCTCTCCCTTGAGAAACATGAGACTCTTCCCGTTGCTGAGATACCTGTTCTTATCACAGGAGGCGTGGACACGTGTTTACAACTTGGGAATTAAGTTTAAGACTCATTGCCACAAAAACTGCCACATTTAGAGAGTAACCAGCTGTAGCTGTAGTGTGCAGTATTTCTAGGGGAAATGGTCTGAGGGGCACAACCAACTGTTAGTAGCTGCTCTGTTGTTGCTTTACACACAGTTCAGAGAGTTTAGTAGCTGGGGCAGAGGAGGGACCTGGGTATACATTGAATTTGAGCAGCTTTTGGGCCGCTCTGTCCGTGAAAACATGCGGTCTCATGCGAGGTCAGGTCCCTTCTCAGAGAGAAGCCATTTGTAAAGAATGGGACCTTGGCCAAATTTTCCTTAAATAGGCTGGTATCTTGCAGATACTGCTATTTTGATATAAATTGTATGGCTGCAGATAGTTAATTGTTTCTGTAACCAGGTTTAACTGTGGAGTGCTCTGCTTGGTGAAGAGGATCAGGAAGGAGTTCCTATTATTTTCAAGCTGTAGCTGTCTGACACTAATTATAAGAAACATGCCACGTTGAAATAGTTATTTTTTTAATGAATTTCCATAAGCAGCTCATAGACCACTTTATGCCATGCTGGAAGTAGTTTGACTGCACTTTAATGTAGATACCTGGATCGGTGATTAGGAAAAGATTGTTAAAACAACTGGAATTTAAATACCGGTACGGCTTCATTGTAATAATTTCCCCAAAGGCACATTGGTAATTCTGCTAAATAGAGAGTTTAATAGCCTTTAATAATGTGTACTTTGGAGACCCTATACACAAAGGAATTATGCATAAAACATTCATTACGGTAAACTGCTACCTTTGCACGTAACGAGGAATCTGTTGGAACAAAACCGGCACGTTGTGTGTGGCAACATGTTGTTGGGCATTAACAGACAGAAGTTGTTGTCACCGCCTTACCTATCGCTTCACCCATTGTGATCAAGGTTGCAGCCCATATTGCTTTACCTAACAGTCAATGAATTAGCCAAGGTAGACATTAGTTTATTTTCTGAGAAGTCCTTTGCCGACAGGAGGGCCGTGATGGTTCTTTGTTTTCCTTTGATGTGCCCATTTGGTATCAAGAGAAGAGATACCTGATAGGAAACCCAAACTAGCCATGTTTAAAAAAATAAATTAAAATAAAGAAAGAGAAGAATAACAAAAAAGCAACCTTAGCAAGCAGCTCTAAACGAGTTTAGGGTTGGATTTTGATTTGATTTCTCTGTGCGGCTGCTGAGGGCCCTGCTGGAGAACAGGCGAGGAGGAGGAAGGAGCAGATGCTTTTGGTGGAACAGTAGGGCATTTATCTCTTTTAATGAGGTAACATCATTAGTGCTGACAAAGTGCTGCAAATCAATACATGTAATGGACTGCTGCTGTCTTTCAGTAGCGCACAGGCTGTTGTACTTCTGAGCATTCGAATCTGCTGAATCACAGGTCAGGCTTTATCTCCTGTCTGATGCTGTTTCGTTTTGGTTTTTTAACCATTTGTTTTTTCCCCCTCCCTAATCTTTGCCTTTGATCTCCAAGAACTGGAGCACACCTCCAGGATATGTGTTGGGGCAGGCAGAAGTATACTGATTTTACGAGCACGGGAACGCATTGAAATGCCACATACGTCCATTGCGGTGCAAGAGACCTTCTCTTTAATTGGAAAGAGTGAGGTTGCTCATGTCTATTTGAGCCTGATTCCTTCTGCCTAAAATGGCTGCAGGTTTTAGTTTTGGTGGGGTTTTTTTCCCCCTTGTCCCCTTTGCTTCCTTCTTCAGAGCAGTGGTGTCACGTCAGCCACACTAATCGTGTCAGACGGTGGCACAGGTGACCCTGACATTCAGCAACAAAGAGCTGCAGAAGAAAAGAGAGAGCGAGGTGGCTGCGGCGCTGGACAAGGAGCAGCAGTGGGTGGGGGGAAATCTGAAGGTCAAAGTGTTTGTCTGTACAAAATCCATCGGTGTAAAAATCACATGCACGGTTGTACGCAAGGTGACCGAGGGAAGAAATGAGATGGACGTCAACGGAGATCCGTCCTTTATTCCTCACTTTTCAGGTGGTAAACATGACAGCACGTGACTATAATAGTATAAAAATAACAAAAAAAAACATCAAAACAAATCTACATTTGAAATAGCTTGGAGGTTTTAATAATGTCTCTTTTAAAAATGACTTCACTCCCCTGGAACTCCCATCAAAACCGTATCATCATCCACCACAAACAGGTAACATAACCTGAGCGTTTGAGGTACACTGTCTGTTTATCAGAGGGCCCAGGAGTGACACTTGTACGTCCATACTGATTCCAGGAAAAGAGGCTGTCGGTAAAAAAGATTCATCTGAAAAGATCGCCCACGTCAAAAAAAAAAAAAAAAGTGGTTCCTCTTTCTTTATTTATCTGCATGCCCCTCCCATCCTGGGCTTCCCAACACCTGCTTGTGGTGAAAGAATATAAACAGAATTGCAAGATTCCTCAGCATTAACTGTTGCCTGACAGCTCCAGCTAAGCTCTGCAAGGTCATCTGGTTTTTCCTCTTTATTTTTGTTTCTTGCTCCCTGGCACACATCCGACGAGCCTCTGCAGCATCCCCAGGTGGTACCATCCCTGGTGGAACACCTCCCCGTGTTTTTGCCCTGCTGTGATCTGAAAGTCACTCATATTTGCCAGAGTTGATACGAATCCAGAGTTGGGGTCTCTCGTTGCCCACCCCTCTCATTTTACCCTCAGACTGAACCAGGGGACACAACTGAGACCCAAGTAAGCCTTTCGGTCACAGTTGGTGGGACCGCATGTAGTGAAGTATTGTCCAGTAGTAACACTGCTGAGTGTCAGTTTGGGTCGAGACTACCTAAGTCTCTTTTAATACTTGTTACTTCTGTTAAATTTAATTGGTGTTCCCGCTGGAGAGATCAGAGGGGTACACTTCAGCAACACCCAGGGTACAGTCAGCATTCCTCCCTGCTGAAATGAAAGCATCGTTCCTGCAAAGCAAAAATCTCACCAGCCGTTTGTTACCTCCTCGTGCTCTCGACCGTCTTCAACTGGCAGAAAGTAATGGCCAACAGATGTAGGACAGGTATCATCTTGGGAGAGCTCTAAAGACCATTTTTTGGTTCCGCCCTCCACATCCCTCTCCCAGAACATCCCTTTTATAAATCAATGTTTCTACATCACATACCGCAGGCTTTCTGTGCTATCTTATTCCAACAGTGAAACCAAAGTTCACTTACCTCCCTTCCAAGGTTGGGATTACAGAAACCTTACGCACATCTCGCCCTCCTCTCGCTGCAGGCACTCCAGTCCAATAAATAAATACTTGGCTGAGTTTTACTGCCCTTTACCCAGTTAACTAAAAACAAATGCCTTCTGCTTTGTTAAAGGCAAGTCATGCCTACTTCTGTTGCTCCAGCCAGCAAAGTTTCTCAACCAGCTTGGCCTCTGAGGGACTGATTCCTTTTTAGTGACTCTGAAACAGTTACCAAATCTTTCTGTGATCAACATATGAAAAGAAAATAACATAATCATGGACTCTAAGGAGAGGAAATAGCTGGTCATACCCTTCCCCAAGTCTACAGATGACCCACCTTTGCTCTTCTTTCCTCAGTAAAACTGAGGCAAAAGTATCGTGATGGAGGGCAAAGGGACAGGGGATGGGAATGGTTTGAGAAGTAAAGAGCTGGTAATATTACAGGCTCCTGTATTAAGATTATCTGCTTTTTCTTTTCCTTTTTTTCCTGTGGGTGGTGTGTTCAAACTATTTTAGCACTGCATCTGAACTTGGCACAGCTTCTCAAGAGGAGAAAACACAGGGCTGCCCGTTAGTGTTGTTTCAGAGCAGGCGTAGAGGTGATCCTGCTGCAGGCTCGGCTGCTCGTGGGGCTTAGTGGTTACCTCTTACAGCAAACACAGGGCAAAGCGTTGATGGAGAAGGGTGGCTAGCATGCTATTGCAGCACTGGTGGGCCAAACTGTGTTTGCCCGACTTTCCTGGGTGGTCGCCTGGCTTGTATGCAGCACATGGAAACAGATCTTCTGGAATGTGAAACCGTGCCTTCTGCATTTCTCCCACAAGTATTTTATAGTTTTGACTGGCATGCGCGAAGGAAGTGGAGAATAATAGAAGAAAAAACTTCTATAACCCTTCATCTGTGCTTCCTTTACATACCAAGGTTTTGCATTTAAAGTAAAAACGACCAGTCTGTGTTATTGTGTAAGTCTTTTTTTAAAGTTTAGTGATGAGTTTTTTGGTAAATGAGTGAAGGGTTGTTTTTTTTTTTTTTTTTTTCTTACACTCATCTCCAGTTTGGGTAATGGATACTTCTCTGTGTCTTCACTCAGAGAAACTGAATCGATGTGGGTTTAGCGATTGGGTAATCTAATTCTTAAAAATTCAAAGGATCCTTTTGTCTAAGATAGACTTACTTGATTCCTGGTTTTACAGAAATAGGTTGTGAAGGGATCCCGAGTGTCTGGGGATTTTTTTTTTTTTTGTTCTTTTCTTTTTACTAATGGTGTTATAAACCAGTAAGTATCCAGGCTTTTGTAAGTCTCATATGTGAGTGCTATACATGGGATGAGGAGAGAAAAATGTATGATCAGCGTCTCCCTTTCCTTGTTCTCTAGATACGGCTGCCGTCTGCTCACTAGCTCTGTGATCCTGGCTCTTAATGTATGGTGTAAGATAGAAGCAGCAGGTCTTTTCAGTCCCTTCACGGAGAGAAAAGACAGGTCCTTGCCAGCAGGACTCCTTTCTCCCTCGGGTTCAGCTGCACAGCCTGGAAAAGGCAGCCTGCACATGTGAGGAGTTGTCCTTTCACAGCATGTTTGAGGATCCAGCTTTGGTCCGAGCGTGAATCAGCCACTTAAGGCTGAGGATCCTTTGTACTGCCAGAGAAGTAGAAGTCTCCTCCCCGTAACAGTGGGATCTTTGCCCTGGAAGCGAGAGCTTAAAAAGGCACAAACATTTGGAAGGGCCATTGGAGCAGCAATGGTACATACGTTAACAGCAGTAAAGCACGGGGGTGAATGGGCATGTGTGAGTGAAAAAGGAAATGCTTGCTTTGCCCCCAGCTCTGCCCTTGGACCTGGCCTCGTCCTCAAGGGACACGGTCCCAGTTTTGTGAGGGATGCCTGAGCGCTCAAGTCGCTTAGCTTCTGAGCTTTATAAGTCTGGGGATAAGTGTCTCATTGTTTGCAGTCCTCTGCTATGAACATGTAAAAAGTATACATGTAAAAATTACCCCTGCCTTTGCAGTGGCTTTCAAATTAAACATCTTTTGTTTTGTTAACATGATGGCTCCCTAGCCTGCTTTGTCAGGAGCTCACTGAGATGCTTCCCAGCAGCTTACAGCTCTTGGTTTCATCTGGCAAGAGCAATCTATAATCCAGCAATGTACAGGTAAGGGAGCCTTTTAGAGGCTTGTGAAAAAGGAGCGATGCATTCCGCTTGATACTTAGAGAAGGTGAATATTCTGATGGTTTCCCACTGTGTCGCGCTATTCAGTTTCGAAAATTGCGGCTTGCATTTATCCTCTCAGTAGAACGAGACACTCCTCTCGGGCTGCTGGAGGAGACCAAGAAGTGTACACTTAATTGCTTTGTGAATGATGTGAAGTCTGGGAATGCAATCTAGCCATTGCTTATTAACTAGCTGAACCTATTAAACCTGGACGGCAAGCAGGACTGAGTCGGCCGCCCTTGATTGCAGGCAGCTAATGGAGCTGTGGGAGCAAGCTGTGACTGCCGAGCGGAATTGGCAGTAGACTCCCATCAACCTTCTCTGTTTTGAACTCGCCCCACACTCTATTTAGACTTCTGGCTTGGAGACAGATGATTTCAGAGCAGCAAGGAGGGGGGGAAGGCGGAGGGCGGAAAGCATTGTCTTCCCAGCTATGTTAGCTTTGATCTGAAGTTAAAAGCGAACCAGAATTCGAATGGCATCGGCCATGTGACATTTAAACCTGTGGGAGCAGAGAGATTTGTCATCTGGCTGTGGTTGGCTTTGATTATTGATTGGGTCTTGTGCAGGTGGTGCTGTTATGCAATGATAAAACAAAAGAAAATGCCCAAATAATGTGACTTGGCATCTTCTTGATGTTTTTTAGCTCTGAAGGAATCAGCTGCTCTTACGAAGCATGCATATAGGTAGTTTACTACCGACGAAATATGTCCTGCCTTGCAAAAGACCATGGTAGCACATTCCTGCATCTTCATGCCACAGTAGCAGCACAGAAGAAAACAAAATTCACCCAGTGTTAACTGGATAATTGACAGTTTGCTGGTTTTTTGGGTTATTTAGTAGCTTGAGGAAAATTAACAGAATTGAGATTTGCTCAGGAAATTTGAAGCGTTTAACCTTTTAAACGCATGAGGGCCTCAACTGGAGATGGATACAGCCCTGGCTATGCAGCATTCACCTCCAGCGCGCTCTTGGCATTGTGCTGGAGCATTGTTTCTGAGCAGTTTGTGCAGCTTGCTAAATCGCCAGCATCTCGCCCTTCAGCATTCGCATGCCTTCCATCCAGTCGCACTTTGTGCCCAACCTTATTTACCTTGTGGGTTTTGCCAGGATCACAGCTTGGTGGTGTGGCTCCGGGCCCAGTCAGACCGTCTGTCAAGGAGAAGGGGAGGAGAAGCAGTGGTTTTGACACGTTGCCTGAAGAAGGGCATGCCCAAAATGTGCTTTGAAATCTTTGTTCTGCTTGCTTGTTCGATACTTTTAAGCTGCTGTATATTGGGGAACGGGGTTCTGTTGTTTTGCCTTAATTTCCCCATTGTGCAGAGATCATTTCATTTCTAGTCTGGATTCGTACATTTTGTTTGTGCTGCTGGCAGATCCTATCAACACCCACTTTTCTGTGATATTTAAACTTTAAAAGATAAAATAAAAATCTTTGGTGTCATAGAACACTGACTTGCTTGTAAAATAGTTCCATAAACCGGAGATGCTATTTAAAAATATTGTAGGAGTCTAGTAATACATTAGCATTTTATACCTTTCACTCTGAGCGGTCCCAAAGTACTTCAACTGTAGTGCAGGCATGCAGCCCTGCTGAGATGCAGTCCCTAGGATGGAGGCTGTAAACCAGCCCTGCATTTACGGAGGATGCAAGGAGTGACGGATGTGAGCAGCTTGAAACAAAGCGGTCAGAATAATCTGCCTTCTGGAGGAAAATGCTATGAAAATCATTAGTCTTGATGTATGACAGCCAGGGGTTTGGCTCAGGATGCTCTTCAAGTTGTCCACCCTGGCACCTGCACCAGGAACCCCCAGGCTTTGCTGTAGCTGCAGGTGCAGCCCCAAGGCCAAATATTTGGTGTGGTGTCCATTCAACGAGTGTCCACATGGGCTCTGTGTTAATAACTTGTTACCCTTAGTAATCTTCACTGCATTAAAAGCAAATTAAGGGAGCCTAGAAGAAAGCTGGAGGGGGACTTTCTACAAGGGCATGTAGTGATAGGACAAGGGGTAATGGCTTCAAACTGGAAAAGGGTAGATTTAGATGAGATATTAGGAAGAATTTTTTTACTGGGAGGGTGGTGAGACACTGGAATAGGCTCCCCAGAGAAGTTGTGGATGCCCCATCCCTGGAAGTGTTCAAGGCCAGGCTGGATGGGGCTTTGAGCAGCCTGGTCTAGTGGGAGGTGTCCCTGCCCATGGCAGGGGGGTTGGAACTAGATGATCTTTAAGGTCCATTCCAACCCAAACCATTCTATGATTCTAAATGACCCTTTCGTTTGTCAGCAGCTAAAAATGGAGTAAACCACTGTAGCTGTAGGCTCAGCTGGGCTGAGTTGACTTGTGGTGGCCGTGCACCAGGAGCAGTGTACGGGTGGGCAGCTGCCACGGTTCTTTGTGGCTGTTGATTTCTTACATGATACCAAAGCAGTTGTATCCCTGACACACATGAAGCATGTTTCTCTACATCGTCCTAGGTATCCTTTAGCCTATTTTATATTTGGGTCCCTTCAAAACCACTGAGTTGTTCTCAGAGTAGCTATTTTATAAGTGTCTCAGCTGGGGGGATGTAGAGCCTTAGTGTGAGGACAACAGAAACATTTTATATGATTTTGAGACACCAATTACTTCATTCTGGGAAATTCAGCCTTGCAGAGGCTAAGAAAAACTAAAATTCAAGCTGTTACAATGTTTAGCAGAACTAATACCACAGTGCATTTTCTGGTTATCATTTCAAAACCTCGGTGACATTTTATCTGAATGTTCCCATGGAGGCACCGTTTTATTCACGTGTGAGAATCTCAGGAGCAGTTGGGGTGGAACAGCAACCTCACTGGTGTGTAAGAGGGATCCGTCTTCCGAAAGGAATTACGTCATGGCCAGCTGTGATGTCATAGCTCAGGGTTGAGTGAGCTGGCAACAGCCTCTGAGTCTGCTTTTTCTAACCAAGAACCAAGGCAGAGCAGCCTGTGCTCCTTTTTCACTCTTTACAGACAATGAAGTGACTTGTTCTTTCAGTTTTAAAATACATCATGTCTAAAAGAGGGAAAATTAAAAAAAGGAAAAAAAAGAACTATTTTATTTTCATCTGACGACTCTGTTAGGCAGAAAGAGCCTTCCAATACATTTGAGTTGGGAAGTAATTAGTCTTGGGAGTGTGAGATGGGTTATAATCTTAATGTCATTTTACCATTACTAAAATAGACTAATTTTGTCCTTCGTTAATCCATGCAAATCCCATTGATTTAGCAGTGTTGTGTGGTTGAAAATAAGAAATGAGGCTGGCCTATATTTTGCGATCTCCTTGCCTGGTGTAAAAGCTTACGGAGCACCTTGTTTAATGAAGCAGCCATCCCTCCTGCATGCTGGAGCACCGATACCAAAATGCTGGCCCGAGCCAGAGCATCGCATGCAACTTGCTGTGTGAGAGCTAGCAGGTGAAGCACAAAACCTTTCATTTCTCTAGATTCAGCAGAATATGTGTACGTGCAATTTGTGAGTATGTTTATAGCAAAATAGGCTAAGAACATAAAACATTTCTAGAGATGGCAAAACCTACTTTCAACAAATTGAGAGGCTTTAAAAGCTTACACAGATCTTGAAAAACATGAAGAAAGGGCTGGACCGAACATTGCCATTTCAGTCAAATTTAGAATCTCCACCTACTTACACAGGAACACATTTAGGTCAGTGCTTTGTGCTTTGCAAAATCGTCTCCCTAATCTCCTTCGGAGTGTTTCTGACTATGATTTCAGTGGAGGGGGAGGGAAGTGCTTCCAGGCTGAGACTTGTAGCTGAGTTGTCATACGGAGTTAATCTGTTGAGAGACTGAAGTGATGTAGATAGATAGAAGCTGAATTCTGAAACCTGCTATTTACTGGCAGATAAACCTGTGTGCAGGTACTAATTTTTTGGAAGCATTCAGGCAAGGTATCCAGAAACTTTCGTGTTTTTAAAGCATTTACTTAAACCATGGAATGGAATTGTAGTTACCCGGGTTGATCTCGCTTTGTTTGTGCGTTTCAGCAAGATTCAGAGAGGTTGTGTCAGATGGTCTCTTCTATACGCAGTTTCTTGCATTCGTCAAATAAGTGGAGCAGAAACATGGTGTCCTCCTTTCTCTACCCACTTTGTTATTTAATGAAATGGGAAATGTTGAAGCTACTGGAAACCTTGATGTGACATTTCTTGATGCAATGATGCTGTCTCTTAGATTTGGGCCCTGTAAGCACGTTACAGACATCAAAAGCTCCTGTATCGCTGGTATTCTGTAGTGCTGTTGTTTTGTGAAGTTGGTAAGGAATAAGTAATCAGGCTAATATATCAGACAAATATATATTTTAAAGCATGTAATGAAAAGTACTTCCTTGGCAGATGGTAAGGCTGTTGGTCAAGATCTCCATTACCATAAAGGATCCCATGTTTGAGTCTGCTGTCAGAGGACTTGGGATAATGGGAGATTGGGTTGGGATTTAGGATATCTTTAGGATATATTTAGGTTATAGACCAGCGTCCTGTAAGCAGAGGCTCCAACAAGATTGTAGCTGGTGCAGTTGTGATTGCAGTGTGCAGGTGGGTGTCACGTAAGTGAGACTGAGTTCCTCCTGGGAACGTTGGCACTCTGTCTTCCATGAAACCCCCATGTGCTCACCCTCGTCGGTATGTATGGCTGTCGCCCACCTGCTAATGAAGAACGAAACAAAAATGTTCTGCAAGGCAGTCTTCCCTTGGCATTCCTCCCCCCAATTACTTCTTCTTCTGTCTGCTCAGCAGGCTCTAAAATGGTAAGCAAGAGAGTTACAAAAGTGGAGGAGTTAAAATAAGGAGGAAGTGACCCTGTGTGCTCTCCAGACTTCCAAAGTATCTCAAGTGCTTTTGGGAACAGGGATTGGGGCCCATTCCTGTTTGGGCTGATGCTTCAGGTCTTGACTTTCCGTGTCTGCACTTACTGCTTTTTCACAAGCAATAAAATCAAAAGCTGAAAACAAACCTGATATTGATGGAGCATTGCAGCAGCAGATAATATTAAAACGTGCTCTGTCAAAGAGGGCTAACTGTCAGAGGTAAAACCAAAACTGCAGCACAATCACGCACAGATTTGTTGTCTAGCCATTATGAGGCTAAGCAAAGAAAAATAGGTATCACAAAATTGAAATTCATAATCAAAGCAAATGAAGCAGTATTGTAATTACTTGGGGCAACAGAAGCTAGCTCTTCTCTTGCGCGTCTGAAATAGTCATTTCAGTCTTCCTTCAACTTCTTCTTTTCTTCAGCCGAGACCTAATAGCTACAGATTTTTGTGACACCTGTATTTACTCAGACACCTGCTCTTCGCTAGCAAAAACTAGATGGGAAGTTCTGTGCTGGAGACTTGGTGGGGAGTTAGTGCAGACAGGTACCGGCTGTGTCCTGCATCCACTTGCTGATCGCTCTTCGTCACCAGAGAGTAACTCTGAAGCATGATGGCCTGTGTTTCAGAAAGTCTAGGGGGGGTTGCATATGGCATTTTAAAGTCTGGATTTGAACAAGTGGATTCAAGAGTCTCTTTCAGTTTCAGAAACACAGGGCACTTTTCTATGCTCTTTGTACTTTGGAACAAAGCTGTTTTCTATGGGGAAATGATGTATCAGATAACCACAAAAGGCAGAATTATTTAACTTTTCTCAGAGTTTTACACTGAACAGTACTTAAACCCCCAAATTTTAATTAAAGCCATCTTACAGACACCTGTTGCAGTATACACAGCTTTTACATCTGTGTAAGCTGAGGCACAAAGAAGTTGCTCTGGGTTATACAAGGAGGTTTTTAATGCAACCCGGGTCCCTTGATGTTTGCTTTAGCCTTTACATGGCTGTTCGTTTGTTACGGTGTGTTAACGAGAAGAGGTGAAATGCAGATGGTTTGGCTTTTTTAAGGCAAGTTCTACATTGGTTACACTTGCTCAGTCTGTATTCAAACTACTTGAGAGCTGCTTATCTGTGAATATTGTTGTCTCTGGTTTTTATGTTCTGCTGAACATCTCTTGTCTTCCATGTTTGTGTCTTGTGTCTTGATTTGGCAAGATCAAAAGGCTGACCCTGATTTCCAAATATCTCAGATAATAGCATTTTTTGTCTTGTTTTTTAACCAGAAGACTCTCTTTTAACCCTGAACTCTGTTTTTTCCTTCTCCCCACTCCATCTCCTGCCCCGTTGGCTAACCTGGCTGGTGCCAAGGGTGACACCACCAGTGCAGATACTGCACTGACCTAATCCGTTGACCACCCTGCAGATTTACAGAGCAGCTTATGCTGTCCTGATTTGCTCTAGCTTCTGTGTCTTTTGTTTGGTTGATAGGTACCCTCCACAATTTTGCTCTGAAAAAGTAAGTTAGCAAGTCCCAGGTACTGGTCATCTGGGTTAAATTTCCCCCTGTCCCACCCACGACACCTCCTTCTGTGCAGCCCGTCTCCCTGAAGGACTGGGATTTTTGCGATGTTGAGCTACAGCTCTTTTCAGTGCTGACGGCCCATTTTGGCTCTCTTGAACCCTGACTTTTGAATGTTAGTATTTCAGGTCTGTGGCTCGGCCATCCAAGTGCAAAGTCTGCTCTTCCCCCGCAGTTTACCCACTGTCAGGTCCAGAACGATTTTGTCACGTGGGGCCCAAGTGTAGATAACATCTCTCACGTGAGGTAGTATAAATTGCTGGCAAAGGGGACCTTCCTTTTCATTCTCCATCTGCTGAACCAAATAGCACCATAAGTATAGAAGAATATGAGCTACTTCAGTAGCCAAAAAAAAATTTCCTGAATTTTTTCTCCCAGCTCTTGTAGGTGTTAAGTTTCTGTGTTTCACTGTATTTAGGGAGTCCTAACATGAACCTGCATAAGATTTGGATGGTGATAACTACTAACGTATTAGTGTGCTGGGGATAAGGGAGGGAGGCAATGCAAAATGTCATGCTGAAGAAGGCATGAACAATTCACTGCAGCTCTGGAGCCAGAACACAGCTGCTTCTGAGATACAAGATGTGGTTTCTTTTTTAAGTCAGGTATTGAAATGGCTGCTGTTACTGTAAAATGTGAGTACTCTGCAATGTTTTTCATCTTGCAGCATCCTTATCAAGTAGAATGTAGGTGACAGCAAAACTGCTGCGTTCCCTTAGCGGTTGATGATGCACGGGAACCATTTAACCCAACGACCAAAACAAGGTAGCAACCAAACTCGCTGCGGGCGAGGTTGTAGTGTCTCCTGACCCAAACCAAACTGGCCAAATTACATGGTTGAGATGAAAAGCAGTAATATGACATGCTCTGTTTGGGGTTCAGCTACAGGCAAAAATCTGCCCTTGGAAAAGAGGCAAATTAGAAGAAGATGGTGAGGTAGCTGTTCCAGCAAAGCACGTGCCAGGGAAGTAAGAGATTCTGTCTTGGGTGAAATGATACGACCCACTTTGATGAAAACCGTGAGCCAGGCAAGCCTCTGAGAAGTCCTTCAGGGAAAGTTTTGGGGAAAAAAAACCCAACCACTGAAAGTATTTTCTGGAGCACTGGAAGAAAGGCTGCAACAACAAAAGAGGTGCAGGTGAAAGAGATGGACGAATACATTAAGTAAAATCCTTTGAGTAAGCAAAATGTCTGTGACCAGGAATTGATGAAGAGCAATCTAAGAATGAAAACAAAGCTATAATATATTCATGAAGCAAGATGATTATAACTCAGAGGGAGTAGCATTAATTATGACTTCCAAGGCAGAAAAATAGCTTATAGACTGGGAACCAATTAGCGGTCGATTGCTCTGAACTAGATTTCAAACACAGTACGTGAAATGACAATTACACAGTGTTACCAACAGACAAGTACGATGATGAGATAAGAGCTGTCAGCAGATTTGGACCAAATTCCTCAGCCTGACATCTGCTTACTAACGGGGGGACTTCCTTCTCGGGGTTAGGGACAGTGACAGAATGGAGGAACCGGTGGCCAAGCATCATCATCTGTCTCCAAAGCAGAAATCCGGGGCCTGGCAGAGCTCTGCCTGCTCTTGAGGCTCTTGGTGGTGCGTGGGCATAGTGTAAAGATGTCCCCAGAGCAGCTGGTGGAATTGCTGTGGTCTGAGTGCATTGGAGGCAAACACAGTGCATATCTCCAGCAGATCTCCACGTGCACTAGAAGTGATTGTTATTTTTTGTGACAGGACCAAAAAGAAAAAACCTCCGCAGGAGAATTAGTAAGAGAGATCTTTCTTTCGGTTTTACTGCCAAGCGAACATGGCATAGGTCGCTAAAAATGTAACTGGTTTTCAGCTAAGCGAGCCCAAATAGCGGGCTTTCCAAGGATGGAAGTACCAAAGCCAACACCGGACATTTGAATGCTGATGGGAGGACCATTATGACTTTGCCAAATGAACTGAAAATGCCAAATTAGAGATGCTGTCTCACAGCACAAAGACAGATGTGAAAAAATCACTAAAAACAAAATTTGGAGAAGCTGCAGGTAGAGACCATTGCTGCAAAATGATTGAATGACTTCAAGCAATATGGGAATATGAACAAATAATAATCTGAGTAATGGAGAAATTGCATTCCAGTTAAAGCATCCTAGAAAGGTGGTATAAGTGATTGCAACAGTTGAAGAGAAGATCTTTTTCTTTCAGTGGTACAGGCATGAAAAAACAAAACAAAACAGAGATTCTAATTTTTTTTATAGCTTCAGCTCAGCCATTTCAATTCAGGAGACAAAGGAATGGCCACATTTTTGTGTAGGCTCTCCTCCTCCCTGGCTTGAGGCAGATTACCTGCCAGTCTAATGCAGTGGTTTGTTTGATGTTCTTGGGGAGGGTGGAGGGTGTTTTCAAAAGATTAATCTACTCTTTTAAAGAATATATTTGTAATAATTGTGAAGTCTCTACAAGCTTGAAGTATTGAAGTGGAGAGCTGAGTAATGGTTCATTGTGGATAACGCTGGTGTAAAACAGACTTGCATTCTGTCACCTCTTTACAATTGCTGTTGACTTGATGTTGACATGACCAAGTCACCATGAGAAAAAGTACAGCTAGATACAATATAGTGAAGCATTATATCAGTTGGATCCAACATCCCGAGCATGGGGTACTTAAGTGACAATTCAGAAAACGTGAATAAAGACTGTCTAGCATCGCAGGGCTAGTAATCACTTAGGAAAACAAATCTCAGGAGACCTTCAGCAAATCCCAACTGAAGCATTATATAAAAAGGCAAGGGAATACAAGGAATGAGTCAATTTACATGTCTTGGCAGAAACACACCAACCAGCGGGGAAGTCCAAAAGGAAATGTCACCAACTGGCAAGGCAACAGCTGCGTTTACCAACTTAAACAAAATTAGTCATTGAAAATACAAATGTAAAGACCAAACTAGGAGTCTTCCACTCGGATGTTATTTCCATTTTAACATGTGGATGTGAGTGTTGGAAACTCACCAAAGGCACAGACGCCTCATGCCTCCAGAAGTAAATACCTGGGGAAAATACTAGGTAACAGACAGAGTGAATTTGTCACGAATGCAAAGATTGTCACTTTGTCACCAGTGTGTCCCCCAAGTTCTCCAGGGTAAGTGATGGACGCACTTGGGTTGTGTGCTGAGAGTGAAGCCAGCAAGCCTGTCTGGGCAGATGGGCTCTTGAGCAGCTGGAGGAACACGCAAATGGTCAGACCAGATATTACTTGGAGTGTGAATGCTTCCTGGCACACAATGATACAGAAAAACTGCGGAGAGTGCCTAAAGATCGGCACAGACGGTGGAGCCGTGTCAGCTTCCAGAGCAACATCTGTGGGTGCAAGAAGGTTTTGGGGGGAAAAAGTTACTCCTGCTTCCCTTGGGGGCGATGACTTACGTGGTGTTTTCTCCTTTGCAAATTTAGACTGTTTAAGGTTGAGGTTACTGAGAGGAACTGGAGCTTCCCAGTGACTGCTTTTCTGGCCCCGGCTGCAGAGTGCTGCATTGCCTGCACGAGCCAAAAGATCCGTCATCTCTGGTCTAGCGTGCTTTTTCTGTCTGACCTCAAGCAAATCATGCGACCCCGACAGGTCTCTAGAGCTCTCTGACCACAAGACTATGGGATTCTAATTAGGAACAGTGGACACCACTTCTTTTTCTGGTTTCATAGCCATCCGCAGGGGCTAGTAGGTGAAGCAAGCGGCTGTGGAAACAGGAAAAAAGCACGTGTTTCACACACCGTGGTAGGGGTAAAGAGGTTGCTTGTAGCTTTATTTAAAACTGACCTAAGATGATGTAACTTTTAGCTACAGAGGGTCTTCAGAAGTGAATGCTAGCCCTTACATTACCTTCCTCATTTATGAGTGCTTGCGTGTTTGACTTAATACAGTTTTGCATTTTTTTCATTTGGTGTTTTAGATGACGGCAGTTACTACAGTGAAAATATGTTTAGGTTATTGAGTTTTAGACCACTTTGTAGAACGTGGGGACAAAAATAACATCCCACGCTCTTTTTTAATCCTTTCTTCATTTGTACAACTAACACTTCAGTTGTATGTTCTTTATAGCTCTGGTTCCTTTATGCAAACTCTGCTTTCATAGAAGAGTTATCAGACCCTGTTCGTTCTCCCTGCTTTTATCACTGCCGCTCAGCACCTTCTCGTGTATCAAGGTTGAAGCAGTTCGTACTCCTCTTGGTAGGCCAGTTGTGCTACCTCATCCCTGCTGCTCCTCTTTTGACATCTGCATTTGGGTACAAACAGCCATCATTTTTATTCCTGGTGGCAGTGTCACCAGCCTGTTGAATGAGAAGCTGATTTTTCAGAGAGTTACAAATTTAAGGCAGAAAAGGCTTATTTAATCATTTGCTCGCGCACTCCCTACCAACCTCCTATTATTTCTCATCCAGACCAGCTTTAAAAGGTTGAGACAAGAAGATCCCAGCCCTGTGCCTGGGAAGACAGTTCCAGCGCCCAAACCCAACCTTTCTGCCACAGAATCCCAACATCTTCCTCCCGGATTTAATCTTGCTGTTTTACTTGCACGTGCCTCAAGGGCATTTATTACCATCTACCATGACATTCCCAGCTAGCCAGGCTTTGCCCTTTTGGTTCTGCCTTCAGCAGTCTTTCTCAGTAGCCTTGAAGGATAACTGCAGCTCCTGGTAATAAGAAGCCTGTGACTGAGCATCACTTTGGAGGGTTTGCCTTCTCCCTGTCTTCTTCCGTGCTGAGGAGCCCGCCTGCAGCAGGGTGAGCCATAGCAGTTGGTGCGGACAGACCCTCACGCTTCACGTGACACCATCCTTTGTGTCTAGAGCCACCAGATGACAAAGTACACTCATCTGTTTGCCAGCCAAGAGCTAAAAGTCATGCGTTTTCCCTGCGAGAACCAGTAAGCATCACAAGCAGCTCAGTAAAGGCACAGCATTTTCCCGCATTGGTGGTGCTGCGAGTGATGCTGCCCTCCCTCTCCAGAGATGCTCAGAAACCAGGGTCTGAGCTTGGGAAGGTGATCAAGGAGCCCCTTTCCAGCCACAGTGAAAGGCACTCTATCTAAAATGATGCTGCTCCCTTTTGAAAACAGTCTGCTAAATGGGGCTGCAGACAGCGCGGGCAGCCGCTGCGTGTGCTATCCACGCCAAGGAACTCATCTGGATTGCATTTAAGAGGGAGTTTTGGATGAGAAGAGCCCAAATGAACATAGGACCTGCTGTATTTGAAATTTTGAAATCAGCAGACATCAGAATACGGTTTAGCAACAAACCCCAAAGGTAGGTCGGGATGCAGCAGAGGCCGGTTGTGAGAGCCCAGGGGCTTGCCGGGGGGCATCTGGAGCTGCCCGAGGGCTTCCCTGGCTGGCGTTTCATGGAGCCACCGGAGCATCTGGCGAGACTGCTTGGCGGTTTCTGCAGGGAGCTTCGCTTGCAGGATCCCAGCTGGAAACCCTGTTAAACTGGTAGCCAGCCTTCTTGAGACCCAACGCAGACGTGAGCAGCGCTGCCTGCCTAACTAGGCTGAATGAAGTCATTTGGGCCCACTGCATAAGTGGTTGCAGATACATCCCTAGAACAAAGTCGTAACACAAACTAGTCATGGCAGCAGGGATGGAGCTCAGCAGGAGTTAGCCTTTGGGGTAGTTTGTCAAATTTTTGAAGCGTGAACTGTTGGTAAACCAGAGCTAGCAGGGCACATTCATAATCTGCAGCGAGCAACAACATAAAGCAGCTGCAACCACATGGATGGGGCCCGGCATTAGATTTCTTCTGCCCTTTCTCTGCGGAATCCCTCTTGCTGTCTCCGTCCTACCCAGGGGCTTCGGGCACGTAGAGGACCCCAGTCCAGCTGGAGATGGTAAAGCTGCCGAAACACTGCTGCGGGCGACCTTGGCCCAGGAGACCAGACCCTCTCCGGCTGCCAGCCCCCTGGAGCAGGGGTTTGTCCAGGTGTGGATGGTCGCAGTGGAGCTCTTATTCCCTTCTGTAGGCAGCGAAGGGGTCTGTTCACCTCTTTGAAGATGGGTACCAGAAATGGTGTGACGTGTGCCCTGGAAGGGACTGTCACTTTGCATCGACGGCAAAGGAAATCTGGAGAGACGACTGTCTCGGCTGCAAACCTCTACCTTGCATCCGAATCAGATGAGACTAATCCTGCTGTAAACTGCTGGAGCGAGGGGACCATCACGCAGTGGGTAGCTAGATAAGTAGTAGACAGGTAATTACCAAATATTTTAGATTACTTTGTAAGGTGCGCTCCATATGTGAGTGTAGTGACCAGCAGAAGTAGAGAGGTGGGGGTGAAAGGCATAGTAGTACTGAGATTCTTATGTCTTTAAGTTGTGTTGCTTGATATTGTTTATTAACTGGCGGCAGATTAAGTATTTTGTGGTACTTTTGCACATTATGACAGAGAAAAGTGTTTTACAAATAAGCGTGGATGTTTTCTAAAAATATATTAATTTCTGTAGGAACATCGTAAGTAGCTTTCTGTTTGCACCTAGCTATCTTTCAGGATTACATCAAGAATATTTGCCTAAAGTCCAGACTTTTTTAATTTGAAGAAGGCTTTTATAAACCTAAAGCAGTGGGGTTTATCTTCTTCTTCTTCTTTTAAATCCTGTGAAAATGTTGTTAGTAAACAAAAATAATACATGTAGCGCTTCAGAGCCCCAGCTTGATTTTCAGACGTTGGTTTACTTATTTCTTGTATTCCTCCTAATCGGGACAGCAGAAAGAGCTTTAAAGATATCTTCTTTCATATGAAGCAATATCTTTGTTATGGCTAAGACTATAAGGACTTCTCAGTTCCACCGGGCTTCCATGTCCTTTAGTCTCTTCCGGCTGTGCATGTCTTTTTGGATTGTCTCAAATGGATTAGATGCAAAATTAAAAAGTTTAGTTGGCAATTACAAGAAGTACTGAAAAGTGTTGTACTATTTGACTGCCTTGCTTCCACGAGGCAGTGGGTGGGAAGGAATAAAAGCACACCTTAATTATACAGTCTAGCTGTTTATTTTCACAGCTGTAGCACCGCTGAAATGTGCAGCAGACATCCCAATCCCACCGAGCGTGGTCCCTGGATGTTGCACCTGCCAGTCCCGCAAACTCGGTACTGGCTGGGGATGTGTGTGTGGCTGAACAATGCAGGAAGACTACAAGGGGCTTATCCCATTAGAAATAAATTACAGTGTAGTGTAGCATGAAAATGATGTGTCAGTGAATACAGAACACAGGATTACCTTCTGTCTCTTCCCTTTATCATAGATAACAGAAGCAGTATGGGAAGGAGATTTATATTGCACTCATTTGCAGCTGACCAAGCAATTTAGATGAGATGAAATAGGGATTTTATTTCTGGAAAGAAGAATGTGTTCCTGCTACAATGTCATTAATTGCTTTATTATTTAAGGCACAAATTATAACCAGCAATTTGTTGGTCTCCTATTTTTCCCAGTGGAAATAATTCACCATGGAAAGATTATTCTGTCAGAAAATGATGATGAACCTACTAACAAATTTAGTTGAAAGAAGCCGAACTTTCAATTCTGATTCTATGTTTTCCCCCTCTCTCACTCTCTAAGCACCGTGTGTGTGTGAATTTCAATAAAAACAGTAATGACTTTGCTAAATACCAAAACTTTAACAAAAATCACAGCAAATACTCTTGCATCACTAGAATTATGGGCATCCTCTTACATGCTGGGTGCCGCTGTCGCGCTGTGGTAGCGGCGGCACTGCATGCCCATTGCAAGCAGAGCTTTGTTCTGCTGGGTGCACGTAGAGCTAGAAAAGCTCCTGGGCACTTGCTAGGGTGAACCAGTCCTTTACAGGTCCAGTGCTAAACTCTGCTCCTACTTCCCTGCCCTTGTTTTAAAAATACTAAGTAGAGCTTCCTCTGCAAACACCGCCCCTGACTGCCAAGCTTCCCTCCTTTGGCTCTTCTTCTTTTTTTTTTTTTTGTTTAAATCAGTCTCTTTGCTATCTGTCTTTGCTCCTGTCGATGCATTTTTGTTTCCCTTTATCTGGTTCCCTCGTCACCCTGCCGCCAGCAGGCTGGTGGCCTGTCTCCATCACCCAAAGCTGTGTTCTTTCTCTTCATGCCTGGAATTCGCTGTGCCAATATTAACCCAATGGTTGCCTGCGGCTAATTTATTTGCCATAAAGAGCCAAATCATGTTGAGCCCAAAGGAGATACGCCTCCACGCGAATCACAGTTGCTTCATACAGGCAGTGCTTGCAGAAACAGTCACTTCTGCATCGTGCCCAAAGCACAAGCTTTGGCGTTTCTCCTTTGCTGTTGGCTTAGAATTAAGAAAGATTTGGAGATTGTGAGAGGAGCAAAGTCTTTTGTACCGTTAGTACGCTCGGGTCGCCTCTAGAGTCCTTGCAAGAATTGCTTCCTTTGGTCATCTCACCAAGGATTTTCTTACATCCAGGATGGGCAAGGAAAACCACTTCTGGACGTGTGTATGACGTATGCGGGGACCCTGTCCTTGCTGTGCCTGGAGCTCAGGTCCATGGGCTGTGGCAGGGGTGTCCATCCCTGTGGCAGAAAGGCCCAGGGAGGAGGGCCTGCTGTGCCTGAGGTTTGACTCAGCTCTTTGCAAAAAAGAGCTAAAAGCAGGGCTCAGTCATAAGCTACCACGGAAGCATCCTAATCTTCTACGTCCTATTTATATAGGTTTTTTTTTCAAGGGAGGTCTAAATTGTACTTCATGTGGCTGCTGCCCTCATCTTTCTACTACTGCAAGCTGAGCAGTGATCATGGTAAATTAGATCTTTCCTCACAGTGATGGACTCCAAGGTTTTTTTCTGGAGGGAGGTGATAATTATGTTTTAGTTTAAAAAATAATAGTTGTTCTGCGGAACCAGAGCTTTGAGGCCATTTCTTGTATTTTTCAGTTCTTCACAAGTAGAAATGATTCCACGAACAACAGCTTCATATATATATATATATAAAAATATATATATATATATATATATAAAAAAGTTCCATTATTGCTGTTTTCCTTGTGAGGCAGAGCATTGCTCTCTGTCTTGGTTGGTGTTTAAAGCTGCAGCGAGACCCCTGAATTGCCAGCGACTGTATCTCATTTGTGTCACCATCGATAGGGAAGAAGAATAGCTTTTAGAAAAACTATTTTTGTTACAGATGTGTAGACGTGAATTTATAGCTTCAATCATGCTTCCAAGAAGAGCATCTGTGAAAGTGAGATAGTTAGAAAGCTGGATGAAAGAGCTGGCAAGAGGAGTAAAACGTGGGGGGAGGACGCAGGAGAGGGTAGCACCTGAAAACATCCATCGGGAGAAGCGAAGCTGGGGGAGGTATGCAGCCATCAAACTTCACCAGCCCCTGACCAACTACTGGCTTCTTGCCCGCCTTTTTTTTTTTTTTTTTTTAATTTTGCTTTGGCATTGCCTGGTTGTATTTATTCCCACCCTTATTTACAACAGGCGTTTTTTATAAGGCTCGGAACTGAGCAGAGCGCTTTTTCCAGCTCTCCATGCCTGCTGGAACATCTGTACACACACACACTTCTCCTGTCTAAAGATAGTTTGAGCTAGCGTGCCCAAAATACAGCTTCAGGCTTCGGTTTGTTGTTGTCTTAGTAAGCATAAAAATATGTTCTAACATTATGTCACTCCAGTTATGTGTTTCAGCAGCCCCACTCTGTCTGTGTCCAGTTTGTCGGGAACGGTCGTGCTTCCTGGGATTTGTTTTTCCATAGCCCGAGTCCTGGGTTGCTTAGGTTGAGTGAGCCCGTGCGTTGGACTCTTTCTGTGAGGGTGGTCATTCTTGCCCAGTAGGATAATTCCAGCAGGGTTTTCTGCAGGAATTACATGACCTCCTTTGGCTGACCTCAGGCTTTGCCAGCGATGCCATTTGAACAGCATCCCTTCCCACCCCCACCGCTTCCCCTCCACGTTCCTGTCCCTGCAGGCCTTGCTGTGGTTGTGCAAAAAAAATTCCCTCCCCTCTTCCTGCAGTGCCATCTCCATGTCCATTCCTGGTTTTGCTCCCCAAATTTCCTGATTTGACATCTCTCCCTCACTCCATGCAACACAGATGCAGTGCACTAAGCCCTTCTGCATGTATGTATGTTCCTGCAGTGTGCATTGAAAAAAGGGAATTTACTTATTGTGGATCTTTCCTTAATTTTTTTTTTTTTTCCTATTTATTTCTATTTATGACCGTGAGCCAACAATAAGCCCTTGTGTCCAAGAAAGCCAATGACATCCTGGGGTGCATCAAGAGTGTAGCAAGCAAATTAAGGGAGATCATCCTCCCCCTCTACTCTGCCCTGGTGAGGCCACATCTGGAATACTGTGTCCAGTTCTGGGCTCCCCGGTTCAAGGACAGGGAGCTGCTGGAGAGGGTACAGCAAAGGGCTACAAAGATGATTAGGGGACGAGAACATCTGTCTTATGAAGAAAGGCTGAGGGACTTGGGTCTCTTCAGTCTGGAAAAAAGATGACTGAGAGGGGATCTTATCAATGCTTATAAATACTGAAAGGGTGGGTGTCAGGAGGATGGGGCCAGGCTCTTTTCAGTGCTGCCCGGCAACAGGACAAGAGGTAATAGGCACAAACTTAAGCATAGGAAGTTCCATCTAAACATGAGGAGGAGCTTCTTTACTTTGAGGGTGGCAGAGCACTGGCACAGGCTGCCCAGAGAGGTGGTGGAGTCTCCGTCTCTGGAGACATTCAAAACCCGCCTGGATGCGTTCCTGTGCAACCGGCTCTAGGTGACCCTGCTCTGGCAGGGGGGTTGGACTGGATGATCTCCAGGGGTCCCTTCCAACTCTACCATTCTGTAATGCGTTGCAGCCTGTGCTGTGTGGTCATGAGCCTTAATCTTGCCTTCCCATCATGCGTACCCAGGTAGGAAGCTGGGAAAGGAGCTTCGTGTTGCCTTGGGACCCAGGGAAAGGAAGCTCTGCTAAATGGCAAGTTGTGCTCCAGGCACATTTCTGGGTCGTCTGGTGTTTGGAAAGCTGAAACATGCTCAGATGTTGCAGGGCAGGCTGGTGGCAAAGGTGAAGAGGAGCGCAGAAGTGACTGGGATCAGCAAATGTTAGATGTTCAGGCATTTGTAAATGGATATCACAGTCCATGTTATTTGCGTGGAAATATTCAGTTTTGCTGAAAAATAAAAAAATAAATAAGCTGCTTTTACACATAAAGCAAAATAAAGTAACGTGATCGTGCACGATTGTAAAAGCTTTTATACCGCTGTAAGTTTGGAAATGTTAAGTGGCAAAGTGGATGAGTTATGTGGGTCATCTCAAGTGAGCGCCTATAAAAAAGAGCTTTGCAGCTCATTATCGGGTATCCTCTGTCTAAGGCTTGCTTTATGGAAAGGGAACTTTTGAAACTTTGAAGGTTCTGATTTTTATTGGTGATATTCTTCCTCTGTCCTTGGAGTGGGAAAGGCGGGCTCTCCTCGCTGCAGGAACCCAGCGTGCTGGGTCTGAAGGAAGGTGGAGGCGTCAGAGCTTCCCTAGCAGAGCAGGCGGGTGTCTCCTTGCCGCTGCCGGCCAGTTGGAGCCAGGAGAAGGAGGCAAGAAACCATACAGCTGGCATCCTGGTTACAACTCTTAGCGGCTGCCAAAATTAGTTTAAAATAGCTTTTACTCAGAGAGCGATATTACAGATTTGTATTTGAGCTATTTGGACTTCACAAGGGTTGGAAACCAAGATGCCAAACAGTGCAGCTTGCTGTTTTTTTGATGCAGGCTTTCACATCGTGAAGTTTTTGTCACATAAATTCCTATTTCAAGCTCTGGGCCGCAAGGCGTTCGGTGTAAAGCATGCTGTCGTTCCAGGACTGCATGTTTGTCCTTCTTTGGCATTTGGGTTATCCTTATTTCTGTTGCAGTGATGCCCAGAGGCCGAGTAGGTCGGCCCCCCCCTGAGCTAAGTGCTGGGTGAATGCAGGGTGACAGCCCCTGTCCAGAGCTTATAGGGGTGGATAAAGTAGAGATAATTCAGGTGAGACAGCCAAGTGTGCACTGTAAATATACACATTACAGTCAGGATATGAGTACTGCCTTCTGCACCAGAGTCAGCAGATACGAATGCACAGCTCATTGTGTCAGTGACTATCATTATATATTGCAGAGCCTTATAAGCCCTCTCCTTCTATTTGGTCTCGGGCAACACCAATTGCAGCAGGACCGGTGTGAAAACAAAGCGTTAGAAACAGAAATACCAATTGGAGAGACGTGCTTTCTCCTTCCCAATTGGGAATCCTACTGCCCTCTCCTTCCCTGTGCTTTGTGCGCAGCATCCCTGTGTGAAGGATGGGGAATGGTGTCCCTGGATTCAGTGGGGAGGTTGAGCTATAACAGTGAAATGCTGGAATTTTTTTCCGTGTTTATAATATGCCGTAGTCTGAGGTATGTGTGGGTTGGAAAAGAAAATAGGGAAGGTGGAAAGAAGATGCAAGAAAACAATTGAAAATTCTCCAATATGTTTCAAAGCCAGTCGGGTGCTATTTGGACGTTGTATACGAGGGTGCAAGATGGTTTCTATGGGATGTAGTCTCAGCCATCAGCGTGAATCAGTTGTGCCTTTGCCACAGAGGACCTTTTTGCCGTCCTTGGGAACTAGGGCAGGTAAAGGCCGTATCCCCCAGCTCCCCTCCCCAGGCAGCCCGTGTGCTGTGCGCAGCACCAGTGTGGGTACGAGCTGAAGGAAAACTTCATTATGTTTGACAGTGCCTTTTTAGCTGAAGTACTGCCACGATTGGCATGACAGCAGTGAATCCCAAAATTGGTTGATTGCCGAGAGAGACTTTAAAACTGCGAAGACAGACACGAGGAATAAAAAGAATTAAATGCTTAATTAATGGGTTTATTCTTCCCGTTTCGTGGAGCATGACTGTTTTCCCTCTCTCCTGTTTTGTTTACTTTAAGGTGCCATACGTGCCACTTGAAGCTGTATAGAAATCTGGTAAAGAAACCCGCACATCAGGGTTAAGAGAGTTCTGAATTAGGTGATCTACTAGTTGGATATTGGACCTTTTTAATAGGAAAATGTTTTGGGCTACCAACATAAAGAGATTATTTAGCCAATGTTCTGCATCCTAATGACAGCACCTGTACAACCGTGCAATTACTCTGGCTCCTAAGGGACTAAAATGAACCTGTTGCCTTAGCTTTGACTTCTCGTGGCAGTAGTTCTCTCCTGTTTTCATGGATTCCCGATAACATTTTTCATTAGAATTCTAGTGACGAATGTCAGCATTTCTTTGGTGTCTCCTTCTGTTAGCTCCTGGCATCCCACGTGCTGTTTTATGTGAAGGTCTTTGAGTTGCTTAAAGGAGTAAAATCCTTCATGGTAATGGAGATGCTAACATGTATGACAGTTCTCATCCACCCAAAATGGCAGCAACTGACTTGTAGTTTTTCGTATAAACTGATTTTTCACTCAGAAAAGTTTTCACTTAGAGAAGGTAGCTATTAATTACTTATCTATCCATGTTTCAATATGCCACCGTCTTGTTAAATAGCTCCCTTGTCTATTTCTTTCTGAAACTATAAAGCACTCTTTTCTGCAGAACAAGCTCGATGACATCTTGACACTTCCCTAATGTTTTCAAATCCTACTGGGTTTGAGTGAATTATTGGATTTATTTGAACTTCAGATTCAGGGCTTGTGAATGTGCACAGATGAAAGCTTAAAAGGTTGACAAAAATGAACTTGCAGTTGCAAGTGCTAGATTTGGCATAGTTATCTTTGGCAACATGAGCCTCATCAAGTCCAGGAACTCGGGTGATCATAAATCTGTTGTGATACTAGTGGTGGTCTTGTATGACGGTAGTTAGCAAGTGCTACCTCCACTGTTGTTAGATTGGACCTTGGGGAAATGCAAAGGAAAGGGCAAGTCTCACCCACAATGTTTTGGTACTAAGCAAGCCAAGCACTTGGAGAAGATCCTTATCTTCGTTTTGCTGGTGAGCTGGATGTATGAGACCAAGTTGCTGAAGAGGTCTGATGCAAGCGTTACTCACTTGGTTCTTATCTTCCAAATGTTAGTCCAGAGCCTCAATGGAGAATGGCCCTGCTCTCACAGACTGGTTCTCTTTCCAAACAGCAGTGCTGCCAGCCACGAGTGACCTAGAAAGATGGGTCCACCCAAACAGTGAAGTTTTCACTTATGGCATTCCTAAGGATGATTTCAAGACCTGATTTCTGGTATTTTGATGGTCCAAGGATTTGGAAGATCTATGAAACCTTCAACCATGGTTTTATCTTAATGAAAGGATTTGTGTAGTGACATTAGAGCTGTGTTCATGTAACTATTAAGCAAAGAGAGCAAGTAGGTGGCACCTCTTTTGCTACTACTGCCACTTCACTTTCTGAGTATAATGCCTTAGTTTAAGTGCTCCTACCATACCACCGTCTCCCGGTGAGCACAGATGTTTGTTATCTGGCTCTGTGCAGGGGATGATCGGATCAATAGGTGTTCAGTTTATAAATTTCACCTACTCCTCTTGTTTTCTATTAATAACTTCGTATTTTAGTCCTATAAATATATTTTGCCATGCATCTGTCTATTTGGCGAGCTAATTCTGTTGTGGTAGGTATCTATTTCAGGAGCAGCCTAGACAAAGCACAGCATATTCGAGTGCTAGCCTCCGTTATTGTCTGTAGTGGGTTATATCGCTGGTATTACTGTAATGAAAGAGTTCAAAAAGGAAAGATGTTATTTTCAGCGTCAACTCATTTGAAGTATTCTGCACAGATTTTTCCAAAAGAATAAGCAGACCAAGCACAGTGGGCCCTGTGCCAGGGTATGTAATAGCCTTGCACAGCATCAGTCGAAGCTCCAAGTTGGATAAAAGGCAGCTTTTTATGGGTTTGTTGAGTGTTCCTTTAAAAAAAAAAAAAAAAAAAAAAAAGGTTTGTGTACAGGAGTAGCAAATTAATTCAGTTCTATCAGAAAGTAGGTCAGTGACTGACCTCCCCATAGCATGAGGCAGCAGTTTCTAGCAGAAGTGACAGCTCAGCAGCATGAGCCCTCTGTGTCTCCAGGAAACTTGTTTTGACAAATGTAAACACATAATATCCTGTATTCCTCTTATTTATTTTTTTGCTTCTGCATTAGAAACCACAGACTGTCACTCTCCATCCCCTTTCTTCACCCTTTCTGGTCCCCAAAGGGAAATGCCTTGTAACGTAGCTAATAATTTTTGCAAGGCTGCGTAATGAATAAGGCGTTCCAGCAGGGTTGTTTGTTTTTTTTTTGACAGCCAAAGTTGAGCACTGTAAACCAGACTTGACTAAAATCCAAACCAAAGTCTTTCCAATGGTGAGGGAAGTCATTGGGAAGACAGGAACTGGATTAATTTAGGATCTTTGCGTCCTGATCTTGCTTTGCTTTGTGCTGAAAGAATTTTTTGCGTATACTCAGGTGCTTCTTCAAGGTTTGTATTGCCAGTGTTGGCGTCTGCGTTGCTGAACAGACAGCGCTTTGAACGCATCCTCACTGCGGCCCAGCAACTCCTGAAACTGGGATGCTTTTGTAATTTTGGGAGAAGTACCAAAGAGTTCATCAAGGGGATGGTGGCTCCTTCAACACTCCATAAAGAAAAACTGCCTCAGAGGACATGGGGAGTATGTTCATCTTTTCACTGAGTTGATTTAATCAGCAGGTATAAAAGATGGATTGTACACTAGTAGTTAACTACTTTGGTACCTTTCCTGCAGTGATTTCTCCTGTGGAAATCACTGTGGATCAAAAGGTCAAGCAAGGTTCCCAGCTGCAGTCCTGTAGGTGAGACCAATCTCTGAAAAACTCTTGAGCTGGTTCTTTCTCCTGACTCGTGAACAGGTTGCACACACAAGGTAACGCCACATGGAGTCGATAAGAGGATTTCAGAATGTACTAACCAACATGCTCTGATGTAAACATTTTTGCTAAAGATCTCATAAAACTTGACATGATTTTCTTCATTACCTAGTTACCTTTCTGGCCCAAGGTGTCTCAAAAACATTCAGATAATCCTATGGTCATTTACACAAATGCTGTACAAAGAGTGATTTTTACCATTTGATAGATAAACCTTTAGAGCCCTTCAGCTGCGCATTGACATTTAACTGAATTTTTAAGTTCATTTGTTTGGAAGCATTGCAGTACAATCACATTGTCTCAGCCAGAAGTAGAGATTTGATTTGGGAGGATGGGAATATATTTGTTAGAAACAAAATGCTCTTCTAGCTTTGGTAAAGGTTTGACCTGAGTAGATGCAAGTCAACCAAGAAATCAGATGGATTTATTTAACAAAACTGGCTATGACAAGTTGGGGAAGAAGAAAGTCCTATTTCAATGAATTGCATGCTTCTGTGCTAATGCTATAGGTAACGCTGGCATTGATCATTACGCACCATACAATAGATGTAATGCTAAGAAAGTAATGAAAAATGTATTAGTGTATACAGTTAGAAAAAAGGTAAAGCGAAGGAGAGGGATGCCCATGCGCATATGTGTGAGTACGCTTGTGTGCGGGGAGCAGGCAGTTCCCAGTCGGCCTCCTGGGGGCTCCTTGCACTTCCTTTTCGATGGAGCAGCCAAGGAGGAACACAGATGCTGGCTTTCAAGTGATTAAACTCTTCATAGGGCCACCAAGTTTATTCTGCTTGAAAGGCCTGGAAGTGCAAGATGTGCTCCAGAGACACATGGACAAAGATCTTGATGCTTTTTCCCATGGTTTCATGCTCACAGAGATATCGCTTCCCGTTGCTCCCTCTCCTGCACCGGGGAGGGAGTCAGGAAGGGAACAGATTCTCTAGGGGCTGGGCTTTGCTGAGCAAAGCTTGCTGTGCAAAGCTGGTGCAGATTGAGATCCTTTCAGTTCAAGGGGATTGGAGCATCTCGGTCCCTTCTTAAGGTTTAAGAACTGGAACCATTTTTGAAGAGCCCCTTCCTCCCTCCCCCCACGTGGAAAGCTGCAAGGTTGCCCCCACCTCCAAATGCTCACGGGAGGCCCTGCCAGACTGTCCAGATAAGCTCCTTCCCTGTTTGCTGGTGGGTGGCAGACCTCAGTGTAACAGATGTGACACGGTGACCTTTGCAGCGACGTGAAGAAGGGCGTAGAGCAGAGACAGGAAAATTGCTCACGGTGTCATTAGTCACTGGTGCCATTTGCCTTGGGAGAGGAGAGGTTCTCTTAGACCCCAGCAGTTCTGAAGTGCTTGGGTTAGCGATCTGTCCTTGCTGGTTGGAAGTGTGGTGCCCAGGGAATAAGAAAGCTGCAACCCCCTTTTTTTTTTTTTTTAATTTCTAGCCAGGGGAATTTGTTTGACACAGTCTGCATCCCATGCAGGCAGTGACTTACTCAGTGTATATATTCATAGAATCATAGAATGGTTTGGGTTGGAAGGGATCTTAAAGATCATCTAGTTCCAACCCCTCTGCCTTGGGCAGGGACACCTCCCACTAGACCAGGTTGCTCAAAGCCCTCTCCAGAAGATATATGTACCTTTTCAGTTGCATGTGTACATCATAAAGAGAGCAGGACAGCTTCATATATTCCCTTTTGCTTTTGAAATCTTTGTGAGGGCTTGCTGGGGCAAATGTCATCTTTATGGCTTTCTTCTGCTAATAGCAGCGGGAGGGAGCACAGCTGCAGCATCGGCCAAGACTCTGCCATCCTCCCCATGCCAAAATGTGAAGGGTAGAGCGGAGGGGTGTGATGCAGGGAGGCCACAGAAGATCCTCGGTCTGCATTTCCCCCATGCTGAACCTTCCTGCGCTGGCCCTGCATTGGTGAGATCAGGCACAAGCTCACGCAAGGGACTTGGCAAGAAAGGCCCTTCTGCTTGTGGGTGGTTTTTTCACGCTCACAAGTTGGATCCATCAGGAAAAAACTTGTCACAAGTAAACATATACTTTTTCTCAAAAAAAAACCCAAACCCAACCAGAAAACCCCAAGTCACTCTTTTCTCCTAATAGTATTCTTCACTGGATTAGTGGGGATGTCTTGGGCTTTTTCCATGCCAAATGAAGAACTCAGGGAGCTGAAGTTTCTTGTGTTTCCTTCTATAGAGCAAAGAAGTAAAAATGCACAGAAGAAATTATATTTGGACAGTTAGCATAACTTACAGTAAAACTTAAGATTTTATTAGTTTTCCTCCAAGGTGGAGAAAAATTAGTGTTACCTTCCAGGTAGCTACACAGCTAAAGTTTTTGACTTAATAGGTCAATCATCTTTATTTCCACCTCATTGACTCTTGGACTGAATCCAGTGAAATAATGCATTTCATGTGATGCACTGAAAATATCTGTAAATTTTTGTTACTTTGGGGGAGGGCGGTAGGAGTTGCCACTCGAGTGCTTTTCTAAACGTACAGTAATCTAAGCTAATTAAGCACGGATGATATCATTCCAGTCAGCATCACAAGATATTAATATAATGTCCATCCTGACAGTAATGACGTAAATGTCCTTTGCTTCCTTTAGATCTATCAGAGAGTAATATATGGCATTTGTCAGAGTAACATCGCAGACGATGAAGGAATTCTGTACAGGGTGTGTGAGGTGTGAGCAAGTGAAGAGTCCCTATGAGATTTCACACCACCCCCCTTTAATGTTTTGCTTTTAGTTTGATGTTAAGTGTTTTGAGTTTTGTTGAGAAATTACATGGATCACTCTTGCACCAATTGCAGGCACGGGGCAGGTGAATCAGTTCTGCAAATGTACAACGTTGCCTCTTTTCAGGACTTAGGAACCACTGGAAGCATCTCTTCTTCGTACAAGTGTTAGGGGGAAAAAAAGAAATTAATGCCTTGTATTGCCAAGTTAATTTCCTGAACGAATTTCCTCTGCGTTCTTGTGCAGGGCGTGCTCTGAGAGGTGTTGGAGCTTAGGGAGAGGTATTGGAGCACAGAAAGTCCAGGTCACTGGTGCATAACGTAAAGCGGTGGCTTTTAGCTGCTCCTCATGAAGCCCATTTGGCAGGCGCTGGGAGTGCTCGTTTTGCAGTACTGTGCTTTGCTGCCCTGGACTATCGCTAGCATTTTGATTTCTGCCTGGGGTCAGGCCACCCTGACTCCCTTTCTCTCCTGCATTGGCAGTCTTCCTGTCCTGACTGTCAACAATGCTGGAGGTAAAAGCAACTGACCACTTGGTTTGGTTGCTGGATGCCAGTCCCTAACTTCAATGGGTGTCTCTGCAGAAGTGCGGAGGAATTTAAACCTCAGAAGACAAGAAAAACCAAGATAACTTGAAGTTGTTGACACCTTCACCAAATGCATGCCTTGGTATCTCCTGCTGATTTGGTTCTCTCCATCCTTGGCATCATGGCATCATCTCCATCATGGCAGGGGGCTTGGAACTAGGTGGTCTTTAAGGTCCCTTCCAACTCTAACCATTCTACGATTCTGTGATCCTTGGCCTTGTTTCTTTACCTTGATTTGGGCTAGCACGGGGCTAAGGTTTTAAGTTAGCATCGCCACTGAAACACTGCTCATTTCATCTGAGACCACCTTTGTGTCCATTACTGATTCCAGGATGTAAACTAGACAGATGATTTATCCTGCCCTGGGGAAGAAGAGGAGGAGTTAAAATTTTAAGAGCTGCCACTCATGGGCACGAGTGCTGACTAACACTTACTATCTTGAGTACACGGAAATCAATTTGGACCTTGTCTGATGAATGACGCCGCTTTTTTTTTCCATATAGACCTATACAGAAGAATCGAGAAATAAATGCATTTACTTAAGATAACATTGTGTGACAGCTGAGAACAATTAAAACTCTTACTTGCAGCTATATTTTTTTTCCTTCCTTTCTACAGTAGGAGGGTGTCTGCAGCTCTGAGTAGTTGATACAGGGTATTTGTCACTGGTCTGATCTTATCTAGAACAAGTATCGTGCAAGGTTATTTATTTTACAGCCTTTTCTCCTAGTTTTGCACAACACACAAATCTTGGTAGATGGGAACGGATTTTTTTTTTCTTACTAGACTCTTTTTGGCAATAAACACACGCCTAACTGTAAGAGAAAAAACTTTCACAACTGAGCTTGTTTTGTGAAGACCAAACATTTGTGAAGCTTACAAACCCTCAAACTTTGCATAATGTGCCCATCCCTGGTCTCAAACATGAGGTGGCAGAAGAGGGAAGTGTTACTTTTTTTAACCAACAACTTATGACTGTGTCAACACATGACAATTTGTCAAAGCTTGCTGTAGCGGTGCTGTAAATTAATTTTTAGCATCAGTTGTGAGTGGTAAACACTTTGTGCGGTGTGAACAGCTCTTAGTACAGTGCGAGTTGTCAGCAGCTTGTGAGCTACCCTAAAAGAAAAAAAAAAAAAAGCAAAGGAGGGAAGGATAAAAGCTCATTTACTAGTACAAAATGGATCTGAGTCTGCAAAAATTGGACCATGTGGTGGTATTTCTTTTCTCCTCCATACCAGTCAACTCAACCTTGAAAATTTGGGTTTTCCATTAATAATAATGACCTGCAAAGTTGGGAAATGCACAGCTCCTGTGCACAAAGTAGTGCCTGATAGCAAACAGATTTCTCAGGCTTGTGTCTAGATGAAGTAGAGCCCTGTCTTTACTCTTGGGTTTTGCCTTTGCATGTTTGCCTTAAAAGCAGAATATGTCCTGCAAATGCGAGCAGGCTCCTTTGTTGAGAAGTCGCGCATAAACAACATAAAATGCCTGGAAAAAAAAAAATAAGATGGCAGCCCAAAGATGGGGGCTGAGTGCTCTCTCTTCGTCGCCCATCCTCTTGCTGTTTCTCCTTGCCTATCCCAGCTGCTGTGGTGGAGCTGGCGGTGATGGTTCATACAATAGGAGTTGACGTGATGGAAGAAAATTATTTGGTACGAAAAGCCGGGGAATATGTATTGTAGAAAACAACTTTTCAGATACAAACCTATTTTAACCTGTCACTTTAGCAGAACAAGCAGTAATAACCTCCCAACCTAACAATGACTGTGAAGTTGAACGTTAATTAGCTCAGTCGTTGAATTGCTAACGTGTCTACAACTTAGAAGTGAACACCCACTCAAGGGAGAGAGAAAAGAAGTTGGTGCCTGGAATTCCTGGCCTTACTAAGATCACCTACATTTTTTGGCCCTACCGCCAGTATTTCATCTTGCGTTTCCTGCAAGTGTTTTAAGTAGAACTAGACAAGAAAAACAGCTGCGTGTGTTTGTTCGCTGCTTTGATATGCTCGGCATGGGGCTTTTTTTCTCAAGCGCAGTCGCTCTCGGCTTCAGCACGCTGTGTAGGATTTGACTATGCCTTGGAGCTTGTTCCTGCAAGCGGGCAGCTCACGTGAAGCTTGGCATGAGAACTTTATCGAGTCCTACTAAAGCTAGCTTTTTATCCTGGTTATGGTTTTAAAAAGAAAGATGACTTTATTTGCGTATTTGCTCACAAAGAATTTTGGTTTTATTTCCTTTCCTAGATATAACTGTAGGTGCTGCTTATATGAAAGTGCTGAGCCACACCATCCAGTAAGCTGTCTAGAGCAGCAGTTGGCTTGCTTGGAAATCGCTTCCAGGACTGTGTTGTAAGTATTTTTGCAAAAACCACATTAAATGGTTTCTTTGGTTCGGGGGCATTTTTTAAGTGTTTTTATTGTTCCTTATAATTTCATAGTTTTAATCTTAACATTTAGTAGACAGCATGTAGGAACACGAGCACTCCCATGTCTGAAGCGTAGAGCTGAAGCCCTTTAAAAGCTCTTTGCTGACTTGCTCTAAAACTCCCCGGTGGAATACCTGAACACTTCTGAGAACAGGCAGCTACATATAAGCCTAGAAAGAAATTTGGAAAAATACATATTGATCTATTTTGTCATTCACCCTGTGGCATACATGTTTTTTGAGTCCCTGTCTGCATTTTTTCACTTCAGCATTTTAGCTGTGCTGGTATAGCCCTGCTAGGGTAAATGCTTTGTGGGGATTTTCATAAACTGTGATCTCCTAATTCAATTTGAAATGTTCTGTGAATAGCTGCCCTAACTGATCCGAAAAGAGCACTGGTTTGTCTCTTCGGACATGCTGTGGGTATGGCTAGGGAGCATCAGTAGTCGGTGAATGGTGGTGAATTTGGTCAGCTGCATCTGTCCCCTTGATGAGTGTGTGTCAATGAAAAAGACCCCATTCCAGGTTACAAGCCAATGGCATTGAGTAGGGCATTGGGAACATGTTTGCGCTTAAAATGAATAACATCATCCTAGCAAACTTCAAGATATACACCAAGAAAACCTCATCATGCCATTTATACAGTGCCTTTTGAAAGCGTAATCCATTTGGGGTTGTTTGTGACCTGAAATTTTATAACTTTTATTTCTTTTTATATTGCCTTCAGTTGTCTGCTGCTGCTGATACAGGTTATGAGAAGTACGATACAAGAAGTATTTATGACTTAAGTGCATTTCCCTTGAAATGGCCTCTGCTAATACAGTGGCTTCAGAGAGCAAGGGTGGGAGAGTTAGTGACTTAGGGCTCAAATCACGTAGTTAAGCATATTACACAGGCTGCTTACGCTCCGCAGCCCTTTGCAAAATGTTCCCTACAGGTTACATTTGCTGTACATAAACTAGTTTTAAAACATATGTATATACTAATCCCATCACCAAGTCTTTCAAACCCAGCGGTAAAGCAGTTGAGTCAGTCTTTCAGAATAGATTTCTTGTTTGTGGATCTTTTGTTCTGTGAAGTCGACTGATACACCTGGGTCACTCTCCAGGTGAGGTTGTGCTGGACAAAAATCCTTGCTCTGCCAGCGATTATCTGTCAGATGCACTGATTACCATTTCATCCTTGGCTCTGCGCCTACCGGACCTGTGGAGTGCTCAGACCGATTCTGTGTGGGTGGATGTGAATGAGATGAAAAAAGGACCCGTTTGCTGTCGGTGATGGGACACCTCAGCTATGGCAAATGGGCAGAGAATGAGTGAGGGAATTGCTTGGAGGAAATTAGGACTTAGAAAAGTCTAAGTTCTAAGAAAGTTTGAAAGTTTTCTAATTAGAAATGTAGAACAAGACAAAACGTTTGTTTTCAGCATCCTGCCTGTAGATGGTCTGTCTGCTTCTGGAACTTGTCCTGACCCAAGCCACCGTTGCTTTCATAGAGTCATAGAATCATTTAAGTTGGAAAAGACCTCTAAGATCAGCGAGTCCAACCGTAAACCTAACACTGCCAAGTCCACCACTAAATCGTGTCCCTAAGTGCCACATCTACACATCTTTTAAATACCTCCAGGGATGGTGACTCCACCACTTCCCTGGGCAGCCTGTTCCAATGCTTGACAACCCTTTCTGTGAAGAAATTTTTCCTAATATAAATCTCCCCTGGTGCAAGGCCATCTTCTCTTGTCCTATCGACCCCCACCTCGCTACAACCTCCTTTCAGGTAGTTGTAGAGAGCGAGAAGGTCTCCCCTCAGCCTCCTTTTCTCCAGGCTAAACAACCCCAGCTCCCTCAGCCGCTCCTCACGAGACTTGTTCTCCAGACCCCTCACCAGCTTCGTTGCCCTTCTCTGGACCCGCTCCAGCACCTCAATGTCTTTCTTGTAGTGAGGGGCCCAAAACTGGACACAGTACTCGAGGTGGGGCCTCACCAGTGCCCAGTACAGGGGGATGATCACATCCCTGGTCCTGCTGGCCACGCTCTCAGCGCGGGAGGCAGGAGCCTGGCTCCTCCAGGAGTGATGAGCCCTTCTGGTCCCTTCTCGCAGGGCCCTGCAGCACTTGCCAGCAGGAAGCCCTGCTGCCACCTAGCCCCAGGCTGGCACAGCTGTACAGTTGCCCATAAGCCTTGCGGCTGTTTAAAGGGAACTTTTTGCTTTATTGCTGGATTTTCATCCAGTTTGTGTCATGGTGTTTGAATCACTGTGGCACCAGAGGCTGGAACTGTGCCTTTATTTAATTTACCCTGAGGTTGTTGCTACTCATTTGGTAGAGCAGCGTCAGACCTGGTGTCGCAGGGCACACACTACTGAGATAATCTCAGTTATACCAGTTCCTTGAAGGATTCACTATTCCAGCGCGGCTTTCTGCCTCATGTCCTTCCAATTTAACTGTATTAGTCTGTTTAATGGTGCCAGAAGGCCACATATTGGCTCTCCCTGAAACCTCGAACAGTAGATACATGCTTTTAAATAGTTAAATAAATGTTAATTATGATTCACAAATAGTTTTTCCCCAACTATTAAGTAATATCAAACACTGAATTTTTCAGTCAGTAATTGTTTTTCCATCTGCCGAGTGGGACGAAGTATTCAATATTTTTAGAGAGTTATTTTTGCAGCTGCTCATCTGCTTTAAGCGTAAAAGTCTGATGTTATTTTGTAGGACTTGACAGCCTTGGATGCAGAGTGGGCACAAGTTACTGAAAGCCTCTGGTGGAAGAGAAATGGCAACAATCTTCTGATGCACCTTGGTTAGCTGTGGATATTTTGGGCCTCATCCAGATACGCTGAAAATAGCATATTGGGCACTTTTGAAAGTTTGTGGTTTTGCAGCGTTTTCCCACAGAAGTCTGAAGTCTTTTTCTTTCTCACTGTGTTAGTTATTACACAGGTGGAAATTAGCTATTTTTTTCCCTCTCAAGATCTTGAGACTTTCTGTAAGGGATTCAGTCAGTGTGAATTATTTAATGAAATAACGGTTTGACTTGTTGCACCTCCTTGCAAATAGTGTAATACCACAGAATTTTGTCTTAGAAATACATATTATGCACCTTTCACTGGAAGATCTTAAGACATTTTCAAATATCAATTAAACCACAGATCATGATGATAATGGAAGAGACACTGCTCTCACCCACCACGAAGACTACCCTGGCTGTGAGCACGTTGCTCACATTTGCCCAGTGATTCATTAGCCAAACCAGTAAAACATTCTAGTCAGTCTGATGTGGTGGCTTACTGGTAGCTGTTCTTCAGCCGATTGCTCATTTTGACGTGATGCATAGCAGCATGGGAGCATTTACTTCGGAACTTACCTTTTTTGTGCATCTCCTTTCTCTGGTTTTCCCACCAGATCTGCTCTGCTGCCCCACAACACTGCTGTTTGCATAAGCAGTTGCTGTAATTCTTTGAAGCTGTGAATGACATATCTTCCTAAATATCACTGATGTGTTTTGATGAAGCCACAGTTGTGAGCGCAGGGTGCAGAAACAAAAGACACCAAGAGCTAGAGAAAGGCTGATGGTAGGGGAGAAGACCAAATAGTGAAGGTTAAATACTGTTTAATGTGCAGTTGTGTTGGTTTTTTAAGCCAAAACAAAAAAGAAGCAGAATAAAAAGCTTCTACAAAGCAGAAGTGTGAGTGAAATGAAACGTAGTGGCTAGACAAATGAAAAAAACCCAAACACATTCATTAAAAAACCCAACAAACTTAAATTTCAAAGCCCCGGTAGAAGAGGTGATCTGTCAGCCACCCAGCTTGGACTGGGCACCCAACTGGAACTCATGGTCTGGGTTCAGTTCCCTGCCTCAGTCACAGGTTTCCTGTGCGTTCTCGGGCAACCTCCTTCATCTGCCCCATGACTGACTTCCTCATTTGTGCAGTGGAGATCATCCTCCTCCTGTCCTTCGTGAGAGTGAAGCCTATTGATGTTGCTGAAAGACGTGGATGTTGAGATGGGGAGAGCCGCCCTGGGGGCTAGAGCAAGAGGAATGCGTTTCCTTGAAGGGAATGATCACCCATGCTGATTGCATTTCAGTGTTCAAGAGCAGAAGAAATGATTTCCAGATCTAGAAAGGGATTGGTTTTTTTTCTTTCCGAGTCTTTCAGGCCTATTTCTCATGGAGTTTGGCTGCCCCGGTGCAGCAGCAGGCATTTGAAGTATTCCCTGTCTCTCGCCTTTCTCCTCTCAGTCTGTCAACTTATGGCTTTGAGTCATTCCTGTCTACTCAACATGTACGACCCACACAAACCCAACGGGATCAGAAACGCAGCTTCTGTCATCTCCCGAGTTACATGGAGTTCTCTTAACATTTAAATACAATTGTGTGTAAGAAAGAAACTGAAGAATGCTTGAGCCTGGTCAGAGGGTTACCAAAGGTGACCCTAGCAGTTGAGGAAGGTGGTACGAGGGAGCAGGCCATCACCTTTCCAGCCTCCTGGCAAGGTGTGTGCTGGCACAGCATTGCTGCACCTGCTGAGGGTGTCCAGTTAGCCCATTACCATTGTTGGCCTTCAGCCCCTCTACTCCTCCATTCAGCCTCTGATAGGCAAATACTCATTTAAGAGATTTTTATATGAATCTCACCCAGTGCCGATGCTAATTCTGACTAAGGAATCAGAAATGACAAGTCACATGCCTTTTGATGTGTCCTTTTATCTCCTGTGGGTTGGCAGTTAAACTTTTCTCACCCCTTACAGTAATTATTTTTTTCTGGGAAGAGGGTGTGGAGTGTAGAACCCCATATACTCTTTTTCTTCTCCAAACATTAGTAATGCTCTTCTCTGGCCACTGATGAGATCTCGAAAGTACAGACAGGTTCATATTCAGACCAGAGACACATTTTGTTTTCTGTTTGATTCTGCTACAACAGCTCTTGCTGTTTCCTGTCCTCCCACCTTCTTACGGCCTTCCCTTTTTTTTGGTCTTACTTTTGCAAACCTTCCTTTGACCTGACCCTCAACTTTCTCGAAGCTGCCGAGGTTAATTAGAGATCCTCCTCTTTGGGACCTGCATACTCCTCCCATCCCTGACCTATTTCAGTCCTTCTCCTCCTACTCCCAGGGCCACAGAAGCACTTCCCCAGCCTTACCTTGAGATCTGTGCTCACCTGGACCTCTTTCTGCCACTGATACTCTTTATCCTGGCCCTCCCATGAGATGTTTCTTCTCCATCATGACTGATGTCTGGTAGGATACAGAAGGGGCACAAGGTACACTCTTCTTTCCCAGGTCCTCCCTCCTCTGCTTGTTCCTGGCAGCCAGGCAGCCTGCCTTTGTCTTGGGCAGGTTGGCTTTTCTTCAGTAACTCTCTCGTCAAGTTACTTTCCTGTTTATTTTTCCACACCATTTCACTGCGCCCAGTTTTCCCTCTCTCCTCATTCATGAGATGGTTTGGTCTGGTTCTGGTTTCTCATTTGGACCCTGGTTGACGGCAGCACACAGCAGCCTGAATTTTGAGCCCAGGTGCTGAATGAGGGTCAGACCAGAGGTCTGCCAGCCCTGCCTCTGACCGTGGCCGGGAGTGAACATCCATGGAGAGCACATGAGAAGGCAGAAAGGAGGTGTGAGTGGTGCCAGGCAGATGTGCTGGAAGGGCTGTGAGTTAGAGCCCTCCATAAGCCTTGGTGGACCCAGGAGCAGCCCCATTGATTTTCTTGAGTTAATGCCATTTTAAATGAATAAAGAGCTCTCTTCTCACATGGCGAGATGTAGTGCAGCTCCAGGTTGGCTGCTGTGTCTAATCCAGACCTCTGAGTATGAGGACTTTAGTTACAGGGAAACCGATGTCTCGTCCCTTCCGAGGCTGGTTATCTCAGAGTCCGCTACCATGGGAAAACACAGATGACTTGAGATGTTGTGCTGCTGACACTGGATGTCCTCTCTCTGCCTGCAATGCTCATCCCTTTTCCCAACTGGAAAAACTGGGAATTCAGTCTGCTTAAAGCTCTAAATGACTGGTGCCTGAAAATATGGTAACCACTTAGTTGTCCGTTGCTGTTTCAACCCCGTGTCCAAGCTACAAGTAACAAGTTATTGACCTGATTTAGTTTTATACCGAAGAAGTGATTTTCCTCCTGCAAATCAGGATGGCTATTTAATGCAGTCTCATTGACTTTAGCTGTAAGATTCAATATGCTTTTCTAGGATTACAGTTCAATAAAATCTAATTGCACCAAAAGCAACAGGAATTGTAGAAACACCCGGGGACTGTTTTTTGCCGTTCCCATGGGCAAGCTGCGTTGGATGTCATAGAGATCCTTATGGCTTGGGGGATGCTGCTGCTTGACCTGCTTGTTGGCAGGATCAACTTGAGGTGGCACCGTTTGGCACAGGGAGGTGAAGCCAAGCAGCTGAAATGATGGGTAGCCTTCTTCAGTGAGTTTTACATGAGCGACTCTCTCATTTCAGCGTGCCCTGCTGGTGTCGGGCTAGGGGAACGGGAAGTAAGCCGTGTCTGGTTTCATTATGATGGTGACGATAATAGGATCCATGAGGTATATGAGATTAAAGACCCTATAACATTGCATGTCAAATGGTGTACAGGGAACAAACCCTAAAATCAGTTCAGTGCCTAAACATCCTTTAGTCTTGCCTCACCCAGTGTAGAAATAAATACGGGAAAACAAATGTTTATTTAGAATTTCCTCTCTCTATTTACCAAGTAGGAAGCTGTGTTAAGCCAATTTCTGCTTAGAAACATTCGATGGCCATCGTGCGTTGGCTTTTGTAACTGTGTCCTATAATTGTGGAGAGCCTTTTTGCCCAAGTATTCATTAATGAGTTTTTCATCAGCCACTCTGAACAAATGGGAAAGCATCAGATCTAATTTTTTGCTTGCAGAGCTTCAGGGAAAAGTACAGACGTTTTCAGTGGGAGAAGGACACAGGCACAGGTAATGAGTAATTTGGGATGATGGCTGAACAGACAGTGTGGCAAGTGCCCTTGTCACACGCTGAGGCACAAAATTTGTTATTCTTTCTTCATAGAGATACATACCAAAACACAACCCTTGATCCAAACGTGAGTTTATGTCATTAGGAGTGCTTACCTACCACCATGCTTATTTTCTCCGATATTTCTTCCGAGTATTAATTATCCTGCTGTAAGCAGCAGGAAAAGAAAAATATACTTTAAAACCAAATTAATAGATTTGGCTGGTTCTGGTACGCTGACTTCATAAGCAATAAAATATATAAAATTGCTTGGTACAGCATGTGCTGTAGTAATCATGCTCTATGGAACTGCCTATTTTTTACATCATTTTAAACAAGTGCCAGGATTACGGAGAATAATAAAGCAAGATAATCAAGGCAGAACAGGCAGGTTTTGTGGTATGAATTAGAAAATAAACAAACAAACAAACAAACAAAAAACTCCAAAAGCTATGAGAATTGGAAAGAGAGGCTCTTTCACATGGCAAAGTTAAGCTGTAGTTATTGGGTGCAGACAACATCTTTCTTACAGAAACGAGCGGTGAGTGTGGATTGTGCCAGACTTCACGGAAGCTGGCATAGCCACAGTTAAAGAGCAGAGAAGGTAGCTTGCTGAGAAAATCATTCTTTTTTCTAGTTATCTAGTTGGCTTTGATTCTAGCCTAATGCATGCTGGTTCGTACTGCTGCTTTGGGTGATCGTTAGCTGGGATGGTGACAATATTGGTATTAAACTTCTGCTTTCAGGCGGCATGAAACTGAAGAAGAAATTCATTTAGTGCCTAAGTTTTGTGTTTGAGTTGAGCTGTTAGAGAGAACTAGACAGACATTTAAAATGCAATCTTTGCTGTTTTATTTAACTTTCTTTATGAGGTGATGAGCCCTGTTTTGCTTTCTTTCCCATGCCTTTATTTTTTTCATTGTGACATTCAAGTGTTGGTGCAAAATTAACTAAAAAGAAAATACAAGTGGCACTTCAAATTTTGCCCGCTTAGCTTACATCAATACACTAATGTAGGTTTGTGCACGACCTGCTGGTATGCAGCACCAGACGGCAAACGGTTTGTTAGTCTTGGCAATGCTCTACTGAAGCCAAATATGATTCTTTCACTTGCAGGCTTGAGAGTGCAAAGCGCTTTTAATTCC
Source organism: Fratercula arctica (assembly GCA_947846985.1). Taxonomy (NCBI): domain Eukaryota; kingdom Metazoa; phylum Chordata; class Aves; order Charadriiformes; family Alcidae; genus Fratercula; species Fratercula arctica. The sequence continues at coordinate 84,254,032 of CANTUZ010000003.1, forward strand.
CATTCAATTTTTCTCTGCTTCCTCTGTCTTTGGATTGCCACCCTTATACCTTGGAATAATAAAACTTTAAAGAGTTTATAAAAGTCACGGTCGAAAGCTTGTGTTATCCTTGGTCAGGCAGATAAAACCGGTGCTAAGTGCATTCTCTTCTCAAATCTGGCCAAAATAGCGTGTCTCCTCAGATTTTGGGAGTGTGGCTGTCCGTTTCTCTCTAAAATAGCTGAAGTAGTAAAAGTGTTGGTCAGAAAAATATGAGATTCCACAAAAATGTTACAAGGTTGACGATACTCATTGGATTCTGTGCTGAACAGCACTAAGGCTATATGCATCTGGACATTATTTCTAAATCACAGCTGAGATTACATCTTGTTTAGTATTGTCATAGGTTTGTTTCTTAAGTGTAGCTCTGCAGTCATTTCTTACTTCAAAAGAGCTGTGTAAATTGCTGGCGTGAAGATTTCTTTGTCATTGAAAAGCAAGACTTTCATTTAAATCCACTTCTGCCCCATTCAAAGGAGACAGAGTACAATATTTTGCAGATACTTGGAAGTATTAGTTTCATGTCCAACTGTCTACCACAGTTAGGGAAATAAAATCAAATGTCATCTTCAGCCAGTGAATAATTTTCTTTTCCCTTATTATGCATTTTGTTTCGTCATTTCTTCTCCTCCACAGCTGTGGATTTTGTCTGTCTTCTTGTTTTAAAATCTACCGTTGTATTACTCTCAGTGTTTAGATGGGTCCTCCTCCATCTTCTCCAAAGCGTATCGAGGTTCTCCTGTCTCCGTGCCTTAATTTTTAAGAATTAGTAGCATGCTGTGTAATCCATGAGTTACTGATACAAGCTGAGAGTTGTGCCTCCAGCAGCGCTGCTGATGTCCTCCAACTGCTGGTGAGTGCTCAGTCTGAGGCGCCGGGCTGGAGTTACTGCCAGGCAAAACACAAAAACAGGGCATCACGTCAGCTCCACAGTACTGGCGGTTTCGGTCTACCGAGGCTCATATAGACGTGGACTCTAATTTCTTACCCATCCAGAGACACACTTCTGATAAGACCATGTATTCGCTGTTAAATGTTTCAAATACTGTCCCCTTAATCTTTAAATTATTGGTCTATTTAACAGGTGTCTGTGTTCAGTCCCAGCCCTGACACCTGTGTGGTACCCCGTGAGCCTGGTGCTCCTGCCCTAGTCATCCCCTCTCCATTGTCATGCTGATGGAGTAGCCTAATCTTCTTTCTGTTAAAGTCCACATCTGTTTCTCCCTTTAGTTTCTTTCTTTTTTTTTTTTTCCTAATGATTTTGCCATTCCAGGGCAGATTCCCTGGCAGAAGACCCACAGTATGGCTGTCTAGCATCAGTCTTATCCTGGTAGTAGCAACCAACCTGGTTTGTGTGACCTTTTCTGCAGAAAACACCACTAGAGGCAGTTGCAGCCTCACTCGATCTTTCCCTCTTTAGAAGATGTGAAAATAATTACTGAATCGTTTTGGGGAGGTGTGACCCAAGGGATGCAGACGCGTGGGAGTGTTTGTTTGTTGGAAGCATCAGGAGGGGAATCACTCCGTTATCCGAGTACCGGTGTTGAAAGGTGGGAAATCAACATGCTCTGAAGTTTCACTAAACCTTGTTTCTTCTCTCATCTCTCTCTTCCTAGAAGGTATTTCATTCTGGAAAAGCACAGGAAGAGGAGAGAAAAGCAGCTCTTAAATTCCCAGGGTTTCCTTTTCAGGAGAGATCATGCAGGGGAAGGAGGGAACTTTTCTAATAATCTTTGCAGCATTTAATTCCAAGAAAATGCAATAAAATCAGTGCTTTCACTGAGAGTTGGCAGTGTATTTTTTCCGTAACAAGACCTGTTTTTGATTTCTTTGTAGTACAGTCTGATTCAGACTGTACCGAGCTGACTGAGGAGAGCGAAATCTGGTTTTGACAGATGTTTCCCATGATCTGGCAAATACAAACACTCCTGCGAGATGACAGGCGGCTTGTTTACATAGAAAATCTATTTTTTTTTAAATAATTAAAAAAAAAACCCAACAACAAAAAACACACAAACACAAAGCAACATTCGGATCAGTCATTCTGATCAAGGCAGTGTCAATTATTAGGCTGTAAAGGGAACTGATGACTCAACTTAGGCACAGCGCTGCGGCGGTCTCCGATTTTCGGTTTCATAACAGATTCTTTTCAGGAATGCTTTTCATTCATACCCGACGTTTAAACGTGTCTCTGGGAGGGTGTATCATTTTGTGATCGGGATGCCAGAGTCGGGCGTCAGCCTGCACTGAGCGGTTGTGCAGAATTTGGGAGGTATCCCCGTGCCTCGGTGGGATGCCGGGCGCCCGGTGGGAGAGAGACCCATCGCATCGCACGCCCGGACCCTGCCCACACACCCCCAGTGTTGTCAGTCACCACGTTAAATTTTATAGGTAAGTTCGCATCAATAAAACTGTAAAGCACTTTGATTCAGAAAGCGAAATGTTTTGATCGGATCCCATGCTTAGTAATTCCAACGAGCGCGCTTGTTAAAATGGGTGAGTCAGAAATGGAAATGCAAAGCATTTCTCTGAACGGTGGCCGGAAATTAGCTCTGAAAACTGAAACAAAGCCCAGACCGCAGTTTTATCTATTTACTTAACAATTCTAGATCTGCGAAAATCCCTTTGTCTTTGGGAGACATTTTGATTCCTCTCTTATAGCGCCGGCGCGATCCTTAGGCTGGATGATCAACCATGTCAGGACTGTCTGACGTGTCTTAATTTTTTGGGTTAAAAAAATGAGTTCCCTGTAAGTGGCTTCATTGCCTGTGGTGCTGCCTGATTCTGTCACGGAGCGTGGCAGAAGTTGGTGGAAGTATTAGGCAGGATGGGATGTTGCCGTATTTGAGGTTGTGTAATACTGAGGAAGAAACCAGGGGAACTGAGTGGAGACACTGAGCTGCTTATTAACCAATGCATAGGTTATATATATATATATTTTTTTTTATATATATATATCTCTCTATATATGGCACATGGGGCTATCTGACTGCTCTGGCACCAAACACTCATTGGTTTGGGGCTGGATGCTCCCCAGCTTAGCATGGAGAGACCACGGTGGCGATAGTCCCTTGGTTTGTAAGGACATAGCCCTCTGTCCATGGAGAGAGAGCAGAGGTGGGCCATGAGTGTTTTGATGTTAGTAGAGGTGGTCTTCCTGCAAAAGCGTAAAAATCAGCATATTGGGTGATAGATAGCAGCATTCTGGTCCTCATCCTGTAGCTAAGATGTTGCGGCTTTCTGCTCTACTGGCATCTGGGTGACTGCTGCTCGTCCTTGAGAGTGAGTGTGGATGCTGTGGAGTCATTGCACGACCTTGGACAATGTCGGGACTGCTTTCCTGGCAGCTGTTGCGTCGTCTGAGGCCCGTAAATGTAAATCACGGTGAAGGAGGACAAAGTAATGTATGTGTTTTGGGGACTTGCAATTCCCATGGCAAGGCTGGTGAAGTAGTGCTCGTTTCAAACAGAAGACAGTCTGGGTGATTTTTCTTAATTACTGTTTACCTAAATAAATAAATAATGCATATTCATGGCTTTAACTAAAGTAACTCGTGTTGAAATGTTTACCTCTCCCGAGGATAATTATTAAGGGTGGGGTGCGGGGTGCAGCAATTAATAATAAAACATTTAGATGAGATTACAGAACGTTCTGATTGGAATAGTAAACATTATGCTAGAAATAAAAGCAAATACACAGAGCTGTCTTGAATTAAAAAAAAAAATAATACTGTGCTATCCAAAGAAACGCACTGAACAGAAGCAGCTTGGGTGAAGGGACTGTGGTCTTGGAGTTCTTCAATATCATAAGGAGGTTTCTTCAGTGTAAGGTTAGATTTGTTGGTAGGTTCTCCCTCCATTCCAGTCTGGAAAAAAACCAGCACAAATACTGGCATCCACATAGGTCGGTGTGGCAGCTGTAACACCCACCAGCACCACTTTGAAGCTGGTGTGCACTGATTCTTAAGCTGAGCAACAGAGAGGGTTTCACCTGTTTAGATCCGTAGTAAACAAAACCTTCGTTTGTGTTGTGAACCTTCTCCCCACCCCCCGCGCCCCTGTTTCATACAGTCTTTGCTCAGCTGAGAGTTTGAAATTTGGACCCATCCTTTCATGTCTTTTGGCTACAGTTCCTTATCTGGTTAATGAGCTCAAAGAGAGCCAGTGATGTGTTCAAAGATTTCTGTGACAGCTGCATACCATTAGACTGAATGATGAAAAAAACCACCCCGTAATTGTAGTTTAGCGCAATAAATACAGATTGGTCTATCGGTTTAACATACGGTAGCAAGAGAGCTGAGCCTTGGACAGGAGAGCTGCTGCTTATCCCCGTCAGATGAAGCTTACGGGGATGGTGGAGCTGATCTGCCCAGTAGCCTTAACCTGCCTCCAGCACTTTCGGACCAGGAGAGGAGTGCGATCAATCAATGCGGTGTATCTGCCCTTTTGCCCTGGGTTAGGGATGAAAAAGAGAACAGAAGATGGGCAGAAAGTAGTTAGGAGCGCCAAGGCAGCTTGTAGGGGACGTAGCCTCAGATCTCCTGGTGCAAACAGGGTGGTCTCTCCTTGCTCACCGGGCTGTCTCTCGGCCAGTCTTAGAGCAGCAAGCCGTTCTCCTCTCCAGGCTGTTCTCTAACTCGGGCGTCTTTTGGGGGATGAAGGCTTCCACACCTCCTTCTCTAGACCAAATTTGTCCCTTCTAAGGTAGCGTCAGAAGTGCCAGGGGTGTTCACCGGCACCTTGTGCGCCTGGCGTGCTGCTGGCACGTGTCCCTTGGATACCCTCTCATCTAGAAACCAAAAAGCGGCTTTTCTTCGACTGGAATTGCGGTCTGACTATTTGATGCGGTTGAGCCTTTGCTCACGTCTGTTGCTAGTGGAAATCCCTGTCTGTGCTCTGAAAGGCTGCAAGATGTCGAGGAACAAGCACTGGCAGACGGGCAGCCTTGTTCCCAGCAGAGGTGGTGGGAACACCCTGTTGACTTTAGTCCTTACGAGGCAGCTCTGCAGCTGCTTCTGACTGATGAATTTCCTCGACCACGTTTTCTTTCTCTGCTTCAGTGGGTCAACCTTTTCCCTGACCGAACTGCCTGCTCTGCAGGATGTGTGAGTGGTGTCTGTACCTCAGAAGATGAGGGTGCTAATGGTGGGACAAGGTGTCCTGTTGGTCCATCTCCCCTGTAGCGGAGGGGGTGGTTTTATAAGCATGGTGCATTTTGCCCATTGGGAGAATCTTTCTGAGTTCGCCTTGGATTTCTGTGGAGCAGAAATGTCCATCTCCACTTTGCGTTTTTGATTATAAGAGTTTCTGGGAGTTTCAGCCTCACACCTCCCGGTGAAGGCAGCAGCAGCGAGGCAGCCAGAGCCTCACCCGGTGCTTTGCAGGTCGAGAAGGTGCTGCACACGTGGAGTGCACAGCACAGTAAACCCGATATCAGCTCGCAACTAATTATCTGTGTATAAAAATTCCCCTGCTCGCCGTTTTGCCGTTAGAGGCTCGCTGGTAAGATTTATGACTCTGGCTAAAGTGAAGTACCATTTCCTTTTTCTCAGCATTACTGTGCATGGCCTCTCTGGCTTTTCTTGTTAAGCAGACTTGAATTCACCAAACAGGGAATGTATTTTTGAAGCTTTTTCCCATCACGATTCTGCCTTTCTCTTTTTCTGTTTGTTACGACCAGTGAAGAAAACCCACAAAACGTTTTTAGGTCTTTTGGCTTTTCCCTGCTTGGTGTGAGGGTGAAGACGGAGAAGCTAAGAAGCAGCTCCTTCACATGAGATGCAGCATTGGGCCACTCTCAGCCCCGCCACAGCTTGTGCAGGCTCGTGGTAGACGCACACCTTCATCGGCATGGGCTCCCTCTTCAGGGGGCTCCCTGCCCATGGCAGGGGGGTTGGAACGAGGTGATCTTTAAGGTCCCTGCCGACCTAAACCATTCTATGATTCTGTGATTGATTCTATGACTCGTAGTACGATGCGCAACTGTTGCATTCAGCATTTATATGAGCTAAAGGATGATTCCTTCACTTCATTCTAGAGCTGAAGGACAATTCCTTCACTTCATGCTAGAGCGTGGGGGACCAGCTGTACAGCTTGGAGAAAGGCTGTGTTTCTCCTGCCCTCATGTTGCGCACGTTTGTCCTCATTTCACAAGCTGATGAAAATGAGACCACTGACTGAACTTTCTGAACTGGCAAATGCATCACTGACTTCACCCTGATCTGAAATCACCTGAAAATTAGTTTGTCTGATGTTGTAAGACAGTAGGCTGGTTTTTTTCTGAATACAAAGAAAAAAAGGGAGCAATGCTGAGCAGCTGCCATCTCTCCCAGTTGCAGTTAGATGTAGTTATTTTTGTGTGAGAGCTTGGAGGAAAACCCGTAGAGATGCCAGATAAACCTTCCCAAAAAAAACATTTGTATTCATACTTAAATATTGTTCATCTTTCGCAGCATTTACTTATCTGTTTCCCACATTCTGAACCTTATGGGGAGTTTTTGTGGTTGACTGTGGCCCGTTCTTTCGTTCTGTATGTTAACTGTTTTCTCGATTTGCATTTTTTAAAAGAAATCGTCTGTAAAAGTCTGACTGTGATAATCGTTCAAGGCGGGAACATCCTTTTGGCAGGGCAGGCGTGTGTTCTCATGGTTCATGTGCATTGGGGCAGGAATCTCAGAGCAGAAACCCAGTGAGCTGTGTCATTTTGTCCCGGCCTGGGAAGCATCCTTACCTGAGAGACCCAGGGCTGGCCAGTCCGGTATCATCTTCCAAGATGCCAGGCACGGGGACAGCAATTTCATCCTTGTCACTGAACCATCTTATTTTCTCCTGTTGGCATATGTATTAACGAAAATCTCTAGTCCTTAAGGCAAAATAAGCCAGATATCTGAATTTTATCAGATCTGACACGAAGTATTAGGCTGTGACTTTTGCCATGTATTGGTTTTACTGCATGGGGCATAAATATTCATCATGTGTCATTTGATAATGTTGTGGGGGGGTCTTTCTCACAGCATATATTTACTTCCCTTTTACACCTATCCATTCTTTCATGAGTCATACCACCAAGATAAAATACTTTCAACGGTGGCTCTATTTAAAGTTGCGTATATTCCAATGATAAGGTCATTCAGATTTTACATAAAAAGATTTACAAGTTCCTGTGGTGATGCTCTTGAACTAATCTCACGCCTCTCCTAGCCCAGCCTGGTTAATGTGTCACAGAGTTAACTGCAAACAGAGGACAAGAAGCGGTGGAAAATTCCCCCCACGCACATCCCCCGGCATCTCTGAGGGTTTTCCGTTTAAGTCCAGTTGGTGCTGTTAAGCGTAGCTGGGGAATATCCAGTTTGCAGACCCTGGAGCACTTCCCTGGCCAGCGCAGGGCAGCAGCAGCTGCGTTCCCCTTCAGTCAGTCAGTGGCAGTTATCTTGCCGCTTCTCCTGGTGACTTCAGTCGTGGTTTCCAGCCAGGCTGATTCCTCACGTGGTTTTGCCATTATCTGAACGAACAGCTCAATCTCGCCTCCGCTGACTGTTGACACAGCTCACCCAGATAGGGACGCACCGCAGAGACGGTCCTCACGGTCTCGGGTGGGTGCCTCCCTACTTCTGGTCCACACCTCCTTGGTTGTGGTGGTCTTCTGCATCCCACCTCTGTGCACTGGGGAAGAAGCTAATGTGCCCTTCGGACTCCTGGTTTTGGCTGCCCCTGACCAAACGGTGCACATGAGCACAAGGAGGAGTGACAGATGAGCATGTTCCTTCTCTTTGGAAGAACCAGGCAGGTTATTAGGAGGAAATTAAATGCACTGATAGTGAAGCCAGGCCGTGCGTCTTTTCTGACATAGGTATCGATATCATCTCGGCTTTAATTTACTGATTTCAGGGAGGAATCCTGCACTAGACATCAGGAGCATTGCAAATGCCTTCTTAGCCTCAGGCAATCCTTCAAGCAGTTGTAAGCTACAAATGTTCCAATGAAGCTGTTTCAACCAGAAAGAAATACTCTTCAGCTTCACTCGAAAACACGTAAAACGTAAAGAAAACACGTTTGCTAATCTGTGATGGTATTGCATGTAACAGCCTGGGATCCTTAACTTCACTGGGACTAATTTCTGCACACGTTTGCGTAAGAAGCGTTGCACGCCACCAAGTGAGGCGTCGCTTCAGAAAACACCAGCTCTGTTTGTACATCTGTGCTCGCTTCTTCCTGCTCGCTGGCGCGCAGCCTTCCTTAAATATTTTTTTTCTCCTGTCCGCATCTGTGAGGAGCTCACCAACTCATCTTGTCACATTGGGTTTGTTTTACTCAGCCCTAATTTACACACCCGTTGTGAATATTGCTGTGTTTGCTAAGCCAACTGTGTATTTGTTGCTCGCCTCCATCATTGTCTGCCCAGCTTCTGTTTTTCTGGGCCACGATTACACGATTTGCTGTGCTTGAAACATCTTTCATGCTAACCAGAGTGGTACCCAGGTACATTCATCGCACTCTTCTCAAATCATCTTTCTTGATTTGTTCTTTGGAAACTGAAGAACTTATCCGTTTTTCTCCTCTTAAGCATCAAAGCTCTCATTATTTTACATTAACAACAAAACCTCTCTTTGAAACGCACCCTCAGTGTAACAGAAATCCAAGCTGGAAGGGGTTTTTTTTGAAGTCAATACTTTTTTAGCTTCATGCTTCCTTCTGCTGCCAGTTGTGGTGTCTGGTGCATCTCCCTTTGCATTTGCATTCTTCAGTGCTAACTTGAGCTGCCAAGTAGTACTGGAAGCCCTCAGAAAGGGGAAAAAAGGTAACCTCGTTCAAAAGTGTACAAGAGGTTGTTAAACAATGCAAGTTAAAAAAAAAAATATTATAATGTCTGGTTTGAAGTATTGCTATCTTTCTAGCTTTCTATGCAGCTGTGAAGGCAGATGCTTCTTTTTAAAATAAAGTTTCCTTGCACGCCCCATGACTCCGGGAGCTGGGTCTTCAAGTTGATGTTGAACAATGATTTTGTGGCACCTCACAATGCTATAACTGATATCCCACATGGGCAGGTCTGTGCTGAGAGCTGAGACCTTGATGTGAGCAAGCCTTGGAATGGAGAGTGCATCTTCCCCTGCCTAGGATTCAGCTCTTGCCATGCTGTAAACCTGGCCAGTCAGCATGTTAAAATGTTGAAACTCCTCTTCAGTAGATGCACTGTTGGCTCTTCGTTTCGTATAAGCTCATTTTTCACCTATTCCTTCTAATTTGCAGCTGTAGCGACAGTTTTGCTGTTAATAATTTGCCTGTTTCAGAAAGAAAATTCCTTTACCGAATGGAAAGCATGAAGAAGCCGTCGTGTTGAGTGTAGGCGGGGGGTTAGGTTTCAGTCTACCCTAAGCTGACCCCTGGGCAGAGAGATTCCTGCTTTCATGTTTTAGATCATGTGTAAAACCTGATGCTGGTCAGATCGTCCCGCGTAGGGCAAGAATATCTAGGGAACATGGGGCGAGATATGGAGTGAGACATTTGCAGAAGGGATTGAAATGTTTGGGATGCAGCCTCATGCTTTCTACAGCAGTGAACATCAATCACACCTTCTCAGAAAAGCGCGGCACTGAAAGTCTTCCTCCCCCCGCTTTTTTTCTTGTTTCCCTGTTCCCCTCTTCTGTTTATTCTCCTTTCCTCCTGATACGCTGTGTCAAGTGCAATTTTAGCTCAGAAAACTAACTTGTCCTTGAAAACACAGAGCCTTGCCTGGTTTTATTTATTCCTTTGGCCATTGAGTAAGCAACAGTTATATTTGTTCTACCAGTGATTTATGACTGAACAGATTTGGAGTTTATATTTTTAGTTTTATAGGCAATTTAGATAATGTATATTTGTGACCGTAAATATTTGGTCTTCTTACAGTCTGTCTATGAGTGTTACGCCCAGTTGGAGAAAATGATATAAACGAAGAGGCACAAGCATTGTGTTCCTAGCATAGCCTCCTGATTCTTTTCAAGTACCCATTTAGGTAGTCCTTCCAGGTAGCAGTATTTTGAGCATCTGTTGGTAAATCATCTAGGAGGGTTGCATCCAGGAGAAACAACCTACTTTTCGTAAGCGATCCAGTTCTCTAAAAGGCTTGGTGTAAAATGCTGTAGCGTCAGTGCTCAGAAAGTATTGAATTTTTTTTTTACCAGGAACCGCATGCCTAGAGAAAACAACCACCACACCTCTTTCTTTTGCACTGCTTTGTGTTATTTTTTAACTTTTTTATGGAATCAGTAGACATTTCTTGAGAAACAAGAAGTTTTTACAGAAGAGTTCATTTTGCAAGTTGCAGAAAAATAATAGTAGTTTTTAAAAGAAATCTAAACTTTTGGGTTTTATTTTCCTTCCCTTCACCTCCCCCTTTATGTAGCTGTAGTTTGCAGTAATTCTGCAGACACAGCCCTTGCAGTGATAGATACACGCCACTGCTTGTACTGCTGCTGTCCCCTTCTGTTCAGAAGAAAATCATCTTCCTTTCCACCCCCAGTCACCAGCTTTATTCAAGTAAATAGTAGTTAAGCATTCAAGGTTTTTTTCCAGGAAATCAGTGAACTGTTGGGCACTGGCAACTTGGAAACTTCAACTTGAAGATCCCTGTAACTTAAAACTAGTTACTTCTCCTTCCACAAGTGTTTCCTTCCCACCCTCCTCCCCAACCACTTCAGAGTGTGTCCACTTCCTTGATAGATGGGGGAAGCCCTTTTGGAGTCAGCTGGGACTGGGTGTTGGGTGGGATCTGGGCTGTGTGGGGATGCTGGGACTACTTGGGTGCCAGGGGGCTCACCCCCTCTTCCAGCTCCCCGGCCCCAGCTCTGCTCCCCATCCCAGAGTGCCTCACCTCCGGGGGCTGAGCCCCAAGCCCCTTGCACGGCGGTGGCAGCACGATGAATTTGCTGTGGGCACACAAACATTTTATTCCCTCTCCAGTTTTCTTTTGACATGGACTGGTATGATGGGTAGCTTTGCTTTAGGGTGGATAGAGGAGTATGACACACATTGCATTAACTGGGGGATATTGAACTGAAGCTCCCCAGAATAAAGCGGAAACAAAGGGACAAATTTGATCTTCCTGGCTTGATAAAATCAAAGCGAAGGTTTGACAAAAGCCAGCATTAATTTATATTTAAAGTCTGTTAGATCATTTTGCTAGTTTTGTTGGAATGCCTTTCTGGTGTGATGTGCAGTTTCATAGAACCACAGAATGATCTGGGTTGAAAGGGACCTTTAAAGCCCATGTAGTTCCAACCCCCCTGTGCTGGGCAGGGACATCTTTCACTAGACCAGGCTGCTCCAAGCCCCATCCAGCCTGGCCTTGAACACTTCCAGGGATGGGGCATCCACAACTTCCCTGGGCAACCTGTGCCAGTGTCTCACCACCCTCACAGTAAAGAATTTCTTAGTATGTGTGCATAAGTGTGCACATACCTGCGGTATGATCTGGTAGAATAATCACAGAAGTGTTAGTTTGTCTGTTCTGTAATTCTTCTCAGGGGCCTCATATGTCTAGGTGCTATATGAATACAAGAAAAAAATAGTCTTTGTTGTAAGGTGTCTGCAGTTTCAAGGTAAGAGGAGGTATGTAATGACCATAACGTAATTGTCATGTTTGCCGTAAAGACCTTCTGTCTTAAAAAAAAAAGGGCCCCAAGCTGTTTTTAGAATTAGAAGGGGAGGGGGGGGGGGGGAAGAGGGGTTTTGTGAAGATTCAGTGCTTGAATTTTTTCATGACTGCCTTTATTTCATTTTAGGTTGCTATCGACTGAGTTGCCAGAACATTGCCGTACAAAACTTTGGAGGGCCACTTCTTAATGGATTGCTGCAGCCTCTTAATTCCTCAATTGATCCTGTTCCCTGCATCGTGAGAACATTTTAGCCAGCACAGAACCTAGAAAAGTTACATGTAAGTCATGATTCAAATTCCTTTCTATTTAAAGAAAAAAAAAAAAAGGGCCTTGGGGAAGCAAGGTGGAGGCAGTAAACATCATGCTTCAGAAAAATACTGTAAAAGCTGTAATTCAACAGCAAACATTAGGTGGTGAATAAATTGTTATTGAAGTAGTTACTTGCTTTTTTAACCTAAATGGTGATTGTCATTTTGAAGGCTTTTCTAAGTGTTCCGCTACCATAGTAAACCATAGCACAAAGTACTTAAAATAGCTCTCTTCACACCATCCCCCTAACTACACTTTGTTTTTCTCCACGACTGAGTAAGTGTGTGTACACTTACCTCAGTGGGCTGTGCCGAAGCTGCGCGTGCCTCACACGAGGTTGGAGGCCATCCTTTGCTCAGCAGGACTGCAGGCATCACTGTATTTTTCCCATCATAATATCCATATCCTCCTCATTGGTGTTTCCAGAATACTGCCCTCGGAGGAGCCCTGGCATTGCTTCTCCTTTCAGCCTGCTGCCCCAAAGGGCTGTGTAAGCATCAGTAGTACCTTCGTTGCCATCTCCAGCTCCTTCTAGATGGAATTAGCTGCTCCACCTGGCTGTAGGAGGGTGGGGAAAGCCGTGCACAGGTCTACAAGGGACAAAGGGGATTGAGGGGTCTGCAGACACCTTCCTGTCTCCTCAGTCTGAGTAGGAGTTCCTGGTGTGTGTTGCATGCTTCATTTTTTCCTCCCAAGATGGGGAGTGGTTGTGGTGCTGTGCAGACATTTCATCCCCCATCATGGCTGAATCCTCCTCTGAGACCTTTCATAGCATCAGCCTGGCACAGAATCACTGGGCTCTTCTAGAGGGGAGAAATAGATTTGACCCTTTTTAACTTGTCGGCGGTTCTAACCCTAATTCTGGGATGGATCTGCAGGTGGAAGAAGCCTCTAGACCATTATAAGGGTGGCATGGATGTGCTGGTCTGTGCTGTCCAGAGGCTGGGACACCCCAGAGCTGCCAAGTTTGGAAAAAGGCTTGGGCACAACTTCATTGCATTAGTTTTTTAAATAAAGCCAAATCTCATAGTGGTTAGGAGGTTTTTATCTTTCAGACGGTGTTATAGAGCAGCTTGGCAAAGGGCTGCCTGAGCCAGAGATAATACAAAATTGTGGTTCACAGTGTGGTACTGTGCATGTTCCTGCCCTTGTTTGTTCACTGCAGTAACAAATTCATACAACACATTTTAACAATTAATCAGGACAGGGCAGTGAAGCCAACCACAGCACTCATTGCTGGTCAGTTTTTCTTGAATGCTTACTAACATCATTTTTAATCTTAGGAACTGATTTGTAATACCGTTTCGAAAAAAATAGGTGTATTTTGGAACTAAAGAGTTTATATTAGAAACATACCTTTATATGAGTTACTTTCTTTGCTTATGTGACACTAAAAGTATTATTTAAAACAAGAACAGTCTGTGGCAAAAGGAGGACAGAGTTTTTTAATGCACGTGGAAATTCAGCTTTTAAAGAGATGAGGAAATTTTTTCTGGTGTGATGAATATCAGCAAAAATAATAGTGAATTAGGCAATGGAGAAAGGCTGGGTAGTAACAGAATTTACTGTCAGAGAGGCCTTACAAGGTGTTGGTCTGATTTTGTTTTCCGAAAAAGGGAGAGCGTTGCCATTTCATTGTAGGCTTGGCAATATATGGCGCAGTTATTAATCAAACCCTCGATAGCAGGAATCTTCTGACTACAGAATTTTGGATCTGGCTTGAAACTTGTTTCTAGTGCTTGTCTTAAGGGAAGAAAACTTGAAAATAGGAGTTGTAACAGCTAGGCAGGCAGAAACAGCTCGTTGTTCATTAGTCCTACTTAACACCATTCCCATGAGGTTTGGAAGCCTTATTCACAGTTCTTTGCAGGCTTTTTCCATGATGTTTGAAAATCTTATCATTAGGCATCTTGCAAATTCACTATTGAAAACCCTTTCAGAGGACCTAACTTTAAAAATGTCATCCTTCTTAGGGGACTTGAAAAAACCACCAGAAACTGAACGGACATAAATGGAAAAAAACCCTCTCTCATTCCAAGAAGTACATAGGAAGTTTGTCTTGCTGATTCTTGTGCAGCATATAATCAGAAGTCTCCATTTCCAACAGTAAAGTCAGGTCTGGGGGCCAAATAAATTTGAAAACTAGTATAAGGATATAGAAGTTGCCATCAGGGGATCGAGTGCACCCTCAGTAAGTTTGCAGATGACACCAAGTTGGGCGGGAGTGTTGATCTGCTTGAGGGTGGAAAGGCTCTACAGAGGGATGTGGACAGGCTGGATTGATGGGCTGAGGCCAATGGTATGAGGTTCAACAAGGCCGAGTGCTGAGTCCTGCACTTGGGTCACAACAACCCTGTGCAGCACTACAGGCTTGGGGAAGAGTGGCTGGAGAGCTGCCTGGTGGAAAAGGACCTGGGGGTGTTGGTCAACAGCTGAGTGAATATGAGCCAGCAGTGTGTCCAGTAGTGTCTGGCTTGTATCAGAAATAGTGTGGCCAACAGGAGTAGGGACGTGATCCTCCCCCTGTACTGGGCACTGGCGAGGCCCCACCTCAAATACTGTGTTCAGTTTTGGGCCCCTCACTGCAAGAAAGACATTGAGGTTCTGGAGCAAGTCCAGAGAAGGACAAGGAAGATGATGAGGGGTCTGGAGAACAAGTCTCATGAGGAGCAGCTGAGGGAACAGGGTTTCTTTAGCCTGGAGAAAAGGAGGCTGAGGGGAGACCTTATTGCTCTCTACAGCTACCTGAAAGGAGGTGGGGGTCGGTGTCTTCTCCCAAGTGACAAGCAATACAACAAGAGGAAACGGCCTCAAATTGTGCCAGGGGAAGTTTAGATTGGATACTATGAAAAATTTCTTCACTGAAAGGGTTATTAAGCATTGGAACAGGCTGCTCAGGGAAGTGGTGGAGTCACCATCCCTGGAGGTATTTAAAAGACATGTAGATGTGGTGCTGAGGGACATGGTTTAGTGGTGGACTTGGCAGTGCTAGGTTAACAGTTGGACTTGATGATCTTAAAGGTCTCTTCCAACCAAAAGGATTCTATGATTCTATCAAATGCGTGCTGCCCTTTCTTTTTCCTTCTTTCTTCTTTCTTTCTTCTTTTTTTTTTTTTTAACTATGATTGTGTGCTTGAGATATGCGAAACTTTTGAAATATGACGTGTGCTTTAACTCCTAGAAAACACGTGTGTCACCTTGCAGGTTGTTGGCGGGGGTTGCACCCGTTGTGCGTGCAGGTCCGTGCCGGCAGAGATAGATGTGAGTGCAAGCTGCCGGCTGCTTACTTAATTTCTCAGTGTTTTCCCCCGCTGTCTGGCTTTTTCTGTTAGCAAACTCTGCTTGTAACAATTACCTTGTTATAGCAATTCCCATAGAAAGAAGCGAACTTTCCCTTGTTAATTAGCCTTGTTAGAAAGAGCAGTTGCACACGGTTGACCCAGCTGTAACAACTGTATTCTTCTTGCTTTTCCCAGGGTGCAGTGTATTTCGTAAACAAGTATACCTTCCCCCCCCCTTCCCTTTATTATTTAGTTTTCATTATGCAACTAGGACGCTGATTGATGTGATCTCTGTAAAAATAATACGTATTGATGTTTGAATCCAAAGCAGAAGGTATTTTCCTTGTTCTGACGGAGCAGATTGCAAAACCCTGTTATGGTACGTGTGCCGAGGAAAAAAAAAAAAAAATTCTCCATATTCCCTGGGAATTAATCCTAGGCATGTTAAACCAGCTATATTATAATGAGGGAGTACAGGAATTAGGGAGAAGCTGTGCTCTTTGCTGAGCGGCTCACAGTTTGTTGTCCCAAGCGGTTGCTAATGGCAGAGTATGGACGGGGCTTTGCTGGGGCACTGGGGATGTGGCTGTGCCTTGGAGCAGATGCTGGGGCAGGGCTGCTGGCATCCCAGCGGAGACGGGCAGCGATTCCTAGCAATTTCCACACTCTGCTCACGTTTCTCTCTTTGTTTTACCCCTGTGTGTTTTCCTTTAAAAGCGGCAAAAATAACATCCCAATCAATGGCATTCTGTGTCTAATAAATTGTTCTAATTTGTACTGCTTATGCAGTGTTGAGAATTCAGCGAGGGCCTTTAAGTGCTTTGTTCAGGAAAAAAAAGAAGACAACCCGAAACTCAGAAACCTCTGCACACAGATTTCATATTTGCTAGGTATGAGTTCTTCAGAATATTTCAAAAAATTTTTAAAAAGATTTCTTGAGATCTGTCCTATGACCATCTGTAGGCAGATGTAAATAATGTAAAATTTTAAGATGCAGATTTTGGTGATTAAATGTCTGTCACCCGCCTACCACCACAGCTTGGGAAGAATGTATCTTTTTTTAAATCTGTACCGAAAGGTCAGGTAACTTTACTGAATTAAGAAGGAAATCAGATTTCTGAAGGTGAAGTCACATCCCTTTGAACACTGACTTACCAAACACTCCGAACTGTCAGTACCAAATCCATTTCCCAAGTGCCATTGCTGTCCATGAGGACATGGGTGGTTTTATCCTGCTGGATATTGATGCAAGATGTGGCCATGTCTGGATTTCATTGTTTTTCTGGTATGTTTTCCTGTTGGAGTGCTGTTTTTATAGTGGAGAAGGCATTTTCTTACCAATTTTATGATATTGGCATATCAGAACTCTGCACCTCAAACACTGTCATGTGGAGCATCTCCCATCCTTGGGAGCTTCGTGACCTCCTGTGGCATCCTGTCCTGGGCGTCACACTCGCAACTGCCAAAAAGCATTTTCCTACGATCTAGGGAAAATCTTCTTCGACACTAATTAATCTGGTTACTCCTGATGCCCCGCCTCTTGAGACTACATAAAACCATTGACTGCTGCTGGCACTGTGTCGGTCCCTCAGCGTGATCAGGTGCTCCTCGGCACCATCAGCGCCTCTGTGCCTCAGGCAGGCTGCACCCCCAGCCTGAGTGGCTGGGGACGGCTTTTGATAAGTGTGTGCTGCAAATATATCTGTTGATTAAATATATTTTTTCTTTTTATATACACATATGTGTGTATATATATAAAAATCATAGAGTCATAGAATGGTTGGATTTGGAAGGGACCTCAAAGATAATCTGGCTCCAACCCCTCTGCCATGGGCAGGGACACCTCCCACTAGACCAGGCTGCTCAAAGCCCCATCCAGCCTGGCCTTGAACACTTCCAAGGACAAGGCATCCACAACTTCTCTGGGCAATCTGTTCCAGTGCCTCACCACCCTCACAGTAAAGAATTTCTTCCTAATAACTAATCCAAATCCACCCTCTTTCAGTTTAAAACCATTACCCCTCGTCCTATCACTACATGCCCTTGTAAGAAGTCCCTCCCCATCTCTCCTGTAGGCCCCCTTCAGGTACTGGAAGGCTGCTATAAGGTCTCCCCAGAGCCTTCTCTTCTCCAGGGTGAACAACCCCAACTCTCTCAGCCTGTCTTCATAGGAGAGGTGTGCCAGCCCTCTGAGCATCTTTGTAGCCTCCTCTGGACTAGCTCCAACAGGTCCATGTCCTTCTTGTGCTGGAGACTCCAGAGCTGGACACAGTAGTCCAGGTGGGGTCTCACGAGAGCAGAGTAGAGGGGCAGAATCACCTCCCTCAACCTGCTGGCCGCGCTTCTTTTGATGTGGCCCAGGATATGGTTGGCTTTCTGGGCTGCGAGCGCATGTTGATAGCTCATGTTGAGCTTTGCATCAACCAACACCCCCAGGTCCTTCTCCTCAGGGCTGCTCTCAAATCCATTATCCACCCAGCCTTTATTTATGTATAAAAAAATAGTTATATATAAGTATATAATTTTTAAAAAAATAAAATATATATCTGGACAAATATATTCAGCATGGCATGAAAAGCGCTGGCGTAGCTTCATGCGCAGCGGCTGCGTGTGCACCCACGCGTGGGCGGTGAGACGACATCCCTCTCTGGGTGTCTCTGACCAAGAGCCCCGTGACAGAGGCATCCCCACCCCGGGGACACGCAGCGACCGCGGGGCCGTATGGCCAGGAGGAGCATCCTGCTTGTGTTTAACCAGCATGATGGAGGAGGACGGTGGTGTTTGTTGCCATATAGCGTGCCGTACGAAACCGAATTATGCTGGCGGCTCTCCCCTTTGCTGCCATTGACCACAGGTTTGTTTGCTCACCACCCCAGCGGTGCGACGGGCCGCGTGGGCGCCCCGTGTCATTGATCTGTTTACTCGGCGTTTCCCACGTGGCCGCCGTGTTGTGGCGAGGACACTTATTTTTCGCAGCGGCAGGTGACAGCCCGGGTGCGTGCGCCTGTCAGCCCGAGGGACTGAGTCACAGCCCTCCCTCTGCTGCCGGGGGCGGCGGCACTTCCCCTTGCTGGGGGCAGGGGAGGGGGGGACGGGGGGCAAGATGCCGGCCCATCTCCAGGGGACGGCTTACCTGCCCGCGCATTACCTCATATTTATTTTTAACAGAAAAGACTGAGAGGTGGTGATGGTGAGATCAACTTTCTCTGTAACCCAAACCAGCGAAAAGTAAAATCCATCTCACCGCATCAGTTTTGTTTTCACTGCTGGTTCAGCCTCTCCGTTCCCTCTGGCAGAGCCCTGCACAGTCATTCGGCGCCCGCCTTGGGGGTGGTGTGGTTGTTGGCTCAGTGGTGTATGACCCATTTATTTTCATAATACTTAGATACCCGCGCTTCTGCAGCGTGCAGCACGCGGGTCCGGCGACCTAAATCCTCGCCAGAAAAGCACGCACCTGATTCCAGCACCGTGCCTTGAAAGCGGCCGGCTCTGCCCTCGGATTGCCGGGGGGCTGCGGGAAGGCGATGGGTCCCTGGGTCTAGCGGGCAATTAGTGAGCAAGTGCAGGTAAAGGTACATTTTTCTAGAGCTGGCACTTTGTCTTAAATTATTTTGTTAAATACTGATCGCTAGCTTATGGGAACGTGTTTCCTGTTATGAACTGCAAAGAGTTGAGAAGTAAAAGTGTTGTAGTGGATGCTTTTCTGGCTATAGTAACTTGCATTTTCAGAGACAGCAAGGTAATTCATGACAGGAGATTGTTCGCTCTCCTTTCGCCATCCCCAGACGTGGCATCACCTATACTGTTCTTGAGTCTGGTCTTAAGACAGACCTTTTTTCATTATTTCTTTTTTACTCAGCTAATCGGGTTAGCTTTCTGCAGATTTTCAGGTGATAATTAGGTTCATGCTTGTGTTGCTTTCCGTAAATGAAAAGAATCAGGCATAGGACAGACAGGAGGGTAAACTGGCATCGTGGTAGACATGGGAGTTTTAGCTATAAAATTAAAGAGTAATTTGCAAAGCGACTTGAAGTAAAGTGGATTTAAACACAATGAAATCATCCTTGACAGCAATTTGTTTGAAGTTCTTCTACTATTATGAGTGTAAAGGGATTTTTTTTTTTTTAATTGCTAGTTTCTGGGTAAAGTATTCGGCATAATTTCTCACAGGCAAGCGAAGCATTTAACTCCTTGCACCTCAGTAGTTTGGGCAGTGGCGGGGGGGAAACTGAGAGTCGGGGACAGGCACCTCCTCCATTTCATCATTTCAAAATCGGTCGGTGATCAGATAACTTAGAGAAGGACTCTCCCAGGTAACTGAGAGAAAACAATTAATTAAACGTATGGAAATCGAGCAGGATCCTGGACAGTAGATACGCACTGCATGTGAATAGCTGTCCTTGATGTTTAACAGAATATAATGACACCCTAAACACAAACTGGAAAAAGAGTAACAGCAATTAGCTAGTTTGCATCCCTTGTTCAGATGAGCCATGAGTTCTGGGGTTTTTGCATTTATAGACTTCTGCTGTAGGTGTTGGAAGTGTGGGTGGCCATGAAAAAGCGGTGGTTACAATAAGATTTTCCATTTATTGCCCTTTGTGTACAACTAAAAATAAGATTCAAATGCTTTAGAATTTGTAGAGCAAACATAATCCTTCTCTTAGCTCTGATGACTGGCTCGCTTGCAGCTTCGTCTCTGTCTGGTGAGTCCCAGGCTTAAATGCTTATAAATGGGTCTGTGTTGGAAGGAGAGGCAGAGTTTACTTGCGGTGTGGTCTAGCTATGTTAATTCATCAACTTATTTAAAAAAAAAAAAAAGGAGTTAGGCTTAGCGCATAAGTAAGAGGTGGCGATGAAAGAATTTTGGAAGCAGAATTGTTCTGCTCTCTGGAAAAAGCAACTTTGGAGAGGACGGAAAGATCTTAGAAATACCTTTAAAATCAGCCCTCCAAACTGTTGATCCAGAACTTCACCTTCTGGCAAAGAAAAAGAAAAAGAAAGGGAAAAAAAAAAAAAAAAAGAAAAGGAAATCTGTACAAATCTGCTGAGCATCAAGAAACAAATTCTCAGGGTTAGCTTTTGGCACGTAAAATCCTTTTGGTTTGGTTTTTAGGGTGACAGTATTGAAATACGCTGTCTCGGTAGTTTTTCCAGGTAGTTGCACCGGTTAGGAATCCGCTAAATTAGTTGCAATATCTCGAGCTACTAAATCTGTTCTGACCACATTAATTGATCTGTCAGCTCACGGCCAAGAGAAGCATTGAAGAGAGATGCTGTCAGCGTATGCAGGGAAATTCGTAACTTGGCGGTGTAAGGTTTGGTGCTGTCCCAGCTTCACTCATTAAGTAGCCGTGGCATTTCCAGAGAATGAGTGTGCCTGTGCATGTCAAGCGTCTCGGTTTGATGTCAGTCTCGCGATGGATGAGTAGAGAGAGCATCTGTCCAAGAGCTTCAGAACCAAAGGTAGAGGCTGAAAAACTTGCTTTCTGCTGCGTGGCAGCTTGAGCTTCCCCGCTTTTTGTCGCTTTGTGACCTTTCCAGGTTTTCCAGGCCTGGCAGGGTAGCGGAGGTGTTTGGTCCTGAGAATCGGGCTGTGTAAGACAATAGGTTTTCGCTCTGAGTAACGCCGCGTGGTGCGGAGGATGTGGGGTGCTGGGGGCACTTAAAGGCACACGTGCTTGTTCCATGGAATAGCCATGCTGTCGGCGGTGAGTCTTTTACTATGCAATATGAAATGCCTTTCAATTAGCTTGGTGTAATCCTCCCCCTCTTCTCAGTAGAGCGCGGTGCCTGTCGTTGCTGCCGTACTTTTGCTTTTTCGCTGAAACGCGCGTTTCTGCGTTTACATCTGTGCGCGCCCCTTGGACCGGCTCCTGCCTTGATACAAACTGCGAAAGGCAAGAGACCTAATGCAGTAATCAAGGTTTTAAATATTTCAGGTGGGAACCGGCAAAACTTCAGCAATAATTAGTTTCCACGGTGGTGGTTGCTGCAGGGAATTACGTTACATCTGTTACAATCGCCTGCACGTCTCACTCCTGCAGGTGACCAGATGCTGGCAAGCGGCGTAAACGCTTGTTGTCTTTTTTTTCTGTGGAATTTTCCCTTTTCGGTACAGATGTAGAAGTGGGGTTTTTCTCCCTCCCCCCTCCACCTCCCCTCCCTTCCCCTCTTCTTTCGACTGCTGCGCCCGATGCAGATGAGTTCAAACCCGACGGCTTTGAAGATAACGGCAGGAGAGAGTGCGTCATGCGGCGACGGCACTCACGCGCCGCTCACCGCTGCCGCACTTTCCAGCTGGATGAGACACCCTGGTCTTTTCCAGGGGTATCGCCACACGGGCTATTTTTAGAGATGGCACATACACAGGACGCGTTGTGCTACTTATCAGTACCCGCTGCCGGGCTCTTCATTTTTTCCCTTGTATGGTGATGAGGTTTTTAAGGTGTTTACCTTTCTCTTGAAGAGGTAGACGGATCCCTTTTTGATTCTTCTCACCACTCACAGAGCTGCTCGGTGGAGTCTGCGGAGTTGTGCTTTCTGCACACAGTCCGAAGGGTACGGTCCTGCATGTGGCCATTAAATTAGGATTAGTATAAGTGACCGAAGCGATGCAGTTGAGATTTTCAGCTGAAGAGCTCTAACAACCTGTTGGGCTGCGCAGCAGAAGATCCGCTACCTTGGGGAAACCCCCAGCGTGGATTTTTTTAACTTTCCCACAGCAAGCAGGCTGCACGCGGGCATTTTTATAGTTGTCATAAACTCTTTCTATGGCTCTCCGTTTCTGGAGCCCTTCAAACAGCCACCTCGGCTGTCACTGGTCCCAGTGACGTATGGTGGTGGCGGCGGCAGATCCCGGTCAGCCAGCGATCCCCTCCCACGCAGCCGGGGGGGGAACGGCAGATGCTCAGGGATGTGGTGCAGCCTCCTGATGGGAGCGGAGCCGGACACAGCAGTTGACTGCTGGCTTACGCCCATTGCTTGCCGGAGGAACTGAGCTGGCCAGTCGCAGGGACCTTATTGGGTTGCTGAAATAATGCAAAAACATTAGCAACGGAGATTTGCTGTAATGGTGTGTTTTAAGTGCGTCTCTGCTCCGCCAGCTTCACTTTTAATGCACTCGGTTAAGGAATGCATTGGAGGTTGCTGCTAATGGATGAATCTTCCGGAAAATTGGGATTTTCAAATAAGATTGACACTTTGGAGTGAGAAATATAAATCTAATGAGAGTATTTCAGCAGAGGTTTGTAATTAGGAATGAATGGAGGGAATTTATACGCGCAGTCTGCAAGAGGGCACAATGGAAGGTGAAATTGCACCCTCTGCGCTGAATGAGGGATGAAAGCCAATGTATCAGTGTCATGGCATGACAGTGTGGAGTATAAATGATACTGTCACTGAGTGCTGCAGAAGGTATCAAGGGAATTCCACTCCAGTAAATTACATTACTTAGACAGACCTGAAGGCATTGTGTCTGAATGATTGGAGGGAAAAAAGGTTGTCAGCACAAAGCAGAAGATATTATAGAACAACTGGCTGCAGGGTTGGAAAGCGGTGTTTTTCTGATGTTTACCATGCAAAGCTCTTCAGATGCTTTTTAAAAAAATTATTTTGGTTGAATTACAGATGTATTGATGAAGCAATAGTATTTTTTGAGACGCTGTTCAGAGTGGATACCAGCCTGCAGCAAAACATTGAGCGGACACAGCTCCCATTTTTTCAGTAGGAATTGGGACTCCTTCAGACTTGGGAAAAATCCAGTCGTGTGTTCCCAGCTCAAGCTGTGGTCTCTATGCCTTGCTTCATTTGGCTGAGGACTCGCTTTTTGGGCTGGAGTTTGGTTATGGGGTAATTCTAGCACAGGTTTGTGGGGAGAGGAAGGTCGTTACCATTCGCACTAGCAGTGTCTGGGGCTGGATTGTGGTGAGCAGCAGCAGATCACGGGGCACAAGCTTCATGGTCTCGTTTAGAGGCGCTCAAACAGCACGGCGAGGTCCATGATGTGGGTGGCTAGGAGCGTGATGTCGTGGTGACGGCACAGCAAAAATCCAGAGACTACATCCCTTTCAGCGTGCGTGCTCTGGCACATCACACGTATGTGTTCCTTACACTGTTTTGCTCGTTGCCCATCCAAACCCACTGCTAACACCGCTGTGCTTCCCCCCGGCCACAGTGGTGGTGTTGAGCGGAATAGTTATTTCTCGGCTTTTTTTTCTCTGTAATGACCTATCACAGGGGCAGTACCTCAGAGACGGGGCTTAACTGCTTCTCTGTCTCTGACCTTACACGCAGACAACACCTACAAACTCCTGTCATTTCCTAGTTTGCTCGTGGGTGAGACAGCCCACAGTTCTCCCAAACTGCCACTCGACGATAAAACAGCTTCTCCCCGAAGATGCTACGTTTCATTCCTGCGGCGCATAATAAGCCCTGCCTGCCTTGGGGCTTCTTGCAAAACTTAAGCAGA
Organism: Fratercula arctica; assembly: GCA_947846985.1. NCBI lineage: Eukaryota > Metazoa > Chordata > Aves > Charadriiformes > Alcidae > Fratercula > Fratercula arctica. The sequence continues at coordinate 84,277,763 of CANTUZ010000003.1, forward strand.
CTTTGTACTGCTTGAAAACATATTTTTTTCCACTTGCCTGCTCATGAAAAGCATCACTGAAAGTGCATGCTGTAAATAATGATAAGGGAGTGGGCTTCTTTTCTCCTCTCCAAAACTTGATTCTCAGCAAAGCCCACACGTGGCAGGAGGATGGACATGCAGCACAGTTAAATTAGCAGTCCTTAGCCTAGATTTCTTTACCTGGAAATACCGTTTCAAGCTGTGGGGGCATTAACCAGGAAATATGGCCAAACTGAAGGGTACTGAGTCTGGGAAGGTTGTAATTCAGATGCTTCCATGGAAATGGCCCGTCCTCCTCAGCATGTGGGATTCCGTCCTTGCGGCCCATAGCTGGAAACCGTAGCGTCAAACCTACAGGCAGTGTGAAAAAGCAGCGAAGCATCCGTGGAAAAGAAGATGCCCTACGTGGGATGGGATTCAATAGTAGAGCAATTTATTAGCAGGTCCTGATCATAGCCAAAGGCGAGTGGGAGGAAGTAAAGTGTAATTTGAATCTCTGCTTCCCACATAGAACTGGGCTGGAGTGGCCCAGGGTGAAGGACTGTGTCTGTCTATTTGGATAAAAAGGGGAGTTAAGATATAAGACATGCAAAGTTTGCCCTTAGACCATCATTGCCATGGGGAACTACTATGCCTGCTTAAGTACCCGTTTGTAGTGTTATTAAAAATCTGCCATCGCTCACTTCTACTGTGGTATTTTGTGTTAAAAGCTGGCATTTTGACACTTTTTTTTTTGCATGTTGGGAAAGCAAATGCTTTTTCTTATACTCAGTGTCATTCCTGCGGTCACGATCGAGCCACGTTTTCAAAATGTGGCTCTTTGTAGTCATCCATCAATCCACAGAAGACCCATTTGTTCTTGCTGCCCTAGCTAGCCCTATGATGCCATTTCCCTCTTCCCACTCTGGTCCTGCAGCACGAACGCCTATAACCAGCACCTGTGAAGTCACCAAGGTCACTTGTGGGAGCGATGGATGCAAGACTGGACTTTAAATGCTGCAAAATACTGTGATTGCAAGAGTGGGGTAGAGCGGGCGAAGGAACGACCAAACTCTACGCCTTAGGGTGGACTGAGAGACTAACCAGTATTGCTTTAACTGAGAAGATATTGAGCCTGCTCAGTCAGATCTGTATCGCCTGGCAAATGTATTTTGTTGTGTAAATGGCTCCCCGCTGTCCCAGAAGACTATTGCTATCTCTTCCTATCTTGTAAAATGGATTTCTAAATAATCAATCTTTGTGCAGGAAAGTTGTGGTTCAGTAAGCCCAGCTTGCTAACAAGTCAATGGTTTAATCTTAATTCTCACTGCTAGAGCTTTCGATAACACAGGGCTATAAAGTTTGACATAGAAGAAACTTCTCTGTAAACTCTGATTTGCTTCCCAAAAAGTCAGCCCATTACCATTAATTCCCCTCTTATCATTAGTGTTATTAAACTGACGATTGATGTGTAAAAACTGCCATTTGCATGAAGTTCCCAAAACTGCAGTAAAAGAGACTTTTGTTCTGACTTGGTAAGGAGAAGAAAAAAAAAAAAAAAGGCAAAATAACACTAGTTCTAAAAGCAGAGATGTTCATATAAAGACATGTTCTGAACAATAACATCGTTTATCCATGTATGACATAAATACATCGGAATTTAAATAATGAGAGATCTTGTGAAATACAGCAAAACGCACACCACTGGCATTGTGAAGTTTCCCTTCTCTAAAGCCCTGTTCTCAGGGAAAAGCAGCTTTGCTTTTGCTTTGAAAATCCATTATTATAAGCCATTTTTTTTAAAACACTTGTCTTAGTGCAATATTAAAGCAATTTTATACCCTAAGAGCAGCTGTTTCGTAAGGTAAAGTGCAGTCCCATGTGTGTATGTAATTGCGGTTTATAATACTTCTCACAATCCTAATTTCCCCAAAATGAAGAAAACCACTCACCTGTTTAGCCTTTCCTTTTCCTAATTATTTTTTGTTCCCCCTGTTTTTCTTCCCCAAAAGATCCTTTTTTAAAAATCGCTTCTTAGGAGACAAAAAAAAAAATAATAAAGGCACAGAACGCTTTCTGTATTCATTGCAAAACACTGTTTGAAGGAAGCATTTTAAGAGTTTAGGTTAAAAAGTTTCTGCCTCTTTCAAATGGCATGGGTGACATTGCTATTTCGGGAGGCAGTGCCATCTGCTTCTTCAACCAAAAAGCGGGAAAGATGTTCCCAGTTTTAGCATAGACTTTTGGGCTGATTCCACATAAAACTCCCGATCAATCTTTGCTTGCACTTGCCCGCTCTATAAGCTGGGAAGGGCAAGGCCACTCATCTCCTCCGCCTTCACTGCTCCCAGGGGAAAGGTGTTCACCTCATGGTCCATGATGAGTGAGTAAGACGTGGCTGTTCACAACAGGCGCAGTGTGTCGTGACATATGAGGTCCATAATTCCTCCCCACGGGTGCTGATGTCACAAGAACTATAACGAGGAGAAAAAGAGCAATGTAGCGCCCAACACCATGCCGCAGGTGGCTGCTACCTGCAGGTGGAGAAGAGGGTGTTTGGGAGAGGCTTGGTTGGGTTTTGTTGGAGGAGTTGGATTTTTGCTTGCTTTTGAGTAAGAAAGAGGGAGGACAAGTTTTCTGAGGTTTTGCTTGCTTTTTGGGGGTAAAAAAAAAGTAGGAGGACAAGGTTTCCTGGAGCGCAGATCAACTATCTACCAGCTAGTGCAGGTGCAAGGGGTGCAGGAGCAAGAGGGGACAGTAAGACTAGGTGGGGAGGAACAGCAGGACTTGTAGGGAATGCAGATGGGTTGAAGGAAGAGGTTGACATGAGTAGGAGCAAGGTGGAGTCTGTGTAGTATATACTGTGGAAATAGTGCAGGGGAACATGGAAATGTGAGAAGGGGTTACTGTAGTTCTCCATAGGTGATGAAGACGTTTCTCTGAGATAAGAGAGATTTAAGTCTATGTTATATTGCTGGAGTATTTGCAAATACATATGTATCATCATTACAATATCTTCCTGACTGGCAAAATGTTTCATCCAAGCTCTGTTGACAGAAAAGATTGCCTACTGATAATTGCTTTGCTTAAGTGTCTGATAATATGCCAGAAATGAGAGCATTCTCTGTTAGGTCATCTTTAATTATGCATGTACCACCTGTCAGCTTTAAATCTGCAGAAGATTAGTTTTCTCATTGGATTTAGAGCAGGGAAAAGAAGAAAGCCTTCAACAAGAGGACTAGGCTGTTGCGAACAGTGTGCCTATGGGGGAGTTTCACAAGCAGTCTCCTCATCTTCCCTAGTCCTGGGTACCGCTGTTGGCACATGCGGAAATATTTGAAGTATTGCCTAAGCTAGCTGCCGTAGTGATGGTTTTCGCAGGAAGAGGATTTCAGACCATCTGTTGCGTTTCCTAGTTTTCCTTTTTCGCCATTTCAAAGGGAGAGGGAGCATCGAGGTGGGGGAGGACACACGGCAAGTCATGGCTCCTTTGGCAGTGCTGGGAGGAAATCCCCCCCGAAAGCCTTGCGAGGGGGTTATTCTCCTACCACTGATTAAAGCACATAATAAAAATAGTCAGGCCGATGAAGACATGCCAATCTAATAGGAAACTAAGGGCTCAAAAGACTGAAAAACAACTAGGATGGGTGCTTTGTGGAAAACCTCAGCAGGGAGAGATGGTAAAAGTCTCTGAGGATATTAAATTAACGGTGTTGCCATTACCAGGCCTACTTATGATATTAAAAATTACCTTGGAGAGGAAATTTACCTTTGTACAGGATGAGGAGGCAGTAATTGTTTGGGAATAGTTGAAGGGATTTTCAGTTCACAGGAGAATACTAGCTGTTTATTTGGTATAGGAATAGATTTTAGGAATCTCGCGGGTCCTTTACTTCGAGGCCAGTCTGGAAGGTAGGGACAGGATGGTTGTTTGTCCTCTGAAATGCACCGTTTGTACTGGAAAACAGGAATGGTCGTTGTTAAACTTCTCATCTGCGTTCAGCAGAAGAGAACGTCACTTGAGCTGTCAAATGTTGGTCCTGCAGCTTCTTGCCTGTGTATCCAAGTGGCCCGTGCTTCCCCCACTCTGGGATTTTGGTTTTCCAGCTTCTGTCATCACTGCCTCAGCCTCCTGGAAAGAATTCCTCAGTTGCACTGGTTAGCTGATGCTGATCGTTTTTCCTGGTAATACCTTCAGCCAGTGCTATTTCTGAAAATCTGGGATTTGGAACAGTAGGTCAATTTGTAAAACAAGAACGAGCAAAGAGGGACAGATGGCTCTGGATGCGAGAGCATGTTTCTGCTCGTCTCCTGTTTGGCTTTTGCTGATGCTTCATCGTTGTGCGAGCATTTGAGGCTGTCGTTTTGCGTTGGTTAAGCAGTAGTAGTTCCTTTGCTGCAAAGATTGGCCTATGGCACTTGTCGTGTGTCTCTCTTATCTCCTGTGGGGCTCCAGGGCGGGATCCCGCTGCAGAAGCTGGCAGTGCTTTTGTACCCGAGGACATGGAACGGGTTTGGGAGGAGAGTGGATTTTCTGCTCAGAAATCTGGCTTTGTTTTTCCTGACCTTTTCTCCCAGCAACTGCATTGGATGAAGCTTGCCAGATTATTGTTTTGCTCAGGATAAGGTTGCCGGACTCATCTTTCTTTGTTATTCCCATGTAAACGATGACAACTTCTCCGTCCTCTGTTGTGTGTCAGGGTTTTGCTCAATTCTTAGACAGAATCTGATTGATTCAGACTTGCTTGCTTCTCTCTCTGTGGATAGTGGTTCCAGTAGCATCACCTGGATGAAGCTGAACTTTACAGAGCTGAAATGGAAAACTGTGGGGGCGTGCCACAATCTTTTTTTGCTCGCTCATGATGCATTCAGCCTTTCTTTCCACTCTCTTACTGCATGCTAAAGGGCTCTCCAGTCTAGCAGTGGTCAATGGAAGACACCTCTTTCGTACAGGCTCCTTCATTAAATACGAGGGTGTATACATCTTTTTATCCTTGTGCTACTGCCGACTTGTGCAGCACCACTGGGCACTGCAGAAGATGGCCCGTCCACCAGTTTGAGGGACAACCATACTTGAGTGAATGCAGTACTCTGCTTTTGTCTCTGAAAAACTGGGCAACTAGGTGAGATTTAAGGATACCCTTAAGGATTAAAGAAATATTTACTTAAAATCAGGCTTGAAACAATGAAGCAAAATTGCCAAAAAAAAAAAAAAAAAACCCAAAAAGAAACAACAGCATGCCCTAGCAAGGATATTTCTGAGCTCTTCTGGCTTGCAAGATGTGGTTTATATAGTCCCCAGGTCTGGCCGGGCCCAGAGGGCTCTTTCTTGCCCTGTATTTTACAGATGAATACTTAAACTACCCAGAGCAGTTTTTCTGGAAAGCCTTCCTGTTCACAAACCCAGGATGGCGTCGGCTCCCTTGTTCTCTCGTACAACTGTCTGCCCTTTTTCTCTGCTGGACTCTTCATTGGAGGTTGCCCACTGCCTTGGTCACAGGAAGGGCCTCAGCTATCTTCTCCATTTCTCACAAGGACACTTGTTTAACATTTCTCTTGTAACCTTCGGTGTGTTGCTGGTTTTAGGCTTCACGCTTGTTCTCTGTCATTTCACTCTTTTAAAAACACTACAATAAAACTTTTCGCATGTCAGATTTAGTATCTGTTATAGTAGAGACTTCGTTCAGGATTCTTTTCCTTCCATAGCAGTGCAACAGCGCTTGATAGTGAAGCCGCTGAAACTCAGAGCGATGTGTTTACATTGAGATATCCGACTGTATACACTGCTAATTTTAAGAGGAAGGGGAACCCTTCTTGGGATAATTAGTTTTGCCATATTTATAGACATGACCTCTTGCTGAAGCATGTTTTTCCTGACTCCGAGTCAGCTTGACGATGTTACAAGAGTTCATTGTGTGTCTCATGGTCTGTGTGTGCTTATGTATACACAGCACAGGCAAGATAAAGCCATAGGGAGATAATGAAGGCAGCGATGCTAAACCCTGTAGCAGTGCCCAGTAGTGAAGCATTTGAACAACTGACATGGGCCACGTTGCAGCTCCTATCTGAGCCATAACCATCAGGAAAATTACCTTGTCCTTTAACTGATTTTACCAGTCTGGACAAGTAGCCAAGAATGAGTAGCCAAGGGGATGCTGCCCTCCCTACAAACCCTTTTGAGGAGCAGAGGCAAAGTGATGTGTGGATCGCATGAGTACTGCAGCCAGGTTTTGTGGTTTTTCCACCACAAGTCAGTTGGCAATGCAGTGCCGTAGATCGATGGTAAACACATGCAACCTTCTCAAGAAGTTTAAGTGGGCAATCTGAGCAAGGCAAGTGGTTGCTTTTACACTTTGGTTGCAGAGGGTTTGTGGAGGGATTTCAAGGAAACCTCTCGGTAGTAGGAACCTGCTGCTGCAGGCACTCGATGAATAAGCTGCGTAGTTGTCTTCTGCGCCTGGTGCCTCCTTCCCCGGGCTGCTTAATAAATAGATGAGCGTGGCCATTATCAACCAGGCTCTGTTTCTTTCTCCTGTGCTGATGTGCCGGTATTTTATGTCGCAGCGAGTGAGGAGGGAAAGCGGTGATACGAAGCCTTTTTTCCCCTTCTCTTAAATAGGATTGATGACCGCAGCTTAACAGCATTCCAACAAAAAAGACATTTGATCGAAGGTGGCCAGAGCCTCCCCTGAGATGCTGCATAAGGCCATTTTCTTTACAATGAGGGTGGTGAAACACTGGCACAGGTTGCCCAGAGAGGTGGTGGAGGCCCCATCCCTGGAGACATTCAGGGCCAGGCTTGATGAGGCTCTGAGCAACCTGATCTAGTTAAAGATGTCCCTGCTTACTGCAGGGGGGTTGGACTAGATGACCTTTAAAGGTCCCTTCCAGCTCAACGCATTCTATGATTCTATGATTTTCAGAGCAGACGTTCCTACTGCAAATCCTGTGTTAGCTGGCTGCAGTTAATGTACACGCACATATATAAAGGCACATCTTTGCTTTCCCTCCAGGCTGCCTCCCCCCACCTCCCACACAAGCCCAAGGGCTGCACGGGATGCCCGCACCACCGGCAGCTTCATCTCGAGGGAGTTCCTCCAACAGCACCCACTTGGTGCCCTTTGGTGCCCCTTCAGCCATGGGGGGTCTGCTCTGCTGTGCAGTGGCACCAGCAAGCTTTCTGCGCACCGCAAGCTGGGATTCCCTCCGGGCCGCTGCAATGAATATTGCAGAAACCTCACCGAGCAGGGGAAAGCATTGTGCTTTTACGTGCGAGGGCTTGCCAGTTTGAATCACGTCTGTTGTGTTGTGGAGGTGAATATTGCCTGGGTTGCAGTGGGTTAGTGGAGTACTAGCCAGCCGCATTTGCAAAGGGTCCCGGGCTTCAGTCTCATCTCATCTGTCACCGAGAGAAGGAATCTACTCTGACAACTTCTGCAAATCCTGGTTTCACTTTTGTTTTTTGTTCCCCAGCCATGCCCTTTGTTTCTGAAACGCTGTTTACGTACCACAGATTTTTTTTTTTTTTTGTGTAAATCGATTAGCTTTAATTTCTTTCTCAACTACCTGACTTTTATCCCATTGCTTCACCAGTGTCCTGTTGTTAATTCACACGATATATGATAATGCGATGTGATATCCCTCTCTAGTTAGCAAAATGTTAGAATAGCTGTTGGCAGCTTCTGGAAGAGTAATTAGCAAGTAGGAATTACTCAAAGATGTGCACATTAGCCTAAGTAGGCATTTTCCAGCTGTCTGCAAGTTCAAAAACTAGTAGGGACTTTTCAGGCTCTAACACAAGATTAATTACTTGCTACGAGAACAGAACATTTACAAAAATATGTAGTGTGCAATCAGAGCTACTGTGCTTTGTTTCTTAATTTGGAAATGTACTTCTTTGTCACAAAGAACAGGATTTTTACAGTATTTGGTAGTCATTTTCCCAAAGAGGCAAGCCTTTTCGTTCCAAGGGGATGTCAAGCTCAAACTCCACCTAAGCAAGCACTTAGGGCTTTGTGTACATCAGTCCTCACGCCGCTGGGGATGGGGATGGCACGATGCAAATGCCTTTGTGCTGCTGCCTGAGTCAGTTTCCCCAGCTCCGTACGCATCCTGGCATAGCCCAGGACATCAGCCTTTCTTTTCTCTCTTTCTAACATACAGGAGTTTCAGTCCACGATGCTTTCTTTAGAAAGCCATTTGCGCTGCTGTGCCTCTGTTTTGCATGAAGAAGCCCACGTAAATCAAATATAGCCACACAGCTGTGCTAAAAGCCTCCTTTTTATCCACGGGCAGCTTTTGTCAGACAGCTTTTATTTCTTTTCTTTCCTATTCTGTTGCTCCTCCAGGGTGAGCCTGAGGGTGGCTGGATTTTTGTTTGCTCCCTGCCATCAGGTAGTCGGTCTCGGACGGTGCGATGGCGAGAGGAGGCAGGCAGAAGGGAAGCATACGGCTGGTGCGTTTGGACTTCTTGACAGTTTTATTTTAAGCTCAGGCTCTTCTTGCCACCTCCCTAGCCTCTTCTACTTTCTGCCTTTCGCTTGACATCTCTTGTGCCTAATTCTCTAATCAGCTGGATTATCGTCTCTTGGCACCGTGTCCTCACCCACTCTCCAGCCTCTCACCAGCGATTACCTCTCCCCTCTCATCTCTTCTCTGCTCTGACACTTCTCCCTGTTTGCTTCTCTGAGTGCCAGCGACTTTCCCTCCCATCGCCTCCCGTTGAAAAAGCATCGTCCCACCGCCCAGTGGGGGAGCGGACAATTTCCAGCAACATTTTTCTCTGTGTCGCCTCCATTGCCACTGCTCTTTCAAGCTCCTTGGCAATCGTTCCCCTCTCTGCTCTGGGCAGCGCAACCTCTCTCTGCCGCCTGCCCACTTTTTTCTGCTCCCTCCCAGCATCCTTACGTACTCTCTATGGTGTGCAATGGCTTTATCTCCAGCTTCTTCAGTTTCTTTTTGCTCGCTGAAAACACTGGAAAATAGCCACTCTTTCCCATGATTCCACTCCCCCCCTTCTCACCTCTGCCCCTCCGGTCCCCTCCTGGAGGCAGCAAAGACAGGACTGTGCTCCTGCCCCCTTGCTATAGACCCCTCTCCCTTGAAATTTCTCCAGTCATCCCCCCTCTACCTTTCCTTCTGTGTAACTCTTAATCCAAAAGACCCCAGCCTCTTCAGCCTCCTCTCTCTCTGAGATAAGCCTGGTCCTTTTCCTTCTTTTATCTTGGACCCTTCCACTCATCCGTAGTAATGTGATTTTTAGCATCCTTGTGGATGTTGCTCCTGGCTCTTCCCCATCCCTTCAACTTTTCACCATTGCCTCAGAGCTTTTTTCACACATCTCTTTCCTCCCTTATTATTACTAAAAACATTTGCACAAACGTCCTTTTCGAGACTTTAATTTCTCCTCTTACCTATGCTCCTTTCAGAATAATTCTTGCCACATGTAGTGGAGGAGAATATATATGTGCATATGTACTTCAGGTGAGAAATGCATGGGATAATAGCTACAAATAACACTGAGCCACCTAATTTGTACAGATTTAAAGGAGTGTTTCCTCCTTGATATAAGTCTGGGTAGCTCTATCAATAGGACTGGCCCGAGGACCCTTTTAATAGAGATCATGTCATTTTTCAATGTTTGAAAAACTCATGCCAGGCCACATGGGCTATTCCAGAAACATGCAATGACAATAGTGCATATTTTCCAAGAGATATTAATTAAACATGCATATGTGTGCACGTGTTTATATACACATGTACATTTATACACATATATATGCATATGCATATGCACATATACGTCTGGCTTTAAGACACTATATTGGACGCTATATGCATATAAGACACTATATGCATATGCACATACATGTCTGTTTTTAAGACACTATATTGGAGCGTAGTATGCTGTGATGGAAAAGCATCATGTCATTAATAACAAAGTAGTGACTATCCTGCATTTCATGAAGCAATAAGTATTTCTTACAGCATTTTAGCATTCCTTTGGGCATATAACCAAACTGTGTCTTTCTAGGGCTTAAATTCTTGAAGTAATGGCATGAATCTAAAGATACACTTACTTGATCTTGACTTCCGATAAATATAAATTGACTGAGCCTATTGCTACAGGACTTGAATTGTGCTAATGGCAAAATCTTCATTTAGTCTGATAGTGGAAAATTGTCTCTTCCTTCCATGCAGCTATGTCACTATGTGGTCAACCTTGTCTAAAAAGGCTGGATTTGGTCCTGCATAACAACATTTACATTATTCTGACAGTGCAGGAAACACAGTACATTGATTTAGTTAGAAAATTTGTGGAGTGATTTTTTTTTTATTATTTATTGTTATTGCAGCCTGCAATATAGGTTAGGTACAGTTAGGATAGGCAGAAGTTGAGGGGGAAGAATTAAGGAAAAAGTATGCTTGTTTTTACATTACGGACTGTTCTCTTTTACACATATACGGAGAGAGAAACTCCCTGGCAAGCACTAGAGTTTGCTGTCTAGACTGGTCCCCTTTTTAGCACAAAAATTGCTGTAGGGGGTTGCAAGCAGCGGGAAGCATTGATTGGTTCCTAGCAAGCTATTTCTATCACATGTTTTAGTTAATAATTAGTAATGCTTTTAGATTAGTTTCATTTGAAGTACTAATCAATGAGCTTTATACATTCCCCACTTTATACATAACCATGTCAGTCTCCAATGGAGTGAAAGAGTTTTATTTTATCTCAGGTTGTTTATACTGTATAATGATTAATCTTTAGTTTCATCTCCTTGTCTTCATGCTTTTATGGCTTGATCCCACTTGGTGCAGGGGATCTCAAATCCCATTAAAGGGCATGGATTAAAGGCACTCTACACCTTGCCAAAGAAGTGCTGGAATGTGCCAGCTATGTCCTGTTGCATGTAGACCTCCCAGTGCTGCTCTCACTCTCCATGTGCACCAGAAATAGGGCTGCCTGCCTTGTATCTTGTCATTCCCCCCTGCAAAGCCTTGTTCTGAACCACAGCAGGTTTGCCAGGCTTCAGGTGCACAGGGTCACAGTTTTCCTGCTGTGATGTTCTCTCAGCCTGTAGGTGGAAAACCACCACCAAAGTATTTCAGCTGAGGGGGAACTAAGTAGGAAAATAAAGCTTGAAATTATGTGCTGCTTTTCCGATGTTTAACATTTTTTTTTTTGAGCTCTTCTGAAGCTCTGGTGCCCCCATGCTGTGGAGCAAAGACATGAGATCTTAGCTGGAGAGTGGGTTTGGAGCCACAGGTGCAGTCATTGCTCTTGCTATTCCCATGGAAATTCATCTGACCAGCCAGAAACTTGGGAAAAGAAAGCTCAGGGCAGCAGATGGCTTCTGCTTAACGCTGCCTCAGAAATCTGCTTTCTGACAAACCAGGGGGACCTGCAGAGCTGCACTCTGCTCGCTCCATGCGTATTTGCTGCGGCGTTGCAGACTGCTCGGTTGTGATTTTTCAGACCAGTGATGGTCAGCCAGCGCTGCTTGGGACGCAGAAATCTCATGGTTACTGCTTTCTTCCTGACCTGAGTGGGTTTGAGGGTCAGGTTACACAATGGCATGTTTAGTTTGTTTAAGGTAAGGAAATTATGCATAGAAGCTGTTAAAAGAATATAAGGTTGTCAAGTCAAGCGAGAAATGTTATAACATCGCCTGCTCAGCCTTCAATTGGATCCTGTGTGCATGCAAATCTGACAGTCTTTAATTGCATGTCTCCAAGATCTATGGAGAATATAGCTTCTCAATTCACATCAGAAAAAGCACACAGACTTTTTTTCTTCTCAGAAAAGAAGCGTTTGCTTGTGCATCAAATATCGCTATCTCTTCAAGATTGTCCAGACTGTAGGCATGGGGTACATTTCATCAGCCAGGCAAAGCTTCCAGAAGTCACAGTTGCCTTGGAACGCAGCCCTGAGCAAACCTCCCATGGTCCTGAAAGTAGCGTGGCAATGATGATTGCCACCGTGGGGACAAGGTTCTTACCGATTTGGTTTGTATTGCCCTCAGATGTGGTACAGTCAGGTGTCCTGGAGCATCCGTCCCCCCGTGAAAGGAGAGGGAAGGTGGGCGGTAGCAGCGGGTTGCAGTCCTCACGCTGCTGAGGGGGGATAACGGCTTGGGATTTTGTGGGTCTCTAACCTGTGGTCTGCAGAGACTGTGAGGAATGGCTGAGTTTGGTGGCCTCTTCTCTACTAACAGTACATTCCTTTTAAAGAAAAATGAGCAAATGGGGGCTATAAACTTACCATAGAGGGAGAGAGTGACAGCTGTGAATACCCAATCGCATAAACCAGCCTTACGGTGCTTTCACTATATGTAAGTTTAAACCATTAGGGTTGTGCAAGAATCACATTGTTTGACTTTTTATTATCCATAGTCTTAGCACTATGGGAGAGGCATTGGAGAGAGGGACACATGAGCAGGGAGTCGTTCTTGTTTTTTTTAATGGGAGTGTTTTTTTCTTAAAAACCGGACTGGAAAATAAAGGTTTACAGCTTGTTGCATGAGAAGATGAAGCAAGAAGGGAAGCAGTTTGTCAAATGCTATTATTTGTGGACAGTCGTAAATAATATGAATCACAGGGCCTCAAATCCCGTATGCTGACCTTGTGCAAGTAGCATACACCACCTACCAGGAGATTATAAATTTATGCATGCACTGTATTCAGAACTGAAAAAGATGTTTTCCAAAGTTAGAACCTGTTGTGTTGGCATAACATTACATTTAAAGTAAAAAGCGTTGAACGCACTGGGAATTGCTGAAGAATATTCTGCCAGCTGCTCAAAATTATGATTTTACACTGCCATCAATAACAAAAAACGTTACTCTAATGAGAAGCCGTTCTGGTTAAATGAAGACATAGAAGTCGTGATAAAACATTAATTAATTGAATATCAAAAAAGGGAAAATAGAAAAGGCAGAAATGTTCCCTAGATAGTTTTTGTATTTGAAACAGTGGAAGAGGTTGTGTCCATCCTGTGCGGTGATGTGGAAAGAAGAGAAAATTTGCTGCCTATAGCAAAGGAGGATCTGAGAGAGGCAGGAGTGGTTGAAATTAAACATTTTCACATCCCAGTAACTTTTACGTCCAGGAATCTTAAAGGAGGTAGCTGAAAAGCTCCGTTAAGTGGCTGTTAATTTATAATAAATCTTGGGAAACAGGGGAAATTCCAGAAAATTGGAGGGCTGCCAGCTGTATTTCCGATATTTCAAAAAGATAAAAGGGATGTCCCGGGGAACTGAAGGCTGGTTGAGCTTGACGTCAGTCCAGGGTAAAACAGCAGAACAGCTATTTCAGGATCTGTCGAGAGAGAACTTGGAGGCTAAAGGTATAGATAATTTCAGTAACAGAGAGGTTGTCAAACAAACCGCTGGTTTTCTTTGCTCTGTCAGGATTGCAAGTCTGCGTGATAAAGGCAACTGTTGATGTTGCCTTTAGGAGGCCAGATTAGGTGGTCCTTTCTGCCTTTCGGGTTTGTGAACTGTAGGAGGAATGCCCTGAGATTAAAGCTCCCATGACAGAGTGCGCTAATTCAAACAGAAATAATCAAGCCACTCTGTTTCCCTGGGATGAAGTGTGGCTTAGTTTTGTGTTTCGCATGTTAATCTCCTATTTGATTTGATGGCTTTTGCAGCTTTAAGTGTGATGAGTACATTGTAGTTTGGGGGGGGGGGGGGGGGAAGAAACCAAACAAACTTCAAAAAGCTGCGTGAAAAGCTCAACAAATTATATAAGTACTCTCAAACAAAGATAAAATCTAAGTTCTTCTTATAGCAGCCTTTGCAGGTTTAATCTCTCGTTCTTTACCATGGCAAAGAAGCTTTCATAAGCTCCTCTGGATCTCACAGGAGAAGGAAAGCTTATCTTTGCCTTCTGCTGTCTTTTCAAGTCTTCTAAGAAACTATAGGTGCAGGTGCTATGTTGGCTGTACTTACCATCAGAACCAGGACCCAGATGCATCAAATCTTTTCTTTCTCTCTGGGCTCCCTCAGGCTGCAGCTGCACTTAGCCAAAATGCCCGTTTCTGTCTCTCATCCCCTGCTTACCTTGGCTGTAGCCTGGTAGGTGTTGGCAGCAGAAGTAATTGCTTTCCCTGCGCCTTTCCCTGTGGGTTGATTTATTGTCTACAACAGGAAAGGCAGTCTAGTTCCAGAAAAAGGGCCAGTCCATGGATAAAGGGACTCTAAATAGGAATCTAGGCATGTGCCAGACTCTGAGGATGGTGGGAAGACTTACAACTTTTGCTTAAATGTTTTGGTAACAAAATGGTAATTCTTAGATCCTTGCAGGATCAAAACCACTGTCAGAATTCCTTGGTGTAATCCACGTATCCCCTTGGCACCTGCACTGAGAGTATCTAAATGGTCATTTCAGTGACCTTCTGATCATTTGATGGTTATAAAAACATGTCAAAATTCCTTTTTGCATATGTTGATAGGTCTCCCAAGGTTCAGACCTATAAATCTGTGGATCCTAATGCAGTAGTCTCTAGAATTTATTTATGCATTCATTTATTTTTAGTAAAAGTCTATGATTTAACCATAAGGAAACCTTTTTGCTTCATTATATACACTGTCAAAGGAGAATATTATTGTTAGTATCCATTCAGTTATGGAAAACACTGCACAAGCAGATCACAGCCCAGTCTCCAAGGAGAAGGCAACACCTATATTCTCTCCGAAGAGCAGAAGGTGCAGTTATACCCTATGAAATTCTGTCCCAAATTTAACCCAGTGACCTACTGCATGCATTCCTGCTCTTCACACATTAATCACATCCGACATGTTCCAAAGGACATGCCAGTTTGTGTCCCAAGGAAACGTGAAGGATATTCTGAACACCTGCTAACTTGCAGCAAAGATGAAGAGCTTGCATTTTAAGGGAAGAAAAAAATGAAAGCAGAATTTTCCCATAACAACTATGTAGTATGACAGGAGAAAATGAGCTTTTGTAGTTTTTGCAACCTCTACAATTTGAGTAGTCAAAGATGTTAGTAGTGGTTTTGGCCTTACCCTACTATACAGACAGAACATCTTCCACAGATAGGCTGGAAAAGCAGTAATTAGTACATCTTGGGAAGCTGAGAAGAAAACTCACCAGGAAACGTAATTCTGAGAGAGAAGTTTGCTGTTTTCCTCTGGAGAAATTTTACAAAAAATACTCATTTCAGAGGCTCGTTCAACTGTAAATGTTGATAGCAATCAAAAATTTCAAGTACAGAGCTTCAGCATTGAACTCTACTGGAGTTTTTAAAGGCTGGGCTTCCTTGAGAATAAAGCATAAGGGAAATTAATAGCTTTTACTCAGATAACTTTTTGGCACAACGTTTCATGTGAAAAGACTGCTAAAAGGAGCAGAACAGCACCATTGCTCATAACACGTAGCTTCCAAACACTAGTAGTATTGGGTCAATATTGGCCTGGCCTTTGTTTTCGTAGTCATATTAGCAAAAGAGATTTCAAGCAGAGAAACACGTTCTTTAGTACCCCAACGTACTGTCATACAGGTAAGTGGCCTGGATTCTTGACCAAGCATTTATGCTCCAGCAATTTCATCATCTCAGATGGCATCGTAATGCAAATTATACATACATACCCATGCACAAATGTCCATAGAGGTACATGTAAATTATTTAAAAGTTTAGGAAAAGGAGGAAAACCGTATCACTGTATCACTCCTCAAACAAAGCGCCAAAATGCTCATTTAAAGCAAGGAAGGCAAGACCTAAATCTGGTGTGTCCTTACCAGAATGTCCAGCCTCTGTTTGTGTGGAGTGACCTTTTCAGAGAGCTCACCAAGATGGAGGGCAAGATAAAAGCAAACCAATAGTTTATTTTTCCCTCTCTGATTCTTTAATCTGGCAATCCAGTTTACCCAAGAGTAACCCAAAAGGTTGTGTCTTTTCCCCAAGGTCCTAAAGCTATTGACCTCTTCAGAAAAGCATAATATGTTGTTTGTTTTGCTTGGTGGTTTCCTGGCACTGTTTCAGTGTTGGGCATTCCCCATTCTGCTTTGAATAAGCTATTTTGAGTAGCAGACTTCATTCCGGTCCCCTTCACCATAGCCAGCTACTGTAAAGAGCAATGCGAAAGCTGTGAGAAGAGACTTTATCAGGGAAGAGTTCCTCTGTGTTCTCACTTTCCATGCACATGTGTGTCAGTTGAGTGGCTTTTGAGAAATGAGGATAGAGGACAGTTCTGCTGTTGTTCCTTTTCTTTTCCTACCTGGTCTGTGTCTTCCCCCACCCCATCTACTATGCCTCTCTCCTGAAGGCACCACCATTTATAAAGGAAGTTGAAAATGCATGCTAAACTAAGCCTGACTTACTGACTGTAGGATAATTAGTAGTATAATTATGTAATTTTTCCTGAGTCATAAAAAGATGCATGTGTATACATTGCCTAGTCAGCCTATATAGAATGTATATGTCAATCCGAGTACTATGTGTAAACATTATTTGCATGTTGACTAAAATCCCTGAAGACTGCAAGCTATCATCACCTTGTTCAGCTGGGTTACTCTCTCAAAAAACAATAACAACACAACCCTCTGAAGTCAAGAAATAGGTTTTATCTGTATGTGGAACATAAATCTGTTCGGACTCTTCAAAGCAGCCTCCACTGGGAATCCCTGCCTCTGTATGGTACCAGTCTCTAAATAACCAGAAGCACAATTTCTTTAGACACCTGGGGTTTAAATAAACATTCATCATGGAGGGTATGGGCATACCAACACTAATTTAAAAAAAAAAAAAAAAGGCAAACAAACAAAAAAAACCAAACAGCAAATAAAAAACAAGATCCATTTCTAAAAATGAAGCTGTAGTACATTTCTATTCATGTGTGCAATTTGCCAATAGCGAAATCATTCTAAGTAACCAAAACGCTGCAGACAAAAGTTATACCCAGCAGTTCTGTTTAAAGGTCTGCAGGATCAAAGTCCCTCTATTATTTATTTTCTTGGTCTCTGTCCAGTTGTGCAGTAGGGTCTAGGTCCAGTATAACAAAGCCAGTAAGTGACTTTTGCAATGGGAGTTACTTCCTACACCAAAGCCTCTGTGCTGTGACGAGGTATAGGCTTTGCAAAAGCAGCTGTTTCACGGTCTGGAGGGCACATCCCTGTTCCTGTTGGTTTAATTTCATTGGAATGAGTTTCCAATATTCCCATCTCTACTTCAGAAGGACGTGAAGCTTGCCATACAGAAACAGGGCTGATGGCCCAGCTCTGCAGCCAGCCCAGGCACTGATGCTCCTGGTCACTGCCCGTGGTGTAGCTCATCAGGGACCAGTCTGTGGCCCTTGAACCATGTCCAGCTGTTCAGCAATTCAGAGGGTGCTCCCTGGGCTGTGAACGCTTGATGAGTTGGAGCCATGCAGCCCCCTCAGCAGTGTCAATTCTTGCCTTTAGGAGAGTTACGAAGTGCCTGTAGGGCCCTGCTGCATGCCCAACCAGACCTGCTTCTGTGGTGGGCCCATGGTTAAATCCTCTTCTGAGTTTCTCTTAGCTATCCTCCTTCCCACTCATGGTCAAACGAAGGTTTTCCTTTGAGGCGGTAGGGTCAGAAGCACCAGCCATCACTATCGGCAGCAGCACTTCTACAGCTGACGGCCAAGAATGCTCTACAGCGTCTTTTCCACTTGGCCATGTGTCATCTGCTTTACAGCGGAAGTTACTTGAACAATGTGAAAAGCTCATTTCTGAAGACGTTCTTGCTAATGGCCTTGGCACCCACAGCATGTTTGGCAGGAGGCAAGCCCGTGTAGCCTGGTGGCCTGCTAGTCTATTTTCAATTATCTGGGGTGCTCAGAGAAGAAGACATTAATATTGCTGAGGATGACATAGCAAATTACTACTGCTCCCTAACCTTTTTAAATTGCTAACACTGTTGTAATCTGTAATTACAGAAATCAGTGTGAGAATTGTGGCACAGTATAATTATCTTTCCTGATACTTTATTGCTGTATGAATTATTAATCAAAATCAGTCTTGTATAGTATTTGCGGCAACTAAGAAGAATAATGTATAATTAAATTTCATTATTTCTATTTTTGTGCTGGTGTTTTATGATGTTGTAATTGATAATTAATTGGTTAAAAATTCACACAATTCTTGGGAGTTTCATATGACTATGACTGCTCGGTATTCAGCATTTATTAATTGAATAATGGGCTCACTGAAGAGACCTTTGTATATAGTCTTCTGTCATTACAGTGAGCTCTCAAAAATGGTGAATTAATCATTAGGCCTTTCAATAGTTTCTTTTTAAAGGAAAGCAGTGACAATATAATCATATCCTTTGTTGTTATAGCTATAATTGAGAGATCGTAATAACCAATTATAAGGATGGTCATTTTAGGAGCTCTGAAGTGTCAGTTATTGATAAATTTCTTTAAAACCAAAGAGCTGATTACACAGAACGAGTCTTTTCATAGAAAAAATATCAGAAGATGGGGAAGGAAACCTGGAAAATTATTTCCCTCCCACTTGCCACTTAAAAACAGTGCATGTTTATCCCTAAAAACTGTCAAGTCTGATGTGCTTTCGCTGCCATTTGTCAGAAGTACGAGTTCCTCTCAACTTTTTCATTATTTTATCATCATTCTCCCACCATTTTTTTTCTAGTACCTTTTGCTAAATTGTTAGGGGGAAAAAAATTAATACAAAACCTCAGAACAAAAGAGTATTTTTTCACACTCTCTGCATCCTACTGAACAGCAATACTGTCAGACGTTTAACATGCCCATCTGCGGTGGAGACTCTCCAGCTACCTCTGACCTTAGATACGTTCAAGCTGACCAGTTCAAGTTATTCCTAAGTGTCTTTTTTCTTTTTACTGTTAGTGGAGGTGATTGGAAGAATGTGAACTGGAACTAAAAATAACCCCAGTTCAGTATTGATCCTCTCTTAACACAATCAGGAGAAAGCCAGGAGTCACCTTGCATAGCAGGATATAATGCGAGCTCCAGCTTACACTTCCAAGCAAAACCTGCAGTTCATTTTACCATGAAGTT
Source organism: Fratercula arctica (assembly GCA_947846985.1). Taxonomy (NCBI): domain Eukaryota; kingdom Metazoa; phylum Chordata; class Aves; order Charadriiformes; family Alcidae; genus Fratercula; species Fratercula arctica. Next base: position 84,296,788 of record CANTUZ010000003.1, read on the forward strand.
GTTAGGAGTCCTCTGTGTGCTGCTGTACATCTGGTGTCCTGCTTACTCCGCCCGGGATACAAGCATGCTTTTGCTTCGTGGGATGAGATGGTGCCTTTAGGCCACTTTTTTCCCCCCATCCTCTTCCTTGCTGGTGTTTTGCCATGGAGAGGTTACAAAGACACTTCCACTAGAGTCTGTGCACCTTTTATGAGTTGGGCTTAACATCTGATGGTTTCTCATGTCCCAAACCCATGACTCTGCTGGAGTCAGTGGGAGCGGGAGCCCCTGGTATCAATGATACCCATCTCATGTCGTCTTTGGGCAGGTCTTTTCTACTACTTGCCTTCAACAGCTTGGTCCTGTGCAACTTCGGTGCCCGTTTGAGAGAGGGGAGCACAGGGCAGCGTGCCCATCACTGTCTCCTGGGGCAGGGGGCAGCGGGGGTGAGAGGGGTCTAGGAGGCACATACGGAGGTGATAGATTTGGTGTTTCAACTATGTTGACATCCATGAAATAATTGATTTCTGAGGCAGTGGTTAGTAGTCAGGAAAGATGGATAATACAGGCACGTTCCTCTGCACAGGCAGTTTGTTGTTGGCCAGTGTGGCTGGAGCATGTGGATATTCATCCCTTGTAAACTTGTACCCTGCGTTATGTGGCCCTGAATATTTTTATTAGGAGTGACTAATCCTTTTACAAATCAGGTGAGTTCTTTGCCCAGTAAGATGCAGCAGTGGTCAGCTGTACATATGGTTTATTGCAGTGACTGTGAAATCTCTCAGGAAAAACAAAGCAAGAGTCTTCCTATGAGTATGGGGTACAATTCCAGTTTGTTTCTATGGTCAGGAATCACAGCTCTTCTTACAAATTCTGCATTTCTCTCCCTTCTTTTACTTGGGTGTCCTCTCCTGTTTGCAACACTAGAAACAATAAACAGCAGTGCTGCTTTGACCTTTGTATTTTGTATTATTTGTGTAGTATTTATTGAATTGATCATACATGTTGAGGAGGGCTTTTTCTCTTTCCTTGCCAATAACCCTTTTCGTTGTTCTGAGGATTTCTTTTCTCCCTGTTTCAACATCAGTAATCAGATGCAGACACTGCACAACAGTGTACTACACCAGAAGTAACTAGAAAATATATCTCCTTATGAAAATATTTCTCTCTCTCTAAAATCTGTCTCTAGGTGATGACAGTCTGTCGCTCTCCAGTCTGTCTTTTTCATGAAAGACACCAAATTGGAATCGAGATTCCAGGTCAATGAGTTCCTGTTTTACTTTGACAGTGATCAAACTGTAGCAGAGATGGTCAAACTTGCCCAGAGATGTTGTAGGGTCTCCATCCTTGAAGATACTAAAAATCCAACTGGACACAGCCCCAGGCAGCCGTCTCTAGCTCATCCTGCTTTGAGCAGGGAGGTTGGACTAGTCAATATCTAGAGTTCCCCTCCAACCTCAACCAACCTATAAAATTACATTTTTTTTCCTCTTAATTGCCATCTGTGTGTAACAGCGGGACCAGGATTTAGTGTGTTACCTTGTTAATGTCCAATTCTTTTTTATATTAAGTCCTTCTGAAATTCCTGACAATCCCTATTACCTTTGACATTTGAACTAATTTTATCAATTTCAGTCTTCCTATCATCATCTGTGGACTTTTAGGTCACTAATCAATGTACGATCGTCAGATAATTCATTTTGGAAAGGACCTCAGGGGGTTCCTACCACAACCTCTTGCTCAAAGCAGGTCAGCTCTGAGATCAGAGCAGGTTGCTCAGCACTGTATCCAGTCTGGTCTTGAAAACCTTCAAGGGTGGAGATGACACAATCTCTCCAGGCACCGCAGTTTGTCCGTCAGGAGAAGTCCAGTCTAAACCTCTGTTCTTTCAAGTTGCTCCCGTTATCTGGTTTCATCTTCTGGATGACTTTGCTGCAGGAGTGGCAGGCTGCTGTTAGGACCCTGGTATGCCTGGGCAGTCTCCCATCCAAGTACTCAGTGTGCCCAACCCTGCTTTATCTTCAGAGATCAGACGAGCTGAGCTGCATTGCACGGCGTGACCACAGGCAGATGTGAGCCAGTACTCCTGCTGTTCGTTTCTGGAGGAATTTCACTGTTAACCTGCTGAAAATTGCCCCTGCATCCCTTCTCTGTTGAATACAGTTTAGCCTAAGTAATTTCCAGCCTGATGCAACTTCTCACCTTGTGACAGCTGAGCTTCTCTAGCAGCCTTTTGTAAAGGTTTTGTCAAAGGATTTCTGAAAGTCAACACTAATTACACGTACCAGTGTTCCTCACTGCTAATTTGACACACTTCAGGAATTCTAATAGAGCCCATCAGAGACATGACTTCCCCTTGCAGAAGCCATGCTGCTTGTCACGATGATAATTTGCCTGGTTAAGTGCTCTGAAGCTCTGCCACGATCGAGTTTTAGCTTTTCACGTAATTAACCCAGTTCTGATGGAGGACTTTCTGGTCTGCCATGATAAGATTTTCTCTCCCTTAATGTTTCCCTTTAAAAACAGACACCACATTGCCTGCCCTCTAGCCTTGTGAGGCAGGAGCTGGTTTTTTCTTGATAGGTAATGCATTTTTGGTAGCAGCTTAGGCAGTTTGTTCATGAGTTCCTGGAGAGTTTTGGGCAAGCGCCAGCCAGTAGAGACAACGTGCTGCAAACGGAAGGGATTCAGATGTTCCATGAGCAACTTTTTTGGTCTCCTGAGGTTTTGTGTGCCTCCTCCATGCTGCCCATGCAGAAGGGCTTGGTGGGATCTCCCTACCCATTGCTGTGGAAGGACCATGTAAGCAACGTTCCGGTTCCCTTCACTGCAGTTGCTGGCCTTTACCAGCAACTTTTTTTGGCTGGGTTTCAATGGTGCTTTCCTTGCCCACAATAAATAGTTCATGCCAGTTTCTGGAAACTTTTGTTTAAGAGAGGCTTTTTCTGGCAGTGTGGTGACCTATATGCAAACAAACGCACAGCATGTTCTTTTCAGCCAGAGAAAGGCTTGCTAAGACATTCTCTCTTCAGTTTGAAGAAATACCAAGTGTGTAACAATGATTTCCATGAAGAAGGTTCTGCAAACTCAGCATAATACTGAATTCAGAGAAAAAATTATACGGTTTGAATTAACACTGTATAAAAGACTTCCAGCATGGCTTGCCTCAGAGATCAGAGTTAAGACTTGATCCCTGCTTTTCTCATCCGAGGAGAGGGAAAGAAAAAAGTTGAATTCTGCTAACTTTCTTGCTACTACATGCCAAAGCCCTACGGTGACCTTTAATCTTTGCACTCTAAACCCTTTTCCCATGAAAGTGAACAATATACTTCCCAGTGCAGGGTTTCACCGTCTTGCTCCTATCCTGCAGGATAAAGACCTCTTGGAGAGGAAACACCTCGTGCCTGGAGGTCATTCAGTCGATGGCAGATTGTGGAAAAGGGAAGACCGTAAATCACTTGTGTTGAAACATTAAAAGCTGATAAATAGGTGGTCCTGAGCCATTGCCCAGCCCCGGCTTCCCTGTGCGCAATGCAGGGCTCGAGGTGCTTCCTGGAGCGGCCGAGGGCACAGCCAGGGGAAGTCTGTGCTGGGCTGAGATTGCAGCCGCTGGCCAGGGCATCCACGCAGGCTCCCAGCAGCTGTGGGAAGGGACACAGCGTGGATCTGCTTTCAGGAAGCCCCTGGAGTCACAACAGTAGCCTTGGGAAAGCATGGTGATATAGGCAGCTGGGTGGAGGTCCTTTTTCAGGAGCGTAGCTAGGGATCTGCTGGAGCAGAGGGTGCGATTGACAGCCCCAGCATCTCAGTACCACATCGGTCAGGTTTCCTAGCATAGAAGGCAGGCTCACTCGCCAGAGGGGAAATACACCGTGGTATTTTCAGCACTTCACAGGGCATGCAATGAATTTTTTTTTAAAATACACTTGATGAGAGCTGCAGTTAAAAAGTAGGAAATTACTAATTAGTAACCAAGTAATTCAGGGTTTGATTCACACAAATTGCACTATTACTGTAAAAAAGGATTGCGATTTCAGGCAAACACTGTTTTGTGTTTTTTTTTAAAAAAGGCACTGAAAATATAATTGATGTTCTGTTCATTACCTGCCAGGTTTCAGGTTTCTTGTACATTTATTCATCATCTGAGACATTACAGGCATAAGACATGTCTGGAAAAAAAAAAAAAAAAAAAGAAAAAAAAATGAATGCTTTCCCCTTTGCATTGTCATTTGCAACTCTCAGGTTTTCCCACTAGATTGTTCTTGTAAACTCTTGCATTTCATAGCACGCAAGAGTGACCACTTAGAACATCACTATAACGCTATCGTTAGCATCAGAGTTCAGTTACACAGAAAGATATGAGTGGGATGAGTTGAGTATCATTTTCTCTTTTACCTTACCGTAGTGCTAATAAAATGATTGCTGTCAATTCTTCTCATTAGTCTCAATTTATGAGAAAAAAAAAAAAAAAAGAATGAATTTTCTCATGATTAGGACATCCAACTGGTAGCATAAAAAAACCCACAGTGTCTCCCTCCCTTACCTGTGTGCAGATCAATAAGCAGGTTTGTATCTTCTCTCCAGATATGAAGTCAGTGAAAGGCTGATGGATACTGGGTTGGTTGGTTGGTTGGTTGGTTGGCTGTTTTTTTCTGTTCATGTAGACATTTCAGCTGAGTACTCAGAAGCATAGCATGAGTCAGCAGTAAATACTGAAAATACCAGTAAAAAAGAAGCCATAAGCATCCCATTAAGAATTCCAGTAATACTGAAGTTTTGTAATGTTGGCAAAAACACCTATTTTGTGGAAAGAGTCATCATAGCTTAAAAATACTCCTGTAAAGGTGGGAAGATGGAGTTATTTTTGAGAAGTGTAGTAAATACTTACAAGTACTTACTTGTACAAGTAGCAAGCACGTCCTCTTAAGTCCATTGTTGTCTAGATTATTAATATCTTGCAAATGATGCTGTAGGAAAACAGTACCCTGGTTTGAACGCATGGCAAGAGAAATAGTTTGAAGTCATGTTGGGTCTACATGTGTACCTATATATTGTATTAGCATGGGAAAATGCTGCAAAGATCCACATTAAAAAGTAGCAGAGGAGGAATTTTGCTTCCGCTTTCTACATTTATTGTGTTTGCATGGCAAGATTTTGGTAGCAGGGGGGCTACAGGGGTGGCTTCTGTGAGAAGCTGCTAGAAGCTTCCCCCATGTCCAATAGAGCCAATGCCAGCTGACTCCAAGACGAACCTGCTGCTGGCCAAGGCTGAGACAATAGGCGATGGTGGTAGTGCCTCTGTGATAACATATTTAGGAAGGGGGACAAAAAAACCAACTGTGCAATGGATAGAGGAGTGAGAATATGTGAGAGAAACAACTCTGCAGACACCAAGGTCGGTGAAGGAGAGGAAGGAGGTGCGCCAGGCACCGGAGCAGAGATTCCCCTGCAGCCCGTGGAGAAGACCATGGTGAGGCAGGCTGTTCCCCTGCAGCCCATGGAGGTTAACGGTGGAGCAGATATCCACCTGTAGCCCATGGAGGACCCCACACCAGAGCAGGTGAATGCATACGAAGGAGGCTGTGGCCCCATGGGAAGCCTACATTGGAGCAGGCTCCTGGCAGGACCTGTGGCCCCATGGAGAGAGAAGCCCACGCTGGAGCAGGTTTGCTGGCAGGACCTGTGACCCCATGAGGGACCCACACTGGAGCAGTCTGATCCTGAAGGACTGCACCCTGTGGTAAGGACCCCCCCTGGAGCAGTTGGTGAAGAACTGCAGCTGGTGGGAAGGACTCAGATCGGAGAAGTCCGTGGAGGACTGTGTCCCATGGGAGGGACCCCATGCTGGAGCAGGGCAAGGGTGTGAGAAGTCCTTCCACTGAGGAGGAAGGAGCGGCAGAGACCGCATGTGATGAACTGACCTCAACCCCCATTCCCTATCCCCCTGCACTGCTTTGGGGGAGAAGGCAGAGAAAACCGGGAGTAAAGTTAAGCCTGGGAATAAGGGAGGGATAAGGGGAAGGTGTTTATAAGATTTAGTTATTGTTTCTTACTATCTTACTCTCATTTAATTGGTAATAAATTAAATTAATTTTCCCTGAGTCAAGACCGTTTTGCCCACGACGGTAATTGCTGAGTGATCTCCCTGTCCTTATCTCGACCCACGAGCCTTTCATTATATTCTCTCTCCCCTGTCCAGCAGAGGAGGGTGGTGATAGAGTGGCTTTGGTGGGCACCTGGTGTCCAGCCAGGGTCAACCCACCATGCTGCGGTGGTCAGATTCTTGCAGTACAGCAGTACTATACCAGAATACCCCAGTCTGTCACCCTTAGCCCTGTATGCTTGTGAAAATCTATCAGAAGGCGGTCGTTGTTTGGAAAAATAATTCCTTAAAATACTTGGAGTTTGTGTGTTTGCATGACTTTCCTTTTGGCAGCAGATAGAATACAAACAAATAAACCTTTTTCCCATGTAAGCCTTAAAACAAGTGTGTTTGGTTCGTTTCGGAGTACATAGTGTGTTCAGACGCAGCACAGGCTTTTACAGTTTTCTACTCAGAGAAACTGAAATGCGAAAATGATGCAAAGAGGATTCAGTCTGGTGCTGGGCAGGAAGTTTTGGGTAAGAGAAGAATTACTTCAATTTGTCCAAGTGCAAAAGGGGGTCATGTAGTGTTGGGTGTTGGAGGAAGCTGACAGGAAGCTGACCTCCCACTACCACCACCACCACAAGTCCAATCCCCCTATAAAAAAGCCAATACCAGTTGCAGAAATTGCAGAACAGCAGGCAGGGAACTCCCTAGCTCAGGCAGTTGTAACTGGTGGTTACTTACATCCTTCCAACCTCTGCTCTGCTGTCAGGAGGGGGAGACTTATCTGCAGGCAGGAGTGACCCCAGCACCCACATGCTGCTCTGCCACCCGGGGATGGACCTTCACACGGGTTGGGGGATTTTCTTGGGTCTGTGGCTCTGGAATTCGGAAACTGCTCTTTTCCGTAGATGACATTAAACCACCGGTGAAGGCGTGTTGCTTTAGCCATACCTGGAAACAGATTTCTTCTGAAGCCACTAAACATCTTTCTTTCCCCCTTAAGGCTTAAAAACACTCTGATTCTGATTGAGGAATGAGGTTGCTGTAGTTAGTGGCTTGTCTTTGTTGGGTACAGTTCCACCTTACCTTTCTCTTGAGCCAAGGTCTCCAGTGTAAACATGCAGTGCTGCCCATCTGCTGAAGAATAGGCTGGGGTTTTGAGGGTTTTTTCCCTTAATCTGAAAATAACAGAAGCAAGTACAAAGCCCTTTTTTCATTATTAGAAAACCCAACAGTCACTCTTGCTATTTTGCTAAAATCTTCTAAAATTTCCCACGTCTCCGTGTTATTGCCTCTACTAAATTGAAAATCGTAGATGCATAGTAGGTGGTTGAAGGAAAGCACTTTGCAGTCCATCTAAACTCTATTTTGGTTTTGAGGGGGAAGTTAGGGGAGGTTAGGTAATCGGAGCGCGGCAGAGTGAAAGCTGGTGGCAATGAACACCCTTCCCCATACCTTTGCCAAGCAATTTCCTTGGATTTAAGAGTTACTGGTCTGCTTGGCCATGGTCACAGGGTACCCAGAAATGGGGCAGCATCCCACCATGCCACATTGTCCCAACGGCTGCATTGCTCCTCACCGCTTTGTTTGTGTTTTCTTCCTCCCTTCTCCCCTGCAGGGTGTGAACGGCATGTCTGTGGATGAGAAGACTGACTCCCCCATGTATGTGTATGAGTCAACAGTGCACTGTACCAATATTCTCCTCTGCTTAAATGACCAGCGGAAGCAGGACATTCTCTGTGACGTGACGCTGATCGTGGAGGGGAAGGAGTTCCGCGCCCACCGGGCTGTGCTGGCTGCCTGCAGCGAGTACTTCTTGCAGGCCTTGGTAGGGCAGACGGAAAATGACCTGGTGGTCAGCCTGCCGGAAGAGGTACAGTATGTCGCCGTGCCCCCACCTTAAACATGATCCCCCTGCATCCCACATGGTGAGGAAGAACCCCATGGTCTGCTAAGGTGGCCAAGAGGAGCGTGACACGGGTGTCGGTGCCTGGCCTGGCACAGCTCTGGATGTGGTTTTTGTGTTTGGGTGGGTTTCAAATCGCTGAAGGTTGGACATGTTCATGCCGACCTTCCTTACTGGTGGTAACTCCTAATGGGTATGGCAGCAAAGCTTTAAGATGCTTCAGCTCGCCTTTCTCACCACCTTTGAGGGAGTCATACCCAAACACTTAATTACTGTATCTTTGTTCAGGGCGTTATCAGGACCCTGATGTTCTTCTGCTCTTCCAGGCAGGAAATTTGAAAGGGGTGATGTGGCTGCTAGATGGCAGGTTATTGTTGAAAAATCATTTGAGCCGTCACGTTGTTTGGGGTCTAATTGCTGTCCACCCCTCTCTGGCATCTCATATCCTCATCCTCCTCTTTCCCCTCTCCTGCATCCCATTCAGCCATGCTTCCTCTTGCCTCCCCTCACAATGAATTTGGGATTTAACTGCTTCGGGCCGCGTGTTTTCCACCGAGAAACCATGAACACGGTCTGTCAAAAAAGCAGGGTTTTTCTCATGCAGCATGGCTCCCACAGCAGGAAGCCAAGGGATGTAGAAAATACCTACCTCACTGGAAAGTTTACTTTATTTTACCACAAAATCTCACTGGCTGGCTTCCACCCCCACTGTAATTTCCTCACAGCCGTACGGCCATGACAGCACAGCTACTGTAGGGCACACCAGTGGCTTTGCTGCCCACGGAGGGGAGACGTGTGCCTGCTGGCCAGGGCTGCCGTCGCCCACCGCCTCGGCGCTGCCAGCCCGGTGTCTCTGGCTGTGACAGGCGTCACAAGAGGGGAGGCCATGTCCCCAGGGCATGGGACTGCAGTCACTCAGTGGGAAGGTACTCTAGCATACAGAGGGTTTTTCACCATCATTTGCTTAACACTCATGAAGATGCATGGTGTGTTTTTGAATAATGACAGGTCCCAAAGTGTCACACGCTGTTTTTCCCCCCTGGTTTAGCTCTCCAGAGACTTTACCGGCGTCGTGATGTTGTCACGGCACAAGTTGGAGAGCATTAGAAGAAGTAGGTCACCGGGTGTGACTTCATGAGTCTTGACACTGAATATTACTCATGAAGAAATTTCAACCCAGACATTTTGCATAGGAGTTTAGAGATATCACAGAGGACGCGCTAGGATGCACACTATGATTCTACAGTGTCCACTAATAATTTCCAGTGGAAGAATCGAGTCTCAGTCAGTGTCGCATGACTTTCGCACTACAAAGCAAGGGTGGGAGCAGAGAGGTGACAAAACATACCCAGGGGTGCACAGGTAGGAAGAGACAGGAGAGTCTCAGTGCTCTTCTACAAAGCCTTGGTGAGACCTCCATGAATGATTCACGTCCAGTTAGATAAAGGAAAATAACTGAAATTCAAATAAGCATATACAAGAGTGACTGAGATGTTCAGAAGAAAGAGCCTGGCATAAAGGAGGACAAGACAAGACCACGTCAAGTTCATCCTGCTGACATGACAACTGCAACATGCTACAGCTCCGTGTAGGCAGAGGAGATGAAACAGCTGAGAGGAGGAGTTCCTCTTTAATTCTAAAAGAGAGTGTTGACACAGGCACTGATTGGTTTCCACTGGCTTTTAGTAAAAGTAGATTGGAAATCAGGAGACTTCTAGTCACAGCAGCGGTGAGGTGCTGAGCTACAGGGTGGTAGAGGGATCATGATGTGTCTGCACTCCATGACCCGGTCTATGTTCATATTAACACTGAAGATTTAAAGCACAAAGGTTTGTCTTTTTATGTGTTTTATATGAGATACTACATTAAAAAAATTCCTCCAGTCCAACCGCAAATGATTCCTATTTAAGTGAATCCCCTTTGGATGAATGAAGTATTGGGGTTTTACATTTTAGAGTATATCTCAATGAAAGATAAAAAGTTTTGGTGGCTTAAGGCCACACTGGCTGCTGTTAAGCTCCAGTGAAGTCCATGGTTTTGCAGAAGCAGTGAATCGAGTTCTTAAGGTTTTTCCCAGTACCCTGAAATTGTCACGCTTCACCTAAGACCGCTACTGTTATCTTGCCACATGCTTCAATTAGTCGCAGAGCACCAGGGCTTTAACTTTCTCGTCTTGGAAAAGAGCTATCTTCGCCTGTTAAAAAAGATACCTACAGTTACTAGTGCCTACTTGTACAGATAATTTCCACGTGCAAATTAATTGCTGATAACTCCATTGAATCTAATTTGCTCGGTGACTACTTTATTTAAATACGTGAGGTGATCGATTATAATAATTTCCTCATAAGTGCTAGTCACTTGGGGTAGAGGTCTGCCTGATGCAGTTTGTTATTTCTCAGTTATTCCTTGGTTAAGGTGCACGTCTCTGCTTCTGGTGTTGCTCACCCTTATGGTATGGGAAGTGCCTCCGACAAAGAACGGTGTCGGAGCTCCCCGTGAAAGGAACTGAAACACTCTTGGATTTTAAGAACTGATAGAGCACGGGAAAAAAACATCTTAGTTATATTGCATTAAAAGAAGTTAGCAGAGTCTTTTTCAGTTCACGAGCTAATGGCTCTTCCCATGGCTATTGTTTTTAGTCCATGGTCTGCAGAGCTCTGGCAGCCCATGAGGTATTTCTAAAGGTATCTGTGACAACTGACTTAATCCATCATGTAGGGGGTTATACCTGCGCAGGAAAAATTTCAAACAAAAGTTGAGAGTTAGTGTCTTGAGCCAATGTTTTTTTCAGGCTTAGAGACAATTTATGTTGGCATATAGTTTTTATAGAAAAACAGAGATTGAAAATAATTTTAAAATATAGTCTTCACAGTTCAAAACTTTTCCGAAGGTGATGATCACTTGTAAATTAGCAAAGCTATTTTTAAGTCAACCATACAAGCATTGCATTTTAAATTCTGGTGTGGTTTGATAACTGCTGAAGTACACAACTGTGGAGAAAGGGCATTTATTATTTCTCAAAGGTTTGATGTTGGAGCTGGATAAAGCTTTATATATAAAGCTTTTAGACTCATGTAATGTTGGTATGAGGGACCTTAACATCAAAAAAAAACCTTATTTTTGATTATTCAAAGCAGTAAATCTGCCCTTGAACTCTAAATTGCAGTTCTTTTTTTTTTTTTTTTTTTTACTTCCTAGCATGTTGGGGTCGTTTTGTTAATCTGGCATCCAGACATTGTTAACTGTTGTCTAGCTAAACAGTGAACAGATGTTTTTTACATTATTTCTTGTTTATATCCAATTACAAGTGAGAGCAGTCTTTATGATAGGCCAGTCATTTCAGTAGGGAGACCTTGTGCACGCACAGAATTGGGACAAGTTGAGCTTACAGGGTTTTAAACCGCTGCAAAACTTTGTGTCAGACATTTCAGGGCAGTTCAAGCATGACTTAATATGCCTCAGTTCAAACCTTTCCCTAATCAACCTAATCTAAGTCAGTATGGAGCTAATTCTGCACTGATTGAAGAGCTTCCATAAACCCTTTTGTGCTAGCCTCGGTAATTTGATTTTGTCCTACACCTTTTGTTAAAGCAACATATTTTAGTGTGTAGATAAGCGCTTGGAAAAACAGCCACCTAAATAACAAGGGCTCAGATGTGGCCGTGGTGTGTGAACCATCAGCCCACAGAGCAGAGTCAGAGGAATGGAGTATGTCAGCTGCCTACAGCTCATAATAAAGGACCCCATTAGCTCTTCACTTCATTTGCAGTTTTTGGTAAACAACTAGAACCTCGCCTGCTTTTCACCCAGGGTATTTTTCAGCAGTTGTGCAGTTTTCCTCTAGCAGCCGCGGTTAAATGCAACCCAAAATTAATATTTTCCAATAAATGAGTTTAAAGCTGTAAAGTTAGTCATTCACTCCATAGCCCTAACTGTTGTTTTGTTTTATTTAATCACGAAAACTGGTCTTCCTTCCTTTAACAAGGCACTTAATTAAGCTTTTAATTCATGATAAGAAGTTAAATGGCACTTACGAGGCTTTTTTAATGGTTTCCACTTCCCATCCAGATTACAAAAAAAAGGTGTGATAGAGAGAGAGACACGGCTGTCAGCCAGGGGTATTGTAGGTCATGCCAATATTAGCTGGCAGCAGGCCATTATCCAATTAACATTGCTTCATCGCTGCAAGTAATAGCTCTCGAGTAGATGATTGAGTCATTCATGCTGTAGTGGTACTCTACTTTACTTGAGAAGGAGCCAGTTCTTCATCGAATAGGCTTTTTATTCGCTATTATTACCTGCCTGGCTTTGCTAATAGAAGTGCACAGGAAGTCTACATGGGCAAGCTGAAAGCTGGGCGCTGGGCAGAGGAGCATCGTCTGTGCAAACACCTTATTCGCTTGGCTTTCTGAAAGTCGAGGTCACAGTTAAATGGTAAAAAGGCAGAAACAAATAAATAAACAAATAAGCACCCCCCCAGTTGCATTAGATTCCTACAGCTTAGAAATGAGATTCCCAACCTTGCTTGAGGGGTTTTTTTTACTTTGGGGTCTATGTTTGAAAAAACCTTCACCTGGTCCTTCCAGCCGTGAGAGCACCAAATGTCTTTCTCTCTGGTGAAGTTAAACACAGGTCTTCATCTTCTGACCAAGCTCTCTGTAGCACTGGTCTGATAAAATCCTTTCTGTTATAAAACCAGCTTTCTTCTCAATTAGGTTGGTTAGTTTTACCTGTAATGCTCAAATTTCTTGAATCTCTTTCAAAGAGTGGTTACTGGTGACTTTTTTTAGTGCAATGAGCTGTCTGATGGAAATGTTGCCTTCCAAAAGGATTAAACGGAGTTGTCTGTGCCATACAAATCTCCCAAGGGGCAAAGGAAGCAGCATCTCTTTTAGGAAGAGGGGAGGGTGTCCTGGTTTCATCTGGGATGGAGTTAACTTTTTTGCTAGCAGCTGGCGTAGTGCGATGTTTTGGATTTGGGATGGGAAATAGTGTTGATAGCACACTGGTGGTTTTGGTTGTTGCTAAGATCTCAAGGCCTTCTCTGCTCTTCACACCGCCCCGCCAGCGAGTAGGCTGGGAGGGCGCAAGAAGTTGGGAGGAGACATAGCCAGGACAGCTGACCCCAACTGACCAAAGGGATATTCCATGCCATATGGCATCATACTCAGTGTATAAAGCTGGGGGAAGAAGAAGGAAGGGGGGAACATTTGGAGTGATGGCATTTTGTCTTCCCAAGTAACGTTCACTCATGATGGAGCCCTGCTTTCCTGGAGGTGGCTGAACACCTGCCTCCCCATGGGAAGCAGTGAATGAATTCCTTGGTTTTCTTTGCTTGCATGCGCGGCTTTTGCTCTACCTATTAAACCGTCCTTATCTCAACCTATGGGTTTTTTCTCACTTTTACTCTTCCAGTTCTCTCCTTCATGCGATGTGGGGGGAGTGAGCGAGCGGCTGCGTGGTTCTGGCTGCCGGCTGGGGTTAAATCACGACAGGGTGGCATGTCCTCGGGGAGCTTTTTTCTTTGTTTATCCGCACAGCTCTTTTCTTTGCTATTAAGAGAACGATGTTCAAAGTAGATGTTAGCACACGCCACGGGCTGCATTTCTCTGCGTTCTTACTGCTTTACTGCTCCCCGACGGCTGATGCAAAACCTGCCGTTTCCCCATGAGGTCTAAGCACTATGAAATCTGTCATCTGCTTCTTCAGTTGATGTGAGTTAACTCCCTCACCCGGTTAATCTTTGCAAGGAGAAAGGCAGGCCGGGAGCTCGGTTCGGGTTCAAGGCTGGCAAAAACTGAGTATGTTGGAAAGCGAAGGCATGTGACACCCTGGGTGGGACTGAGCCAGGCATCTAACATTAGTATAGCTCGTAGCTGACAGGGAGGAGAAATACTGGCAGCTGCTAACCATCTATGCCAACCCGCCAGCCTGAGGGAAAAATGCTGGGAATTAGCCAACGAAAGATGATTGCGATGAGGAGAAAATCAAAGGCAGGATGCAGGAGGTCAACTATTACATACCCTGCTGGCTGAAGGCGATTACTATTCCTTTTTATCTCTCTAGAAATAAACGATATTCTCCTACTTTGTCTCCTTCCCTTCTGTGTAGTGTGCATATGTATGAATATAGTGTCTTTAAGGAATGCAGTGAGTGAGCAGGGAGTGCTCTGCACAGGCGCTTGGAGTGGAAGAGGTGATACATGTGGGAAGAGGAGCAGGAGGGCAAGAAGAAAATGTCTGCATGGAAGTTTGTTTCCCAGATGGGGGGATGCTATTACACAGTAGGGAACAACGAAAGACCCTTTTTCTTTGGCACCCCAGAGATGTATTAGGAGTAGCTCAGGTTAGTTCTTAGAGAACGGGAAGCATTAGCGTGGTTTGCTTTTTACATGACTGTATCAGCCATTGATGTTCCTCACAGCACTGGTCAGAATTAATTCTCCTTTAGCTCAGGAGGCGACAGTGACCTGAAAGCCTTCCCAAAAGCCACCTCCCCCTTCATCCACAGAGCCTTTTGTAGCAGCAAGAGGTTGCATCCGTCAGGCTTCAAGTAAAGTCAGACGTCAGACTCATTTACGCTTCAGCCTCACCTCAGCAATGACGCTTCAGTGAGTCCGTATGGGTGGAAGCTGGGGCTTTGGTTTCCTAAATTCCTCCTAGGGAATGTGCTATTTTTCATGCTGATTCCCAGTGCTGACACTGACCGCGCAGAAGGATGACTGGAGCTGCAGATCTGTAGTCAGAGTAAAACTGAGCATTCAGGTACTTTCTGAGGTCTTACATGACACAATACGAACTCATGAGAAACCGTGAGACAGAAATGCACATTTTTTTATGTGCATTGCTTACGTATCGCAGTACAAGGTACAAGCGACATATTTTGTTTCTAGCAGGTGAGTGGTAAAACAGCAGTAAGATCATTAAGGTGTGATATGAAATTCCATCCATGTCTCACTGCAAAAGCTTCTGGCACTGCCTGATTTTTCATGCCTCGAGTACGATGAGGAAACTAGCCACATACTTTTCATTCTGCATGGTGTAACTTCCATTATTTTCTGATGACGGCTATCTCGCTATTGATAATGCTTCTCTGGTATTTTCAGGTGGAGAAAAGTGAAATACATCTCTGTTGTGTTTTGTGGGGAGAGCTAGGCTTAAAAAGGCAAAACGAAGGCTGTGCATACATGCATGTTAAGAGGAGAAAATCTTGCAATAACTCCTTTACCCTCCCTTTGGCAGCAGCTGTACTATTTATTTATTTATTCGGGTAAGCATATAAAAATGTACTGTGGAAGGGGATATGGAGATGAATGCGCAGAATGAAATTCACCACCACGATAAGTGGACTCAATTTCGTTGCCTTTGTTAGACTCCTGCCTGCCGCTAGTGCTAAATCGGGCTGATTGACTCTGATTGCACTCGCTATTGAAAAGGCAGTTTGCAGTGGGGAAACTTTCTCGCTCAAACATGCCAAACATAATCTAAAATGTAAAAGATGTCCCGAAGAGTAAGTCCTAGAGGTAGACTATGCTAAGGGCATGAGCAGAAGCAATAAGCATGTGTAACAGCAGGTGTATTTTGTTCATTTGGTTGATTGGTTTTTTTAATTGGGGGGGTTTGCTGTATTTAAATACATATCTGGGCATGAATGAAAATGAGGTGGCTGAGCCATGACTATGCATTGTTCCTCAACACTGTGAGCACTCTGGCCTGGCAGTCTGAAAGATCTTCTCCTCTCCTCACCCCTCCACCTTTGATTCTCTTACTTTTGCTTTTTCTCCCTCAAAAAAAAGCTTTAATTATTGCCAGAAAGCTAAGTATCTGCTCTTCTAAGGATCCAGAAACACAGGCTGAGCATTTGCCATTTGAATAAACAGACAGATGGGGCGCAGATAAGACACCCCTCAGCTTCACCACATCAGAGACCACAACCTGCAAGGTACTTTCTGATCCCAGTACCAAGCTTTGCTTCATTAGCGCTCCCAAGACCCAAAGAAGATAAGGTTTTATTTCCATACAGCACTTTCTGACAAGGATTCCCCAGTGAATAATGTCAGACTGGCTGTTCTTCTCAGCTACCAGTGAAATTGAGCATGTTATGGGGTGGAATATGGCATGTATTCAAATGATGCATCGCAGCAGTCAACAAACGTTAAGACTAGAAAGTACAGTTCAATTTGGAGGTGAAATACGGGTTTTAGGTGAGGAGAAGGCAATTGAATCATACTAAGATTTGGGAATGAGATGCTCTTTGTGAATTTTTTTTAGAGGAACAAGTAGACACACTTTATGCTACATGCACGACACAAGCTTTGAAGAGGGAAATGGCTGATTTATTCCAGGGCTTTTGTGCAGCACTGAATTTTCATCTGTCCCACTGATGGGAGACCTCCAGCAAACACCTAGTTAGCGCAGCATAACACTACTAAAAGCTGTGTTCGTGGGCACCTTATTTACTTTAATAAATAAATAAATAAATAGGAGCAGCTGTACTAGGTCAGACTACAGATCTGTGTAGCCCAGGATTGGTTTCTTTTAAAAATGAGATTTAATTTCTCTGAATGAGCTTGAGAGGAGGCTTGGGTAGTTGTTTAAAGACTTAAATGAAAAGAAAGTATCAGGCATATCTCTAAGCAGCGTATTTTAATTTACTGGGAAAAGATATCATGAGAGCCACTAGCAGTTGTTCTGAAGCCAGATTAAAATCAAGTGAAAAATTTGGCATGTGTTTTTAGCAACAAACTGCTCGGTGATGTGTGTGACTCCACATGGTTTTATAAATGTAAGGCAAGTGGCTTTGGGGAGGGGTGAGCTTTAGACACTCCTTCAAGAAGTTTGGTGGTCAGTAAAGATGTAATTGAGTGAAATCTAAGATCCTAACATAACAGATCAGATTTGCTAATAAACCTTTCTGTCCTTCACTTTGCTTAATCTGACCTTATAAGAGCAGATGGCGTTGAGAGTGTGTGGTTAAGTGTAACTGTCTATTTATTTCCCACACACAGAAATAGTCGAAATCTTTTCTTTTTTTTTTAATTTTTGTTTTGTATTTTGGGGGATTTTTTTTTTATTTTTTTTTTTTTTTTTTTGCTTAAAGTTTGCACGATGCATCTTTTGGATCACTTAGGAGCCAGTGGTGGAGGCTTTAGAAGACTTTGTGGAGAAGAGAGGTTTCATTCGTAATCGAAATGGCACCGGGAGTTTCTTGCCGTGACCCAGGGGTGCTAGCCAGGGGTCTGCAGTTAAAATACCCGTAGCTGGGCTGAGGACGGCAGAGAATCGCAGTACTAGCACTTTCAGTAAAACCAATATATAAACAAGGTGTCACCAAACAGCTGGAATTGAGAGGTATCAGCTCTGAAGTTAAATAACGATAACATAAAACCTTCAGCAGTAGATTTTTTGATGTCTCTTGTGAATAAATAAAATGCTGTCATCACCTCTCGGCGAATGCCGGGGTGGAAGCTGATGTATCAGATAGGAATTACAGCGCAGGTCTGTGCGTCCAGGTCAGTGACGATTAAATCACCTTGTGTGAACCACTCAGCTATGTTTACCTCTCTCTAAATGCTCCAGTTCACATTACCTCACACGGAGGTGAAGAGACTGACCCACAGCTGCTGGTCCCAGAGCAGCCCGTGTATCTGAACCCAGAACTTCCAGCTTATCACTCCTCAGCCAGAGTCTCAGGCTCATTTTTTTTTCCCCCCTCTGTATTTTTTAAGCATGCAGGAAGCATTGAGGGGATTTTCAGACGAGTTGCAGCATTTCTCGAGATGATAGGGGTAGGATGGAGCCGCTCGCTGCCTTATCTGGCTGGTTGGTCCTGGGTGATGGATGGGCTCTGCTCTGTGTCCTCTGCCTGTTCTTCCTGCATCACCCCTGAGGTCCTGTGCGCCGCCATCGATAGGAGCTGCTGAGACTACCGCGTCTAAGAGGAAAGTAGACTTGGAGGCATGAAGCAGATCAGAAAAAGTATGTGGATAGCTACAAAGCCTTACCGTCCCTCAACAGGAGACGGGGGCACTTCGAGGATGCTTATGTAGCAATTTTTGCCTAAGTGACAGAGCTGTTGCAGACTCCAGTTCAAAAAGAAATTATCAATTAAAAAAAAATAAAAATAAAAATCTTGATATTTAGAGCAATATTTAAAAACTTTTTGCTGTATTTTTGTAGCATTTAGGCATCCCATTTATCCCAAGCAATGGGCAGGTGCCTAGCAAGACTTGATCTCTTCCACTGAGAGCTAATCGGTCTTGGCAGATGGGAGCTGTGGGTATTCAGGACCCCAAAAATCAAGCACCTTTTTTTGGTGTTGAAGCAACCGTATTTAGTGGAGTATGTATTTGGGTTTGCTAAGGTACCTGGTCCACATCATTCGCTGCAGCAGCTGCTCATCATTTCAGAACAACACTTTAGAGGAATGGAAGCGTACAGACTTACTGTAAAGAGCGCGGGGAGGTTTGGCAGGTGTGACCCAGGATGGATTCAGCGGTGGCATTGTATTCTCAGTGTTTCCTTCTGCTCCCACGGTGTCAGACATGCTTCCTGAAGCCAGTGCTGAGGCAGGTTTGTTGGGGTAGTAAAACAGAAAGGAGACCATCCAAATAAATGGACTGCGCCAGAAGTGGACCTGAACAATGCTAATAGTTTAAAGGGGTGGGGGCATCCAGTCCATCAGACACCTTGTAATACTTTACTTGACGTTTGCTTGCTTTGAGTTGCGATAGGACTAAATTCCCTAGTCTGTGCAAATAACCTCTTACTTTTTGTTTCCAGCATGGGTGGGGATGCAGTCTGTGGTAGTGTTTCAAGGTCAAAAGATTAGATTTAAAGAAAAAAAATTGTCCATGCAAACTTTGCCAGTACAGTTCTCAGTTTCAGGAAAAAATGCTTTTGATGAAGCGGTCCAGGATTTTCGTCAGATTGTCAACTAGGAGCCTAAGATATGTTGGGTTTTTTCCTTTCCTTTGAAATTCAGACCTGTGGTCCTCTGTGTCAAGGGCATGCAGCTAGTAAGAAACAAGTCTTCAACAACTCTGAAAGCAAAATATCTTTCCATCTCTGGCCGCACAGCAGTAGTACAATGTGCCTGACCACCTCTCTCCCCAGACACACAGGCAGCCTTCAGAGAAAATTTCCCTGTCAGGGGATTCTTGGTCGAGTAAAACCAGAATAAGCTCAACTTATTTCCTGTTTCTTTCAAAGGACAGGGTTGGAGCCAGTAAGCTTTCAAGACAGGAAAAAGCTGGGGAAAGACAAATCCTGACAACTTCCCTTCTGCTTTCCACAGAGGACTAGTGTTCATTTCTGCTTCCGGGAAGGGAAGCTGGACTTGAGGTGAATGGGTCTCTCCAGCCATTCCATCTGCCTGTTGAACTGAACTCTTTTTTCAGCTTGTTTTTATCTGACTGCAGATTTCCATGTTCCTCCATGGATGGCTTTCTGCATATGGTGTTTTTGTCTGGACATAAAGCCAAATCAAGCAGTTTCTGTCTATTCCTTGAACTTGTTAGCTTTCAGGAGACTGGACACATCAAACCAAGGCTATGTTTTAAACGTCTCAATTAATTTGTCAAATGCAAGGCACAAAAAATAGGGAGTTGCCTGTCTTTTGTTAGAGCCATCTATCCTTGTCATTTTTGCCTAGCTTATGTAAGCAGTAGCCATTGAGGACAAATAATACCTATATCATTTTCCAAGGTAGTGAAGAATGAAGAGGTGTCGATGACATATGTAGACATTGGGATGGATATTCTACAAAGAAACTTGTTCACATTTACAAAGTGTTCATAGCATTCGGAAAGCAGAAAGAGTAGTTTTCAGTAGTGGCAGAAACCTTTAAATCAATACTCCTTTTCTTCTTTCCCTGTCTTCAATGTATCTTGCAGTTGGAGGACTGAGAAGAACACCCAGTAAGAGCTACCTCAGGCTTGGTTTAGTTCTGCTTCCTTTTCAAAGATGAGCCTAATCCTTCTCTTAGGGGATTCATTTCACTATTATGTGTGAACTTCCCTTTTGGAAACCTCAGCTGAGAGGGCACAGGCAGGTAAACTGTTAAAGACAAGTATTTGATGACATTCTGGCCTCTGTCTTCAGCTGGTGGTCCACAGCCGAGGCGACCCTAGTGGGAGCCGCTGGCAGGGCTGCTGTGCTGGACCCTCTCCAGGTGGCTCCTGGAGAGCCGTAGAGCAGACCGGCGCTGCACACCCCGAGCTGCTCTTCACAACAAGCTCAGAGGGTTTCAAGTCAATCCCAGCCTCGGGGGCCCAGACTGTTTGCATCATCTGCTCCTGGACTCTCGGCTTAGTTCTCGGATACAGTTTTACTCTGAATTATTTGGTGCGATTACAGTCCAGTTCTGAAACTGGTTTTCTAAAGAGGAATTGCATAGCTAAAGGAGCGTGAGAATTCATAGTCATTTCCTGTCACTGTGCTTTCTAGCTCTTGGTTGAATAGTAAGGTGGTAGTGAAGACCTCTAAATAGTCTCTTTCAGGAATTGATGTTTTACTCTAACTAGACTTTACCTTTCCCAAATTGCTCTGATTGCAGGTAGAGGAAAAGAAAGGGTCAGATGTTGCATGTGTTCTCGTGAGATTTCAAAGGTGTTTTTGCTATTATAAAGAACAGAAGAAATCAACATCGTTACAGCTATTTGACCAAATTATTTCCCTCCTGATATTAAAATTTCTTAAAACCAAGGTTTTCATCAGGACTTTTTGTAACTAATTGTCCGTGCTTTTTTTTTTTTTTTATTTAAGGGAAGAGAGAAAGTCATTCCATTTGCAGCTTGCAACCCTTGTCCATCTGTCAGATGGATGTATATTTACAGTAGTTAACGAATGCCTGTTTCTAATTTCTCCCCTTAGAACAAAGGTCATACCATCATTGGAAGACTTTGGAAAGCTTTTGGACCAGCTTGCTTTTGTGTGTGCGCACCATTTTTTGGTACCATGCCAAGCACCCTGTTGAGACTCTAGTAATGATCGAAGGAACAGAAAGAGATTTTGAGGTTTGGAGATAAACCCTGTTCACATGGCTGAAACTGTGTAAAACCTTCACTGCGGGCTTCTGGAGAGTGGATGGAGAGCTGGGCTCTGTATTGTGTGTGCTCCCCGTGCCCGTCTCTGCTGGGGTAAAACAGCTTCTGTCCTGCCGCCTCTGGACACGGGGTCCTCCAGCACCAAATGCGGGCAGGACTTGAAGTCTACTCGCTCTTCAGAAAAGCAGCCACCCCTGGGCAGGCTGGCATTTCCTCACCCTCCTTATGCATGTAGTACTGGCACGTAAATGCTCTTGCTCAATCCTGTCAGCTGCGTATCATTCTATTCTGGGGAAGGTGAGAGCAGTGCTGGAAATGACGCAGCTCCACAAGGTATCAGCTTTACTTCTTTTACCCCCCCAGAGTTAGTCCTCGCCTTGGGTTTGTACGGTAGCTGCCCGACAAGAGGGAAACGTCACTGTTTTAAAAAACAGAGAGCGATGAGAAATGCCGTGGCCGCCCATCAAGTGAACATTTTTGTCATTTGGTGTTTATATGGCTGATGAGCTCTCTGCACTTCACCAGTGCTCTGTTTTGCCAGGGTTATTTAAAGGTCCTTGAGAAGCCTTTATGGCAAATGAAGTAACCTTGGCAAGATCCTGCATTACACCGTGCCCTGCCCAGCATTCCTCTAGTTCTTGCCATTTCCTGCCCCTTACAACACGACTGTGGCTTTGGACAGCAAGCGCCTTCTGTATTTCCCAAATGAATGATGTTTTAGATGT
The DNA here is from genome assembly GCA_947846985.1 of Fratercula arctica. Lineage (NCBI taxonomy): Eukaryota > Metazoa > Chordata > Aves > Charadriiformes > Alcidae > Fratercula > Fratercula arctica. The sequence goes on from CANTUZ010000003.1 coordinate 84,318,534, forward strand.
CTTTATCTGCAAAGGTTTTTACTGCCTGCTGTAGATTTGCACGGGGACAAGGGGATTTTTGTTTTGTGTGATTATGTGCTGGTTTGCGGCTCTGCTTTATTTCCTCTTTCATCCTCCTCCCCCTCCGCCTTCTACCTGAAATGTTAAATTAAGTCTAACATAGGGATACTGTTAGACAGAGGCGACACTTGACTATGCCAGTTCCCCGGTGGCTTTAAACTGCTGGCTGCAACACTGCAAACAAATTCAGACCCTGGCGTGGCCAGCAGTTCCCCCCAGCTATCTGTGTGTTCGCTCTCCAGGCTTTATTTTACCTACGCTATTGGAGACTGCGGAGTCACAGCCTATGTCTCATTGTTATGCATGGATGGGAAATATTCCTGTACTTATTTGCATTCATTAGCTGTTGGTAGTTCCTCTGTTGAGGTCTCTAGCCTTGTTTTTACAGTGCTTTTGGCAGTGTTTCTGCACTTGGTGTGTGAATTTTTATGATCTGTTGCATGTTATTCATGCAATTTCCTGCCCTGTAATGGTATCAGTTTTCCAGACACAGAGGAATACAAACGAAAACCCAGGAGCCTGCATTAGCATAAAATGTCCCAGTTCTGTCAGTTTGATTAATTTGTCTCTTTGTCTCCACTCTATATGATAAGTGCTATTAATGGTTGCAACACTTCATATGTCAAAGTCTTTCTTCCTAATGACTTGAAAATGTGGTTTATTTCCCCCTTTTTTGTATTATTTTTCTCATTTAGCATTCCACTCAAGTATAGATTTATGCCATGCTCTTTCATTATCTTACTGGTTGCAGCACTGGAGTGATTACATATGGTGTAGGGTATGAGCAAAGATGCGATCCCAGGGGGAGCAGCTGCTGATGCAAGCTGAAAATAGATCCAGCGTATGCTCAGCACTTTTCCCAGAGGTCTTTTATTTATTAGGAACAGTCTTGGTACAGGACAGCTCGGACCCTCATTTAGCAAGATGACTTTTTGCCTTTCAAGAACAGTGCAATGACTTTGCTCTATTTACTGACTGCTGTGTAGTTTTTTTTTTTCACTGCCTGCTGTCGAAGCAGTGACTTTACCTAACATAAATCGTAATATAATCCTGATTTACAATGAAGTCGAGAAACGACAGGCTCTATTTGAAGTAATGGAACTTGACAGATCTAAGGTTTAAATTAAATAATCCTATTTGTAAGACAGCATTTTTACATGGTACACTGATTTAAAATGAATTTCGGTTCTTCTTCAGCGAATCCTTTACCATTCTCTGTGTTTTGCCTTCCATAGGGGCTTTTTGGGGAACAAAATTAATTTGTAGAGGGCATGTTTGTCTTTGTAAACATGTGTGGAACAATACATTGTTTTCTTTCCCTTAGCAAAGAAGTTCTCATAAATTGTTTCACAGAAGAACTCTTTAATTAAAGAGGAAGAAATGAATGTAGGTGACTTATTCAGGGCAAGCCACATCTAACCTGCTTTGGTGGCCAACTGCTGGGAATGAGGAGAGGGAGGATGCTGGAGGGAAAATAGCGAGGAAGACTGTGGCTCAAATCTTCGCCTCCCAGGAGCGGAGATTCATCCTGGCAGTGATTTGTATGGTGGGAAAAGATCACCTCCTCCGAGCTGACCTTCCCCCACAGCTGGCAGAGAGGGATGCTGGAGGACGGCGTTTCCTCCTGCCTCTGCACCCCGCTTTTCTTCCTCTGTCACCATTGTACCCGTGCGGGCAGTGAGAACCCCCAAGGTGTGCAAATCCAAGGATGGTCCCGCCGTGGCTGGCTGCTCAGAGCTGGCAGTAAGGCAGTAAGGCACCAACCCCGCAGAAGGAGGGGTTGGTGGGACAAAAGGCATGTAGACAGGGAAAAGAGACCAGGCAGGCAGCATGGGATGCTGGAGAAATGATGGAAAAGGGTGCCAAAAAAGGGCAGTGGGATAAAAATGCAGGATTTTCCTGGCCCAGATTAAGGGAAGCTATTTTAGAAAATCCCCTCTTCCCTTTTCTCTCTCTCAGCATTGCATTTTTGCCCTCCTTCCCAGTTGCGTTTAGTTGCTGCTGCCCCTGCCTGTCATCTTTCTCATTTTCCTTGCTACCTGGGGGTACCAAGGGGCTGGGTCAAAAGAGGGCAGCATCCCGTATCGGGGCCATGAGAACGGGCTGCCTGGACTGGATGTCTGCCCTGCAGTGAGTGGTTTCAGGCCCAGGTAGTTTATTTCTCCTCGTTTTAATGAGCCCCACTAACGAACAGACAGTGAAGAACAAGATGACTGCCAAGGAGGGTGTTACTCACGCATGGGGGCTGGAGCCCAGCCTGGGGACATGGGGCGAGAGGCTCCTGCTCCCATCCCCTGCTCTTCAAGTGATTTCAAACTTTTTTTCCTAGTGCTTGCAGGGGAGTAATAACGTCTGTTAATTAGAAACCAAGCCCGAGTTCCCCACTGCTGTCAGGAAAGGACAAGACTCAGGAGTATGGCTGGAGAACGTGAGGAAAAACGCGCTTGCAAAGCCAAAGCAGGGCAGGCCAGCGGAGGAGGCGGAGGCGAGGAGGATCCACGCAGCAAACACGGCATTGACGTCGTGTGGGCCCTCGCTCCTCCTCTAGGGAGAAAATGCAACGAGGCCCAAGGATAAAAGTCCATCAGGAGGTTTTAGAGTTGCTGCTGGTTATCTTGCCCGCTGCCCCATCTCCCTCCTCCGACAGTTATGTGTGCATGGCGACGGGCACGGCTTTCCGTTCACTTGGAATTAATGGGATTATATACGGTGGGAAAGGAGGCGGGGTACACTGAATTCTGCAAACACAGAGCTTCAGCCTGTGCTGCTTGATCTTTAGAAAAAGAAATAAAATAAAATAGCAAGAACCAATTCCAGGATGATTCAGTATGCAAATAAACTGTTTTTCATTACTCACGGCACACATAAATGTGCACTGGTGACTGAGGCAGCAGAATAACACTTCACTGTTCGTTATTTTATCAGACACTGATAATTGTAGTTAATATTTTCTTAGTAGTGTCTCTGAGAGTTTATTTATACTGTTAATAATCTGAGCAGCTGTACTGATGCTGGCTGCCAGAGCTGTAGCCGTTTAGGAGCACTCTAGTGTAGCAATGATACAACGGTAATAGAAATCCAAGGAGAAAATGATCTTTTCAGAGCAGATGGGGCTAATTCACTCCCTTTCACACACGTTCACGTTCTCTTGTCTCTTTCTCACACTAGCATGCAAGGGTGCATGTGAGCATATGTAGACACGCACACGCACAAATAGCTGTAAAGTCCCGACTTCCACCCTCCCAGGACAGGGAAGTCACACATCAAGCTGGAAATGCCATTATTTTTCTACGTGGGGAGTATTTCCGGGGCTCCTAGGACAGGTGGCATTTTCTACCCCTCGCTTTCTGGGTAGATCTTAAAAATCCTGCATATGAAGCAGAAAAGGGGAAGTCAATTCCTTGGGGACAGCTCGGAGCTGGTCGCAGGGTTGTGGCTGCACTGGGATGCTGTTGCCCATCCTTCCCGGCCTTCCCTGTCTTTGACCACTTTGCTGCGGGATGCTCCTGCTGAGCCCGTGCTCCTTTAGGGACTAAAAGAGCCATTTACCTTTGCTCGCAGCAGACATGAAATCTCAGCAAGGAAGCAAATGCCTCTGATTTTTTCCGGTGGGATTTATGGAGCCTCGCTAACCTTTTGGGCCACCGCGGGAGGAGTTAACTGCTCCTCGTGGAGGACGGGAGGGGACCAACTTTGCCAGCTCAGCAGTGGCTGGTTCTCCTTGCAAACCTGCTTTGCTGAGCTGAGCAGTCGTCATTGATGAAATGTGAACGCCAAGCAGTGGAACAAAAGCCACCATAATCCTCAGATCTGTTAGTAGCCGTGCAAGAACAAAAACGAGGTGAATGCAGAAAAATTGCGTGTCCAAATACCGGAAATTAAAAGGCAAGGCGGGGGAGGAGGGGAAGGAAAACTGGAACAAATGCAACATTTGGCAGGTTTTGTTTCAAAAATACGATGCCTGCAGGAAGCTGGGTTATTTATACAGGTTTTCAGCCTACCAGTTAATAGTTGTAATTGCCTGGTTACCTCATGAAGCGCAATAGTAAAGCCTTTGACGTGCGGTTCCTTCCACAGCCCAGCAAAAACGTCTCTGGATTTGAAACGTTACGGTATTTGCTGGGCTGTGCTCTCTGCTACCCCGCCAGAAGGATGCCAGTGATTTTATACGCTGTGCCATGCCGGCACACGGTCGCGGGCAGCGCTGGAAGCGCTGGCATTGTCAGCCCCATGGAAACCGTGGCAGAGGATCCGTGAGCTGCATTGGATGTTGTCCAGCCCCATCTCCTGAGCCTGCTTCTTCTCCACCTCCGTTGCCTTCTGATTCAGTTCTCTTCCTCAGAGTGCAGCCTTGTGTCTTCCTAAATCGTATCTAGCAGAGCCCGTTTCTTCCTCTCCTACGCTACGCAAACTGTAATAGTAGGGCTTGTAGTGAGATGCCTTGCTGTGAAGTATTCCTTGTTTTTGTAAAGTAATTACAGTGTATTTAATGCACTGTGTATTTAATACACACTATTACATAGTTTATTACTATAAATAAATTCTGTCGTGCTTAGGAAAGAGGAGTATTGGTGTAATTTGTGGGTCTCTGTAATTTTTCTGTGTTGTTGTGTTTGCTTGTGTATTAATTGCGGCTTTGCAAACTGAACTCCTCCAAGCACCCTGTGAATTAGCAAATTTCTACACATGTCCTCATTTTCTTTCTATTTTGATATTTCCTAACGTAACTTGGAGGCTTCTAGAGTTTTTCTTTTCGTTCTAGAAGTTCTTAAACTGCTTTTTGTTTTCCCTTTTTCTCCCCATTTTGGCTCATGATACACACCTAAACAGATCTTTCACAGACTCCTCTCTCACAATTTATATTCTGTGAAAGCTTTCCCACTCCTTCCTTCCCCCTCCCCACCACTTAACACTTCCTCTCTTTTTTTTTTTTCTTTTTTAATCTGGGGGTCAGCTTAGTTTTCCTTTGGCAAAAATACAGGATTGATTTTAATTTTAAATTACAGTTGCACTTTAATTTTGATGATGCTCGTGGGCTAAAATCTGTTCGTTTCTCCCCGTTTCTTCCCCACCGGTTTCAGCATGGCTTGCACGGGCACCCAAGGAGTGAAGGCAGCGTTTCTGCTGAGCCACCCTCCTGCGTCAGCCTTCGTTACTGCATTCCAGGTTTCTTAAGGTGCAAGTTGCACTGGAAAAACAAGTGTAGTGCAAACTGCCAGATATCACAGCCATATTTCCGTTTGCTTTATCTTGCTGTTCATGCCTGAGTGTTTAAACTGCTAATTAGTGCCACTGGCTTTTATGTGTTCTTTGTTGCTTCAGTCATGTCGTAGCCGAGTTACTCCTTTGGAGAAAAGGTTATTTGAAACATCATTGCCTCTAATTTTCTCTCTAACACCTCCACCTGGAGTCTGACCTTAGCAGCCTGAAAGTTTTCCTCCACGCTTTTTCACCTGTGCTTGCCTGAAGGTACTCTCTTGGCCATATTTTTTAATTTTCTGTTTTCTCCAATTATACCCTAGGCAACCTCTAACATAGCCAACATACCCCAAACCACGTAATTAGTTAGGAAAAATTTGTCTCCTTCTGCTGAAGTTCATTAAGGTGTTCTCTCCAAACAGTGGCACTTCAGTTTGTGTCCAGTTTTGGGCACCTCAATACGAGAGAGATATCGAGGTGCTGGAGCGAGTGCAGAGGAGGGCAACAAAGCTGGTGAAGGGCCTGGAGAACAAATCTTATGAGGAGCGATTGAAGGAGCTGAGACTGTTTAGTTTGAGGGGAGACCTCATCACTCTCTACAACTACTTGAAAGGACATTGTAGAGAGGTTGGTGCTGGTCTCTTCTCGCAGATAATTAGTGACAGAACAAGAGGGAATGGCTTCGAGCTGCAACAGGGTAGGTTTAGACTGGACATTAGGAAAAAATTCTTCACAGAAAGAGTGGTCAGACACTGGAATAGGCTGCCCAGGGAGGTGGTGGAGTCACCATCCCTGAATGTGTTTAAGAGTCGTTTAGATGTGGTGTTGGGGAATACGGTGTAGGGGAGAACTTTGCAGAGTGGGGTTGATGGTTGGACTCGATGATCCCAAGGGTCTTTTCCAACCTAAATGATTCTATGATTCTGTGATTCAGCTGTCATTCCTCCAGTTTGATGCATAGTATTACAGACAGTATTCTCTTCATGGTTTAATAAACTAGCGTTTGACTTCAATACGAGTTGCCGAGCGAGATTTTAAAATAAGGGCTCTGACAGGTGTCATGTGGCAGGTTTGCTTGCAGGAGTGTACAAGGTTTCCCCCTCCAGCCCAAGAGCTGTTTTGGGTGGCAGAGGGCAGCACGTCCCGGTGCTAGCACGGCTGTCCCACCGGCAGCCCCTCGCCTCCGTGCAGCCCTGCCTCCCGTGGCTACCGAGCTTCTCATGCCGAGCTGTGGCCCGGAGGAGCGGCCATGCGGGCTAATGTCCCCTTCCTCTCAGCAAAACCACTGCAGATGGTAAAGCAAAGAGCTGCCTAAGGAGGTGTGCCAGGGGACATCTGCCCGAGACCGAGGGTTGGAGAGGATGTGATCCGGGCGGTGCATCCCAGCTATGGAAAAGCACTGGATCTTCCAGTCCTAGAGCCTTGCAGTTTTGTGAGTGTATTCCTCTGTGTTTGGAAAAGATGCCTCCTGTTTCCTGCACTGAAATGTGTCAGCAGCAAAGTATTGAGTTGGTGATTTCTACCATCCTTCTCAATAAACAGTGTATTTTCTGAAAGTTGTGGCAAATTCAACAAATTATTTTCCCCTTAAAATTTGCAGGCATGGGAAGGGTGCTGAAAACGCCCAGGGATACTGTCAGGATTTCCAAAAGTAAATTCTTCGTTCTGATTTGAAACCAATCTCACTTTTGAGAGGTCAAAAGAATTTCAGTTGGCCTTCAATAACTCTGAGATGAAATAAAACTTGAAGCTGTGGATTAAAATAAGCATTGTAGTTAGATCAGAGATTACTTTATTTTTACTTTTATTACTGTGAATGTATATTTTTTTTATTTCTTATACATCTTCTGATTCTGTCTCTCCATTTGGTTCATCTGACAGTATTGTCCCCAGGCTTAGGGGCCAGGATTTTTGAGAAAACGTCAAAGTTGGGGCTGTTATCGTGGTGATTTCGATTTGGAAAAACCCCAAGTATGCAGGTGCCTTAACTCCTCCGCTCCCCCCTAAGTCATGTGTGGCGGAACGCTGACATAACCAATAAAGCGGGCATCGATCTGCTGGCTGTTTACGCCATCTTTGCGCTTAGCAATCAATTCCGAGCCACTTGCCCTGCCGTCAGCGCTGACGCACTTCTCACGGGGTGATGGACGTGGTTTGCAATGATTGCTCCCCGTCCTCGAGGTGGTTCTAGCGCGAATGACCTCTCCTTCCCCCCCGTCTCGCCTTCTGCGGTCGCACCTGCCGCCCGGGAGCGTCGTGATGCTCTGCGGGCACTGAGGGATGTTGGTCTCTCCCTCCCTTTTGAACAAGGAGGGAGGAGGCCCTTTGAAGTCGTCTGGTTCCCTCGTTCGATTTGTAACTACTCTCACATAGGCAGTCAGGGCTTCTAGTGTAAATTCATCGTCTGGCTGAAAGCTGGAGCTTCAAAGGGGAGGGCTGAGGGGGGTGCACCTGTGCTTTTTTTATTCCGAAAGCACAAAATGGGAAGTTGGACGAGCACCTCCGATGTGGCATCTTTTGTAGAAGTACCATTAAAGGGAGTTAAGCAAGTCCTTGAAGCTCTCAGCCTGATTCCTCAAGAGGCTGTTGTGGAGGATGCACTGGAAAGATATCGGGATGCTTCTTAGCCTGGCATTGGTGTGGCTTTGCAGGTGGAAACTTTTTCAGTGGGACTTTTTGATTAGAAAAAAAAAAAAAATTAAAAAAAATTAGGTAAATCAGCTTCTCAAAGAAAGGAGTTGCGTGTCCGGGTTCTCCCTCCCCCTACATGCGTTTGTGCCCAGGGGTGTCTTTTGCAGTGGTCGTGTGGTGGCCTCCCACCCCTGCGACGTGATGTGATGTGATGTGATGCGATGTGGGAGATGCCAGACTGTCACTTGGACTTTGGGTCACTCTTCTGCCCAAATCTGTACACGCTACCTGAAGTGGCAGAATGTAAAACTGGGGCCAGCAGGGTATCTGCTTAATTAAAAAAAAAGTAGTTTTAGAGTGAAAACAAAAGCCACTCCTCATCAGTCTTCTCCATCAGCAACTTGCTTGTTTAAAAGCCCAGCTAATACAAATACCTGCATCTGATGCTTCTTGCCCAAGTTGGATTTTAAAGAGCGATTACTCATTTTAGCAGCTCCATGGCTTTATGAGCAGATAGGGGAAATACATCTGTAAGCTGCTGGTGACAGAACATTTAAATGCTGTTAAATTAAAGAGGGGGGAAATGCAGTAAATTACTGCAGTGGCATTGGCTTATGAAAGTACTCTGCTGTTTATCATCTCTCCTTTGGACTTTTTCCTGCCTCCTGTGTGTTCCCACCCTATGTAAAAGGATCACGGTTTCAAAACTGACTGTGTGCAGGCTTACTTTGTGCATATGGAGAGAGAAGCAGGGATGTCTAGCGCCATTGATTTTGCACATGCGACTGACCTGTTTGAACCTGGTAATATAGTAAAATCTTTCAGAGAGTTTTCTGAAACCGACTAAGCTCAAGCTAGGAAAAACAGGATCTGCCAGGCTCCACTATCCCAAGTAAAAATAACTCAGTAAATAACCAGGAAGTCTCTTAACTCTTAATGGAATAACAGCTTTGGTGACTGATTTTGGTTATCAGATTACACTCTGAAAATAACTTCAGCGCTATACTTGCAATTGGCTGTAAAAGAAAAAGAATACAGTGTGCGTTAATTTTAGCAAATAAGATTAGAGTTAATATTTAATCCCAGAGACCTTCTTCAGGCTGCAGAAAAAAAATAGCAGCAGTTAACTGTCACTAATCTTATCTCCTGTTTCTAGCATGTGTTTGCTTATGTAAGTTGTAGTGTTAGGAACGCGCTGGCCGAGTGAGAAGTTAGGAGTTTGTTTGCTACATCCATGAGTTTATTAGACAAACTTCAGGGATGAGATGGATTTAAAAGGTCTCCACACATGCCTTTAGACTGCAATAGCAACACCAAAATGTTAACAAAATGGGTACCACAGTAGGCCCGCTACAAAACAGTATGCGAGTCATTTTGGGTTCTGCAAGAAACAGTTGCAGCGTGGAACAACAGTTCTATGTTTCTATACAGTTGTTTTAAAGTAATATTTAGTTTAGGATTTGATATTCAGCTTGTGAGGTTTGATTCAATTTTCCTTTCTTCCTTCCCCACAAAATGGCTTAATAATTAAATCGATGTTTGGAGATTGGAGACGAGGGGTTTCTAACTGATTTTACGTGCCTGGTGATGAATTTAACCTGAAAATCAAAATAATAAAAATATAATCCATAATCCAACAAGCAGCTTGCATGCTTCACGGAAAACCCATCAGTACTCCTATTGATTTCAACAAGACTACTCAAATGCATAAAGATAATAATCTGCGCCTGTGCTGTTTGGTCAGGACTTCTGCCTTCTCAGTGGGTCTGAAGGTCTGACCATCTAATTTACCCCCAATTCGGTGGGATTTAGCAACTAACGTTCTGCAGATCTCATTGTATCCCAGGAGGGGAGGAGGGGGCTCTGCCGTCCCATGCCACCACCAAAAAGCCTGGTCTTTGAATATGCCCCGGGTACTCTTTATTTGAAAAGGAGCGATTGCATGTACATTTGCTGTTGAACTTTGATGCTGTTTTCTAGAAGATCGTGTGCGCTGTGCCCTCTTTAACATGGAAATGAGGGCTGGAAAAGCCTACCAAATTATCAAAGCCCACCTCACCAGAACAAGGTTGTGCTTTGTTAGTTTTGCTTTGCAGTACTCAGGCATAAAGTATCCATCTTCTTCCCTGGAAAGCCTTCCAAGATGGCACTGAATTCACTGTTAGGTTGAGAGTCAGGAAAAAATCCCTCCGTTTTTCATTTCTTCAGCTCCTTCTCGCTGCCATCGGCAATAGCACCCCATAGCAAACTAGACAATTCTTCTCTGTTCTTGATGTTAGCATGCATCAGATTACTGTAAACATTCTCTTGCTCCATTTTAGATATTGCCTTGCCAAGTTTTACATTCCTACATGTTTACAGCGATCTTTCCGTGCCCTTAATCACTTTTCCCCTCTTTAAATTGAACTCAGATTTGCTGGCATTTTGCAGGGGTTGACCTTCCCCGCTCCAGATGCAGCTTTTCATACAGATGCCATTCGGAGCAGGGTTACCAGACCTCTATGTTTCCCTTGGAAATAACCTTTTTTTCCCCCCATAAGAAATACTGTCTGTGCAGAATTGGAGGATTTTGTCTATTTGTCTGGGATTTTGAGACATCTGGAAGTCTGGGCAGCCAGTTAATGAGCATGTACTGATGAACTCTGCAGCACACAGCGAGTCCAGCCCATCCACAGAAATGCCAGACCTCTGCAGTTGCTCCGAAGCCACGTCCCGTGTGTCCAAAACAACGCGGAGGCCTCCACGGCATGCTTGATCGGCCGTCACGGAGGAGACCTGATACAACGGGGAGGCAGAGAGAGTTCACCCACAGCGCTCTATGTCCCGTGGCGCCTGTGGGTGTGCGTACAACTACTTTTAAAACAGAATTTCTGCCCTAGAAGTCCTTTACGAAAATGCGATGTTCCAATGTGGAAGTGAGCTAACCCTCCTCCTGATTTTAGAGTAGTGCACGCCCAGTAGTAGAAAAATGCTGTGCTAAAAACACTCTATATTTGCATCTGTAATGCTGCCTTCTGTACTAGCATTTCTCACTGCCGACTCTCGTCTCAGCTTCTTATTCTCCCGTGATCAATATTGTTTTCCTTGAATTAGCCAGTTTTTCATTAATGACATAATACCAACCAAAGAAGAAGGGAAAGTAGAGAGTATAACGATGACACAACTTTTTCTCCAGAAGGAAGAAGCATTACCCGGAATGTATCGAGGAAATATAATTAGAGGTGATGGAGGAAAATAAGGGAAGGAAGATTTCCTTACAGGGAGGTTTTAAGTAGAGTCTGGCAATGATCTTCCAAAGGAAGTAGTGGAAGTCTGGTCACTTAAATCAATTAAAACTAACCAGAGCATCGCACTCCACAGGACTCAGTAAGGAGAAAAGCAATGTCGGACTAAACTAAAATAGATTTCACATGCTTATTTTCTGCAGGGCTGCTGTGTGTATTTTGCCGGTAAATTCAATATGGCTAATGCTGATTAACAACTCTCTTGACGATGATTATATCACTGCATTGTTTCCAGCCCGTTCCTCGGTATCATAAACTCATGAGGGAATGGGCATAGGAAACACACCCCCAGGCTCGGCTAGCTCAATCTGAAAGACAAGCAGCAGAAAAAGGGCTGGAGAACTTTCTTTCATCTTAGCAGTGGTCAGGCTTGTTATCACCACAGTCTGAATTGAGGTAGACCTCCATACCACATGCTTAGCATGGTGTACCTGTGGCAGCACAGCAGGGGCAGGAGCTGCACATGGACCCCCGATGCTTGATCTCTCGAATTGCTGTAGAGCAAGAAGATGTGCCAGATGGCTTAGGTAGGGCTGCAGTACCCATGTCCTCTGTGCACTAGCTGTGCAGAAGGGTTTTAATGCATGCAAGACCAGCTGGGGACAGGAATGAGACAAAATAAAATGATTCCTCCTTAGACGTGGTGGGGTGTTTGGCACATCTCCAGTACACAAGAGAAGTCCTCTTCTGGCCTGCCTTGAAAGATAAGGAAAAGCAAGCCTCCGACAAGATGAGATCTTTGCTTTGCTCTTCTTGTCTGTGTGGGCATGGTTGTTTTGTATGTACGTTTTACCTTTTCTCTGCCTGGTTTTCTTGTTTTCAATTTAAACAATAGAAATGGGTAGAAATTGGAATAAGGCAAATGATTGGAGGGCAAGGAAGCACTGACTTGGCATATAAGCTTGGACAAGGTGCCCAGTGGAGGTTCCCACAAATTGACCTGCCTACTTAAACATTAATTTATATGGAAAATAAGGTCTGAAAGCAAACAAATCTTAGACATATGGCATCTTATTTACAGTAGGGGGGAAAAAATAAACTGAGATTGTTGCTGGCATGTGTTTTACCCACCCAGCAAAGGTCTCTCTCATATGTAAATGGAGACTGTTATATCAGAGAAATTATCTGTTTCCTTCTACAAGACAGATCAACTTGGTTTCAGTAACTGTTTTCACAGGGATGCATCAGTCAGGTCAAATCATTTCAAAAGACTGTTCTTACCTCTTCCTACAGAAATGTGTGTGTGATGGTAATACACGCGGCTTCGAAGCCTTTTCTTTCCCAGCGTGGGGTGCTCATAGCCATGCTCCAGCGCCTCGATTTCAGCCTTCCTGCCAGAATGCGTCAGATGCGGGCTGTCCCAAAGCTGATGGGGCTGAGGCAGGGGACCCGCCATGGGAGCCCAATCAGTATTTAGAGAACTTCAGGCAACAGAGGTTGCGCTGGCTTTCACACTTGGCGACAAGCTTTGCATCCATTTGTTACCAAAGTTATTGTTTGTGCAGTTTCAAGCATTTGCATTTGAGAGATTCCTCCTGGAGGGCAATGACAAGCACCGGGTGCTGGAAAAGAAACTTTCCCCCTCTGAATCTGAAGATTGTGAGAGCGAGGAAAGGTGTGTCACTGGGTAAGACCTTGTGACGAAGCCAAGGCACAGGTTTGACCAGCGTTTTCATCATCCTTCACTTAAGGCATCTGCTGGGCATCGTGAGGAGCCCACAGTGCGGTCTCGGGCTCTGCTTCCGATACATCCAGCGCAGAACAGCTGTAGCAGCTGTCTTGCTTGCTGTCTGTTATCACAGGGGTTTATTGGGAGAGAAAACCTGAGTCAGCGTGGGAGACAGCCTTGCTGTGGGCTGGAATGAGTCAGCCCAAGGCTCTGCAGCATGCCTGCGCTGGGGCGGCGGACAGGCAGGTGAAACCCTGGGCCAGCACAGAAAATTATTTTGATTTGCTTTCCAGTCATTCCACCTAGTGGCCAAGTGACACAACTGCCAGGAGAGCTGGATTTGCGCTCGGGAGTCCCTCCTCATCAAAAGGGACTCAAAAAGCCCAAACGGTATTTATGGCTGCTCCTACAGACCTACGCTGCTGTGGAGCTTGCAAGATGTGTAGGAACATGTACGCCCCCACACTGCAGATCTTATCAAAGAGAAACATCGGCCTGCAAGTAGCTCATTAAGTTCTGGAGCAATTTTGTTAATCATGCTGCATAGATAAAATGCAGATAGGCCTTTAGTGAGCTGATAATCTAACAAATAGGCAGAAAGTGTAACACTGATAAAGCAGAGATCGGTTTATTAGCCAGCTGTAAATCTAGGCAATTCTGTACCAGAGGCATATTGTAAAGCAGGAATGTGCAAGTGTGTAAGTACGTGCATGAAAAATGCACTGTTTCTTAAAATAGCAGATACAGCAGTAATATTATGTATGGAAAAGCTATTGGGAGCAATTTTAGAGGTGTTTTAAAATATTTTTCTCTCCATCAAAGTCTGCACTGGTTGTGGTATCTTCATAATCCAGCATTACAAGTGCAGATCTATGAATAACAAAGGCTTGTTTCTGGAAGTCATGATTTTCCATAAAAATCTGTGAGCTCTGCCACTGGTCCTGAGGCAGTGTGGGGAATTTACAGGCTTTTCACTGGAATGAACCAAATTATTCACTCAGATTTATGCTAATCATGAATAAGACCATCACAAATTCATGGCCTGATGTCTCACCGACCTCTTGAGCAGCTTCTTGCTGAGTGGCGTTAATTCAATTGGAAGGACAGGGAAAAGCAGCTCACCTTCAGGGTATCCCATATCTACTGGAAAGGTTATACTTCTGAGGAGCTGGGAAATGTGAGTTTGAATCCCCATGGCCTGGGGAAAGGACCTGGTCTTCTACTTTCTAGGTCCCTCTTCTGATCTTTAGGCCATTTTTTTTTTAAAGAAGAAACTGAGCTGGGAATACCTACCGGAGACAGCTACAGCCAGAAGGAGATTGCAGACTGTACATCCCAGCCTCACAGAGGTGTGCAGGTGTTTGGGTGCTCTGAGTCCCATCTAGATTATTTTCCTTGGTATGCAAAGCACAGGGAACTCAGATTTGTGTATGCCACTTGCAAGCAAGGCAAAAAGGTGTCTTGGTGAACTGAGACTGAAGTGACTTGCCAGGGTCATGTAGAAGGTGTTTGGTGCAGCAGGAAATTGAGTTGTGGTCTCACAAGTCTCAACTTGGTGGCCAAACCACTGAATCTGCTTCTTGTGGAGAAACCGTTATCCTTGATGGTGAGCCCTGGTTTGGAAGCAGCCCCTCGCTGCTTCATGAGGAATAGAGTTTTTCCAATACCTTTGTTGCCTGCCCATTGCAGGGAGGAAATGCAACAGAAGTTAGTGCCAGTGCATTTTTGGTCAAAAAATAGACCACGCATATAGTTTACCATGTGGCTTAGCAAGTTATTTGATAGTTATATGTGAAGATATCACTGTAAAAAATTGGGGGAGAGGAAGTGTGTATTTTTTAATATATGATATGCGACTGTAAAGTATAGCATAGGTGGTATGATGGACAAGTAGTGGTGCATAACTCAGTCCTGGAACAGTTCTTTGGAGATCACTCTCCTGGAAACAGTTGTTACTCTTTCTACAAAGAAAACGGTGGAAAATTACGTACTGAGGTGGGACTTGGAGTGATTTGTATCACTTGAACAATGAATATGGATTTCTTTTCTGTTAGCTGTGCCTTAGACTCACAAAAATCAGGAACAATATTAGGAGAATAATCTTCTCCTTCTCCTGGGATGGAGAAAAGACCTGTGCAGTCATTAATTACCTATTATTTATTCAGCAATGGCTTGCAAAAGTATGAGAAGAAAAAAAGGAATCAGTTTGCTCTTGAAAGAATCAGAAAGATATTTTCTGTTGAATTTTTCTATGATATTAAATGTTTCCTTCCCAAAACACTTTTTGTATCTGAGGTATCTTAAGCTTGAAACCAGTGTTCACCAGAGCTTCCATTGTGGCAGAAGAATCAAATTTGAATTGGTACTTTTGGGGTGGTGGGCTGCATCACAGTTAAAATAAGATCCATCCAAGAATTTGCAGCGTCCATACCAGTCTGGTTTTTCAGTCTTTTCTTTCAGCAGAGATTTCAAGATACTTTCGTAGGTTTCAAGATATTTGGGAAAAATAATGCTCAGCTCAACCTGCACAATGATGTACAGGAGGAACATAAAGGGAGCAATGCTAGTTGCTGGATGTAGCATCACTGCTGACCTGATAGACGAATAACTAGTACTGAGCAGTATTTATTTGTGGATGCTAGATCGGTTAGGTTATCTAACTGCACGATGAAGGACTTGGGTTGATAGCAAGAGCTGATGGTAACGCTGGCAATTTCTTTCTCTTTTTTTGCAGGTCACTGTCAGGGGATTTGGTCCATTGTTACAGTTTGCCTACACTGCTAAGCTGTTACTCAGCAGGGAAAACATCCAGGAGGTCATCCACTGCGCTGAATTCCTGCGCATGCACAACCTGGAGGACTCCTGCTTCAGCTTCCTTCAGACGCAACTGCTGAACAACGAAGATGGCCTGTTCCTGTGCAAAAAAGATACCACCTGTCAGCGCATGCACGATGAGGAGAACTCGGATGGAGACGAGGAGGAGACGATGGAATCGGAGACGTCAAAAATATCTTGCCCAAGAGAGAGGATGCACCAAGAGCCCTTCAATTTTGAAACCACTGTTGCTGGAGCAGACAAAGGCGAGGGTATGCTGCCTGACTCTGACATGCTGAGAGATAGCAAGGACAATTTGGACAAAGATGCGGTAACACGGTACCCTAGATACAAGAAATACCAGCTTGCTTGTACCAAGAATGTCTACAACACATCACACATCAGTACCTCAGGTTTTGCAAGCACATTCAGTGAAGAGAGCTCTGGAAATGGCCTCAAATCAGGACTTGCTATGGGGCAGATAAAAAGCGAGCCTCAGAATGAAGAGAACGATGAAGAAAGCATCACACTTTGCCTGTCTGGAGATGAACCTGACATCAGGGATAAAGAAGGGGATGTTGAAATGGACAGGAAGCAGCCAAGCCCCACTTGCATCGACAGGCCAAAAAGTGGGTCCTCTCCTTCTTGCTTGCGGTCTTTCTTCAACAGAACAAAAAGCATAGATTTGGTTGGCTTCCCCAGCACTTCCCAACAGCACTTTGGCAGGAGTCCAGCATGCCCTTTTGAAAAAGGGACAACTCAGGGTGACCACAAAACTGATTACATCCCTTTCACGGGGAACTATGGACAGTCCCATGCCATGCAGAAGGATGCTTCCAACTTCACAGTGGGATCACCACTCAGGGGGCCCGGCTTTGAAACTCTCTGTAAGCAAGAAGGGGAACTGGACAGGAGGAGTGTTATATTCTCTTCAAACGCTTGTGACCAAGTAAACACTTCGGTGCATTCATATTCTGGTGTGAGCAGCTTGGACAAAGACCTCACTGAGACTGTGCCAAAGGGTCTGTGGGCTGGCGGTAGCCAGTCTCTCCCCAGCTCTCAGACCTATTCGCACAGCGGACTGACAGCTGATCACTTGCCGGGAAGGATGCGGCCGAACACCAGCTGTCCGGTGCCAATTAAAGTTTGCCCTCGCTCTCCTCCTTTGGAAACCAGAACCAGGACCTCCAGCTCGTGCTCTTCCTACTCGTACGCAGAGGACGGCAGCGGCGGCTCTCCCTGCAGTCTGCGTCTTTGCGAGCTCTCCTCTTCCCCTTGCTCCCAAGGCCCCCGATTCCTGGCACCCGAGCACCAGGAGCCCGGTGTGGTGGGGGATGGATTGTACAACCCAGTCCGAGCCCAGATTAAATGTGAGCCATCCTATGGAACAAACTCCAGCGATGAGTCTGGGTCATTCTCAGAAGCAGACAGTGAATCATGTCCTGTGCAAGAGAGAGGGCATGAGGTAGGGATTTAAGATAAGTACATATGTTGCAGTCATTGTGACCCAATTAATCGCTCCTTGATTCTCTCGAATGACTTGGCATTTCCCCAGTATTTTCTTTGTTTATAGAGGCAAAGAGTAACTTCTATTTATTCCCTCATCAGCTGAGTGTGCATGGTTGAATTCACATAACTAGGTCTGCTTGACCTCCAAGGTGTTTGGTGCTTATCAGAATTTGGGTATGGGGCAATAGCAAACTGCTGAATGATGAAAGCGCGTCGATGTGCTTATAGGAGTCAGCTAGCGGTGTCCTGGCCTCCTCCCTCCCTCGCCCACGGTACAAAGCACCGTTCCTCATCCTTAGTTTGCCGAGGTGGTTCCAGCTCCACTTGTTGTTGCCGCTGATGTATTTGAGCACCCTCAAGCCATGCCTTTGCTGGCACCAAGGGTCAGGCAGCCTCCACCGAGAGCCCTTGCTGCATATCGCTAACAGCCGGAGCAGGGGAGGCAGACAGAGTGGGAGGAGAAAAAGGTGTGAAATGACTTGAAGAGTTGCATAGCTGCCCACCCTTAGCTGCGGGAATGGTGTTCAAGTCATCTTCCCTCTTTCTCTGTGTGTGTGTGTGTGTGTGTGTGTTTGTGTCTCTCGCATATGCAGGTAATGGGTTTTGCCTCCTCTAAGTGACAACTGAGATGATGTTTTCTTCCTGTGACCACACTATGTTTGGTGGCGAGCTCTAGCAGCTGTTGCATAAATGGTCTCAAAGAGAAGTTACCCTTTCATTTCCAGGACTGTTAGGGGTCAGGGACTGGAGAGTAAGCTGTGAATTGTGGCGCAGCTCTCCCGTGAGAGGGAGGAGAAAGAGGGCCCCCTTTAAAACTAGAGATGGGCTAGCTGGAGATGCTGCAGTGGTAACTGGCTAACCATGATCAAATAGACTGTATGAAGTCACTAGTTTGAGGGAAGACCTAAATCATGGAGAAGCCCTGTGGAGCCCAGAAAGTGAAAAAAAAAAAAATTGGATGTTTTCATAGAGTTTCATTAGGAAACTGCATGACTTAGAGAGCATCTTGGTGAAATTGCGTATCTGGCTCCTCTAGTAGCACCAAACTGCTCCACTGAGAGCTTGTGCTTCAGTGTGGGGAGCAGCGAGTGCAAGTTTGGGGGGTTCACGTGCTGTGAGCACCCAGGGCAGAAACGACTGGGCTTAGTTGTAGGCTAGGGATGAAGAGTGAACTTTATTTTATCCCTCAATCCTTATTGCGGCCATGTCCCAGGCTCTGGAAGATATCTTCCAGACAAAAGTGGATGATTCCTTTAGTTGGGTGGTTTTCTGCATAGCTCTAAGGAAGAACTGAAGAGCCTGGGGAGCCTCTGCTGTCCTAATCCCTGTCATGCCCTACCTGTGTTTTCAAGAGGATGGTTCTTGTTTGTCCCCATGTCCAGAGCTGGGGACAACGCAGAAGGGCGAAGAGTCTCCTTGGAAGGCTGCCTGGGATACTGTGCATAGGACCTCATTCGGGAGGCCCTACAGCAGAACCATTCTGCTTGGCAAGGTTACCTGCTGAAGTCCTGCCTTTATGAGGGACGGAAGGGAGCAGCAGGGAGTGGGAGCATTGGATCTCCACCCACATGTGCTGCTTGCTCAGCAAGGGCTAATGCATGGCATGAGGCAGCAAAGAGGGCAGGAGGTTAGGCTTTTGAGGTTTGATGACTAATTAGCTGTCATAATTGGCTAATTGGGTGGAGATGCTGCAGCAGAAATGAGCCCAGAAGAGTCAAATGAGAAGAATATAGGGGGTTGTTGGTGGTTTCTCGAAAAAAGTGCGCGAAAGCGTGCAGGAAAGCATGGATGAGAGGAGGGACATTCACGAGAGGAGCGAGCGGGTGGGCTACGGAAGACCATCTCGGTGTGCCGCTGGCAACCAGGTGTGTCTGGCTCTTGGGCAGAGCTGGGAAGGGTTTGCTCCCCTCCAGGTTTTGCTGCTGGTTTTGTCCTGGGAAGTTTTTCAGCAATGTGCTGAGCAAGTTTTCTCCCTGGGACTGCTGAGAAGGCCCTTTTTTTTTTTTTCCCCCAGGTCATTTTGATTAGGACTGCTAAAAACGTGGTGAGGAAATTAATGCTTCATGGGGTCGCACTGCACTACCCTGAACAAGCGAAGGGTAAACAGATCACACCAGTGCTTCAGTACAGATTTTGTCTGGAAAATTAATTGTTACCAATACAAGAAAGGACATTGCAGCCTCCTTAAACAATGTTTTATTTATACTGCAACTTGAGGTGTGTATCCTGCAGTCCTGCAAGATTCACTGCTGTGGAAGCCTCAGTGAAGGATACGTTAAACCAGGCCAGTAGAAAATATCTAATGGCAGCAGGAAGTTCTTGTATAAGTCGCTCTACCTACTTTTAGCAGTTTGGCTGCTATTAAAACCACAGCAGAGCAGTTTGAAATGGACTGCTTTCTGGCCTTCGCCTCCCCTTAAGCTGTATGGGAATCTTTGTCCATTCCCGAAATTGTCAGTTTGCCCTTTTGCTTTCCTGATGACTTCCCAGGCAGGTCCCTCGCCCCCTGTCGTATCAGATCACACAGTGTTTGCTGGGCTTCTCTTCAAAAAGCACCTGATAAGATAGCTGGGGGCAACACACAGGCACTCACCCTCTGGAGAAAGCCGCGCAGGCTCTTCCACTGTGGATGGGCTTTCATTTGGGTGGCACGGCCTGATGGGAATAAGCCTAATGGACTCTGACCCTTGGTTATCTGCTCGGTTCCCCTGGAATTTGGACCTTGTTGGTCTTGCTTGATTTGGGTCCCCGAGTGCTGTCAGTGCCAGAATTAATGTCACAAAACATCATTTGCCAGCGTATCGATTGTGTGAGAAGTAGGTGAAAGGTTTCTTCTCTCTGCTTTTTTAGGGCACTCTGCGTTCTTGCAGAAGGTTGCCGTTCGGGAGCACATGCCCAAGTTGTTCGGTGCTAGGGCTCGGCATGAGTGCTGCGTGGGTGAAGGTGACCCCACTTTGCGGTCAGCCCCCCTGTCCCATACAGGGGTGCCAACTGCAGTCACGAGTGTCAGAGGAGGTGGCGATCCCCATAACACCACTGGTGAATTCTCTCTGGGATGTTTTTGCCTTTTGTTTTCCTTCCTGTTAAGGGAGCCACCCAGAGTCTTCTGAGATTTCCCTTTCTTATAAGGCTTCATGATAGAAGCAACAAGTGCAATGTGGGGTATCCCGATGTTACGGAGTTGCAGGAACAGGACCATTACTTGATCTGCTGGGACTTTACAGAAGCATTTAACAATTTGTGTTGCTGTTTTCACCCAGCTCCCTCAGGCCTCCACAGGTTGTTAAAAATCAATTATTGGAATATAATACTAGAGAGAAGACTTACACTCGGTGCTTGCAGGCAGGTTCTGACAATCCTGCTTAAAATAGCAACAACAAAACAATAAGCCCTGAAATAATGAATTGTTGAGAAGGAAGTAGTCTGTCAATCTGTTAACCTACTTAGAACAGAAACTTCAGCACTACCTACTTTTCTTGATACTCATTTTCTTCAGCAAGTATCTATGGGGTTTTTTTCTGCTAGAAAACTTGTAAAAAATATTGTACTGCCAAACCAGTTAAAAAGAAATCTCAGCTCAGTCTAATTTGATGAATGAGTTTTCTTAGCAAAAAGAACAAACAAGAGTAGAAGGAGGTAAGAGGTGGAGTTTTCCAAGAACTATTACTATCTAGAGAGTTGCATTCAATGTGTCTTTCACTTGTATTTCAAAAGAATTTCCCACCTGGGTCAGTGACTCACTTTTCAAAGGAAATTTTCATAAAGGCAGAGCTAATGCAATTGGACCGTTGAGGATATTGTAGGCAAATACCCTTCAGTGAGAGTCCAAAACCCTCCATGTTAAACAACAGGCAGCCACCCTTTCTCTGTTCGTCTGCTGATGCTTAGCAAAGTCAGAGCCCCAGTAAAAGGGGGTAAACCAAAGTTGCCCTACCAGAAATCTGCTGGAGCTGTGCTGAGTTACCTAAGCTGAGTCTTCTTCACTGCTTAATTTTTCTACTCAGTGAAAAGTGTTACATAGAAAGAAGGACAAACAAGGAAAATGCATGTTAAGGTGGTAACTTGCTTTTGTATATAGCTCCTCCCCAGAATTTGGTGATCGGTCACCTCAGCTTTCCCAATATTACTAGGTTTATAAATCTGAAAATGAGAAAGTTATCTGTACGTTCTTCTCTGATGGGTGTTCTCCTGACCAGGATCCTTGGCAGCACCAGCAGAGGAATTGTGTTTGGCAACATCTGATTAAGTGGAGTCTTGTCAAACATTGGTCTTGCAAGATAAACTTCATGGCAGTTTTGTCTTCTTTCCTCTCTTCAGTAGGAGTGGTACCCATACTCGTAGCAGAGAATTACTGGATTACAACAGTAAGAGTTTTCCCTTACAAGCTTGAAGTTTCAGGAAGGTCCTTTTAAACACTGTATTATTTCATTGCAGCATACAGTCAATTCTGTTATGCCCTAAGCTGAAGCCCCTGTTGGAGCTCTTGAAGGACTCTTTCCGGTTCTTGTATTTTTTCTGCAAAGGCAGGTTTTTCAGAGAAATACTGCACTTTATGCCCCCTCGTTTCACTGCCTGATCTGCCCTTCACAATTGCACCTATGGCTTCTGTCGGGGTCTCTGTGCTATGCCTGTTCACAGAAAAGCCTGTTGAGAGGCAGGAGTACTGTATTGTCATGCCCTTTGTAGGGCTCGAAGCTGGGGAGACTGCCAGCAGTGAATGGGAAGAGGTCAGCCCAACATTTTAAGCACCAGTGGTGTGTGATCTGAATACAAGTCCAAGCCACGGGCTAAAGGATGAGAACTCTGTCCACATCTCCTGATTGTTGGGTTAAAGCCCTCAGCCATGGGACCAGCCCCTTCCCCCAGTTTTCTGAGGCAGGCGGCAAATCAAAAGGTTACTTCGGCTGTCTCCACTGAGAGCACAGCAGTGCCCTCTCAGGCAGCATTTGCTGACCCAAACACCTCTCATGACCCTCGGGAGGTGAGGCTGGAGTTGACATCAGGCAACTACACATCCATCAATTGTGTTGTGGCATATAGGCAGTTTGCAGTGGGACTTGCTCATCAAGCCCATTTCAGACCTGGTTTGTTGACACAATGGTAGGTCTTCGCTGCCTGGGCTTGCTGTTCTCCTCTTGCAGTCCTCTGCCATCTTGGTGTGGTTGACACCTGAAAAGAAGAGATGCTTTGAAGGCTTTACCTATCCCAGGAGACAGCAGAGTGAGGAAACTAGTGAGAGTGCATCCTGCCTGTCTTCTCTGTTACACAAAGTGTGGCCCATTGGCTTTATGCTCCTTAGATAGTGTGTGTCCAAGTTAAATCAGGTAGGTCCCTATTCTGTGGGACCACAAGCGGTGCCTGAAATAGTGTGTAGGCAATTGATCCCCTAACACAGGTGGACACACCTCAATTCCTGTCCTGGAATGAATTTCTTGCTCGGCATTGTGGAAGAAAGACTTGCATGCTAAGGAAGATACTAAGAAAAACAGCATTAATGTGTTGGGCTCCTCTATGCAAAGCAAATTGCTCCTTTCTAGATCAAAAAAACATTGATATGATTCAGCCCCTGTGCTAGATTGCCTGAGTGGGTCCTAAGAGCTTTACAAGCGCTGGGCAATTTTAAGTGTCAGAGGCTTTTAATATCTCTGGCTTTCAATTTAAAGACATTAAGGCAACAGTTTCATTTCTTACAACTCTGGAACAAATGACCAAGATTTTGAAGCCTTTATTAAGGTCAAGCTGGTACCTTGAATCATAGAATCATAGAATATCAGGTTGGGAGGGACCTCAAGGATCATCTGGTCCAACCCTTCTTGACAAAAGCATGGTCTAGACAAGATGGCCCAGCTCCCTGTCCAGGTGAATATTAAAAGTGTTCAACGATGGGGAATCCACCACCTTCCTGGGGAGATTATTCCAATGGCTGATTTTTCTCATTGTGAAAATTTTTCCTCTTGTGTCCAATTGGAATATCCCCAGGAGTAACTTGTACACATTACCCCTTGTCTTTTTCACGTGACTCCTTGTAAAAAGAGAGTTTCCATCTTCTTTGTAGCCATCCTTTACATAAAGGAACATGGTGATAAGGTCTCCCTTAAGCCTTCCATGCCCAATACATAATGATGACTTTTTCTTAGGGATAATATATCAATCTTTTTAGTTACTGTGATGTTAGGGTGGACTTGGGAAGTCCAGTGTCTTTGCTAGCACTTGGCAGCTCAAGGAACATGATGTTGAAATTTAGATATAAATAAAGAGTGGAAAAGTTAATGTTACTTAGGAGATGAGGAAATTCCCAACATTTGGCATTTATATTTTAATGTGAGTGAATACGGGGCCTTGGTCCTTTCTTTATTCCAGAGAAAAAGAGAAGGGGGAGAGCAGCAGCAGTAACTAGTACAGTACGTGAGTGGCACGGCAGTAACTGGCACATGATCCAAGCTGGCACTAACTAGTGAAGCTTGAAGGAATTAATTGGTTGTACATGGGCCTTTCATGTGCTGAGTCAATGGCTGTCCCTGTCTGTCTAGATCACTGCTGTTACTTAGCCACTCGAAGCATTGACATTTACACTGGCGTCCTAATGCTGATACAGGGGGGAAATTGCTGCAAAATCATAAACAAGTTTTCTTTTTCACCGGGGTGGGTTGGCTGTCCTCTCAGGGGTGCATCAGCCGGAGCCAGGAGCAACAGAGGCTGCAGCGGTGGTGGAAAGTGCTGGTTTATTTGTCGCAGGGTGGAAACAGAGCCTCTGCTGTTGTTATAAAAATGCAGGGAAAGAGTGATTGTGCTGATAGGGAAGATTTTAGAGCTCTGTGAGGTTCACTCTGGCTGGAGTAACTCCTGGGAAGGGGAGGGATCCAGCTTACATTTCTAATTTGAAATAGTCCAAACCAAGGAGTACACAGTCATTTCCCGTATAAAATTCATAGTTAATAAAAAGAAAAGTTCACGAGAAAACATACTTGCTCGGTTTTTCTTACACATCTTAGAAAAGATTGACTGTCCTTTTTTCAGACACCTCAACTAAGGTTTCTTTCACCTACCTTAGATACTGTAAGATGCAGCATCTTTCCTAAGTCTCATCTCCGCGCCTTCTGCAGCCAGGAGGAAAGAAAAGCCACGCGGGATGCGCTCCCATCCGAAGACCTCTCTGTCCCCGATGCCAGCAGCAGGGACCTGGGCGGTAGCTAGTCCCAACCCATCATTTCAGACGGCTCTGAGTGGGTCAGACGAATCCCACCCGTGGCACAGTCGTCAGCTCTTAGAAATAGACTTAACCGCTCTGTTGTGATAAATACCAGCTGAGAGCCTTGCCCTGTGCCCGTGTAAAACACCATTAGCCTCTCACTGCAGCAAAACCCCGGCGCAGTTATTCACTGTGTCCATGCCAAAGGCTTGCTGGGGTGGGTTGTATTTTTTTTTTGCAGTTGACAGCTAATTGCGGAGAGGGAGACAGGCAATAAAAATGCTGTGAATGGTGAAGGAAATTAGTCTGACTCACTTCCACTCTCCCTTTCACGTTTTTAATCCCGCGCAGTGCTGCCTATGACAGGAGTGGGATTATGCTGGGCTTACTGATAGCAGTCTCTGGCCTGCTGTGTAGATGGTTTTATTTTCAGCCCGTTATTTTTTTTTATGAATCTGTTTCTATTTATTTTCCCATTTCCCTTCAGCGACTTCTACCTGACAGATTTAAGTTGCTTCCCTTTCATTCCCATTCCAGCTGCAAGCACATCTCCTCCTTGCAAGTAAATATGTTTTGAAAGGGAGAGGGAGGGAGAAATAAAGTTAACATTGCTTTCCGCTTCGGACTTCAGAAAATAAGGAAAAACTGGGAAGGTGAAAGGACTGTTTTTGCAGTGAAACTGTCGTGTCTTTCAGAGGAAAGCACAGGCTGTTTTCATTTTCAGACCCTGGTTGAAGCTTGAGAGAAAAGCAGGTGACACCGAGTTTATGTTGACCGTCCAAAGGCTAGGGAGGGGAAATCAAACAGGTTTTATGTCACTAGTTAGCAGTCTGTAGACAAGGTAGTCCACATCACTGTGCCTAAGGTCAGCCTTTGTGTGCACAAGGAAGAATTTGAGGGGATTGGGCCAATGTTTGCTGTTTCGTGCTGGTTTAAATTGACCTGTCAAGTAGCGTGTTATGAAGCGGTGCCTGGGCACATGGGGCAATGTTCAGGGCATGAAACCATCTGAAAGGATGCAATGGGTGCTTGCACTGAATTTCATGTGGCCCAGAGATGTGCAGAGCAATGATAAAAGAGCACAAGAAAATACAAGCTCATAAACAAGGCGAGGAGCTGGTTATCGGCAGGTCCGGCTGCCTGGGGAGGGTTCATGACTGTCAGTGCCACGGGCCACCACTCTGTGTTTGTGTACATGTGTCCTCAGCAAACTGTTCTGCATGAACAAACTCAGCTCTCTGATGAAAATAACATTTCTAAGCTGTGCTGTTATTTTCTCCAGATAATTAAAGGGCACCATTCGAAGATGATAACCATGTTTTAAATATCAAAGAAACCTCTTCCACCCATATCTTTTGCTTGGCTGGAGCAACTTAAGTTATATCTTCTTTGGTAGCCTGCAAGCAGAATGCGCTCCTTGTTCCGGAGGTTGGATTGTACCAAATGGGGACAGAAATGTAAATATTTACTGCCATCTTTTGGGCAGTGTGGGTATGACTCAAAAAAAGAAAGGGGGTCAACGAAGTTACTCCATTGTCATCTCCTTCAGCTTTGTCAAGTGATTCGTATTTGACCACCAAATGCAGCAATCCACCAAGGAACAGTATTTTTTTGATATTCATGTTATCGGTCTCAAGCTACAAGCGAAGCAAGGCTTGTAGGGAGAGGTGCTCACTTTGAGCAAGCTGATAGGTTTGGGGGAAAAAAGCTAACAGAACTCTTTGAGCACATCCGCCATTCTCCAGGTTTTGAGACAGTGTGTGTTTGTCGCTCCAAGCTGTCGGGAGCTTTGTGTTTTGCTTTGTTTTAATGGATAATCAGTAGGAGTTGGAGACATGGTTGGAATTCCTGAAGTCAGAACCTGGAGATAGTGTCGCGTGGTCTACAGTCAAAATGGGATGGCAATTCGTGGCCTGAAGGCAAAGTGTTTTACTGCAAGTAACTCAGGTTTTAGACTGTTGGGGTTTTTTTCAAGAAATACAACTTTTTCAAGAAATGCATTTCAATCTACAAAAATATAGAATGTCAGCAAGTATTGGTTTGTTTCATAATGCATATATTTTAACAGGGTAGGATATGTTGTATCACACTCCTCCTGACCCTTTCTTCTTATATGGTGTACTGCTCAGCTGAAATGCTGATTAGGCAGCCTTTCCTAATTGCAATATGGTATTTTTCATCCACTTGAGGTGTCAGGTTGCGTTTTTAACCTCACACCTAATCAAACTTTCCGTCCTGCAGGCTGTGCAGAGACAGGTTTCCTGCTGCGGTAATAGCCCATTCCTTGAAATTAGTTTGAAATTAATAGCAGCGAGGTACTTCACTGCTTCCAAAAGGCTGTGTCTCTTAGTGGATGGAGCCTTCTTTTAATGCAAGATCTGTTATTAGAGCTTTTAGAAAGATTAACTTTTTACCTAGGATTCACCTATATTGCTGATTTCAGTACAATTATCATCTGATTCTTACCAGCTGGACCTCCACAATGTATCACAAGGGAGTTTTAAAAACTTGCTGAATGTAAAACTTGATGTGTTGTTTATTTAGAGGGCGGCAGCATAGCTAATGGTCCTTCCGCTCACTGTTGTTCGGCTTGCATTCAGCAAGCAAAATATGACTCTCTGCTTTTGTCTTGTATTTGTTTGTTTTAGGTGAAACTTCCTTTTCCTGTTGATCAAATCACAGATCTTCCAAGGAATGATTTCCAGATGATGATAAAGATGCACAAGCTAACCTCAGAGCAGCTCGAGTTCATCCACGACGTTCGCCGGCGCAGCAAGAACCGAATTGCAGCTCAGCGCTGCCGCAAGAGGAAACTGGACTGTATTCAGAACCTAGAATGTGAAATCCGCAAGTTGGTGAGTTCTGTGCTCTCGCCGCGGCCCCTCTCACCCTCACGCCACAGCTTGCAGGGCACCAACAGCAATTCCTGTCCAGAGTTTATTGGGTTCAGTCAGTTTATACGTAAGTAAGTGGAGCCACAAATATGAAAATTTAATATACAAAAATATATTTGTATGTGTGTGTATATAATGTATATGGAAAACACAAAATTCCAGTGGAATGAGGACTAGATATCTCTTTATTTTGATATCTCAAGAGCAGATTGTTGAATGAGTTGGAAGAGGAGGGAAGCCTGTATCACAGCTCCCTTCTTGCAGTTTAACTTACCCCCAGTACTTACAGTGCATCCGCAAAGGCATTTCCTCATCTGAGCCCCGTTTCCGTGTCTAACTGCCATAATAATCTGTTAGTCAGGGATTCATGGAGCCCTCAGAAGAGAAGGTAAGAAGAGACCTTCAGAGGTTGTCTGGTGCAAACAGTGGTGTGACAGGGCCAGCTTAACCTCTACACAGAGATTTTCTTTCTCTTTGGTGTGCTAGAAGGCGGCGCAGCGTTTTCAAGACGTTTCAGTTCACTATGCTTTTCCTTCAGCTCTTTCATCCACTGAGCAAATGGCAGAAGTGGCAAGGGAAGTGAAAAGCCAGGAATGTAAATATCCACACAAGTGGTCATCCCTTGACGTAGGTCATTGAGATGGCATGGGTATGGTCCTCCTTGCTTCTGTTGTCTTCTTCCATCTAACGCTCCTGGTGTGCTGTGGACTGAAATCATCATGGGATGACTCAAGGACTGTCTAACACAAAAGCCTGTTCCCACTCCACATGGGCACTGGCCTTCACGTCCCATGCACCACGTTCGGGTGGCAACTGTTGGTTTGCCCCAACCCTCCTTGACGTGCGTCTCTGGCAGAATCTGCTGCGGAGAGGAGAGCAAAGCATGCCCTGCTCACTGGCCAGAGCACACCTCGGGACAGGTCTCCTGTATGCCGAAGTGTCAGCGGACAGTGCTGCCACATTTTAATCTAAGAGAGTGAGGTAACTGAAGCAAGGCTAAATGGCTGCTCAGGAAATTCCTCTCTTTCAGTCATGGTATGCACACCTCAGGTGTGGTTTGGGTGGCTAAACACAAATGTCTACAATATAGTCACCTGCGCTGGAGCTAGTTGTCCTGGTTTCCTTTATAGTCAGTAAAGAGAAATAGATACCTGTCGAGTCTTATTTGTCTCATCCTGCAGCAGAGGAGGTGACGTACAGCCCAGAAGTGCCTGTTCCTCTCCATTGCTAAACAAGATCACCTGGAGAGCCATGTCAGATGTAGACATCTTAGCTATAGGCACCTTATCTGAAAAAACGCCCCTCCTTTGTGACAGTGTCCCTGTGGTCTGAGGGCCTTGCTCCTCTTCCTCTGCCATCCTTTGCCCATTGAGGAAGCAAGCTGGTACACAACGAAAAAAAGGCTTGAGACAAGGGTCACGGAGGAAGGCATGTCTACAGGGTGTCACTTGGTGAGAGAAATGCAACACTGGAACTTCAAAATGGGTTAACACTTCCTCATCTCTTTAAAAGTCCTAAAAGCTTTCTGAGATGTCAAAAATAATGTAGTAGTCCCAGTTCATCTGTTCCAAGAAGTGCGGGTGTGCAGCATGCAGGACTGGACAGTTTAATTTCATTATGCAGCGTAGAATTAGGAGTCCGGCATTAAACCCAGCCTTTGAATATCCAAGGGATTGAGTGGTAAATTAATTCATTCACATAGATAAAACAAAAGGAGCCGAAGCTGGTTTCCTTACTAAGATCTCTGTGTACCCAGCTTCCATTAAAATTAAAGGTTATTTGGAGGCTTTGATTTACATTTAAAACATGCTCAGTTGCAGGTTGAACTTGGTGGGTCTGGTGAGCATGGTACTTCTTGTTCTTGTCATAACAGGTTGCATGTTGAAAGTGGCCTCTAGTGTAGGCTTCGTTATGCTTCATTCTCTGCGCAAGCTGTAGCAAACGTAGTGTGAAAGAGGCAGGGATCTGCTGGAAGAAGCTGAGTTACCGTCATCTCACAAATGGCAGAAAGCCGCATGACTTTGGGTTACTCACTCACTGCCTGTGCCTGTCTGCTTCCCGTCTGTAACAGGGAGGTGATGCTGACCCCACAAGCTGGTTGGGAGGCTTAAATCATCAAGGCTTGCGAAGCCTTCAGATGCCGTGCTGCTGAAGCCCTGGGGGAAAAAAAAAAAAAGAAACAAAAATCAAAACATTGTTCAGAGTAGTGCTCCACTGATGCAAAACAAACAAAACATCAAAGATGAATAAAATAGTGAGCAACTGCTTACTGCACCGAGCGTAATCCACAGTACGTGTGGGCTGAGTCAGAGGTTCTGCAGGGTGAAAAAGCGGCTCCTCATCCAGGTTGTCAGGAGAAGCAGGTCCAGTCTTGGCTGCACATGCCCATCCCTCTACACTGAGCTGATGATGGGGAGGAGTACATGTCTCTCCTTCTCCAGAGCAGGTGACCAGGGGCAGCACTCTAAGGGCTGGACTAGCAGCAAGGAGGCTTCAGCTTGATACCTGTAGCCTTCACTTGAAAATTAATTTTGATTCATTGGCTTTACACAATCCTGTGACATTACCATCATTGTCTAACATAATCAACTGTGTATAAACAAAGTAAAGTTTTTAAGTCCCCTTCTCTCCCCATCACACACACATCTCAGGGAAATGAATGAAAGGCATATTAGTGACCACCATGCGGGCCTGATCCCTGCTGAATTTCAGGAATCAAAAACCCCTTGAGGTACAGGATTCTTCAAAAGTAATGTTGAAGTTTCTAGTCAGAAGCTGGACTTGAATATGTAGCAATATGTAGTGAGTGAGCCAACTAGGGAAGGCATCCCACGGCACCTGTTGCTTGCGAACAGAGAAGGACTTGTGGGTGCTGTGTTGGAGGCCGTCTTGGGCATAATGATCACAAAATGATAGTTTTCAGTTCTTGAAGTAAGGAGGGGGTCAGCAGAACCTGCTACCTTGGACTTCTAGAGGGCAGACTTTGGCCTATTTAGGAGACTGCTTGACAGGCTCCCCTGGGAGGCAGGCCTGAGGGCAAATGAATCCAGGAAGGCTGGACATTCTTCAAGAAGGAGATCCTAAAGGCACAGGAGTAGTCTGTCCCCATGTGCTAAAAGACAAGCCGACAGGGAAGATCAGCCTGTCTGAACAGAGAGCTTTGGTTGCAACTCAGGAAAAAAAGAAGAGTTTATGAACTTTGTAAGAAGGGGCAGGCAACTCAGGAGGACTACAGGGATGTTGTGATGTTACACGGGGAGAAAATTAGAAGGGCCAAAGCCCAACTAGAACTTAATCTGGCTACTGCCATAAAAGACAATAAAACATATTTCTGTAAATACATTAGCAACAAAAGGAGGGCTAAGGAAAGTCTTCATCCTTTATTGGATGTGGGGGGAAACATAGTGACAAAGGATGAGGAAAAGGCTGAGGTAATTAATGCCTTCTTTGCCTCAGTCTTTAGTAGTAAGACCAGTTGTTCTTGGGGTACCAAGCCCCCTGAGCTGGAAGACAGGAACGGGGAGCAGAATGAAGTCCCTATAATTGAAAGGGAAATGTTTAGCGACCTGCTACACCACTTAGACACAAACTTCTATGGGGCTGGATGGGATCCACCTACTGGATGGGATCTCACTACAAGAAAGACATTGAGGTGCTTGGGTATGTGCAGAGAAGGGCAACGAAGTTGGTGGGGGGTCTAGAGCACAAGTCTTATGAGGAGCGGCTGAGGGAGCTGGGGTTGTTTAGTCTGGAGAAAAGGAGGCTGAGGGGAGACCTTATCGCTCTCTACAACTACCTGAAAGGAGGCTGCAGCGAAGTGGGGGTCAGTCTCTTCTCCCAGGTAACAAGCAATAGGATGAGAGGGAGCGGCTTCAAGTTGCACCAGGGGAGGTTTAGGATGAATATTAGGAACAATTGCTTCATGGAAGGGGTTATCAAACATTGGAACAGGCTGCCCAGGGAAGTGGTTGAGTCATCATCCTTGGAGGTATTTAAAAGACATGTAT
This sequence comes from Fratercula arctica, assembly GCA_947846985.1. Taxonomy (NCBI): domain Eukaryota; kingdom Metazoa; phylum Chordata; class Aves; order Charadriiformes; family Alcidae; genus Fratercula; species Fratercula arctica. Next base: position 84,349,790 of record CANTUZ010000003.1, read on the forward strand.
ACGTGGCACTTAGGGACATGGTTTAGTGGTGGACTTGGTAGTGTTAGGTTTACGGTTGAACTCAATGATCTAAAAGGTCTTTTCCACCCTAAACAATTCTATGATTCTATGGGATCTGGTGCATCATTCTGAAAAAGGGCATTCATAAAAAAGACAATCACAAGGTGTGCAAAAATATAAAGCCGCAAAATTAAACTCATGCAATTTTCACTTTGCCTCTCAAGCACTCCTACCCTCTCCCTCATACACATGCTGTCCAAGCAGGTAGTCTGCTTCAAGATCTTACATTTTCTCTTAGGAGAACCAGCAGTGAAGCTCCAGGTGACTTCACACAATACTTGATCACTGGAAATTCCTTTGTCATCTTCTGTCCACTTTGTAACCAGTAATTTCCATCACGTAATGGTACGAGGGTTTAAGGGGTTTTCACTTGGCTGGCTCTTTTTTATGAGGAACCCCTTTCACCCCCTGTACTTACTTCCTATAAGTCACCTATCTTCTTGACACTGATGGTTTCACAGCAGACAGTGAGTGAAATGGTTGTATCGTCTGAGTTTGACAGGTAATTTTTTTTTTTGCCTGCCTTCCCTCACTCATCCATCTACCCACTCACATTCCCTTTTTTCCCTGCAAACTTGGAGCATATTCTCTTCCATAATTCATTATCTCAAGATGTACTTGAGCATCTGTTTATTTTTTTATTATTTTTATGCTTTCTTGATAGATTTATCAATATTTTAGCAGTTGGTTCTTTTCATGTGCGCTGCTCTCTTTCTCATTCGCACAGCTGTATGCTTCCAGTGCGGGCTTCGGACCCAGGGCAATACTATCAGCTGTCAACAACCACCCATAGCTGGATTCTCTGAGTTGTGGAGTTTTCACACCTCAGATGCCGAGGCAGCTTGGGTTTAGCAGTGTTACTAGGTGAGGTACACGGCTGTGCTGCTTTTGGGGCCAGCTCTGCTCTGAAAATAGCTCTGGTACTCTACAAAATCTCATCTACTCCCTCGAGCTGTGTGCCCACCTTCCTGGGACAGAAAGTTTACCCCACGGGGGGCTTGCCAGCCACTTGAGGTCTAAGCTGGAGATGTCTCCCACCACAGCACGTCGCGCACCACCCTGTGCTAGATAGGGCTGGGGGCCTTACTGGTGCTTTGTTGGATGCAGAACAACCTGAACTCCTTTTCCCAGTTTTTGAATCCTACATGAAAAAATAAGTCCCACCAGATTCTCTCGCTCTTCCTCCTCACTGGTACTGTCCTACCTCTCACCTGGCCCTCTCCTAGAGCAGCCCACTGACACAGTGACACCCCGAAAACACTTGAGCTAGGTGTTGGTAGGGGAGGAACGCATTGGGAGCCCAAGAAGCAGAGCCTGAGCAGAACAAAGGGGAAATGACATTGAGCTTGTTGAACTGAGCTTTAAGAAGCCCACCAACTTTCAGGGTTTTCACATACGTCTTCATAAAAATATCTTGATTAGGTCAAATCCAAAGCATTAAGCATCAGGACATAAGAAATTGAGCCAGGGTGCAGGCCACAGAGCAAACACTCAAATGCTCTCCTCTGAATAATGCACCTCTCAGTGGTAGCAAGGGTTCAGCTGGCGCACGGGCCAAAGCGGGTGCACCCACCAGAGAGTGAACTGAAGTTCTGCAATATATCCTCTCTTCGGGAACTAAACCCTGTTTTCTTGCTGTGTATATGGATAATTGCTTTTCTCCATCAAATTGTTTCTTTCACATTTTTTCCTCTCAGCCGTCAAGCAGCCTTGGTCTATAAAGGGAACTAACAGTCTCTTGGGAATAACCTGTGACTCTGTCCTCTTCCAGCTCAAGTGTTTTTCTCCAGATGTTTCCCGAACTGCAGTCCACACAGACCTCATGGTTGTCAAATACCTGCTATCTTTGTGACTTTTCCTCTGCCCACATAAAAACAACTGTGATATGTTGGTGTTCTTCTTTGGTACTGCTGCATATGTGCCCGGAGTGTGCCCTTCCTCAACCTAAGATGCCTTCTTTCTTTTTCAGGTGTGTGAGAAAGAGAAATTGCTCTCAGAAAGGAACCAGCTGAAAGCGAGCATGGGAGAATTGTTAGACAACTTCTCGTGTCTTTCCCAAGAAGTGTGTAGAGACATGCAGAGCCCGGAACAGATCCAAGCTCTCCACCGATACTGCCCTGTTCTCAGACCCATGGATCTACAGCCAGCCACCACCATCAGCCCCTCCCCAGCTGGCGTGGAGCAGAGCCTGGTGACCTCCCAGTGCGTCGGGGAAAGCATGCAGTGCTGCTCGGAGCAAGGCTCGGTGCAACTGGGAGCGCCCTGGCTGCCCAACAACATCTCAGAAAATTGTTCGGCCGCCGGGGGGTTGGATGGAGCCGACACAGGTACTTACCCCGAGAGAGAGCTTCCACCAGAGCAGAGCAGCCAAACGGTCACGGTAGACTTCTGTCAGGAAATGACTGATAAATGTACAACAGATGAGCAACCTAGGAAAGATTACACCTAGTGACTTGTAACCTTAATGTTACACCTGGTCAGGTGTTCTTCAGTCAGCCAGTGGCAATGTTCATTTGTTGTCTAGAAGAACGTATTTGGTGCACACTACAGTGGTCTTAGCAGCAATACTGTTTTTAAGTATTCCCTCCTCTCTACAAGCAGGAGTTCTCTTCACAATGGTGCTATCCCTTGCTCAGGCAGGGAACGAAGCAGTGGCAACACTGTCTGTTTTTGTATGTTGATTTCAATCTTAACAGGGATGGACATAACACCTCTGAGGACCCAACCGCAGCTTTTTTCTCAGTGGCCCATGTCACAAAACCCTAACTCAGGAATTTCCTCTGAATGTTCAATTTTTCATTGAAGACAGCTTCTTTACACATCAAAGTTTTATAGCTAAACTGTACATATTATATATAATATATATAAAATATATATATCCATATGCAAAAGTCCCTGCATGCCTCAATTTTTCTCATCCTACAAACTGGAAGCTTTCATTTCTATTGTATAAACAAGTTCCAACATTCCTTTTTGTCTTCGATGCTAGAGCTAGTTTGGTAACTTGTTACACGATAATTTTTTTTTTCTCGGTTCGCAGTTCAGCAATATCATTCGATTTGTACTTATTTATAAAATTTTAATGTTGGAAACTTATTTGAGATTTTATTATAGACAATTTTTTTGGCACAGCCATTTCGTGCCACTCGAGCAATGTGGAGTTATTTTATTTTCTTGCAGATACTGTACAGTAATGGTCAACTTTGCCACTTGCACTGAGTTTCTGGTCAAACCTCTTTTCATAAATGAAGTCGTGACTTCAGTATAACTTGAGTATATGGTTTTCTTTGCTTTATGGCTTAAAGAAAATAGAAAAGTTTTAGCTAATAGACAAACACTCAGGAGCTCATTATGTAGTAAAAACGGTCTTGCCAAATACTGAATTCACTATACAATTTGTAAAGAGAATCTGCTTGAATTATTTTTATATTCAGACTTCTTTCTGTTTCACAAACCAAGTTTAAGTGCTGTTAATGATGCTTTTGGATTCTTATAGGGGAAAGTATATTTCACTCTTTAGAGAAAAAAGTATTTGACAACTGGATCATCATACATTCCACGAAGTAAAGCAAACGGAGATCACATCAATACACTTGGCGGGGGGGGGGGGCTTTTTTCTCCAGCCCTGCTCTGCATCCTTTACTCGTGGAAGCAACTGCTGCTCCGGCTAGTCCCCAGAGCCTCACCTCAGCTGTCCTCAGACGTTACCTGTTTTCCTCACCAGACCCGAGTTGCAGAGGTGGGTCTGGTGAAGCCAGTGACCCTGCCTGCCTAGGCCGAGTTGCAGGATCAGACCCCTAGTTGTTGACTTTGGTTTCCTTACAGAAGTCGAGTTAGCACTGTATCCTCTAAGAGCATAACATACATCTGCCAACACTCGATTCGGTCGCTCACCCATCAAATTCTTGTGCTTCCAGGATCCTCTCTTCCTGCAGCATTGCCCTCAGCACAAACCGCAGCTAAAGGAGCGCTGTCTCGAAGGAGACTACTCAGTGAATTGGCTTAGTTGTAACTGTATTGGATTTGTACCTTAAGCGATGTTGACTCGTGTTATGACTGTGCGAGACAGCAGCTTTCCAAGCATAACATCTGTATGTACAGTGTAGACAGAAAAACATCCTCCTAATGCTTTTTTTAATTATTATTATTATTATTCTAAGTGTACTGAGTTTTTATTTTGTGGTTCTTTGCCCTACCTGTGCCAGGTTGCGTGGCTTTATCGACGACAACTGTCATGTGCTTTACTGGCTGATATTGTTTGTTCTCGCTGCAAAAAATGACCAGCTGTTCACACCTATTTAAAAAAAAAAAAAAAAAAAAGTGTGGGGAAGCAGCTTCTCAGAAGCACTAAGCGATAATGTGGTCTTCTGCGCTAACGTTTACACTAGAGGTGTGCGCTGGTGGTTTTTTTGAGGCACTCAGTAGATCAGCATCTTGACCCTGGAGGAGGAATCAGCTCCCTCTCTCCACTTCTTCCATCTTCAGACTGTGCTCATGGACCGTCGCCCACTCGCCACAAAGTCTTGCTTTTATCCTCTTCACCCAAACTATTGTAGCCAAGCTACCGAGGAGGAAATGCATATAGCATGTGCCATGTTTGTTGAAAATACTTTTTTTTCCCCGCATGTACAAAGAGAAACTAGTATATAATGTAGGAGAATATTTATGTTTAAGTATTAATCATTACTGTACAAAATCCTTACCTTTAAATGTTCAAAAATATACAAATGCCATAAACTCCTAGTTCACACGGTTGAAAAAGGGCGAGGAGTTGTCCTTTTTTTTTAAAAGAGCTTAACCTAAAAATATCTGACCCCCCTCCCAGCCATGTTTTACAGGTAACTGACTGAGAAGCTCTTTGGCAGCGGGGGGGGGGGGTGGGATTTGATTTTCCTTTTTGAATTCGTTGACGTTGCAAAGCAGTTTTGTGCTTCGCAGAGAAGTTTTGTTTCTATGAGACCATGGTGAAAGCTAGAATTTAAAACTAAATGTGAATCACATTATAGAGTCATAGCTACTTGGGGGCGGGGGGGGAGGGCTGGGGGCGGGCGGGAGGGAAGGGTCGACTGACACAGTATTTTAAAGATGTTTTTTCTGTTGCCTTTTTTTATTTTTAAGTGACCTCCTATATATATGAATAGATAGAATGTTTTATGAGTATAAAACCAAGTTTTAACTTGCTTCCTGACATGAAGATTTACTCTACTAACAACTCATGTGCAACTGGTACTCTTGACCTCATTCCAACGGTTTTAAAAAACCCACCCACACAACCCATTGCGCTGCAGCTCTTAGGTTTGACCTGGCTTCATACTGGTGCTGGGTCTCTTGATTTCCTCTACCTTGGGAACTGATATTTAAAACCACTGCTCAAATAAGTGTCTCTTCCTCAACCTTTCTCTCTTCTCTCTCTCTCTCTTTCTCTCCCCCGTGAGCTTTTCTGGATGTTTGATTTCATTCTTTCCCATTAGAAGTGGCTGATTTTGTGTCATTGCTTCCTATATTTACACGTATCATGGTTTTTCAGTGGGGTTTTTTTGGTGGTGGTGGTTGTTTTTTGTTTCTATTTTGTTGTGAGGGTTTTTTTGCTATTCCGAACCACGCGGCTCTCAAAGCGGTTACTGGGCTAATGTTAAAGGAAGACATTGGGAGAATTAGTTTCAGACCTGGACACCAGTTGACTTACCCAACCGTTCTTGTCTCGTGAGGTCAAAACAACGGATCACGAGAATACCATTGGAAATTAAAAAAAAAAAAAAACAAAAAAAAAAAAAACCAACTGACTGCAGTATTTATGAATTTTAAGAGTTTGCTCAGTGGTCACCATGATCTTAAGTAAGAATCTCTTTGCTTCTGTCAAAGAGGATACGTGCAGCATCGATCCTGTCGGGCGTTACCTGGGGATGGCGTGGTGAGACCCCGTCTCCCCGCTGGGCGCTGCCCCGCTCTCGTGGGCGTGCGAGTCCTGGAAGCTTTGTCCGGTCTGTTTCTAATCCTCCTTTTCCTTTACCATTGCTATACTTGTATCACCAGGAAACCTCATTTCATTTAGGCTTGTTATGCTTTGTCAGGTGAGTACTACACTATATAATGTGTTTGTTTCTCTGCGTTCTCTGGGGGTGCCTTGAACACAATTAAAGCTCATTGCAAGCTGATTCTGGAACAAAAAGGTAGTTTAAAAAAATAAAAAAAAAAAAAAAGGAAAAAATTTTAAAAAAAAAAAAAAAAACAAGAGAGAAAACAAAACAGAAAACAAGCAAAAATGTTGGCTGTGTTATCAGGAGATCCCGGTATTTATCACAGACTTCCTAACATGTGATGACTCAGGCGTCAGAGTTTGATGCTGCAGTATAAAACTATTATTTTATATATTGTACAAGTAATTTATTAAATGTCTTTCTAAGGGTATATGCTGCTTTTAAGATGCACTATATTTTTGGATCTAATCCTTGTATTATTATTTTTTTTCCCAAGGAAGTAAAATGTGCTGCAAAGGCAAGCCACAGTGATTAGTATGCTAACTGCTACTTCTCTTTAAAAAGGAGAGTGGGAACTAGATACGTAACTTTGCTAAATGGATTAACTGCTGCCAGAGAAATGATTCATGCTGATAGTGTGGTCGTTAATCTGGAGTCCCAACACTTCGTCAAGTCTGTATTCTAAAGAGCGCTTAAATAGAAGTTAAAATGCCTAGTTATATAGTCAGATTTTTTTAATATGTAACTTTATGATTGCCTAATAAATAGAACAAATCTGCATGCTGGAATCACTATAATCCTGTAACAAAATGAAAGCTGATCCACTAGGAGAAAGCACGGTGAAGCATTGCAATTCTAGAATCGGCACCTCGTCCTCGCTTATAATTCACTGCTGCGGTGGTGAAGAGAAAGAGAGGGGTGGGCTTGCAGAACAGAAGACCTGTAGTGAATTTTGCAGTGAGACGAAGTGAACGCTTGCCAGGTTTACACAAGCTCGCAGTTTGCTCCTCTTCACGTCCGCTACCATTGCAACGAGGAGCGCTGCTTTCATCTTTTTTTTTTTTTCTTCTGATCTGAGATGCGTTTGGAGATGCCGCCGGGTGAATGTTGTAGCCCGTGGCTGCAGGATTTTAAAAATCTCTATTTTAGGGCTGCCTAGAGAAGGTTTAGCTCAGTATGAGCAGTGGAGCTGATGGCCTTGCATAAGGAGGGGATCTGCTAAGTATGGAGCCGTTTATTTTTATCAGAAGTGAGGTGCAACTAAAACCATTAACATAAAGAACTTATGCTCTCTTTCCTGCTCGAAATTTTCTCAACAGATTTTGACTTCATTTCAGTTTTGTCTCTGCCAACACAGTCCAAGTTAATTTTATATCCATATATGTAATACATGTATGTATGTATACATACATCTATAATTCTAGTCAGAGTGTGTGTTTGTGTATTTTCCTGTTTATAATACATATATGTATATTTATAATACTCCTTGGAGTATTTCACAACTCAGGCATCAGATCTGATGCTGTAGAATACAATATATGTGTATATGCCTCTGTTCAAATACTGTGTGTATATTTAAAAGATCTATTGTTGGTGGTCTGTAGAATAATTATTCCCTTTACTCTCAAAATTGTAATGGCATTACTTGCAAAGACTAAGTGTACAGTATTTTCCTACACTCCACCAAGATAGGTATTATTTATATCGAAGTCAAATATTGATATGCATTTTAAGGTATTACTCAGATAACGTCGCCATTTTTGCAAATAAAATTGCTTTTTGGCAGGAAGGAATGCTAAAAATACCTTTTTATAAGGTCATTACCCCAACCAAACGACTGCTAAAAAGCCAGTTAGATGACTCCTGTTCTTGTACGAATTTTAGTGACTGTGGGCAGAGCCCTTCCCGTAGGTGAAAGTCACTGCGTGGTTCATGCAGTGCCAGTGTTGTCCCTTTTGGCTAATTAAGGGCATGCAGAAAGAAACTAGCGTCCTAAAATAGAAATGGCAACTGGCAGTGTTTGATTTCATTGATTGCTTAGAAGCAGAGACGGTCCCAGGCTACGAACCCACACAACCCCTTCCGTTTCGGAGGGAGCCGAGCGGGGACTGCAGTCGCCGGCCGGGCTCGTCCCTGCCACCGGAGGATCCCACCACCCTCGGGGCCGGGGGCAGAGGAGGGAGCAGCCACCCCGCGCCGGGGGCTGTGGCTGGGATCCTTTGCCCAGGCCGGCGTTACCCTGCGTTTGTGATGTACCTGAGAGAAACGTGCGTGGTTTCTGTCCCCTTCTCACTACTACGTTTGCTCTGCCTGAAGCTATCTGGATCCCTCAGACCGGCAGGAATGATACTAAACACTTTGGTGATATTCGATGCGTGGTTGTTTACTCGTAGTTCCAAGCATCACCTTTGATTTCAAGGGTGGGGATGCCCCAAGAGTTTGTTCCAGAACCAGTTGGTTACAAGTGCACCTCTTATATATGCCTTACAAACTTCAGAGGCCATATTCAAAACAGGGTTTTATCAGTGTATGCAAGGGGGTGCAACCCCTCTTCTCTTCCTCCCCAGGTCAAACAGTATGGACAGTTTTCACACATATCTACCTGTATAACCCTCTGTACCTCTCATAACTGGTCAATGACTGTAACAGGTTACATCAGGTGTTTTTTCTACATACTTTTTACACAAATTCTATGCGATTAATGTAACTTAATTCAATGCATCATTTTATTGTACTAGTTCTTAAGCTTGTCTTTATTTTTTTTCTAGGTGACTGTGGTTTCTTGTGATTTTTATTGTATAAATAAATGAGGTGGCTGTTGATGCTTACTCTCTGTTACTAAGAATTTTTACCTTTTTGGAAGAAAGCATTGCTATGAACTAATGAATTTAAAATGTCATTTACTCATTGTAAATACAGTATTGTGCAAAAAACAAAAATGAAAAAAAAACACCCGACCCTTTTCATTCATTTGAATTGCTAGTGTTAACTGAATTTTGTCTAGACACCATTTCTGTTGATGAAATAAAGACATATCATTATGTATTGTAAATTGACTCATCTTGACTCTGAAATTGATGTTGCAGTGCTCGGTTAACGTGCGGGTTGTGATTGAGACTCGGGAGGGTAGGTTGGATGTGTTTGATACTGCCCGGTGAAGCTCTGGACTGATGAGGAGACCTCCACTCACGTGGTCCCATTGCTAATTCACAAGTCGTCTTTGATCCAGGGATCCAGTTTTCTTTGATCTGCTGCAGGAACAGCCGAGGGTGTTTCATTGCAAAGATGAAATAAGTTGTTTTGGAAGATCAAATAAGCTGTATCTATACCCGTTCCCCTCATGCTTGACTTAAGGCAATTCTGCTAAGTCTTTGTTTTGGTCTTCTAAAGTGTCAGTGTACGTGTTGGGAGGCAAGGGGCGAGGTTGGGGATTGTTTCCCCTTTACAGAAAACCTGAGAGAAATTGAAAGAGGTTTCTGTAGAAAGAAAAGAAAAATAGCTGAAAATCTTAGTGTGTAACCCGGATACAGTAGTGTTCCTTTCTGAAGCGGGGACTTGTGCTGCGGACCATTAGCATCACTTAAACTGCAGAAGATCCAGAAAGGAAAGAAGGAATGATAACAGCCTTGGGTGCTATTCCCACAAGCAGGGCGTCTACCAGGGGGCATTTGCTCTCTGGGACTCCCAAACAGGTGGCAGCCACCTCTCTCCTTGGGTTGGACGCAACCCGAGAGCCTGCTCAACAGCTTGGCAGGAGGAAACCTGGGAAGGGGGAAGTGGAATGACTCTGGTCCACACACTTGCTGGGATGCTGCTGTGGGGATGGGGGAGGAGGGCAAGCTGCTAGAGTGAGGTCTCCAGGCTTTTTATCACCAGACAGGAGACCCTAGATTGTGTGCCCAGGCCACCACCCTTTGGGATACAAACTGCATCCTCCTCCATCTGCAGCAGTGACAGTTGCCTGCGATTTTTTCAATCTTAAAATTCTCGTGTAAGAAAACCAGAACTGTTGCTTTCCAGAGTTTCCCAGTTTTCTGAATCTTGCTGTTAAGCTTAGATGAAGAAAGCTTCCCACCCCCTCAAATCTGTCAGATGTAGCATCCACCGCATCTACACAGAGCCTGGCAGTAGAGAACATACTCTCGCAAAGCTGTTTCTCCATCCCCGATCAGTTGTTGCTGGCACTTAATGGACACCATCTTAAATATTTCCCTTTTTTTGCTCTAAAGTACTAAACAAATGCACAGGCAAACTGTCAACGAGTTTGTAGTGCGGCAGAATATGAATGTAAATCGTGTGCACTGGAGCAAAACCACTGTAATCTCAAGTAATCCTTATGCTCGACTCTTTTTTTTTTTTTTTCCCCCTGCTGTCTTGCTTTCTGCTAGCCTTGTCAAGTCATAGAGGATTTTTATGCTTGGAGAAACTGGCATAGCGAACAAGCTTGCTCCAAGCATCGCTTGCCGTTGAGGTGACAGCAAATGCGAGCTATGATAAGCTTGACAAATAAATCAGCTAAAAGCACGTGGCCAGAAACAGGGTCAGGGACAGTCAGAGCAAGGTGCTTTATTTTCCAGATACACAAGTGGAAGGACTGCTTTCTTGGGCCGCGTACGACCCAGAAATCCAACCCTCCTAGTAAAGGAGTCTGTCTTAGCAAACTGAAAATGAGCTCTTTTTGGCTCTGCTTGTCCTTCGGTTCCTCTATGTGAACTAATGAGACAGCGAAGGGAATCAGATTTTCATGCCCCTGAGGTGATACCTTGCAGATCTGCTTGAACAGAAAACTGAAATAAAGTACAGATGTTTTGCACTTCAAATAAATTGCCCGATTTTACTTAGTTTCAAATTTGAAGCTGAAAGTATTAGTTAACAAGGAGGCTACATTAGCATGGCAAGTCTCTATCAGAGCTGGAGGACAGCATTAGCACAGGCAGATGAGCAGCAGCACATTCTTCAGCTGGGTTTTTATCTCTGCTAAATTCCCTGTCCCTTCGGATTCCTTGTGTGTTTCTTCCATCTTTTATTCATTGACTGCTGAAGCCTGGGGAGATAGAGGCCACGTAGCCTTCCAGGCTACTTTCAAATCAAACTAACCCTTTCTTGTAGGTGTCTTGAGCCTTACGCTACCTTGAAGGTCTGTGAATCAGGCTGGTTTCTGATATGAACACTCCTAGCATGCACAACAACTTGCACATCCCAAAACATTCTCCCAAAGACACCGGGCTATTTCTGCAGTGGCAGCACACGCTGACGGGATCCGGCTCAGTCTACATGAGAAAAATCTTGAGTCGTGGAGCGAGCTACCCGTTAACACCAGCAGTCAGAGTAGGATGCTGTCAGGATTGGTGTAAAATGGAGGAATAAAACAAGAGTTTGCTTTCTTAAACTGTGTTATGAGTTTAGCGTTATAGCGGCGGGAGAGGGGAGCATAGCAACAGATAATCTGCTTTTTATCTCTCTGCTGAAGGTGGTTTGTGCTCAGTCCCTTAGTTTGTTTCTTCTCCTCGGAATGTCATTACTTTTTCATGATAGATGATAGTTCTAGGAGCATGCTCTGAAAGACAACAAGAGAAAGAAAGGATGAAGCTGAATTAGCTTAAAGGAGAAAAAGAAATGTTATCACAGTCATTAACCCAGGTCCCAACACGTTCATAGGTGGGAATCTGGTGTTTAGCTGACAACATTCTTACCTTGGAGGGCTTTGTTCAGTGCTGGGGGGGGTGGGGAGAGGGGGAACACCTTGCTTTTAAACCAAAATAAGCACATTAATCCCTGAGGTAACTAGTTTGAGATCAGTGGGCCCGTCCCAGAGGCCTTGCTTTACATGTTAAGGGTGTTTGTATATTTTTGATTGCTTTAAAACCATACAAAGGTGGACTCAATTAGGTGAGTTCCACTTTCTAAAATCCAGCTCCTCCATTTGTTGCCATGCAAATCCTCAGAGGGGTTCATTAGTTGTCAACTGCTGCTGAGCCCCAAAGTTTCTCTGTATTTGTGCAGTTGGTGAATGGTTACCTTTGGGTGACCAAGCAGCTTTTGCAGGGTAATTGGTACACTGGTTGTTGTCACCACAAGCTTCTCCTGACTGCTCCGGGGCAGAATAAAATACAACTACTGTGGAATTTTAAATTTTGTTTTAAAGAGGTGTTTACGTAGAAAAACTGTACAAAACCAGCAGTAGTTACCAGCAGGTGTAAATGTGAATACCTTTAAGAATTCCCAAACATCCTAGAGGAACACTGGGTTTTACCAGTGCCTTACCCCACCACTAGATTTTCCCAGTGGAGCTCAGCTGTCTAAATAACTCCTCTACAGTTATTTGCTTTGTTATTTCAATGTACATTCCCTCTTATCAAACGGTTCCCAGCCCCAGGAGCGAGAGAGGGTGAGCAGCTAGTTAAATGAGTGGATATTTATTCCTTAAGTGCTGTTGAAAGGGTGAGTAAACATGCCTTGTTCTGGAGAAGACTGCAAGCATTCAGGCTGAATAGCAGCTCTCTCTTTCATACCCTGCTCACTGCGAAGTATTTTCCCACTGGGTAAAAGGCTCAAAGCTGAATGGAGAATTGAGAAGTAGAAAAAGAACTGAAGAGCACAGAGGAATGAAAAAGCAACACAGTGAGGGAAACCGGACCCAGTGAATCGTAAAATTTCCCCAACTTTGGCGGAGCCAGGATTGCAGCCCCAGAGACTTTCTTTTCCGCAAATGAATAAAATCAGCAGCCCTATCTCGGCCCAATTCTGTGAGTTGAGAGTATCAGCTTTACCAGCTGCTTCGTTATCAGCTTTATCTCCCTCATTCACCATGCTTGGTGAATGGCCTTGCTTTCAAAGATACATTGATTACTTTGTAGCCAAAAATATAGACTTAAAGAAACGACACTCTGAAAGCACAGGGCTCTCCAGAGGAGAGGGTGGGCTAAAGAATAAGGAATGGACATGAGGGTGAGGAAAACTCAGCAGTTCTGGAAAAACAAAGATCTGAATTTGAGTGCCTAAAATGCCTTGTTCTTTCTGAAAATCTTGATCTGGTAATTTTGGTTTCCCAGGAGAGCGGTTCAGCTAAAATATTGCTAGGAATATTATAAATCTTCTAATAACTTCCAATTTTGTTTTGTGATTTCAGGGACTTTTGTTGGCTCAATGAAGGAACACAACCAGATGATGTTAAGTCTCCCCATCTTCTTGGTACTCCAGCAAAAGGACTAGCACAGTAGGGTCTCTCAATGCAGGTTTGGGCTTGGGGTGCAAATGTGATAACCTAGTTCCAAGTCATCTGAAAGATGGTGCCTTTGTGAGGAGAGTTGCCAACCTAGTGTAAATACTCCCAACCCCCAAAAAAACAAATTAAAACTCATAGGTTTTAGAGCACACCTTAGGATTCTTTAGAAATCTATTATATATAGGCCCAAAAGAACCAATGCTGGACTTGCTCATGTAGCGTGCAACTGGAGTTCTCTGCTTTAGAAAGGCAGGAAGAGACACAGCTAGCAAAAGACTTTAAACGCAGCTAGCAATGAAATAACACACAGCCTCCAGCTTTTGTAGAAATGTTTGCGTTCAGCTGTTGAATTGTGATGACTCTGTGACACTCAGAAGATGCAACACCAGGCTGTGGCCGTGCTCAGCTGAGCTTTCTGATGTTCTGCAACCATTCCTTTGGCTTGTAGAAAATGACTGAGGAGGAAGACTGCTCGATTCTGGCAAAGGGTGATTTTGGAAGTAAAGATCTCTCCCTCTCTAATTGTTCAGTTGAAATGCTCAGATCTCTTATTTTTGCCATCAACCCAGAGAGGAAAAGAGAGTTAGTTGATGGTCCCAATGGCTTCACACAGTCTTTCACACATGAGGCAGTGAGTATAACGAGTGAGTGGTTTGGGTGTAAAACTAAACAGTTGGAGCACAAATATTTTTTCAATGTTTTATACCACATGGACGTGAAATGAAGGAATGGCTCTTCACCTCCAGCAGTTCAGGATGAGGAAGTTTTAAATAGCCTTGTTGGTTTGCATTATGGCCAAACATGGTTGGTCTGTACAAATCCTACCAATGAGCATTTCTTCTTTTATATCTATAGGTGGTCTAGTTTGAACTGAAGCCTGAAAAGTTGAGGAATCCTCATGCCAAAGATGCTTTTTTGTATTCAATATCCTATTGAGCTGTTTCATGAAGGTTTTCAGTTAAGGATTGAATGCATTCTCTCTTAGGGGTCCAAAGTAACCTTTCCTCCAAAAAGGAAGTCCTAAGAAGAATTTCCTGTTGTCTTTGAGGCATTTGATGCAGTTGAGACTTTGATACAGTTTTGTTCTTCCTTGGAAAAAACCACTTGATCGTGACCTGGCCAGCTACTATCCACCACCTAGTCTTCATGGTTTGATCAAGAGGATGCAATACATTATGAGAGGTAATTTTTACCACATTTAGTTGTCCCTAATAATAATTATTTATCTGTTAGAGACTGGAGTTTGGTGTGGAAATGGCACTGAAAATATTGCTCAAAAAAAAAAAAAAATCTCATCACTGCCTAAAAGTCAAGCATCCATAACTGTACTATTAGATCTGCTTGGTGCTTTCAATGCAGTGACTCCCAGCATGTGGTTGACTTGTATGCAGACTCTTGCAGTATCAGATGGATGGATTTTGTGTAACTTCGAGATTTCCCTTCATCTAAGAAAGCTATGGTGGTTGTGGGCAGTTGCAGTTGTCCTGCTATCTCAGCACGGAGCGTGGGTATGTGTTTGTTTGGAGGTTGCTAGAATGGTTGTTGAGTATAGAAAGTGGTATTTTCAATGTTGAGTTGATACTCCCCTCCCACTGAGCTAATGCAAAGAATACCGCAGATAAATCCTGGCAGAATGGTATGGATGAAGGGAAAAAGAAAACAGTCAAACCAGTGTGGAACTAAAGACAATCATTTGGGAAAATTATCAAAGAAAACTGAAGAACAGTGTCAGTTCCACTATGTTTTTGCTCCGTTTGGCTATCCAGCTTAGATTAGTAAGATCCAGGTTAGAATAGGCTGTATTTTGGCTGTTTAGTAAATGCTTGTGCATGTGAATTCGTTGTTAAGTTAAAAAGTGTCTGTCCTTTCTCTGCATTACTGTTGCAAGAAGTCACTATTAATCAGGTGTGGCAGATCCTTTTTTGTGCTTCCGTTGGAAGCACAATTCCTTTTTAAGTACTTTTTTTTTTTTTTTTTTTTTTAATAGCATACCTGATTTTTGAGTGCTCCTGTCACACGGGTAAATCTAATCACACATATTTTTCTTTTATATAAACATTAATACATGATGATTTTCTCCTGGAAATCCAATCAAATCAATGCTGAGTGCCTTTGACAACGAAGATCAAATAGCATATATAGGAATTGGGAAATACAGGCCAGAAGGATATACAAGCTTTAATGCCCAGATTCAACATTTTTATGATGCACCAGCATATTTTTGTATTGAAATTGGTATTCATAAAATGCCTTAGCAATGCTAGCAGTAAAAAGTGTGCCAAAGCACACTTTACACAAAGCAGTAGCGTGCCAAAATATTGACTCAGTTGTATATAGAAGCACCTTTACTTTAAAATATCGTGTGCTGTAAGCAGGAAGCAACAAATTCCTACTTGAATCACATTTTAAAATGGTAGTACCAGTCACATACATAATGATCCCCAAAGGCAGCATGCCAGAAGAGTGTTACTTTCAAGAGTAATGACATTGTTTTGTAAACTGTCTGTATCTCTCTGCAAGACTTCCCCTGGAAGATAGTGTCATTGTCATTAAACTGTAAAAGCTGCCAGACAACTTCTGCGAGTTCTCAACAGGGTGCTACGGAAATTATGTCTTGCTTGAATAACTTTTTGCACTTCAGTTTTTTAAAGAGCCTTCTCATCTGAGTATTAAAACCCAGCAGATATTGACAGATTGGACTCTAGGCCTTTTCCCCGTATTAGAAACATCAAAGTGGAAAGTGGTTAAATTGCATCTAAGTGACAACTGAACATGGCTTATGCTGACTATATATTGTAGAAACTGAACTCCATGAAAACTGGAATCCACAAACAGTTTTTTGATGAGCAATGTGTAAGAGTGCTTCTGCTTCTTACCATGAAAGATTTGAAGGCTTTTGGTTGTTTGGTTTTGTTTGTTTTGTATTTAGGAAAAGTATTCATTTTTAGGAAGAGCGAGGAAAAGCTGAACACAATCTATAACTTTGAGCATTGTGTGAAGAAATCTTCTGTTTATTACATGCCCTATAAAAAGGTATTTAAGGACTTGCTCTTGCAAGCATTTCTAAAGGAGCTTTTTTTTTGCTCTCAGAGGACAAATCCTGCAATTTGGGGCAATCAGAATTCAAATTACTTTAGAAAAACCCTCACTGGTTCTTGAAAGCAAGCACTGTATCTTATCAACACTGACTGTAAGCAAGCTTAGAGTGTATATCCAAAGAATAGGAACAGCTGCTGAAAGTGCAATTCTATAATTGTTGGCTCTGGCATTGCAATTGTTCAGTGTTTTTTATGTAGATCTTTTGATTTGTTCATTGAGCAACTATTCAACTTGGTGGTGGCCTCTGGGAGAAACCCCCTGAAGCTGAGAGAAGTTGACCCATTGAACTCAACGCACTCAACACTTCTCTTTCTTGCAGTGTCACGCAGGCTGGAGCTGAACAAGTTTTCCACGGGACAGTTCTCGTCGAGTCATTTGGGATGATGTAATGAGTACAAAGAAGCTGAGATTCGTGACTTAGGCATCCTTAGGACTCAATAATTCCCCAGTGATGCTTTTGCTTTCACCCTAGAAAGGGATCAAGCGTGCAGGAGCTCAGCTTGATCCGGAGGATGCAAGGCGTAAAGCGCTGTGTCAGAAGTCCTGCCCAAGCCTCCCTGCCCTCTGACTCGCCCTCTCCTCCCCGGGGCCGGGACAGGCAGCGAGGGCGCCCGCCTCTCCCGGGACCCCCCGCCGCCCCTTTCCCTCCGTCTGCCCCGGGGCGCTACTTGCCATCGAGACGCGGCGTCCCATGGCGGCGGCCGGCGGCGGGCTGCTGGGCGAGCTGCCCTCCTCCCGGCGCTTCCCCTCCGAACCGGAGACGGAGACGGAGCCGGGGCCGGAGCCGCCGCGGGACTCGGCGCTCTCGCTGTCGCTGCCCGCCCGGCTGCCGGTGAGGACGCGGGAGAGGAAGCTGGACTTGCGGGTTCCCGGGCAGTGCCCGCTGTCCGGGGAGTCGCTGCGCTCTTCCTCCAAGTCGCGGCAGATGCTGACCCGGCTCTGCTTGCGGGGGGCCCTGCGGGATGCGGCCGCCATCCCCGCCGTCCCCCCTCCGGCCGCCGCCGCCGCCCCGGGGCCGCCGCCCGCCGCCGCCCGCGGCGCCTCCTCGCTGCTGGAGGAGGGCGGCGGCTGCTGTCCGTGGTGCTGAGCCGCGCTGTGCCGGCGGCGGGGCGGTGGGGCGCCCTGGAGCTCTCCGCGGTGCTGACGGACCGGCGGCCCCGCGGGTGCGGGAGCGGGTGCGGGAGCGTGGGGGGGAGGCGGCGGCGGGGCGGCGGCGGGGCGCGGCGGAGAGGCGTCGCAGGGCAGGCAGGCCGGCGGCACCACGGAGCTCTTCTTGGAGTTGTAGAGGCTGGCCTCCTCCTCGGCAGGGGCCACCGCCTGCCGTGGCTGCCCGTAGAGGCTCTTCTGGATCTTCTTGAGGCCCAGGTGGGCGATTTCTAGGATGTTGAGGAAGAGGGAGACCGCAGCAATGCTGTTCATGAAAACCATAAAGATGGTCTTCTCTGTAGGTCGGGACACAAAACAATCCACCGTGTTAGGGCAAGGGGGACGAGTGCATTTGTAAAGGGGGGACATGTGAAACCCATATAAAAGATACTGACCTATCATAAAGCCCACTTCGACCACCGACCGGGTCAGGATATGTAGGACATAGGTGCGCAGCAGGGACCCTCTCAGGGGTGCCTTATTCACTTTCTTCTGTTCCTCCAGCTTACGCAGTTCCCTCTCTACTCTCCTGTGCTCCTCAGGCATGGGCTCAAGGTCTTCTAGCTGAGCCCGCAGGTGGGCTTTCCTCTTCTGTCGCTCTTTCTCAAGAGCCCTTAATCTGTAGAGTGCGTGGCCCATGTAAACTAGCGATGGAGAAGACACAAAGATGATCTGCAGTACCCAGTATCTGATCAAAGAGATGGGGAAAGCTTTGTCATAACAGACGTTGCTGCAGCCAGGTTGCTCCGTGTTGCAGATGAATTCAGACTGCTCATCGTCCCAGACATCTTCAGCAGCCACTCCCAGCACCAGCATTCGGAATATGAACAGGATTGTGAGCCAGATTTTGCCAACTATGGTGGAGTGGATGTGCACTTCTTCAAGGATGCTGCCCAATAGGTTCCAGTCCCCCATGGTCAGATGTTCATACCTGAAATAAAAAAAAAAAAACCAACGTTATTTTACTACAATACTAGATTTCTTTTGGAAATGGCCTTTTTAGGTTTGGGACTTTTTGAAAGTAATGATCTTCCATATACTTTCTTATGACAGCAAGAGAGCTCTTCATTATTTTCTACTTAATGGGTCTTTAAATGAAGGCAGACTTTATGATTATTGGTGAAAGATGCAAATGTGAGATTATTTTAAGTTTAAGAGAGATTGATTTCAGCTGTAAGCCACAGTACTTCTTAACTACCTACAGTTTTACACTATTTTCTTCACACTAGGAAAGAAGACACTTTTTTTCTACTTTGCAAATACTTTGCCAACTATATTTTAATTCTACACCCACCTCATTCCACTGTCTGTGGCTTTGCCATAGTTTTGGGTGAAAAGCAACTAGAATAATATATAACAGTCATGGCTTCCATTTGTTTGATAAAGTTTTGAGAAGTACCCTAAAACTGTGACAGAAAAATGTTTCATTTTTACCCCAAGGTAGTAGCATTACTAGTGCCATCCATCCAATATTGTCCCATTTACCAGGGTAACAATCCACAAGTTTCTCCCTTGGATTCCTAAAAGTACAAATACAGAGCTAATTTACACATAGCTGTATGTGTATAAATAGTCTCAGTTCTAGGATAATGTTAATACATTGAGAGTGCTTCTGGTATTAATATCTTTAATCTTATGCATTTCAAGACTTACTGAATCACCAAGATTTTGTCTTAATTACAAATTTCAACATATGAGATAAATAAATAGGGATTACATAATGGAGTGATGTGGAGGGTTTTAGCTGTGGGTGTGAGAAGATCTTTTTAACTACTTCTTTCCCAGAAGCTCTTTGGTTCACCAGCAAATTGATCGACATTCTGCTGACAGATGCTTGATTTCCAAGTCGCTTCGCTGCAAACTATTCAGAAGCTTCAGGTAATGTAGGGAATTGAAATATAATGTATTTGTCTGTTTATTTGTGAATGCACCGCACATTCGGTGTTGGGTCCCTGTATTTTTTTCTGTTAACGTGGTAACAAAATATTGAAAGCAACTGGGATCATATCTACCTTAGGGTTTGCACTTGAATTTTTTTATGCTGCTGTACTTTCATAACTTCCCAAATTCCACTAAACTACCACCTTTAGTAAAGTGCAATTTCTAAGTTTTTTCAAGAGTGGCTGGTTGCAGTATCCAAAATCTTACACAATTTTAATTGATAGCACAGCTGGGCAATATCACCATTATCAAGATAGTTTGGTTATGGTTTATGATATGATCCCACATAGCATGATTCTGCTTAGAGGCTGTATTTATCCACACTGCAAGTGAAGATTCTCAGTTGTAACCAACAGTGCAGTCATGCTCTGCATAGGCATCCTAAAGAGTTTTTTTTTTAATTTCTAGGATTTGTTTTTTCTCTGCAAATTTGAATCTCCACAATGAGCTTCTCTTTTCGCACAGTGAACTTGCTGAGGAAACCTAGCCAGTTCAGCAATTTCCTAGGCACCTGGAATATCTTCTTTCCCTATTCCTTCCCTCCTGTGTATATCATTGAAATAAGATACATGGGAAAAAAAGCCAGCAAGAATTATTGTAGTCTCTTTTCCTTATCGTTAAAGAACAATGTCAGGTCTTTCTTCTGACTTCATATGGATTTTTTTTCAGAGCAGGTATCAAATTGTTGCGTCTTGATAGGTTGGGTGGGTGTAAAGATGTTCCTATGTTGAAACGTTTACTAGAAAATATTATATCTCAAGCTAAAAATCTTGAATCTGTTTTTCTGAGCTTGGAAGTGCTGATACAGAATAGTTCACCTTCAGTAAACTGAGAAATAGAGATTTAGATAGAGCAAGCTCCTAAACCCTGAGTACTCAAGAGGCAGGTATGAGTGAGTGACACGTGCTGCTTGCTCTGTACCACATCCCCTGAAAGGTGACTGGATGATGGCAACGCAACAGTTAAGCAAAGGAGCTTTGGGTATATTTGCTGCCTTGTGAATGGCTGGTCCCTCGCTGAAATGGATAGACTCCACAAAAAAAGCCCCAAAACAACACCCAAGTGAGATGCTAAAATGTAAACACAGGAATAAAATGGAAAGGAGACATATTTTAATCCCAAAGATGGAAAGATAGCATTTCTCTAGCACTAGGAATTATCATCGCCCATTTTGGAGCAGAAAGTTAATGTATCCATTCAGGGTAAGAGAGGACAAGAGGAGGAGTATAAACATATTACTCTGGCTCTGTAGATGTGCTTGTTTGTTAAGTTGTTTCTACCAATATTTAAACAACTCTATCCTCATCTTTGTAATGGCCAACAGGGGAGAGTAATTACAGGAGTGGTCTAGTTCCATTCTCTAAGTGAGTTTATTATACCAAGATACTTTCCCTCAAATCTGCACTGGCAGAACCGCAGTATGAATATTGATGAGGTGACCACTGCGTATAAAGCAAAGAAGTTAGTCTAGAGCCATGAAAGTCAGAGTTTCTAAGAAATCAGCCAAAACTACTTTACAAACTTGTCATAGCAATGTGCTTCCAATTTTTCCATCTTTGCCTTCCCTGGTCGTATTTGAGCTCTGTGTAACAGAGTATTTCAGTTTACTGTAAGAGTGTAATCTCAAATATCAATGATAACATTATTTCCAGTCTACTAGTGTACTAGAAATTCTAGTATTCTAGGATACTAGCCTAGTATATTAGAAATATACCATTTTTAGTATAGATTGTACATACCTGAGACATTTCTCATTATACCATCTGGCTACCTTCACGTCTGTCCAAATATTTTTATATGGTTACTTCAAACAATAAAAAATAATACCTGTAATCAGTTAGAACCAGATGGAAATCCACCATGTCTCTTGGAGGGAGTTTCTTTATTTCTGGTTTTTGTTATTTCCTTATTTTAAAGTTGATTTGATCATTTGCCACTATTCAAATCACTTCTATATTAAATTTATGCCAGGTGTTTGTCAGCTGTGATTTGAAAAAGCAGAGTTAAGTCTTAAATTTCTTGTAAAAAAAAAAAAAAAAGTTAAATGCTAAGATGCAAATTCTCCTAGGTTTAGTTCGCATTTCTTCCAGTCTGATAGGGGCCTGCCTGCTCCGTACTGCCCTAGGAAGAATTATTTTTCTGCCACTTACCTTAGAAAAAGCCCTTGGTTAGTCTATCTTAGAGCGTTGCAGAAGGAGCACACAGCGTTGCCGGTTGCTATAGCTCAGAAACCTTCCTTTGACAGCACTAGGACATCTTTTTTTCTTCAAGAGCCAAAGCATAAATGTGGTACGTTGAGTGGACTTCTCGGTTCTTTGTAGCTGGATGCCAAGACCACTCAGTCTAAACTCTTCATGCACGGTTTAAAAATCAGCAGATGATAGGATGGTGCCTCTAGCCAAAATTATCATGCAATTATTTTAGTCAGTGGCATCTAACAAAGCCGTTCCCTCAAGGCTCAATCTGTATGGCAATAGTCTGCAACGTCCTCATGCCTTGTTTTAGTCGGTTTTTCAAACATTACACCTCCACCCAGCTCCCAAATGAAATTTTAGATTGTAAAATAGCTAAATAGGCAGCCTTTACAGTACAATAGATTCTTACATTTTCTTTACATTCCATTAGTTTCGCTTTGAATCAATGCTGCAGGATCGATCGGTCATGTCCGATTTCATACTCTGTTGCCTGGTGAGTTAATTTAGGATCCGTTAGACTGAGTCTTTGAAAATGGAGGCCACAGGAACCGAGACTCAAGTCTTCAGTTGGAAAAAGAGGCTTTCAGCATGGTAACCCTTCTTCAGCTGGGTTAAAGAGCCACCCCCAAGCCCATTCAGAATTGGTATCTGTGAGAGACAAGATCTAAAAAAAGAAGGTGAGTTGCCAAAACAGGATTTTGTGAGACATCAGGGTCACCAGAGCTGAGGCTCTGATACGAAGAGCTTCTGCTGCCTAGTCCTGCCCAGGTCTAAATTTTATGGAAATGCCAAATATCTTTTTTTTTTTTCTCTCTCTCATCCCAGAATTTCTGGCCCTTTTCTTCCATCCTACAAGGTGTGTGACTGATTTAGATTTAGTGGGTAGATTTAGATTGGATATCAGGAAGAGATTTCTCACTGTGAGGGTGGTGAGGCACTGGCACAGGTTGCCCAGGGAAGCTGTGGAGGCCCCATCCCTGGAAGTGTTCAAGGCCAGGCTGGATGGGGCTTTGAGCAGCCTGGTCTAGTGGGAGGACTGAGGACAGGGAGTCCTGAGTGGGAGACTGATCACACCTCATGCTTCTTCATATAGACTATTTAAATTGGAAAAACTTAGAGTGCTGGAAAGAAGAGGTGTGCTGAAATATGGGTTTTGGAAGTAGTTTTGGAAAGAAGGGAGCCTGGAAAGCAGGTGGTGAATATGGTGGCTGGAGGAAAGATCCTGGAGCTCAGAAATGGTTGGTGACAAATGCCGTGGGATGCCCAGGGACCTTGGCCAGTGACACCTGAGATGGGTAACTGCAAACAGCGGCACAGTGGGAACGAGCACAACTTCATACACATCTTCCTGGACCAGCAATGGCCTGGTGGTTTTGGCAGTGTTAGGTTGATGGTTGGACTCGATGGTCTTAAAGGTCCGTTCCAACCTAGACCATTCTGATTCTGTGACCTCCTTGCTGGGCAGCGGGGACTCAGGGAACATAGTGCTAGGGCAGGAGCTGGAGACAACCAAGCAGGATAGAAGCTCTAACGTTGTTGGTTCTTCAATAAACCCCAGTATCCAAATCCAGTACGGGGTGTTTACTCTGTCTTGCCGGTGACAGCACCTAAATCATAAGTGGGGCTATTACAAAATAAGTTCTCAAAATATACCTCAAAATATTCGATCCAAATACACCTTTTATAGCATTGCAGCTTTTTGATATTCTCATGTCAGGGATTCACAGATTTGAAAACAAGAAAAAGATGTACGTGGGAACTAATTGTAATCTTCATGTAACACAGACAGTAGTATTTCCTTGTATTAATGTATTACTATTCTGATATTCAAAACAGCTAACGTTTACAGGGTCAAAACAACTTCAAAGAGCACATGCTTTCTGCCACCTCATCGAACCTGTCATAGAACTCTGAAGCCAATGCATGTAGAACAGTCAGCTGGACAACAGGCTGCGGCTGAAGCAATTCAGGAACAGGCACACTGAAATGCCAGGATGAGACTGCAGAATTTAACCCACCTTTAGCCAGAACCACTCCATGCACGGTGTAGTCCGACTGGTTAGAAACCCCTTGCTTTATTAAAAAAGCCACCTCACTTGAACTTGCTGATTTTTCCATTTTACTACAGACTAACATTACTGGTACCAGACATGCTCCTAGTGGGGCAAGTTACCTTTCACAGGCAGATGAAGGCTTCCTTACCATTTGTTGTCGTTTGGGTTGGGCTGACCACTAAAACGAATGACAGATGAAATAAAACACGCCAGGGCCATCTTTGCAGCCCTCAGCACTGGCATAGCTACACCCTTGGATGCCCACACCAGGATGTCCACATCCAAACTGCCTACTGAGCCTGCCCCTGCTCCACGCTGCTGTCTAAACTGCCTGAAGGATAGTTACATGGTTTTGGACTGTGCTAATTATCAAAGACCACACTAATTAATTTAATAATATGGACAACTGTGTTCCAGTTGGCAGATTCAAACCATGGGCCTCTTTGGTTTAGGAAGAGCCATGCAACTTCCTTTCTGTTAAAGCGTTTCTCTATTTATTTTATTCCCCATATAATCCATCTTGTGACTCAGATGGGTTTGCCTTTGGTGGCACAGCACAGCACTTTCAAACTCTGATGGGACAGGATGTGCCAACCACCGCTGAAACAATATCCATCTTTCCTATCAAAGCCAATTTTGCTCCCGAAACACCTCCTGATTGATTTCATAGATTCTTCTAAGAAATCCTTATACCTGTTTCTTGGCATGCTTTATTACCGATGCCTCCCTTCATGAAGACAAATTGCTGAAGATTATTCTGCAGCTGGTTTTAGAGCGAAGACAATTAGAGGAAAGACTTAATGGAAATGGCTATGGGTTGCTGGATTGACACCTAAGAGAAATGCCTTTAGTGCAGTCAACTATTCTATGTAGACAGTTAGCTGGCAATAGACCTTAGAGAGAATCCCTCAAAATTCAATACTCCATGCTCTATGATTTCACTGTTATGCACATCTCCATAAATACTGCTCTCCGAATTTCCACTCCGGAAAATTTTCCAATACTCACGTCCATTAAGAGCTTTTAAACTGAATCCTCTAAAAACTTAAGTGCTGCATGGGAGCTGACCTGTTCTTCAATATCAAATTGGAGTAAGACTCTGAAAGGGCGGCCAGCTACATTCTTCCAATTAAAAGCCTCGGATACAAAAAGGTCTTTCTCCTTTGTAATATTCCACTCAACACTAACCCAGTGCTTCTAGGAAAAAAAAAAAAAAAAAGAAGAGGAAAGTTGTAGGTTCTAATTCATGTGTGGTTTAAAGTTTTTTCTGTAGTTTGTGAAATCGTCCAATTTCTGATCCAGTCACATCCACTAAGAAATAAGCAGTTTGTATTCAGAGCAGTAATTGCATCAGAGCAGCAGCAGCCGATTACTTCCGTGTTTATTGGCCAGAACATCAACATAGCTACTCATTTTTACAAACTAACAGAAGTCAATTTTAATGCTGCTTCACAGCATTTGTGGTTGTCAAGCCCTCATCCAACAGTTCTAAAAAATGTTTTCATTTACCTGAGGTTTCACAAATAAGAGTGTAGATTTACATACAGTACATTTTGCATATATGTATCAAAATTCTTGTTGGAGAAATAAATTACAAACAATGGTACAAAACCACTCCAAGCCAACCTTTGTAACAAGAACATATGTGCGTGAATTTTACAGTTTTATTTTTTGCATTACTCTTACAGTAAGCAAACTATTTAGTTTATACAAAATAAACCTGGAGTTTTTATATAGTTAAAAAAATCATCTTTGGCTAAACAAAGCTCTCTCTATTTTTATACATATATTTATATATATATATACACATCAGATATTTTACATGACCACATAGGAACCTGTACACATACTTACAATAGACAGAACATTAAAAAAAGTTTCATAATTTACAAAAAAAGCAATCCAAGTTAGAACCAAAACAGTCAAGCCCTGACCCCAAATCACCTGTACAGATAAGAAAGTAAATAAACACAGACAAGGAATAAACAACTTTTTGTAATAAAATACTGTCTGCTTTTTTGAGACAGAGAGGAAGCACTTAAGTGGAGAGAAGCCACTTCCCTCAGTGCCTTCAGTACTGTGCATGTTTTTATCTCTAAGGATATGGTTAAAAGAATACTCTTAATAGAGTTTGATTTTTCCACAAACATAAACGTTACTCTGCAAACTGACTACTCTGAGAACAAATTCAGTGAGATTTAAATCTCCAGTAAGTAAACAATTGTCACAAATGTTTGTTAATAAAAAACATGGGTAGGATATACCAATCACCCACTGAAATCACTAGGTGCTGCAAGCATAGCATGGAAGGTGACACTTGATCATCAAAAGCCAACGTTTTAGAAACCAGCACATAAGATGGAAGACTGCCAGAACTGACACCATCATCTACTCAAGTCATTCCTTGCAAGAGTTTCCAGAGCACTGCCTAAAAGGAGGACGATGCAGTGGTTGGCAGTGTGACAACCCATTCCATAGGTCACGTTTACAATACTCCAAAGGTGCCAGTGGCAACGTCACTGACAAATTATCTGATGGTTTATTAGAATGAGAAGTCTGTCCCACTAGTTGGAGAAGGAGCGAAAAACCATTATGCTGAAAGTGAAGAAGTGGTCATTGGATTCTAAAAAAAAAAAAAAAAAAAAAAAAGCCAATTTAATCCAAGTTGAAAGGCAATGCGCTTAGATGGGGCTCTTAAATGAAGTCTAACCAAACTCAGCAGATGTTCTGACTGAATAAAGACTACAGCAATTATGGTCCTCAATTAAGAATAAAATCTCAAACATCAATGAAGTCATAATACAAAAACCTGGGCAACTTCCAGGAATGTTTCTTAGGGGGAAAGAAAAAAAAAAAAAAAGAAAAGCTTTTCAGAAATTTGGGATAAACCAGCAATATATATGAGATGTGTGTGTGTGTATACATATATATACCTACACACTTTTAGTACGTACTAGTAAAACTGGAAGCAGTTATAAGAGTTCTTTAAAATAGAACATAATGAATTTCTAATGTACTAAACAATTTGTAAAGATAGATACAATTGCTGTCAAAACATGCCAAGTTGACAAGCTTTTGAAACTTGTTTTTACAGAAAAGTTTTTCTCCTGGTTAGTAAGTATAAAGTCACATTTTATGAAACTGTAAAGGTCTGTCTCTAAATTAATTTTAAAAAGAAAATCACTTGTGAATTTTTATTTTTATTTTTTTTTTAAACAAAGCAGAATGTTCATTATGTCGAAGACCTAAATTAAGTACCTTTCCCAGATGTAATCTGGAGCAGAAAAAACATATTAGCCTTTTCTGAAGAAAAAAACAAAATTGAAAAAAATTCCAATACATTTTTCATGGACCCCCCTCAACTATTCAAAATTCAATACTAAATCTTTTTAAATATCATCAGAACTGCAAAACGTTTTTGACTACAAGACAGTTCTTTGTAAATGAATACTCATTTACTCATTACAGCATCTCACAATTTAAAAGAAAACGAAAAATTGGTCACGGCATTACTGACTGGCTTCACTCTCTCACAAAGGTTGGGACTCATTTTATTTGACTTCAAAAATTGGAAAGCTAGGGGTCTAGACTAGACAATTGGCTTAGATTTTCTCCATTGTCAATGATGATAGATGGGCACCCTCGTAGAGAAATTAATTCACCTCTCTGCTGAACACTGGAGTCATTAAGAAATGGCTTAGATAATGTGCTTAAAGTTGAAGACAAATCCTACACTCAGTGCCAGATTCTGTCCTTGAAACCCACTATGAGCAACTGACAAAGCAGCAAGAACCATCCATTCATTACCATCAGAATGCAATTACTAAATAAGCAGCTTTTGGAATCATTGCTATCATTGCCCTGCCTTATTTTAAAAGAAAAAGGCCTAACTTCTTAAAATATGTTTCAAGGTAACCAAGATGACGTACCTGCCATATTCCAGGATTATCTACCAAATGGATTCCAAAGCACTCTTACTTTTTAAAATCACAGTTCGACATCACCATATGCAGTACTTCTGACAAGTTAAGCAAGAGGCACCATTTTTCACTTGTCTTTGCTTATAGAACACATTTAACCAATCAAGATGTCATCCCCTTGAAATGATACTGCTCCATTTGTACATGCCCGTTCTTTACTAGCCAGTTTGTTAAGTTCCCTCTGTGCTATTTTGATAAAGCACTTTAGAGGAAACATGAACAGGCAAGTAGATAACTAACAGTGCATCAGATTTACCAAGTTTAGTATTCTGACTTGGATACCTCCCACTAATCCCATCATAAGGAAGCAGTGGTTGTAGCCCCTCGCTGCTGGTAACAGCTAAACCCTGTGTAACCATGAAGCAACTTCGTGGTAAGTTTACTTGCACTTGGATTTCTTGAACAGCTTCATTAACTGCTTGAATCTTTCTGCAACCTAATGGAGGACAAAAAAAGACATATCATTGCGGCCCCAGATTTCCATAACTACCAAGACAGACTGATCTGACAGCATAAAGTTTTTTTTCAAGAGACCACTATTCTGTTTTTTATTTGCTTCCGATAAGTTTAAGCGGGAGAATTTTAGGAGCACCATTAACAAAGTTAACTGGATGTAGGAAGTCTTCCTACACCTTCGACATCTGAAATAGCCTCCAGGTTAATCACAGAGCTAGAGACAACTACTGGTTTAACACAGGTTTCCTTACAACAAGGACGAAAACCAAACCAGTTAGACTTGAATTTTGCCACGTATAACTGAGAGTAAGATTCAAATGTAAGGCTTATTTTTTGTAAGCTCAAAAGCTTATTTTTTACTCCACAAAAAGCACAGTTTATTGGTTATTTTCTACCCTCTTGTAGAACTGTTGCTTCAGGTATTTATGTCTCATCATGGAGTAATCTGCCTACTAGGGATTTTACAAAACTGGTCTGTAGATGAGAGCCAAACAGCTTTTCATTGAGCATAGCTACAGCATATATAGCAACCTCATTCACTTGTGTGTTAGTTTTTCTTATTGCTATAGCTTATCTACCATCCACCAAATAGCTAACTGAGAAGACTGGCATAAATGCACAGATAACACAGTTTTATCCACCCCGACAGCTTCTAAACCCCACAAAGACTCTGTAACCATATAACACAACATCCTAAAAGCCAAATCTTGAGCACACAGGATTTCCTAACTTAGTCAAATGGGTGTTTCTCCCTTTTTTAGATTTGCAGGATAGAGATTAAGATAGCAACTCAAGACAACTACAAAGTTATACACAAACCTCTGGAAATATTCTACATCAATTTGGCATCTGTGTCTTTTGAAGTTTCTTAATTAAAAAGTGAAAGAAAAAAGGAAACATTTTCATGAAAAACATCCTTTTTGCAAAATCTTGGTATTTTTTTCCAGCTCTAATTTTAATCCTTTTCTAATTTATTAAATGTGTGCAAAGGCTTTGGGCCTCTCCAAATTGCCTTTCTTTATCTAAGTGCTGATTCAACAATAGAAACAATCCTGTTCTCCCTGGCTTATGAGTGGACACAGCAGTTTCAAGGTACCAATCAAACAGGTACTGAAGAATACCTGGACCATATCATCATCATAATGTATATTTTTAAAAGGTAACAACTGAGAGAATCTAAGATTCTTTTTTCAAGAACTCCCCAACAAAAGACATGAGGAAAAACCAACTCCAAATTAGCAGAAGCTCTCCCAAGGTTTTTGTTCAACTGCAACCATAGATGTAACAACATAGTTGTTATCAAATACAAGAATGATGGCACCTACTTGATTTGGGCTTTTGTTCAGCCTAGTGGCTAAGGAAACAAAGGTTTTGCTTGATGGTCCTTTTCTCTGACATTCCAGTAAAATTTCTCGGTCATCATTTCTATAGCAAAAATGCATTTTTAAAACATTAATACATGGTACATGTGTACATGCACACAAATCAAAAAAAAGTACATACAGGCATATATACAATTCTGAATATTTCCAAACGACATAACATGAGCTCAAATGGCAGCAACAAACTTACAGAGGATCCTCCCCTCTACCAGCACAGAGTAAGAGTCAGTACAAACAAGTGGTAGTGGAGATGATCCTACCCTGTTAGGAAGGGCAGGATTATTAAAACAGTTAGCTCCAACCAAAGTCATCAAAAAGTTTTAAGCTTCTAAAGCAGACATTTAAACTTGAATTGAAAAGAACTCATAAATTCAACAGGGGCCAGTAGTTCTAGGAGGACTTGCCTCAGTTTGCACGGCTGGGCAGCAGCTTTCACCTAAGGCCCATTGACATTCAAAGATTAAACAAAGAAGAATTTTACTTCCATAAATGGCTTAATATATCAAACATACTCAGAGCACATCTACTGTTCACATGAAAATAAAGGACCAGAAGTCTATTCTTAAGTGTGTCACCAATTTGCTGTTTGTCTCATTAATGAATTCAGCTATATGTAAAATGTATGTAGACACAGTCATTATACAGTAGCTACTATGTATCTTTGGTTGAAACCTGCCATATTCCAATAAATTATATTTAATTTCCTCCATTTCAAAGAAAAATGTAATGACTAGTTATTTCAATAAAATTTTTTTTAGGCATAGTTCAAAGGTGGACAAAGACTGTGACACAGAAAACCCAGTCATATTCATAAGGACAACTGTAATAATCTCTTCCTATCTCATTGGTTTGCATATTAAAAATCGTATTAGCTTTTACAGTCTTTTTTCCACGAAGGAGCTGATTTTCTTTTAAATTGTTACCTAGAAACTTACTTTATATCTGAACTGTAGTTCAGAAAATCTGTCCTGAAAATTTTAGAAGCTTTATAAAGTGTTACAAAGTGTTGATAGCATCAAGTTGTAGGAAGAAGTGCAAAACCTGCTAACTATTGTTTCTTAAGAACAGGAATACACCACAATAACTTTGCACGTATCTTCGACACATACAGTCACCACATCTTACTAACTGGAATATATGGACTGAATGATTTACTAGTACATTTCTGCAGATTGAGCAGCGTAGACCCCAAAACAGAAAACTGTTTCCTTTCATGCCTTCCCTCAGTTGGGGAAATCTTCAGCTGCTCTCCTTTACCCAGTCAGGCCTTGTAGGAACATCGAAGACCTCCATTCCCTACCAAGCCTGACTGGAATTTTTGGATAGGAAAGGAAATGGGCAGGGGAAACAAAAATTACAGGCAGTGCAACACAGTAGGTCTTGTTACCTTAGCGTATAAGCTTTAAAAACAAAATCAAAAAGTAGTCTTGTTTTGGGAGATCTGGGTAAGTGATGGAATTAGTTATGACATATGGAAGTCATCTTCTTTAAGGCAAATCTGATTTAACCTACCTAAGAAATGAACAAAAATTGTTCTCTTCCAAAGGCTGCTAACAGGACTACATGAAATCAGTTCATCTCTTAAATTTGTTTTCCCCCAGACAACTGTTATAGAAAAAGGATAAAATAGACTTTGGCACCTTTCAGTGGTACTCTAAGAGAAGGCACCAATCTCATAAAGCTGTCCTGCACAGATAGAAGGAGGTTCCCACCACACCGTTTACAGAAGGATGTAGAGCGACCGAATAACTTCAGCCATCAGCTTTTCTTCCCACTTTTCAGTATATCACATAGTTTAAAAAAGGCCTAAAACAATCAAACAGATCAAATCAGCAATTACCTTGTCCAGGAAACTACTACTTCTCCCTTCTTTTTAATGATGTTTTTGGCATACAGACTAGGTGATGATGCAGATGAAGCCAAAGGAGAAGAGTCTTTGTTCTGCTGCAACTCATTCTTCTTATTAGGACATTGTTTGGGTGCTGAATTTACCTCTTCAGACTTCACATCACTTGCATTGCTCCCTTCACCTGCTGATTCAGTTTCTTTTCGTTGCCTCTTTGAGTTGGAATTCTCTCTGACAGCCTCCTTTTTCCTTTTTTTACTAGTTTTATCATCTATACTTATCTGGCATCCTACATCAGTATTTGAAGTGGATTTTATTTCAAGATTAGATTCTCCTGCTACAGTCTCATTGGAAAGCTCTTCTGTTAAGTCTATAAATGTATCAGAGCACTCTTCCAGTTCTTCCTTTTTATCACCGATTTCCGAGTTTCCTGTAGAAGTTTCCTGAGTCCTGTTATCTGCAGTGGATTCCACTGCATGACATGAAGTTTCACTAACAATATCATCTGTTAAGTCTATGTATGACTCTATACTGCATCCAGCAGGAAAAGAAGCTTGAGATCTAACACCCATTTCATTTATGTTCTCAGATTCTTTCAATTTGTGTGCCTGAGATCGTTCAGAGCCTTCATGTGGGCTTTCAGTGTCATGGCTCTCTGTGTCTGAAGATTTTCTACAGGGTCCAAGCATTCCAAGAGTTTCTTCCTTTCCAATACTATTATGTGACTCCTTTAGAGGCTGAGGTAAGGCAAGATTTTGTTCTTGTCCAGTGACGACATGAGGCAACTGATCCGACTTAACCACATCTGGTTTGACAGTTTCTTGCACAGTGGCTTCTGTGGCACTTTGACTGCCCCTTTCTTTTTCCTCACTTCTCATTTCTTCTTTTTCCATCTTGGTTGAGGATGCCCGCCCCTCCTTCACTGAAGCCACCTGATCAGATGCTGGTGACGTACAAGGCACTGCACGCCTAATCTTTACAATAAAATGATCATTGGATTTCTCCATGATTACTGCTTGCATTGGTAGGCTGGGGCGACACTGAAAACCGGGAGCAACAGGCCGGCTTGTCCACGATGAAGAACAACTCGATTTACTGCTTGAGTTATCAGATTCCAAAGCCAAATGAATGTCTTGTTCAGTGGCATCCTCCTCCTCAAGAAGCGCATCTTCGCTGTAATGTGCACTGAGAACACCCTCGGGAGTTGAGCTAGAATTATTCTCAGGTTTTAGGAAGCTGAGGTGAGCATCTGATTTCAAAGGTGATGGAATAGTTAAGGAAACAGCCAAATCTTCAAGGAGGATAGAAGAAACAAGTGATTTATTCTTTTGTAAACTGCATTCACCTTCTTTGCACGAAGCTGCATTTGTAGGAACCTCAAACATACAGCTTTCGTCTAGTACATCTGGATCAACAGACATCTGAAGCCTTGATCCTAAAGAGGGAGCTCTTACAGGTGAAACAACAGGCCAGTTAATATCCTCTACTGGTCGAGATTCCACACAAGCCTCCTTTGGAGCAATCTCTTGGACCAATCCAGCAGCATTACCTCTGTATTTATGACTGTCTAAATATTGTTTTTCCGGAGTTCTGAATTCCCACTCATTTCTGTCGATATTGCCACCATTTTTTTCCAAGAGATCAGACCCTTGCAATAAGCTTTTGAAAATTTCACCCATTTGAGCATCGCTTACAAGGTTAAACGTAAGACTGGACGCTTGTTGTTCTGTGAGAAGCTCATAACTAAGATCAGACTTGTTAGCATCTCTGGATAGCTGGAATCCTTCCTTCTCATATTTTACACCCTTCAATGGCGTGACAGGGCCTTGCAAATTATTCTCTTTAGAGAGGTGCACTTTGGTTTGGGAATTCCTCGTGTTATCAATGGAGTTAAGACATTTTGTAAAGGCAGTTTTTGGTGGATCCGTTTTATTTTTCTCGTGATGAGACTTAGGTCGTTGATAATCCATGATTTGCTTTGAAAGGATATATTCTTCAGGCTTTTGAGAGGTGGCTTTCAGGGACTTTTTTCTAGATCTTTGCACATCATTTCTATGACTGATCTTGTGTTTTTGCTTTCCTGCTCTCTCAAACTTCCCTTCTTCACTCTGATTTCCCACATCACATAGTTTTATTATAATTCTCCTTATCTTTTCAAATAAGTAATCAAGCTGTTCATCTACAAATTTCCATAACTGCTTTTTCATATCTGATACTTGTTGTTCAAAGAGACGGTCCACTATTGCATTCTTTTTAACTTGCTTAAGTTTAGACTCTATAATATCACAGATACTCAATTTTAACGTATCACCTAATGTAGACATCTTGGAAAAGTTCAAGTATTTTATCAATGATGTAAAATTTATGATACCAGATTCTATAATTCTGTGAAAATGCTGAACTGGGAAGTGTACCTTGAACTTCATATAGTTTTTCCTCAACTGTTTTCGTATAGCTCTTAGCATCTGCATGATTTCTTGTACATTTGAAGGTTCAACAGTAACATGAACTATTTTTTCAAGACAAGCAATGCTCACAGTTTTATTTTTCTTCGTGTCCTTCGAAGATCTGAAAGTCTGATTTTTATGCCTCTCTCTGTTCCTCTTTGTACTTACTTTCACAGAAACAAATTTTCCATTATCTTCGCTGCAAGGCACAGTTTTGCTATTTTGATTCTGCGGACTGCTGGTCAAATTTCGTGGCTCAGGAGAAGCTTTTGGTCCTGACTTTTTTATATTTTCAGAGCCTCTTTCTGGTTTAGATTTTTCTTCATCTTCATCGCTACTTATGATTTCTCCTTCTTCTATTTCATCTGAAGAGATGCTCAGCTGGGACTCCACCTCTAAGTGTTCATCAGACATGCCAACTGGCTTTTGATTTTCTTTGTTTACCTCCTTTGACAAATTCTTTGAGGGACAGACGACAACCGTACTTTCAGGAATTAAATCTATAAAGAGAAAACAGTTTGCTAATCACCATAAAGAATGCAATTATACACAGACTTTTTCAGAAAAACCTGGAAGATTCTCTTCCGTAAAGTGACTGTTCGGAATTGTTTGAAACTGCCAATGATAACTCAGGAAGTCTGGGCTTAACAAGTGTGGTGGTTTGCTTCAGCAGCTGCTAGTTTAAGGGGTTTTTCTGAGCTTCAAAGGGCAAATCAGACCTCAACATTTCACCAAAAACGTGACTGATCTCACAAATACATCCATTGAAAACAGAAAAATCTCAGTTTCCATCAGTTTTGAACTTCTTTCCGTCTACTTTAACAAGTTTTCTAAACACTGTACAAGCCAAATTTACGCTTTACGTACAAAAGAATAGCTTTTAGCAGTTTCACAACGAAAACAAAATGAGAGGAACAAATGACCTATTAATGTTTGCATTCAACTATTTCTTCCAGGGCTGATAAAAAGGTTCTGTGAGTCTTTCAATAAACTGACTTATTAAACAAAAAAAAAGAGTACTAGGCACCGCACACATGATTAAACTCTTATTTCAGTTTTTGATGCATTTAAGATTACCAGCGCTGTAACTATGCACAACAGCACAAAAAGCTTTTCTTAGAAATTTTGGAGAAAGCCTCCAGTTGAAGTTTCTGAATGACAGGAATGAGGAATGAGATATGTGAGAGGAAAGGCTAAAGTTCTGCCAAATGTAGCATGCCTTACTCTGCCTCAGAAATAAGCATATTAAATGTTTTATATTTTTGGGATACCATTAAATATGTATTTAATAATTATTTAGAATTCGAACCAAATGCTATTTTAAGAAAAAATAAGCAATTACAGTTAGCTACAAAGCAGCATGTTGCAAAAGATTAAAGGCAAGCTTATTTCCATTGTACAAAAATTCCACTGAAGCGCCTATGTATTGATTAACGAGATTTACAGTTAATTTTAGGCTTGCTGGGCACTCTAGTTAATAAAACACTCTAATGTTCAATCGCACATAATTAGACTGCTTAATGACCTCCAACAAACATTTAATCTCATAAAAGATCATATCTAAATTGATCTCCATAAAAAATGAACTGGTCATTAACACTTTAAAGCATCAGTTGAAAATGTTTACTTTATACAGATTCTACAGAAGCAAAACCATATTCAATCAGTGCCTCCATTTCAGTTTTACAAGGATCAATGCCTCCTCAAACTAACCACTTCAATATTTTGACAAACCAAAGCATAAAATGAAAGTGGTCAAAATATAGTATTAATATATGTACCCCTGTCCTGCAGAACAGTAGAAAGGCGAGTACTGAACTTCAAGGCCAAGAGAAACCATAGCCTCCTGTCAATTTAACAGATGCAGAACATTTGGCATGCATATCTTTAGTCAGATCACAAAGACAACTAGGCATCTAACTTCAGAGCTGAAAATCACTGCTTTGGAATTTAGTAGCAAGTTATGGACAGGATGGATTCCTCTAATAAGAAACTAAGGGAAACACTACAAAATTAGAAAACTACTTTTAGCTGATGTTCATCTGTTCTGATCCCAAAGCTCTCATGTCCCCCAGATATTTCAAAGAATATAAACTACTGTAGGAATGAAATATAAACTGCTAAAGGAATTCACGCTTGAGAGAGCAACTGCCTCAAGCACAAGAGACAGAACTCCAGAGTACGTCACACTGATCTTTGCAAAAAGACATATGGATTACGCTCCAAAACACACACAAAAAAAGGATTTAAATGCCACTCTACAATTCCTCTTCTAGTAGGAAATCTAAATTTCCAGGAAAACTTTTTATTAATTGCATCGGGACATTAAAGGAAGAGTTAAATTCACACAAGTAAAAGATGTAAACTTTGGGTCACCTACTTTCTCTTCCTGTGAGTGCTGACATCGTATGTTATCTCCCTGACGTCTTATTTAGGAGTTAGCACTAACTTCATTAATGATAAATCCTAATGTTCTATTTGTTCTACTTTTTCCCCACCGACCCAATTGTAAATTATATATAAAATTTCACACTGAAATTAATTCAGATGGAGAACACAGCCTTCTTTTAGCTGACATTCCTAGAAATTAAGTCTCAGGTAATCTCTCCAGCTTCCTCACAAATAAATACATGAAAGAATATGATCCTAAGTAACTTTCGCCTCTACAATTTCATAGAAAAACCTAATGAGGTCTACTCAGAACTAACTGCAATTAAGAAACCTATATGTATTTTTTTTTTAGAAGTTAGTACATAACTCTTGTTTCAACCACTCCTCTGTCAGTAGTGACAAACTCCAATTTTCATAGCACTAATGCTCAATTGGCTACAATCTTGGCTGCACTGTTAAATGGTTCCACTACAAACAAAAAGGACCATTGAGACTTATAGTTTAAGAAGAAACAATTTGTATTTTTGACAAAGCTGTTAAGTCACTTCTGCTTTCCATGAATGGATCTTCTAAGCTTTTACGTAGAAAAGAAGTTAGAATATATGTATGCAAATACCTTTGTTATAACTCTTCACAAGACCTTTGCAGGGACTTTCCATCTTAAGTGCTTTAGCCAAAGGGCGCACTGGACTGTTCAGTGGGCTGATGGCCTTTGGAATATACCTCAAGTGATTGAGATCAATGCTCAGTATTGAGCTGTCATCATCAACAGGAGCTGGGTTCGTTTCTCTCTCTTTAGTTCTAGGATACATCTCACCACTAAGAGAAGATGCTGCAGGACTGACTTCAGTTAGGTCTGGCTCCAGATCACAAGCATTCTGGTCAATTAATGGTTCATCCTTATCAGTTAACATAGTTCTGTCAAGTGACTGAGATGCACTCATATTAATTTCACAGATACCCTTTTTCTCAACGGGACACTCAACGTTATCTGCAGCCAAGTGATCACCATCCTTCACTACTTCCATTAAAGAGTCTGGTTTTGTTTCGCTAATATCACCTGTGATGTCACAGGACTCCAGGTCACCAGAACTTTTGGCTTCCGAGTCATCCAAGACAAGGTTTTGAGAGCCACATTGCTCTGCTGAGCTTCCTATGTCAGCAGCTAGCCATAATTTATCTTCCTCTTTCTTCTCTGCTGTTAACTCTGGAAGGGCTCCCATACTTTCACTGGCGGGTTCAGATTGTGCCACTTCTGCTGCTGGTACGTTATCATCCTGCATCTCACTCACTGTCACAGGCAAGTTTTCAGACTCCACCACACTCTCTGCCACCTCCAGGGGCAAAGATTCAGGGTGATTCAAATCTGCCACTGCAGCTGCTGTTGCTGAGGCTTCTGATTCAACCAGATCACAAGCCCCTGCTGCTTCTGACAATGTTTCAGCCTGCGTCTCACCAGGAACCGGCACCTCTGCTGCCACTGGCGAGGCTTGGGCCTGTACCTGACCCACTTCTACTTCTGGTAAGGTTTCTGAGCTCAGTTCATCAGTTGCCACTGCTGGCAATTCTTCAGACTGCGCTGGATCTGATGCTGCTGCTACTTTCAAGGCTTCATTTTCAGAATTGACAGAAATAGGTAGCGCTGGTTCCATGCCGCTTTGAGCTGCACTGTCCAGAACTTGTACTGTTGAATTAGCTTGCTCTGCAGGACCACACTTAACAGGCTGGGCAGAACCGAACAGTTCTGCCTGCAGCATGAGCTCTGTACTTCCCTCCTCAGTGGCCTTTTGGGAGGGTGTTTTAAGTTCCTCTGTTGGAGAGAGACATTGCTTCTTAGCAGGAGAAAGAGTCAAATTTAGCTTTTCCATAAAGCTAAGTTTTAAGTCTTTGCTTTTTGTCCCAGTGTGGTCATCTTTAGTTTTGGGTATTTTGTGGTCTTTCAAGCTATCTGCTACTCTGTATGTTTCTTCTAGCTTATAGGACTTGTTTCTCTCACTTTTTGTAAGATCTGTACCTTTCTTGGATTCTTTTCCAGATTGGTGAGAAATCTCTTTTGTGATTTTTCTTTCATTTCTAAAATGTCTATTTTCATTCTGATTATCTCTTTCTCTTTTCCTTTTTTCTTCAGTTCTGTGTCTTTCTGATTTGGAATGTGCTGTTTCCCATTCATATCTACTACTACTTTCCTTCAAGCGTGCGTATTTATGCTCTCTGCTGTTGGAATTAGAAGGTGAAGTCCGTCCCTCTCGAGAAGTATGATCATTTGTTCCCCTTTCTCTCTTGCAGTCAATGTCTCTTCCTTTTCTAGACTCTTCCACGCGACATTTACGTGATTCATGAAGACTCTTTGAATGCTCACTCTTTGAGTGTGGACTACTTCCTCTACCAGACCTCCTTGGTTGCTCTTGTAGCTTTTCATTTGGTTTATTTTTTTGGCCAGTATTTTTTTCATCTTTATCGTGTGTTTTAGTATCTTTTTTAAATAAATTTAGTGATCTCTCATCAGCATACAATTCACCTCTTGTTTGAAATCTGTCTTTACTGGTAGGTTGTTTCTCCCAGGAAGAAATACCCCTTTCTACTCTTCTTTCTACACTTGGACTGCATTTGAGTTTTACATTCTGACTTTTTTGTTGCGACTCATTTTTACTAGGCTTCTCTGAAAGGGTTTTCAACTTTTGCTGAGGATCTGAATTCCCCTCTTCACTGTCACCATTGTTACAGTTGGCATTGATTCCAGTGCTCTGATGTACTTCTCTTTTGTATTTGTTGACATTCCCCCTACTATACTGCTCATTACTTTTACTTTCTTTTCTTTCCTTTCTGCTATCCTTGTTGGAACTATGGTCATAGTTTGGTAGACACGTATGAGTACCATTGTTGCAGAGTTCTTCAGGAGAGTACCTCGGTAAATATGGAGTATTTCTTTTTTCAGAGCTAGACTTCCCATTGTCCGTATTATGAGACGAGTAGCTGTGGTATGTATCTTTTGAACAGTCACTTTTCATTCTCTGCTCCATCTTTATACTGTCACCTAAATCTGAAGGTCTGAATTTGGAATCTTTTGTTTTACACATCTCAGAGCACCTTCCATTAGTTGATCCTGGAAGGTACGTTCTGGTGAAGCTACTTCGATGACTGGGAAATTCCGACAGCCTGTATACAAAATGAAAGAAAAGTCATGTTAGTTTTGAAATTTATTTAAACGTAACTAAAGCCAAATTGCAATTGATCCGTATCTCTCTCAGTATTTTTCAATACTTTCTCTCAGCTTCAGGTTGATGTGGGATAAAAACAGAAGTTAAGTAATTTCCATTAGCACACATTAAAAGAATATAATCTGTATACGTATTTTCCAAATGAAATTAATCTAAAGAAAAAGCAAGATCTGTGGAAAAACACCATACTGGGTCTAATTAACAATTTCAGTAATTCAAATTAGTATTTTATTGTCCAACAATAAAGAAAGCCTTCCTCTAGGAAAAAAATAAAGTTGTTCTTTACAGCACTAGGGATTAAAAAAAACTAATAAAAAAAGAGCCATTTAATAATTCACTATTTGGTAAACTGGCAACCATAATGTGACTGTGCTTACTCTACCCAATAAGCAAATAAGCTACCATGCCTGGAACTTGCTGCAAGCTGCAGAAAACAACTAGTAAATTACAATAATCAAGCCTCATCAAGGCCACATGCTACTACTGCAAGGTCATCATAATAAAAGAAAAAAAAAAAAAAATTAAAAAGGGCAGATGTAACCTGTATGACCTGAACTACTACTCATTACTGATAGAACTCGAAGTTATCTCATCAGAAAAAAACCAACAAACCAACCAACAAAAAAAACCCAAACAGACACTTTGCTGCCATATTCAACAAAACATTTCATTAAAATTACATGGTTAAAGGCAATGGCAATCTTCTTAAATATGCTCCACCACCTCAAAAGAATGATTGTGTCTAACCAATGCAGAAGTAAACAGAACTAAAAGTCATGCCAACAAATGACAACAGCAAAACACCAAACGTATGGTTCCTTTTAGAGAGTCAAGGATGAAGGGGCTGCTACATGCTGACATTTGCTTTTAGCCTGAAATTCTATGTCGATTCAGTGTCCATCTGTAAGGAATCAGTGCAAGTGTAAAATAATCACACATTTACCTCTAATACAAAATGCAGTTGGTTTTGCTTTATAAAACTGAATACTTCCTATGCGCCGATACAGTAAATTTAAATATGTAATGATCAGCTTATACAACTGGCTCTACCCCAAAAATGTGACATTATGATGTGAACTGAACATTGAACTAAAACAATGCTGCAGCTCTTGTAATCCAAAACCCTTTCCTATATTTCTGTTTAATTTTGAACTATACAAGTTTTTGCTGTGCTTTAGGCTGCCTATTAAGTCTGCATACATGTGTGATGAATGCAATTGTATCCATGTGGGGCTTGGGGTTTTTTTAGTTTGTTTTTTGAGATAAGCACTATTTCCCTCAAAGATATTATCTTTGAAGTAGTCTTTACAGATAGGTAGATCAAATAAGATGAGCTAACTTATTATAGACCATGCAGCAGACAAAGCATGCTTCTAAGACTTCAAAGTGCCACTTTCATCACAATTTTCCATGATGGATGACTCTAGATCAAATACCTTGTTCATAAGTTTTCATCACCATCAGAAGGTATTGCAACAAAGTTTGTAAAATCTTTAATGAGGGCGAGTATTCAAAACTAGAAAATATTTTTCAAACTATTTAATTTAAAAC
Source organism: Fratercula arctica (assembly GCA_947846985.1). NCBI lineage: Eukaryota > Metazoa > Chordata > Aves > Charadriiformes > Alcidae > Fratercula > Fratercula arctica. Next base: position 84,390,759 of record CANTUZ010000003.1, read on the forward strand.
CCGGAATACTACACTCAAAGGTGTGAAAATGACAGCTATCATGTCAAAAACAACTGAAAGAATTATGTACGTTAAAAGCTCTTGACTTCCATCAGATCATATCTGGTAATTTTCAGTATTTAGAACAAAAAATTGCATAGTTAATATGCATATAGACTCTAGCACAGTAAGGTCAAATGAACCTTTTTCTTTATGACACCTTTTGGTGCAAGAAAATATCAAGCAGTCAAACTTAAACACAAACAAACCAATGACGTGGCTGATGTCACACAAGTGATAAGCAGGTGACATTGTGATAAGCTAGGGTTCCTGAATCTTGGACCCCTGCTCTGGTTTCAAGCAGTTCAGAAACCTTAAACTCAGCTATTCTCCCATCCATACTTTAATATTTTCAACTCCTTGCAGTAAGATTAGCAGTGTACAGAAATTACCAAAACTCTCTAGCTGCAATCCCCCGCCATCGGAGACAGGGCTTTCATATCTTGCCATGAAAACATTATACAGTCTCTTTACTTAGTTTCATTTGTTGTCTGAAAAGTTTGATGGAATTCACATTTGAGACCATAAAACAGAGTAATTCTGAAGCTGAACTGTGTAAGATAATATCTGCTTTGAAATATGCAAGGTTGTTAGATAACCCACCAGGAATGGGTGATTAAACAAAACAAACAAAAATAGAATTCAGGCAAATGGTTACCCTTTGGATTCCTCGTTTTCTTAGTTAAAAAACAAAGACCTCAACAAGCAAAGAAGATACATATCTATTTCGTCTTATTGTACCAGTACTAAACGACACAAACAATTATTTACTAAGTAATGATTTTCTTCATTAGTTTTACTTAAAATACACACAGAAGTTTCTTACAAGTATATAAACATGAACAGACAAAAAGCATGGTTTTAGTTCCACTGTCTAGTTGTACCTTTGATGGAGATTACTGATTTCTTCATCTTTACGGTTAATTTCCACTCTTGCTGTTTTGATAAGTGCTGAAATATTCTTTTTGAGAGCTTGGTTTTCATTCTGCAGAATGGCATTCTATTTTAAGTATATACAAAAAAAAGAGAGGAAGAGAGAGAAAAAACAAGAATTAGCTTGGGTATCCAAACATGTAATGAAAAACAGCGCAAGACAACTTTGAAAAAGTCCCATCACATGTAAACTGACAACAGAACATACAGAAACTGTTTTGGAGAAGCCAGAATTAAGTTTTAATTACTGAGATCCAAAGCTCTTTTTTTTTTTAAAAAAAAAACAACCCATCCCTCGTGTTTACGGTCCTGTTTAATCATTTAAGATGTTTTAAGCATACAATTCATTAAAACTGAAATATGCCATAAACCGAGTAACCATAGAGCTAAAAAAACGATAATCCACCCCTTTGCTTCATTCTTTTACTCAATTTATTGCTTTCTTGGTCACTGTGTCAAATGAGAGATGTAGTGTTTAAGCGCTTTCAGAGAAAGAGGGTTATTGTATTTTTTCAAGGTATCAAAAACAACTTTGGGTGCTCTATCATTCTAACATTTCTAGATATGACGTTCTAAAACCCTATCTGTCAATCCCAGAGATAGGCCCCTCTCTTAGTAATTGCCCTCAACAAAACCTGCTCAGAAAGGCAGACAAGTTTTGCAGAAAACAATATGGAAGTGTCACAGGGCAGAACGTGCTTACCATTTCAAAGCATGGAACTTTTGGCACCTATTTGTAACACACAGTAGAGCATGTTGCAGTATTGCCCAAGAAAACCTAACTATATAGAATGGCACAGCATGGGGATACCAGCTCAAGTTGAAGAGTAGTTCAGCCTTATCGAAATGGCACTATGCTCAAAGCATTGCAGATATCCTCTTCCAGTTCTAATGACAGCTCAGGTACCTTTGCAACCCTCTCCCTAGTGTATTAAAGACATATTTAAAAAAAAAAAAAAACAAAAAAACCAAAAAAAAACCCAAAAAACACAAGAGAACTGGATACCTTTCTAAAACTATTCGACATGTTTATTTTCTAATGAAGGAGACAGAAGTTAGCTTTTAAGTAACTAAAGTCTTACTGCATGCAACATAGTGAAACAAGGCAATTTACCTACTGATTTTGTCAGTAGAATACCTTGGCAACTATCCTAGGCAGAACAAGCTCCTAGCACCTACAGAGGTGATTTACAAACCACCCACATGATGGGTTAATTCTGGAAAGCATATGAATTTAACTCTCTCAAAGCAATATTCAGCTTGCTTTATATAAATCTTGACAATGTTGCCCTTTGAACTACAGTACCTGTGCCTGTATTTCCTTAAATTTCTTCATCAACTCTTTAATTTGCTGCTGACATTTTCCATATTCTGCCTGTAACTGTCAAGAGAGAAGAATTCACAGCACTGAAGTGGACTTAGTTACACAGTTAGTTAGTTAACACGGTAATGTATATTATGAAGTTCTGCTTTTTTCCAAAAGTAACATCTTAATGCCATAATAAAACAAAAAGCTTCAATATGCTCCAACAGGCATTCAAGTCTCTAAAACATCACAAACACTCAGATAAGAGGAAATCTTATGTGTGCCTGCTCAACAGTACTAGACTAGAGAGTAAAAGGAAGCCATAGTATTGTGAAATTAAAAACATGACTATCAAGGGACAGGAGTTCTCAGAGCCTTACAGATGGGGACTTGTTTGTCAGATTTTATATAATATAAAACAGGTAAGAAAAAACACACCAAAAAGTTACTACAAACAAACCTGGACTATAAAGGACATGCTCCTGTTGAGATCACAAAATTAATTAAAATACATTTGGCATTAGCCCTTTTTTAAAAGCAAATGGCGATTAAGCTTTCACAGAAGAATGGACAGCTTCCCTATTGTCATACTTGACAGTGAACTGCTTTCAAAGTGACATTTTCATCACTTAGTAGACTCCTGGAGGTTTTGCTCCTGCTTCTTCTGTAGTGCATTATATCTGTGGATGTCTGTCCCTTTTACTCCAAATCTCAAGTTTGTAGTTAAGATGTGTCTTATGGACCAGGATAGGTGATGCTACATGGGTAAGTGTTCCACTGATTTGTTAGAAGCAGTTATCTACTGCATGGTGGTCTTCAGTCTCAAGGGCAACATTTAATGACACGTAAGAATAATACATGACATATCTGCTTTAGTCTGGTAAAACGCATTGGGAGAACTATCAAGACTAGCTTTGTATCAGACATCTGAACAGATATTTAAATAGAAGGAAATTACAGTACATTTTCCCATAATGTAGCTGGTACATGAACCACATGCAAAGGACATTAAATGAGAACAGACCATGTCACAGAGTGAGAGATTCACTTATTCTGAGAAACTTGTTGACATAACAGTTTATTACCACACTCTTGTTTTAACTTCGTTTAAAAACAAAAATCAGTTTCCCTGTTTCTTCAATAATGTGAACATACTGACAACATTCTTTGCACTCTACACATGAAAAAATGGAAGAAAAAAACACCCAAACACCAGAATTATTTTTGTCACATTAATACACACCTCATTGTAGGATGCTTCTTTTGCAGTCCCTTCTTCAATTAATATCTCATCAAATAAATTTAAGCTGTTTCCACCTGGTGTAGAATTTGGAGCAGAATTGTCTGTAGAAAGAAAATCAATTACATAGAGAAAACGGTATTTTTCTAGCCAGGTTGCATTGTATCACTGAGGAAAACACATGAACTCAACTGGAGAAGTTACTATCCTGAATTTCAACATTTATGCTAGTGTTATTGGAAATACTTGATCCAATTTACATCGACATAAAAGGTAACGATGAAAATTAAAGTTCAACTGAAAACATTGTGTTAGAAAAATAAAGAGATAAATGGGACAGGACATCTAACAACAAAGATGGGTGTATTTTATGACTGTCTAATATTAAGTCAAAAGACAGCTAACTTGCAATAAATCCACCTAATTTACAAAGCAAGAAGGGTTACATCTTAGCAGCGATCTGAGGTTCCGCAGTTCCAGGACCAATAGGTAGCAGAAAGTTAGAATAAATATGTGCATCCTATAATTCACTCAGCTGTTGACCAGATGAAAAAAAAATATTGAGAAAAGGAATACTCAGATGCCAATGACCTACACATTCACAAACACAGACGAGCTGATCAGAATCAAATGGAATTATGGTAGAATTGGTATGGGGTTGAATACCATGCTTCTTGTGTTGAATAAATGTTCTTTGCTGCTTAATATTCCCTCAAACACATAAACTCCCTAGATAAATTCCAAAGAAATAAAACAAAACCAAAAACCAACCCAACACTCAAACACCCCAATTATTTAGATAACTGTGCTTTTTCCTCTTATCAACCCGTGCAATTGTTCATCAAATACTCATTACTGATAGGACCTGACTTATGACACATCTGAAATACAGACTCATTTGCAGATAAATAAATGAAGTTAGCTATCAAAGCTGCGCTTCAATCCTTTGGACAAAACCATAATGCAAAGCGTATTAAGGCAATGCAAGACAACATGAAAATAACACCTTATCTGCATATAACAAAAACCTCACCAATCCTCTTTTTAAATTAAAAAAAAAAAAAAATCCCTCAGAGCTAGACTATATAAAAATGTTTGCTCTAAGTTATTCTTCCTTCCATCTATTACATTTATTAAACAATGCATCTCAGTATGTCAAATGCAGACTTAGAAAATACTGTTATATGCTGTAACAAATACAAAATGGAAAGAGAGAAAAAGATATATAGATGTTTTATGTCTGTAGCATATAGTATAGTCCTTCCATAAAAGTTCAATGGCCTTACAGTAGTAAGGTCAGTAGAGAAACCCTTGTCTCTACTAAAACTTGTTTCTACTACTAGAAACAGTATTTCATGAAATACTACAGTAAGACTCCTAAAAAAGAACACGTGCTGGGTCCATTTCTTTCTTGCCTTCAGAGAAGCTAAAAAAGGAAATTAATTTACATTAATTCACATTAGTATGTGAAATTATTGAGAAAGTAACAAAAGTTAAAAGGATATACTGAATGTACTGTATCACACAGAAAGTATGTTTTGGAGCTCTCACTGGGGATTTAGTGATCAGTGACCATTAGTTCTGGTCCTGATGCTATTTAAAAACAACAAAATAAAGGTGCTTTTTCCAAGGTAAAATGTCCCATATCAAGGCATAGATAGAATAGCTGAAGTTTCTCTGCACCCCTTTATACGCCTAAGTCTCTTAAAATAGCCCATATCACATGAAAACTATCATACAATCATTCAGCTAGCGAATTTAAGAATTCTCTGGTGTATTTATACAGAGTGTAACATATATGTCTTGAATTTAAACAAGGCGCTCACTGAAGCACATGTTACACCAGCTAAACGTAAACTTAAAGCTAACTGTTGTTTTACTTGAAACCAGCCTAAGAAGCACAAAGACTCTATAAAGCTCCAAGTCAAGCAGCAAGATACAAGTAACCTACCAGGAACTGTCAAACCATTGTCCAAGCCATCATAAATATCCACTGAGCTCTCATCACCTTCCTTGAAGGGTGAAGCTTCAGCTAAAGCAAAAGAAAAAAAAAGGCCAAAGTAAACATTTAGTAAACTCCAACCTCTAACTTTCCCATAAAATAAGCATAGCTATGATCTTAGACCAGTACAGAATACTAGAAGTAGTAGGACAGACTAGTAGACTAGTAAGACAGGGGAATTCTACCCAGCAAGCTACTGCTACTGTGGAGAAAAGATATTTAGTCACTAGGGAGCAAACACAGTCTTGTAAGATCAATTCCTAAATATTACAAGAACTGTGCACAAAGCAAATTATACGGCTTCAAGTACAAACAAAATTTAAAATTACGAACTAAGTCAACTTGATCTGAATTTGAATGTTTTCTAGAAGACATTAAATACAAAAGTTACACAACTCATTAACAAGAATAAAAGAATTAGTATGATAAAACCACTACTGTTAAAAGAAACATTTCTCACTAAACATTAAGTACTGTAACAGTCTGTACCATAATTAAAAGAATTTGCTTTAGTATTGCCATCTATTCACATACTAACTGGTTCTGTAAAAGTATTCTAATCTAAAACTCCTCAGTCTCTCTTTGTGTCTTTTTCCAGTGCCTCTTATCACTCATCTCCTCTATATGAATCTCTCCAGTTCTGCAACAAATATTTTTACAATACAGAAAAATATCTACATCCACAGTCCTTCTGAGGCTGAGAATATCACAAACGTATGTCAGATCAATCAGCTGTAGAGCTAGAAATAATGTTAAGAGTGCTCTGATTGCTGGTACTATACCAGATGATAGAGCATTTACTCTTACAAATAGCAAACAAAGGAACAAACCTCCTAACATGTCCAAATATACACTTCATTAGGATACAGTGAAGGTTAAATTACACACTGTAAAACACAGGGGAGAGGCCAGTTCCAGCCATCCTCTCAAAACATACTAGAAATCCAAAGTACACAGTTATGGTTTAAAATCCAAACTTACTAATGGATAGTAATACTATCCATGTTACTTACTAATAGCTTACACCAATAATGTGCCACAGATTTAATTACAGTTGAAGCTTATCAGTATTTGTCCCAACTTAAATTGTTTCCATTTTGTTTTCTAAGTTGGTTTTGGACCTATTTATTTTCTTAAGACTGCTTTTATTATTTCACTTCAAAGCAGAAAGTAATCCAACAGATCTTACCACTGTAGCGGATATCAAACAGTCCCAGTCCATCCTCATCTGTTGCCATGATACAAACTCCCTATGGCTTCCCCATCTATGAGTAAAATATCAGAGGAAAGACAACAGATTAACTGACAATTTCATAACAACATCATAAAACAGGAGCACCTTGAAATAAGTCAATTACACCTGAGCTACCTGTGGCTCTTGCTTTTTGCCAAAATCCAACACTAGAATGAGAAAACTCTTACATCAAGATAACAAACGTAGAGCTCTATCAAGAAAAGTAAGAAATTATGCCCTGTAAATAAGAATCCTGAAGATCTTCAGCTGCATCTTTTATTTGTACGTTTCAAATAAAGTTCCTATAAAGAAATTTTGGTTTGAAACACTGCATTCTATGAACAGATTATCTGAATGTATATCTTAACCAGTTAAAATAATCTGATTTGATAATTTTGATTTCTTCTCTGCTGACCATTTAGGAGCAAGTTTCCCCTGTCTGACACCACCAGCCAAACCAATAACGAGTGCTAACAGCCAAGAAACATTTTGCCTGCCAAGGCATATAGCAATGCTTGCCCACAGGGCCATGCTTGGCCACAGGACGCACAGTATCCACTGCAACATATTGCAGAATGACTTTACAAGCACACACGCTCGTGGCACTGACACACAAGCACCTCTGAAGCGAGGGCAGCAGCCTCCAACGCGCAGGCACCGCCTCCGCGGAGAAGCGGAGCCCAGGAGGCGGCCCGGTGCCGGGGCAAGCAGAGGCACCGACCGGCACTGAGCTACAGCACCCTGCCGGTTCAGAGGCGGCGGCCCTCACCGGTTCTCCAGGCCTCACCCTCCCGCCCGCCCCAATTCCTGTCACGGCGGAAGAGCCCAGCACCTCTCAGGGGTCAGGGCGGGAGAGACGCCGATGGCGGCCCGGGAGCGGCACCCCAGCTGCGCCCCACGGGCGGCACCCCGCACTGGCGAACCGAGGCGGGCCGGGCGGCGGGGGAGCCCGGGACAGGCAAGGCCGGGCCGGGCCGGGCGGCGGGACCCGCGCAGGGGCTGATGGGGGAGGGGAAAGGCACCGCGCGGGGCCAGGCGACGCCGAGCCCCCCACCGGGCCAGCGGAGGATGCAGGGAAGGGGTGGGAGGAGGAGGGCCCCGCTCGGCAGGTCCGGCGCGACCCCCGGCCCTCACCCACCGGCCAGCCGCAGTCCGCCACCCCCGGCCCGCGACACCCCGCAGGTCGCCGTCGCCACTTAGTCCCGCAGGCCGGGGCGCCGCGGGGGTGGGCGGGACTCCCGGCGGCGGCCAGCCAATGGCGGCAGACGCACGGCGCGTCCTCGGCCTGCGACGTCGGCAAAGCCCGCCCCGCGGCCTGAAGCGGTTGGCGCCAAAGCCGGGAGCGCGAAGGTGGCCGCGCCCCGCCCTCCGCCGCCCGCGCCCCGCCCCCTCCCGCCCGCCCGCCCGCGCGCCCCCGGCCCGGCCCGGCCCGGCCCCCGCCTCAGCTGCCGGCCCGGTACCGCGGCCGGCCCGGCCCTACGCGCCTGTGAAGACTACAGCGTGTGGGAAGGGGGGGGAGGCCGCCGGGGCCGCCTTGAACGGCCCCGCCACCGGAGCGGCCCGCTGGCTCACCTGGTGCGAGTCGGGCGCGGAAGGCCGCACCCCGCTGCTGCGGTGGGGGTGGGCGTGAGGCGGCTCCTGCGGCTCCCCGAGGAAGCCCGAGTTTAATCCCGGCGCCTGCTGTCGAAGCCGGCCGGAAACATCGCCAGTGCGCTAGATGAGCGCTCGGGCTCGGTCAGGAGCTGGCTGCGGGCGGCCGGGGGAGTTGGGGAGGCGCCGGCCTCCTTCCTGCTGAGCCTGAACCACCTGTTCGGGTTCGTCACCACCCGCGCTCGCCCTCGCTCAGGACGCTGACCTGGGGCCGTGGCCCAGATGTGAGAGGCCCCGGGGACAGCCCAGCGGCTGGTGGCCCTTGACCCCTGCGCGAGCCCTACCGCGGCGATAGCAGTTACCTCCGTGGGGAGCGGGAAACGGGGCGAGGACGCGTTAAAGGCAGCCCCCGCACACGCGAGCTCCCAGCCCCGGCAGAGAGCGGGGAGAGGTGGGCGCCACTCCCGAGCGCAGCCATCCCCCGCCTTAAGGGGCGGCCCCTGCGAGACTACACCTCCCGGCATGCATCGGGGCCGCCGCAATGGCCCGGCTGTCTTTCTCTGCGCGGGGCATGCTGGGAGATGTAGTTTAGAACTGGGGGCGCCGTCACGTCGGCGGTGGGTGGGGCCAGGCCGTGCTTCCCTTTGCTCCGCGACGTCGCGGGCGGGTGACGGCGCGGACGAAGCGGAAGCTGGTGCCGAGCGGCGCCTCTGTCCTGCGCCCCACGTGTCCGCGCCGTCCCTGCTGCCGTCCCTTGGGCGCGAGGCCTCGCCGCTCTCCTCAGGCGCTGCCCGCGCTCCGGAGGAGGGAGAGGAGGAGGGAGGATGGCGGCCGATCTGCGGTTCCGCCTGGTGGAGCCGCTGCAGCTGGTGGCGCGCAGGAACGAGAAAAGCAGCGCGGAGCTGAGCAGGTTCCTGGCGAAGCAGGTGAGCGGGGCTTAGGGGGGTGGTGCGGGGCTCGGCGACGGCCCCCGGGCGCCCGCCTTTCCTTCCTTCCTCCCTGTCTCCCTCCGGGTGGGTCTCGCAGGGCCCGCCATGGGTGGAAGGGGACGCACGGCGCTGCCTTTCCACCCTCCCCCACCCCCCCCCGCGCCGCCATCTCCTGCCGGCAGCTTTGTCTGCTGGCCGCGCCGCCCGGCCACCCCGCCCGCCCCCTTGTCCTCCTCCCGGCCTGCGGGAGCTGCTCTCCGCTACCTCGGTCTCCCTCTCTTTCTGGGCGCTTCTTGGGGTTTCTTCCCCTCCCCGCCCCTTTCGGGGTCGTGCGAGGGGAGCCCCGTGAGGCGGGTCCTCTCCGGTCCCGTGGTACCCCCCCCTCCTGTTGTGCTTCCTGAGGAGGCATTTTTGCCCCGCAGTTAAAATCTTCAGTATCTTCCGTGTCCCTTAAGGTGACTCTGAAAGCGTGATAGCGAGAGATGGCACGTTGTTAGCAAGCACCGAGACGGTATCTAGTCCCTTAACTGCAGCATGTTACCCTGATGCTATTTGCATGCCTTCTTTAATTGTCTTAAAACATCATGTGGGGTAAAAACACAGAGGACTGGATTTTCTAGAGTTTGCTTTTTTTTTTTTTTTAATCAAAAAAACCCCAAAGCTGGAAACATGTTCCTATTTTCGCTGGTTTCATGCTTTGGCTGCCTTAACTGTGAAAAGCACACTTGCCTTCTGGGAGAGTTGAGGTCTAGCTCATTTCTCTGAAATACTTGAAGACATGTAACAACAGGATATCAACACATCAGATGTTATATTATTAATGCTTTTCATAATAGAGGTTTTGAAGCCCCTAAGCTGTGTACACGCTTTGGGCCTTAAAATCCATATTTCTGTTTGAGTGTCTAGGAAATGTCCCACTTGCTTGAAGATTGTATTTTTTCAGAATATTGGCATTCAGTCTGAATTACTGTCTCTTAGTTATGGTTGGGGAAGGCATTAATACCGGTAGTGAAGGGTCTCTGTTGGTAGACAGATGGCTTTTTCTTCTGTCACTACAAATCATAGGATCAAAGTAAAATTGAAATGAGCATATGTATTCCTGCTTTGGAGAGTTGATGCTAATTGGTGGGAAGCAGTGATGAAGAGCTGCTATTCAAGAGAAAGAAACAGCTGAGAATAGAGGTGGGGATGATGCGGATACAAGATGTAGCAGACAGATGGAGCGGTGAACCAGAAGTGAGTCACCGAGATCTGAGACTGGGAAAGAGACTGTGCCCTTTCCCTTCTGGCAACTGTTTGGAGACATACTTTGGGTTTGAAAGTCTTGCTACGTGGAAGTTATTAAACAGTGATTATATACACAGAGTCTGGAACAGCACATTAATGAATAATGACACGTTCTTTTGAAAACTGAATTGCTATTTCCAACCTTGGAAGCTAGAGATCTAGGAGTGTGTGTGTCAGGCTTATCTTGCTGCTAAACAACTGCTGGCTCCAGTTATCATACCCAGTTTCCTGTGAGTTGCTTTGTATGTAACTTGGGAAGCACGTGTTCTGGAAATCTAGAACTCTCTTTGCTACACAGCTTCACTGTGTTTTTCTGGTGACTTATTTCTTCAGTATTCCATAAGGGAATGGAACTTGCCCACAACTGCTAAGTTAGGAACAGTCTTTTGAGATTCACAGTAAGGTACCATTTATGTGGTGATGGAAGATCTTGTTCCCTGTGCGTCAGTATGTAATAGAAATAGAGCCTTTTCTGTAAAGTATTTGTATATTGCTTACTCTGCAAAGGTACAGAAAACGTCTGTTCTTAATGAGGAAAATGTGATGAAAAGCTCTCTAAAACAGTCTTTGTTTCTTGCCTTTCCATTTTTTTGGATAACTTAAGCAAACAGCGTCTTCCTGTGTAGAATTCCAAATGCAGGTTTTGTGCAAATGCATCTATTTTGGCTCCCTGTGATGGTGTAGTATCAGTATAGCAGTTCATTAATGTGAAGGTTAAAACGCTGGTTGTAATGGAACTTTACTGCAAAAATATCCTTATTCATTTCTGCCCTTCACATTTCCCACTGTGCATGTATGGGAAGATAAAAATAAAAACTGTCCCTTTTGTATATTTCCTCTATTTAGTCTATGGAACCATCTTAAGTGAACTGGAGATCTTGAGGACACCATTCTGGATCTATTCTACTTTGTTGGTGTTTCAGCTTGGCATCCTTCATTTCGCCTTTCATTTTTCTATGTAGGAGTGAAAATTGTTCTAATAATAACTCCAAGCTCTTATTTATAGCCTTTCAGTCTTAATATTTGATGTTGAAAAGTGCCTTTATTCCTTTTTTTTTTTTTTTTTTTGAAAATGTAGGAAAAAGAGGTGACCTAGCTGTCCCAAGTTCACCCAGCTACTCATTGGCTGTCAGAAAAATGTCCTGATGTCCGGGCAGCTAAGGCAGGCTGGTTTTTTTTTTTCTGAAAATATGACTTTAGCTTTTTATTTGAAAGACTAATTAGGCTTCACATCATGTAGCATTATAAATAAGGGAAGATACATTGCACTTTTGCTTCCATCCTGGAGCGTATTCTTATCTCCTTCTGCTTCTGGGTTTTTGAAGAGCTGTGGTTTTTTGGGAGACAATATGTTAATAAGTACACTGATACAAAGTCAAAGAGAACGTTCTTGCTATCCTTGAAGGAGCAGTCTGTCCAACTCTATCAAATACAGTGTGCTGGTGGAGATGTAGGAAATTCTGGCTTGTTATGCAGGTAGTTGAAGCTATCTTGTTCTCCTTGTGACACTGCATATCCCCTTGCCTCTTTACGTTTGTTTTGCTTTTTTTTTTTTTCTTGAAGTATGTGGGTTGTAAGAAGAGTGCAGGCTCTTGTTTTGCTTTATCTTATCAAACTGGACAGCTGCCAAAAAGAGTGGTCCTGCTCTGTTTTCTTTTTGCCTGTTCCCAAGGCCAAGCCACACCTTTCTGTTGCTTCTCTTATCCTGAACCTAATGAGTGTGCTGATGTGGAAAATCTGTTCAACTTTCCCACCCAGTGGAAGACTTTGGAAGAAGGATTAAATTGGATCATCTTGCCAAATTGATTGCTGCACAGTCATGCAGCGACAGAGCTAATGTGTGAGGGAATGGAGCCAAGAACATGTGTTCCTGTGTTGGAGGGGAACAAGAATTTCCCACGCGTGGCTTTTAACTCCCTCCCACCCGTTAGAAGTATCCCATTGTTAAACCTACGTATGGTGTAACATTTTGTGGAAATGCCTGTGAGCCACGATCAGAAATGTGGCTTTCACATGGGCCCAGATTGTTCCTTGATGTGATCCTTTCTCTTAGTAATCTTGGGGTTTGGATTAAGGCAGTTCTTAATCGAGATTTCTGTACCTTGTGAGCACTGAGTAAACGTACTGGGCAGGTTGGGAAGGAGGTGTGCAACGTGCTGCTAGAGAAGCAACTGGGATCCTGTTTGACTCCAGGTCTCACTCCTAGCTGTGCTTCTATTTGATGTCTCTTTCATTAAAAATACACAATGTGTGTATATATTTTTATATTTGGAGGAATGTTCTTTTGTGATGCTTTCTTAAAGCAGCTGTTTGGAACTGCAGGCACAGATTTACTGTCCCAGATGCAAACACTAGAATTAAACACTTTCAGATCAGCTGTCCTTCACTACTGATTGAGAAAGTTTGGTATTTCACAAAGTCACCTTTAGTTAAAAAACCGCTCTGACAGTATCTTCTTTTCCATAAAATTTTTAATTTAGACTCTGAAAAGCTCTGTAAACAAACAATGGTCTCTTTGTAGAATGAGAATGTTGCCACTGTGATTTTTTTTTTTTAACGTTTCTATATGTTCTAAGGGTACTACACACAATGATTAAAAATCTGCTTGCTCTCACAAAATTGGTAATGGAATGGATTTTTTGTACAGTAGTCATGTAACTACAGAATTTTACTGAGTCAGTCACATTATTTATTTACTATTTTATTGTTAATTGTTCCTTTTATTTGATACGGAAAGCTCTGGTTAAGAAATCAAGCACCCTGTTGTGCCTTGTGTGGGTAGCCAAAAATGTAATTGATTTGGAAACTGAAGGTTGTGGGGTTTTTTGTTTTGGGTTTGGTTTTTTTTGGGAGGGGGTTTGTTTCCAGTTATTTTGAGCCTTTGAACAGCTTGTCAATCATTTTACCACTCAAAATGTGATCCCTTGTATTGAACAGTGTCTTGCTTGCTCTATGATGAATGCAGACCTTCATCTCCATTTTTAAATTTTTGATTTTTTAATTTTTAATGCTGCTCTGATAGATGAGAGGAAGATAAACTTATGTTTCATAAAAATAAACATGAAGCATGTAAGAAACTGCTTGGAATTAATGTGATGGTTTTGATGTTTTTAGTGTATATGCTGCAATTTCCCTGATTTCTTAAGTGCTGTTAGAGAATGAATGTCTTTTCAAATTCAGAAGGAAACCCAAGGAACTTAAACAAGTATGCATGTATTCTAGAAGAACGTTGATAGTGATATAACCCTACGAGGTCACCCTTTCAAAAGCAATGTGTAGGACCTCTGTAGTTTATTTATCTTGTAACAATGAAACCATCCCATCTGCAGGCCCAGGAGCAGGTTTTACCTGAGTAACAATAAGTCTAGGGGAAGCAGAAATGGCTGCAGGTGTTGCTAAAATGAAAGATTACCAAAATCACAGAATATTTTTTATGGGAGTTTAGTAAGTGCTTGTTTTGTTTGGAAAGCTGCCTTGCCTAGCTGTACGTACAACTGTTGGCAAAGAAAGACAAAATCGCCTTGACAGCATAAGGGGAGAGTGGAGCATCAAAGTTAAGAGCAAAATCGCTATTGTGCAAATTCATGATCCTGATTTTTCACAAATCAAAATTACTTGTATTGCAGCATATGCTAAACATCATGGAAGTGGAGAGATGCTTTGATAATAACATGAACTCATAGACCAGAGAAATTTAAGCATAAGGCACAAGAAATGGGTTGTTGTTCTTCAGTAACGGAGTTAAGAAGGTTGGGGGAGATGTGAGTGTGTGTGTTGGGGGGAAGATGTGTTCTAAGTGTTGATTTTTTTTTAATTTTTTTTTTCCTAGCAGATGTGAACATGTTTTCCATCTATTCAAAAGCCTAATATTTTGTTTTGCACTAAAAAACCATTTTTATATAAAAGAAAAAAATAAATCTCAATGTCAAAACTGCAGATACACGCTGCTTCTTGTCAAGAGCATTGCTCACTATAATTGCTATCAGAAATAAGGCTGTGATCATGATTGATGGAATGCTTCTTTTTTGAAAAGAGATAGTGAACGTGATGCAACTTAAACTCTTTTTGTGATTCTCGTGAGACCAAGCTGTTGAGATTGGTGGGAATTCTATTAACAAAGATGTATTAGCAGTTATAACATTTTCCCAATTTTTTCTTTTAAAAAATATTAAAAAATATTTGCTTTATCTTTCAGCTGTAAAATATAATTTAGGATTTTGGGACTTTTTTTGTAACTCCTGTTTAGTATATCATTCTGCATGTCACTCATTCTGTTTCCCAATTTTTTTTAAATATAGAGAGCTGTGTCAAGTAAGTGCTTCCATTGGGAATTTTGGACTCCCTTCTGTTTTTTGAAAGATTTGTTCCTGTAAAATTCACTGTGAATCCTGCATGAATAGTTCTGAATAGTTCATTTCCCATTTAGCCAGTACTTACTTTCCATTCCTCTAGATCTGGACTCGACAGGATCGGCAATGCATCCTCGATACTTTAGCACAGTTATTACTGGATAAAGAATGTACTCTATTGATTGGCCGTCAAGTTCGGCCAGTTTTGTTGGATTTGTTGGAAAGAAATGCAGAAGCCATTAAAGCTGGTGGCCAAATCAACCATGATCGGCATGAAAGGCTGTGTGTAGCAATGAGCAAGCTGGTTGCTGACCACCCTGATGTTTTACCGTGAGTAATATAACTGTCTTTTTGTGCAGTGTTTGAGCTTAGTGAGTATATGCTTGTTAGTCTTCAGTGGTGATACGAGGTGGTGGTGTTACAGTTTGGATTGTCTCCCACAATAACAAATGTGTTCTGAATTGAAAGAATGATTTAGAAAACACAAATCTTAAACACAGCTCAATTAAAATAAATTGTGTTGTAAGATTTAATGTGACTTTCATCTTAATGATCATCTTTTCAAAGAAAAGCAAAACAGCTGTCATGAAAATGACTCACAACCAAAATCTCTGCATTTAAGATGGGAGTTGTAGGCCAGTAGCATATAAAGTTACATAAGTAGGAATCAGTATTACTTTTTCAGTAAACAGGAGCAATCAAAGAGACTTCACCAAAGGCAGTACAGTTTCCCCTTGATAATTAAGTAATGATTTCTAATAAGGTAAAAATATGTGTTGTCAGCTGATTGTTGAAGTGGTTGTCTTTCCCAGCTGTGGACAAAGTTAAATATACACCTTTGTTCTCAGTATGCCACCAGTTACTATCTCAGGACCTCTGTCCTGAGGTTTTTATTAACCGCTGTTTTCCCTTCTTCTGGCTTAGATGTCTGTGTTCCATCTCTCTCTCTCTCTTTTTTTTTTTTTTTTTTCCCCTAAAGATTTGCTTTAAGATATTTTAAGAATACATCACCAGTTTTCCAGAGACTTTTCCTGGAGAGCTCAGATGCAAACACAGTCCGGTATGGGCGCAGACGAATGAAGTTACGGGACCTCATGGAGGCAGCCTACAGATTTTTACAAAAGGAGCAATCAGTTTTCCGGGAATTATGGGACTGGAGTGTGTGTATTCCACTTCTAAGGAGTCATGACACTTTAGTTCGTTGGTAAGTTAACCCCCCCACATGTCCATTGAAAAGACCTATCTGTATGTATCTTGAATTGTATTTAACAATGTTCACATGCAAGTAGAAAAGAATCTTCAAATAATATCAGAAAAATCTGTACCAGTGGTATCTGTACCTGTCCTTCTTACCTGATGTTTTGAAAGCTGTAGTGATCTATCACAGAGTGAAACTCAAGACTAGCTCCTAGTCATGATTAAAGCTACAGTCTTGAGAATCTTTTCAAATAACTTTAGTTACCCAAGTTGGATTCATGGGAGATGGTAAATTTATCACTTCACCTCTACTGTAAGCCTGTTGGTATGTTGCATGCATTCTAGCATGTTATTCTAGAAAAAAAGTAGAGATTAATCTAGTCTCACTCTCATTTATATTACAATGACATATTGTACTATTCTGCGTTGATACACTATTAACAAGTTGGTTTTTTTTTTTTTCTATTGCTTTTATATAGATATCTCAGTCACTGTAAAGCTTGGCTTATTTAAGCTATGCTTCCTAACTGACGCTATTGCAGACTGTGTGTGTAGTTTTGGGTCAGATGTTTTATGTTAGGTGTCTGCCTGCAGGGCTTCAACCTAGTCATGTGCTCTACCTTATTTATGTGAGTAGTAGTATTGATAGTGCCTTTTATTTATTTAAGAAAAGGTCTGTATTTTTTTAAAACATAAATTCAGAATTATGTTAGTAACATGTAATTTTAAAATAAGATGTATAATTTAGGAGGGGCAGGAACAAGAGTGTTGTCAAATCTATCAGCCATTTATGAAGCTCTTCAGGATGACATACGCTTAGATAGTCGTAGGAAAAAGAAATAGAATTTCTAATTCATTGACTGGAATTGGTTTACCTGGTGTTCAGCTAATAATCTTAAGTAAGTGAATGATCTGACTTTTAAATTTTGTCCTGAACCAATCTTTTTCTGGCAACTGTTTCCCCCCCCCCCCCCCCCCCTTCTCCCCCAAGCTCGTTGAAAGCTTTGTTCTTGTAAGGTAAAAACAGTGGTATAATGACTGAAGTGTCTTTTATGGTTTGTATTAAATATCCTTTTGTTGTGAGACAGCTTTATGTAGTAATTAAGTCAAGACTTGGGAGTTCTTGGCTTGTTTTGGCACTGAGTCTTGAGGTCATTGTGTTAGGTTTATTTTAGAAATAGCATGAGATAGAAAGTAATTTTGAAAGGGAAATGGTAGGAGGAGAAGAAAAAATCAGGCAAAGAAAACCTGATTTTCATTGTCTTATATGTTTACCTTAATTTATTTGGGAAAGTGCTCTTCACTATATTTGTATATAGTAAATTATAGTACTATATTCAGTCCTTCAGAGAAAGGTTAGCCAGTTGGTGTATAAATTATGAAGTATGCCATGATAGAAGTGCTTTTCTCAGTTCAGAGCGGTTTCTCTAACATTAAAGAATGTTAAGTGTAGCACTAAAATAATTTCTGTGAAGACAGTTTTCTGCATGTTTTTCCAAACTTGATATTTTGGTTTGCAATTGACAGTTGTCAAACTAAACTTCTTCAGACTGTTTTGACATGTTTTGTTCTAAATATAACTTTTAGGTATACTTCAAACTGTCTTGCTCTGGTTACATGCATGAATGATGAGCATAAATTATCTTTCCTGAAGAAGATATTCAGTCCTGAGGAGCTGATACGTTTCAGACTAAAGTAAGAACTTTTAAAATCTTGAACACTTTCTGGTTTTGTTTGTGGTTTTCAGTTGAGTTAATAAACATGGATTTCACAGGCTACTAGAAGAATCTCAGCTGCAGAGTGTGGAACAAGCCCTTGTTTTTACCAATCCGGACTCCTCATTTTGTCAAAAGGAGAAAGAACTGCAATATACACAAGGACATATTGCATCAGGCGACCTCTCTGCAAATGTAGTAGCTGTATGTGGTGTTGTGCTGCCTAGACTGCAGCTTGTTTCTGAAGAGCAGGTATGTAACCCAGGGTTAATTCTGTACCTTTTAAAAATTTATTTTTTGTTAAGAATCCCTAGATGCAGTTAACTGACTTTATTTCCTGCTTAAATGGTATTGAGATACTACGGGTAACGCGTGTATCTTTAGCTTTCTTGATGTGTGCTATAAGCTAGTGTTGCATGATATAGACACTGGAAAGAAGCTCTGCAGTGGAATGAAGCAATGTAGGTGTAATAGTGTTGTTCATTTTATCTTCATGTGGTGGTTCTTAAGAACATACTACAGAAGAATGTTCAGCCTTACATAGTATCTCCAGTCCAAGTTAGGGTGGTATTACATAGCTGAGTAAAGCCAGGAGCTGGCACAGTTGCTTTTGCCTACCTGAAGTAGTTTTATGTGCTATACAGACATCTTATAAACAGCCTTTCTGCAAACATACTATTAGTTCTTCTTTTAAAACAAAAGAAAACAAGGCTGCTGCTTACTCTTCTAGAAGGCAGAAAAAGGGGAGAGAAAGGGAGCAAGAAGTTACTTTCTCCACCGGAATGAAGTGTAATGGAGAATGTAGTGCCTTATAGTTTTAGGAAGTCCATCAAAGGCTTAAACATTTTTGAGCAAACAGTATTTAACCTTTTTTCTCTTGAGATGCTGTTCATCTTGAGCTGTTCAGGTTTTTCTTTGTAGCTGCAGCCAGTATTCTTGACTTGTTTTTATCATTTAGGTACAGTTTTAGTTTTAGCTCTCGGCTGGGTATTTCTATTTAATTTTGCAATGCTGATCTGCAAATGAAGGAGAAAAAAATAAATGAAGACTACGGACGTCCAGAATTTCTTGAGTAGCAGAAGCAAGGAAAAAGGAATTTCCTACCAAATTCTCCCTCCTCCCCCAACTTATGTAGTTGAATTTGCTGTATTTTAGCTTTTTTTTTTTAGGATTGAGGCTTGAAAGTATGGCTCGAAATTCATTGCAGCAGGGGAAAATGTAGAGCTGTTTAAGGAGATTCTTACTCCCATGCCAGTGTCGCTCCATGCCAGTGTCACTGCTGCTGCAGCTGTGCTGGTGCTGGACCATGCTATAAACTGGATTGCTGAAAGGATAGGGAGGAGACAATTTCCCAAAAGGCATGCTTTTATTTTTTTAATAGCCACAGGTATATCACTGATCTCGTACACAGTGTAGTTCCAGTTACGCTGGGGAGGTTCCAGTTACAGCTGAGGAGGTCTGATGAAGAGGTAGGAGCGAACTGTGAGGGAAAAGCAGGTACTCTTTTAAAAACTAGCATTGTTACCAGAGGAGTACATAAAGCTATATCTGAAAAGAAGACTAAACTTGAATAAAAGACGCTTGTTTTGGTGCAATATGTACTCTGATTTCTTTTCTCTGCGTCTTTTGGCAGGAAACCACTAATTTTTGTGCTATATACTGATATATAAGTGACTGTAGGAGAGTCAAAATATTTGACACTGATTAATTACCATTCAATAAACTATACTCATTGCATTTTGAATAAAATAAAAATGTTACTGAATTTCCCTTTTTTTTCATGCACTGATTTTAATGATCTTATACTTCGGCCTGTGCAGAAAGAAGTAAATACAACAATTAATATTCATACTTGCATCATCTGAATCTAACTGCTGTTTGATTTGTCCTGTGATTTGGATCCATTCTGGTGACTTAATTTCACTTATATTGCAAATTGTATTTGATTGACATGTGTTATGATTGAATGCTTACTGTGTCTGTACTGACAACTTAGTGTGAACTCCCTTTGGGAACAAATTGTACATATACTTTAAGAAGTTTCACCTATAATAGATTTCTGATGAAATCTATTTTAATATCTGTCATTAAATACAAGTTTAGAATCCTTTATTTTATTTGATATGTGTTGACAGATCTTCAGTCCAAAATTTTCTAGTTGTCAGACTTGCTTTCCTAATTGTTCTGTGTTGTACAACCTGTAAAAAAACAATGTAGTAACTTAAACTTTATGTTTTAACAGGAAAATAACACCAGCCATTTTGTTTTGGTTGAATCTGCCTTCACAAATCTTCAAAACCTGGCCATTGCTGTAGCGTATCAGCGTCCTGTTTTATTAGAAGGACCAATAGGATGTGGCAAAACTTCTTTAATTGAGTATTTAGCAGCTGTTACAGGAAGAGTAAAACCTCCTCATATTTTGAAAGTCCAGCTTGGAGATCAAACTGACAGTAAGGTAACTGATGAAATTGGTTTATTGTTGGATGCTCAGACATAGTTTTTACTTAAAGCATTGACTTAATGTTCTAATAAGATAATGTTTAACTTTCCACAGCCCCCAACTCTGTAGTATTGGTCTTACTATTGATGAGAATAAATAAATGTGATGAAAAATCACAGTTAAGCTTCAGTAGATTTTAAATCCTGTGCATAATTCTGCTGCATCTGTTTCATTCAACTTATATTTTATCAGGGTTTTTCTATGTGGAAGAACCTGGTTGATTTTTTTTTTTTAATGAAAAATTTTTTATTTTAATGGGAAAAATTATTCTAAAATGACTCAAGCTGGTGCCAGAAGCTGTATGGACACTTTTATTTCGTTTTAAGTGAGCTAATGTCAGTTTAATCTGATCCCAGTTTTTTGTGGCAAAGGTGAGATGAAGATCCTGTGATGTTGAGGACACTTGCACTTACATAATAGTGATCTAGCTCTACCTGTAGAGGTAAAACTGGAGGTGAAGATAATTTCACATTCTTCTGGTTTTGCATATATAACTTCTGGGTTTGAATTGATTAATGTTGTTTGGCTCAATTTATATTTAGTTTTCCAAGGTGGTTAGTATCTGCCAGAAGTGCTATCTGAAGGTGTTTGTTAGGGTGCATAAGTGTCGTCTTTACTTGCATAGAATAGCTGATTTCACTATCTCACTATTCTCCACAATAGTATCTTTTCATATACACGAGTAAGACCACCGTATTAAGAAAAAGTAATGAAGTTCAAGGTCAAAATAAGTAGTAGTGAAACCATTAACTTAATTATTTAAGGAATGCTTAAATGTGGAAGTTACAACTTTATGGAGAAGCAACACTTGACTGGTTTTGTATCTCTGAATAACTTGCTTTACAAATTCCTTTTACTAGCTTAGTCACAGACTTTTCAAAAATGTAAAATAAGGTTCAGTGCAACCCTAGACAGTTTTGTATGTTCTATTGTTGATTGTTAATTATGATGGCACAGCTCTGTAAATTCACTTCCAATTACCTGGTTCATTTTAATTACTATGTTTCAGTTAGATAACCATAGATGTGGAGGGGTTAAACTTTTTCTTTTTTTCCTTAACTAAAAAAAAATAATGCTGGGCACAGATTGCCAGGTGGATTGTTTAGTAATGTGGAGGCTAAGTAAGTGTTACTTGTATACCAACTTTGGCCATTTTTTTAAGTTTTTACTCTGAGATTTTAAGGGATGTAATGAACAGGTCTCTAATTTACTGATTATTTCCATCATAGACGCTGCTTGGTATGTATCGTTGTACAGATGTACCGGGGGAGTTTGTATGGCAACCTGGAACCTTGACACAAGCTGTTACCAAAGGTCATTGGATACTTCTGGAGGATATTGATTATGCTCCTCTAGATGTGGTATGTAGGTTTGTGTTTGCTGTAAGGTACTGGTCTTAAGGCCTGTACTAGCAATTTTTGGAGTCTAATCAACATGAGTTCTGTAGCAGCATGCTGAAAAAACTCTCCCTTTAAAAGGGGTTAGAAAGAATTAACCCGCCCGACTTAATTCACATATTAGCATACCATGTTAGTTTTTGTCCTTGTTTTAGAGTAGTCATGACACTGCCACTGATGTCAGATTTCACCCTGAAGATTTGAATTGACACTGATTATGATCTATGTGTCTTTTAAATCATGTTTTAATATTTGAAAACAAATGTCGCCCCAAACACCACAGAATATCATCACTGTATTAGAGTGGCACTGTTAATAAGATCTTTTTTTTAGTGTTTTGGTGTGTGTCTTTTTGGTTTTGTTCTTTTTTCTTACATGTTTCTTACCTCTGGCTTGGATATTAAAAATCCGTTGTTACATTAAGCAGTATAGGTTTTAACAACTCTCCTATTTTCAGCTCCAGAACAACTAGTTACTGTCATCCTTCCCTTTTGAAGTAATGGCTGCTGAAAGCATGTCTTCTGCAAGAACAACGTCGTAGAGATGTTTTGCTTTATAGGCCTGCTGGACATTCTGCAGATAGTTGTTTTCCTTCATGTCTGTTCTGCAAAACATCCTTTGCGTGGCTAAATAACCTGACAGCTTGTTTATTGAGTTTTAGGCTTCTAAAATACAGGGAATTTATAAGAAAGCCAAGAAATACTGCTTGTGTGTACTAGATGGTTTTTCAGTGCCGGAGGGTCATGCACTTATTTGCTTCTGTGAACTCAACTCTCAGCTCATTGCACTCATCATAAACATGCCCTGAAGTAGTATCCTGCGTTCATCTCTCCCTTTCTTCAGGTCCTTCCTGCAGGCATCCTGCCTCCTTTCTCCATATCAAAGTCTCCATCCTTGCCTCCCTCTGTGCTGAGGGATCGTTGTGGGTCCTACCTCCCTTTTTTCCTTTCACCATTATTACGATCCTTCTGCATGGAAGGTTGGATCTTTAAATAGATACCAAATTTTCCTGGGGGTAGCAGAGTATGCACTGAAAAATGTTGATGTTGGAGAATGACATCTTTGAGATGCAGTTCATCTTTGTTCAGGCAGATAAAGAAAATAAGGCTTCTGATGCGAAAGTATCTAATAATTCATTTGACAATCCAAAGTAAATAGTTTTGATTTGGACTTGCAGTGTAAAGGCCATCATTTCCATTCTCTTATCATTAAATCTGGATACAAAAGAAAAAAGATAGGTAAACATTACACCTGTGACTTCCACTGCTGATTAAAATTACATTTGCAATTCCTGTTAGCATCACTTGGAAGCGCAAACTGCGGGAACAGCAGTTGCTGGCAATATGGTGCTCAGTGGACTTGCTCTAGCAAGTGTGAAATGAGTGTGGATGGGTGTGCTGTCTGTTACAGTTTCACCAAAAAAAGAGTTTTATAAATTTTCTCTTCTTCTCCAGATCTCTGTGCTGATTCCTCTTTTGGAAAAAAAAGAGTTGCTGATTCCTGGTCGTGGTGACTGTTTAAAAGTAGCATCGGGATTCCAGTTTTTTGCAACCAGGAGGTAGGCTCGTAAAGTTAAATTAGGTTAAAAGCATGGATATCTTATTTTTAAGATAAAGAGAGAAAGTGCAAGGTACTTGGGCAGGAGTATTTTAGCAATTTCCAATTAACAAGTGATAGAAGCCATAGAAGTTGTGAAAGGACTTTTTTTTGCTTTAGAGCAGCCTTATATTACTACTAGGTGAATCCAGTCTTTGTACAGAAAGGTCACTTCAACAAGGCTGAAGGAATGAAGCTTGCCAGGGGAAACCCTACAAAACCAAACCCTTGCCAAAACAAAATGCCACTCACCAATTACTGTGTGAAAAAGGTTTATGGTTGATATTCACAAGGTATCTTTAACTTGCTTATTTAACTTATTCTACCTCCTTGAGCAGCTGTACACATGTGTTGCCCAGAAGATACTTTTTTTAAGACTTCCATGAATAATTTAACTGAACCCTGCATCTATAATACAATAAAGTTATTTTATTTTGGAATCATGAAAAAAGAAATAGAAAGAAAAATTTTTTTAAGGAAATCTGATTTGTGAAAGTCTTGTGTCAATATAGATATTTGTAATGTTTTCTAACTAGGAAAAGATTTAAGGTACTCTCCCTGACACCTTCACTGTTGTAATGGCTCATGCATCAGATGTTGGAATGTCTTCTTGTGTATTAAGACATAATATTCTATCAAGAGTAAAAGTTAGGATATCTAGAAGGGAAATAGTTACATGGTTTTCAAATTATTTGTAGTTTACTTCAAAGCCTTTAACAAATTTTCCTGGTTTTGTCTTCCTTCCACAAATTTGGTTTTATTTTTTAATTACACTTGTCTGATCTATTTTTCTGGTATTGAGTGTTTTGGATTCAATTCTCTTTTGGTGGCCTCATTTTGTAAGATTTTCTTCTGTATTTTTGGTCAACAGTTTGTATAGCAGCAAATTATAGTTTCCAGAGCAGATTCAGTAAGTCTGTTGCAGCTTCCAGCTGTGGAATAATACCAAAAAAACCCAACAACAACCAACCAAACAAAAAACCACCAGAAAACAAAAACCACGCCACAAGCTGATTTATCGAATGCTTTGCAGGTGCAAGACTACTCCCACAGTGGGTATATCACATGGCTACATAGTTATTTGTACAGTAAAAAAAAAAAAATGCAAAAAACCAAACAAAACCAGAACAATATATATGATGGAAAGGACCGTGAGCCTGAAGAACGAGGTGGGGGGGAAAAATCAGGAAGGACTGGAAGGGACAGGGACTGGCGATGCTTTTCCTGCATATCTGCAATAGAGCACAGATCATTTAGGATCTGTGGAAAATACTTCCCAGGCCACTTCTGTCAGGTTCCTCCCTTCATAAAGGATTCTGTATGTTGCTTCTGATAGACTTAACTTTTTGTCAGTCGTCTTTCTGCGAGTATCTCGGAGGAGATCTTGCAATACATGGGGAAAAACATTGAGAAAAGATCAGATAATTTGAAAAGAGATAGGCAAGGTAGGTTATGTGACAGTACAGTGACAAACAGTGGGTCATCTGTGCGTGCATACATTATACTGTAGCAGCAATATGTAAAATGTTCTTTGATGCACAGGAATGCACTGAAAATGTTGAATCCTTGAGCAAGACACAATATACTGTGTTTCTTCATGTTGTTTTGATTTAGGATATTCAGTTGTGGTGGAGGTTGGTACAGACAGCAAAGCAGCCACGCTGCTCTTTTGGACAAATATTGGACCAAAATACATCTGGACAACATGAGCAAAGGAGAACTCAAGGAGGTATTGTGTTGCTCTATTGTGGCTTGTGAATAATTGTTTCAATTATGGGTCATAAATGTTTTTCAGTAATAAATTTGATCCTTATTTTTATCTCCAATATACCCTTATTATTTTAGATTTATCCTGAGAATTTTGAAGTAAATGGGCACTTTGTCAGGAAAATTTGAAGTGCATTGGACAAAGATTCATGGAACTTGCTGTGGCAAACACAATTCTGCTTTGAATGGGTCTAAGAATCAAATCACTTTGCCATTTTGTAGCTGTCAGATATGTAAAAACAGAGGGGAAAAAGGAAAAAAAAAAAAAAAAAAAGTTGGGTTTACTCTAATCCTGAGTTCTAAGCTTTGAGGTTAAAAGTAGTTGGTCAGTTACCAAGTACAAATAACTGTCTCTATTGACATCTTTTGTTAGCATTTCTAGGGAATGTTTGCTTTACGTAGTCCTTCAAAAAATTAAATGAGCCCAGGGCTAAAATGAAAATAGAATTCTCTAGGGATTCTCCTTGTGATGCAGAGCTCAGAATAGGATCTGATTTTAAAAGAGCCTTGCCTAAGGGAAAAGGGGCTGAATAGTCTCAAGCAGAAGAATTTTCTAGAATGAAGAAGATAGCTTTTTTGATAAGATTTATTCACTCCTTGGAACTCAGCAGCCAGCACAGTTATGGGTGACCTTAAATATCTGTGTTTTTCCATTTTGATATTTGTCAGTTAATTGTTAGGAATGGAACAAGAGCAGCACTTACTTCAGACTTGTGGATCTTGTTGGAGGGGAAGCAAGCAGATGCATGGGGAGGACACTGCAGACAATTTGCTGGAGATACACGCACTTGTGCGCTGTAGCTGCTTCTACTATAAATAGATCCACGTGGGTTGGAATTCTAGGAAACTCACTACTGTAGTAGTAAAAAAGGCTATGTGGCTGAACTGATGTCGAAGGTGACCTCCAGAAAGGACCAGTATTCAAGTTAAAACCTTAAGAAAAAAGGAAGCTTCAGTGATAAATGTGTCACTTACCACTAGGTTCTTCTGGTTCTTTTTTGTAACCTTGTAGCTCAAATCACAAAAATAAATCAATCAAACACTGTGTAGTAGTAGAAGAACAGACAGTGGTAGAAGACACCCCGTTGCTGGTCTTGAAAATAGACTCATGTTCTTCTGGTTAATCTTAAAAGTCAGTTTCGCAGGGTGGGACCAGTATTTCTGGCCCATATCTGTGAAAAGCTTATTTTGGGAAGCAATAATTTTGGTTGGCAAGCTTTAGTCGAGAGAACTGAGCTGAAAGGAAATTAGAGAAGAAGAATTATCCCCTTAATGTGTCTTTGTTAGCACACTGAATAGATAACTTGAATACTCAAAAAAAATTCACTCATTAAAAGAAGGACAGGAGGTAAGAACTTTTGTTATCAGTTGTAAAGTTGTATGATCGTGATTTGAGTTTAAATTAGGGTTGAATGTACCTTTTGTTCTTCCTGTTGGTATGTCTGCAAATGTATTAAATGAATGGGAGTAGAGTTGAGTTGGCAAAATTATTTTTTGGCATCTACGTTGATATCATACAAGTCACAATGACTTATTTTCTTCACCTGAGAGATTCCAAGAGAGCAGGTTTGTGCAGCTTGCTAGCTTGAGTATGTATTGAAGTGTATCCTATTAAAATTTAGGGGGGCTGGTGGTTTCTTTCTGATGCAAAAGATTTTTTTTTGTTTTGAGGTTTTTAATTTTTTCTTTTTTTTTTTTTTCAGGTTCTTCAAAGGAGGTACCCCAACCTTGCTCTTGTAACTGATCATTTGCTAGACATTTACATTCAGCTTACAGGAGACAAGTATCAGGCATCAGAAAACAGCACTTCTGGCTCCAGGCATGTACCAGAAGATCCATCAGAATCAAGATCAGAAAATAAGAAACCAAATCTGGAAGGACGAGAACTATCTCTAAGGTTGTCTTTTTTTATATGTTTATTAGGAGGAAATTTAGCTAGCTAGCTGGAGAGATAGATGTGTTTATCTTTGTTATTTTTCTTAATTTTTTAAAAACAGTTTTAATTAAACTGGAATTTCATAAAAAACTGGAAAAATCCATTTTCCATTATGAAATAATGATTAATATATTTTTTTAAAAATCTTGATCTGAATTTTTTAAGACTTCCTATTTGCTATAACTTTATTTTTTTTGAGGAAAAAGTGTGGGTTTTGTCATATGCGTTGGTGAGCTATATGGATTACTTCTCAATTAATTTTAACACAAAATACCAGATCTAGTTAAGATCTGTTGACTGAAATGTACTGTATAATGTTCTCACACTAGTCAGTAGATAATGTTTTAAGCAATATATTTGCTTACCTAGATAATTTTGTATTAGACACTCACAGCGTCCTAACTAACAGATGACTGAAAATAACCAGATCTGTAGTGTACTATAAATTTTAGAATTTTTATGATAAAATGCATCTCGATGTTCAATTGGTTCTTCCTCTCATACCAAATGTCAGTTCTACTTATGTAGAATTTCTGTAACCAGTAGTGCTGAATTGGTCAGTAAATACTAGGTGTGGGTAGTACCTCGTATTTTTGTGAAGAAGTTTAAAATAGCAGTTGTTTTTCTAGAATTAGATGTTTCCTTTTCTTGCCTTTCGGAGGATTTTGTTGTGGATAAGGAATCAGTACCTTCAAAAAATAGGGGGTTTTTACCTTTCTGGATGAAAAACTTGCTGCTTTTCGTTTTTTCAATTTCATATTTACTTTCTGGTTTAATGGAGCGTGTATTATCTATTTCTAAGCAATGTATCTGAAAGCAACACTGTTAGTATTTGTGTGCTCAGCTACTCTTTAGTATTAGGATCGGATTTATATGTGTCTTCCTGTGTACAACTAGCACAACAACTAAATGTGCAATTGCTGAAAGACGACATAATGACCTAACCTGAACATGAAAAAAGGTGCCGTGTGTTTTTTCTTGATTGTATCAAATCTTTTTGGTTTTTTTTTTTTTCTTTTTAGAGACTTACTGAATTGGTGCAGCAGGATTGCTTACAACTTTGACAGTAATTCTTCAACCACAGCAGTGAACATTTTTCAGGAGGTGCGGTAAGACTTGATTCAGAAATTATTACCCAAATTCTAGTATTGTCTCAAAAATCTTAAAATACTCTATTTGGAAATGTGAGATGGAAATTTATGTATAGTTTTATCTGAAGCAATTGGACTATAGTTGGAATGTTTGTGCCATTTGCATTAATGTGTCGAAAGCCAGTCCAGGCTTACTATTGTCATATAAGTAGAATGCTGCAACATAATTTTAACTGGTATGAGGTGGGATTGCATGTGACTGAGAGTAAATGTTTTAAGATCTTTCCTTTTTCTTGTAATATGAGGCTTCTTTCTTACTTTCCTATGCATCAATTCATATTCCAGAGTTGGAATTATTATTATTAATATAAACATATAAATTTAGTCAGAGGTAGTTTTATTACGTGAGATCTTACAACGTTACTTCCTTCTCCATTTTGATCCATTCATCTAAAAATAGCTTCTGTGACTGGACTTTGAAAAGTTTTTACTTTCAGTAGAAACCCACTACATCACAGAGTTTAGAAGTTCTTATTACACCCTTTTGAACTCCATTGTTTGACTCTGTGGACAGTGAAATAATTTTATGTACTGTGGCTGGATTGGAGTCAGGCTCGTGTAAATTAAGATGGTCCTTGTCAACTCATATCACACAAAATTTGTATTGAAGAAGCTGGTTTATTTTCCCCTTGACAGGCCTTGGACTGTTTCACAGCTATGCTGTCCAACCAAGGGAGCAGACAGAAAATGGCAAAAGTCATTGGAAGTAAATTAAACATTTCCAAGAAAAAGGTATGTTGACCTATAATTAATATGTTGTCTATTGATAATATTCTATAACTTGCAATCTTTCTAGTGATTAATTTAAATGTGTTCTGCTGATTTTCTTAAAAATTATGCTCACCTCTTTGTCCCAAACACTTTTTTTTTTTTTTTGCTCTCTGTCCTATCCCGGGGTCTACGTTTTTCTCCTGTTTTATTTTCAGCTGCATTTTTTTCCTCTGAATGCTGCAGTGAACCTGTTTCAGAGCAGGTTGCAAATGGCCGCCTCATGCAAAAGAATCACACAGCTGGAACAGCACGGTTGTCTAAGCACGTGATACTGCTAGATGCACAGAATAGTGAAGAATGTGTTTTTTCTTTGGTGGTTACAGTGAATTTTAATCAACTTAAAGACATTGGAGAGAAACAATCTTCTTTACTACTTGTTCTGTAATCATTGATACACAAATCAAGTACCTCTCTAGAGGCTAGTAACTCTCTATATGTTAATAGCATGTGATATAAATGGCTGAGTTAAACTAAATCATTACTTTGTCAGCTATTTCTGACTATTGTAGTTTGATTGCAAAGAAAATTCCCTCCTTTGTTACTTCAAGATGAAAAAACTTGCCAGCTGAGTGGACAGATGGATCCCTGAAACTTCTATGGATTTTTCTGTTCTTCTTTTGCATTATTTCAATACAGGGATGTATTATGTGCTGCTAATGGCAAAATATCCTTGTTTACACAGAGGTATTCACCCATCTTTTTTGAAGGGAGGTAGACTTTTTTTATTATTAGTTAAGATAAACTTGAACCTGGGAAGTTATGTAGTTGAACTACCATGGAGGTAGGCGAAGTAGAAATATAATGGCATAGACCCATTACCAGGTTGTTAAATAGAAAGACTTTGCTTGTACAGACAATAACTCTTCTGAGGTCCATCAGTATTTTAGGTGATGAGCATGTAAAACATGCAAAATATTAAATCTTACAATGAAAAATTCGGTTGCTGCAAAGTAATACTGGTAGCGTATGACGAGTATTCTTAGTGTGATGTTGTAGGCAACATTAGTATTGGAAATGTTGATGCTTTCTTCACAGGTAGAGTTCTTTTGTGAACTCTATAAACCGGATATTCTAATACGGGAACGAGAAGTCTCTGTCGGAAGAGTGCATCTCATGAAGAAACAAACCCAGGCTCTCACTGTACAAAGGTAGAATATCTTGTAGCTTCCATGAGAATCGAAATATTTTGTGGTGGAATAGAATAGATTGCAAGTCACAGGATTAAAAAAATAAAAATTGGATATTCTCACTCTAATGAAAGGAACATGATGAGTTCTTTCTCTTGTGACCTGAGCTTTTCCTTGTGTGTCTTTTAAGACTGTCTGCATCATACTTCTGGCAACCAAAGCATGGAGCTTTTCAGCTTCTTTTGAACTAGAGTTTCTTCAAAGCAGTGTGCATCCACAGCTGTTAGAATAAGATTTTGATGGATCTATCTTTGTAAAGAGAGATTTTTGTAGTATGTGGCTTTAACTCCACTGGCCAGGAAGTTCTTGGAAACCCTGAATGTCTACGTTGTATCTTGAAATTCAAAAGTATCTTATAAGGGTATCTTGGAACAAAATTTTCCAAACCTATGTTTTTAATTAAAAAAAAAATAAATAAAATCCTAAATTCAACCACTTTTCAAAAAAAAAAAAAAAAAAGAAAAGGTAAAATTGAAACGAACTGCTTGATAAATCTTGGGTTTGAGTTGCTTCCTTTGTTTTTTCAGATCAAAACAAACCTTTGCTGCCACACGGCCATCTGCAGTATTGATTGAACAGCTTGCAGTTTGTGTTGACAAAGGAGAGCCTGTGCTTTTGGTTGGTGAAACAGGAACTGGCAAAACCTCAACTGTTCAGTACCTTGCTCATATTACAGGTAAATAAAGTATGAAGACTGTGACTTACATGAAGATGATTTAATAAACAACAAACAAACAAAACCCCATAAATCGATGGTGCTTTCTATTTCTGTTTCAAGGACACCATTTGAGGGTTATCAACATGAACCAGCAAAGTGACACAGCAGATCTATTAGGGGGGTGAGTCACTGATAACTGTTTTGTTTGTTCTCCGTAACAAATTGTCAGTATCAGAACAAGCTTCGAAGGCAAGTATAGTTGTGCTGTCAAAGAATTGTTTTTAGGCCCATGTCTGTTTCATAGTAGCATAAATGTCTTATACATGTTTGCATGCAGAAACCTTCTTGTCCTTGCTGAAGAACAGAAGCTGTTCCAGTAAATTCTGCTCACATTTGTGTGTGATGGAGTCATTTGAAAGCACAACCCAGTGACTCTTTAAAAATGGCTAAGCTGTTCAATATAAATACGATATAATATTCACTGGACGTACTGGTTGGTAGTAGTAAAAATATTTTCCTTATCAGGGTGGTCCTGTCTTTATAAAATTGCCTTGTAAGTTGCATTTAAATATGTGCAATTTTACTTCGCTCATTAGTTGAGTAAAAAACTATGGAAACCCAGGTTCCTTCATGCACAATATTGTTGTTTCAGTAACAGTTTTTGTTAGTTCACAGATGCTAGTTCCTGTGTCACAAATAAGTAATTACTTTTTTGCTTCTCTTCAGTTACAAGCCTGTGGATAACAAGCTGATCTGGCTACCTCTGCGAGAGTCTTTTGAAGAACTCTTCTCTCAGACATTTTCTAGAAAGAAAAATCAGACGTTTTTGGGACATATCCAGACCTGCTACAGGCAGAAACGTTGGCATGATCTGCTAAAACTAATGCAGCATATTCATAAATCTGCTATTAGTAAGGAAGCAAAAGAAAATGCATCTGGTGAGAATTCATACTGATCAAACACACATCGTTAGCGGTGAACCATTGCAGAGTAGATAAACAGTAGTTAATTTCTTGTTTGTTGATTTTTTTTTTTTTTTTTTTTTTTTTTTTTTTGGGTGTGTGGTGGGTTGTTTTTGTTTGGCTTTTTTTTCATCCCTCTATTACTTTCTTCTTCTGGTTTTGAAAAATGCAATCTATGTCTACAAGATGATATTCAAAATACTGTTAGCATGGGGTTTTTTTCTTTCTGATCCATCACTGTTGGTAGCTATGTCTGATAGAGCGAAGGTTTACTTGTCTGACCTATGGTGCCCTTGACATCTCATCTCCACTTGGCACTTGTTTGCTGTGTTGATAAACAGTCCTAGTTTTTTGTGTGGCAGTCTTCCATATGAATGTATTCATACTTTCAGTCCTGGAACCTCATTAGGTCTCACAAATATATCCTATTTTAGAAACAAAGCAAAACACAACAACAACAAAACCCCCAAATCCAAGGTAATAGCTCCCTTAGGGTAGTAATGACTTTAAAAGCTTGCTCAGAGCTTTCTGATAACTTTGGTTTCGCTGTCAGTGACGCTGACTTGCCTAATTCTTTACTTTGATTCATTGTGGTTTTGCCTCCAAATAAATGTTTTTCTTGTTTTAAACTTCATAACCCATTTGGGACAGAGGCAGTATTAATACTTAGTCTTGCATGAAGTGGTTTCTGGTTCTTGACCTGCTGAACAAGTGAAGTTGTAGCTTTCACTCATTATGGACCAAGTAAACTTAATTATGAACCTTGTCTTCCTCCTCCTTCTGAACATGCAGATATTAAAATAAATGCCCACAAATGTAAAAAAAGATGAGGTTTTAAAGACCGCTTGTAGGAAGTATTGACAATCCTAAAATAAAGACAAGCTGAAATCTGTAGCTTGCAAAGCTAGTAGCTTAAGTTGTGATGCTGCATATACCTCACGCTGTGACTTTAAACAAATAACTGAAATAAGTGCAATAGTCAATAATGTTATAATTGTTAAGCAACAGTGTTTTAACCAATACTGGATTGTGCATTGTTAACCTGTTCTGTCATAAGGTTTGTAAATTTGGATTTATTTTTCTGAGATGCCTCTTTCTGTCGCTGGAAATTGGAGAGTGCTAACAGTCATACTGGAACCAAGTGCAGCATAAGTATTTGTTCCTAAGCTAGGACATGCTGGAATGAATAGCAAATTACTTGTATACAAACAAAACCAAAAAACAAACAGCGAAATATAATTGTTTTTTTTTTAAATTGATGAGATGTCACCTGTAGAACTTTAATGTTTTCATTGCTCAGCCAAGCTTACTCTTGTATCTCTATGCTTGAAACAGCTTGATTAAAATACTGTTGTTAAACATTTTTGTGCTATTGTTGTGTGCTACTTGTTTTGCTTATAGGCTCACCACTGAAGGAAAAGTGGGAGGCATTTGGTCTGAAACTGAATCATACTCATCAACAGATGAAAATGACAGAAAATGCTCTTCTCTTTGCATTTGTTGAGGTATTTAGAGATTTGCATTTTGATGCTAGGAAGAGTAAGGAGGAGCATTTAAAAGGCTTTTCAATCAGTATTATATAAATAACTTCCTGGCAAGAATCTTGCTGTGAAGTAAAACTTGTTCCATCATAACTCTGGAACGAAGTGTGCTGCTGCAAGGAGGTGGTGGTTAGATGAGGGGTGGGAGAATGTTTTGTGGTAACACGTTAATTCAGTGCTGTATAATAAGAATTAGGACTGGTATGATAAAAGAGTATCAGCAGTATGTCATATCATCTTTTCGAGTGTATGGCACTGGAAAAACACATCTTGATCAATCTCCAGTAGGATGTGCTCCTGCTTGAGGATTCCTGCAAAGGATTTAATATTAAGAATCTATGCTATTTATCTAGAAGTGAATGTTTTTTTTCAAATGTTTCAAACCCATGGTATGATATTCTAATGACAGTAAGCGTGACTAGGGGAATCTATGATGTATGGCTTATGCATGTTTATTCCTTGTCACCCTGTTAGTCTGACGATATACTCTCAAATTTTATGTAAAATGTGTAAAAATGTTGGCCAGTCCTCTTTCTAACAAATGACCATATAAGTAGTTGGAGAACTTTTGACTTAAGTATAGTTTTAATTAATAAGTTATAATTCCCTGAGGAACATAATATTGCTTCTGTCTTTGTTTGGATTTCTTTAGATGAACTGCCTTTATTCTCATAGTGGTGTCAGTGAAGTTTATGCGCCACAGTGATGAGCATCACTGACAGGCAGCATCGCACAAATAAGGGGGCTTAATTGTGTTATACTTGAGCCAATTTAAATGGTAGCTGATAATGGTGATAACTGTCTGACTTCTGTGACTTGCAAAATAATTGCTGTTATTGAGGGAGAGCAGTAAAACTGATATTGCTGTAGAAGGTCTGGAATTGCCATTTGTCTAATCAGCCCATAGACTGCAAAACAAGTATTTCCAGTATACAGATGCTTTAGTTGTTATATCGCTGCTGCTGACATGATTAACAAATTGATCTTATTTTTAGGGTACTCTGGCACAAGCAGTAAAAAAAGGAGAGTGGATTTTATTGGATGAGATTAACTTGGCTGCAGCAGAGACTTTAGAGTGCCTGAGTGGTTTATTGGAAGGATCATCTGGGTCACTGGTATTACTAGACAGAGGAGACACAGGTACTATTTCTGTGCTTGCTTATGCTATATCTTGCAATCCAGTTAGTTGAATTACCTATCTTAAGTGGCTCAACATAAGTTGAGAACACTTACTATTAAAATGAATGTGTGCAGAAGAGAATAATGTGTTCTCTCTAGACTTCATACTTGTATGCAAGAAGTGGGAGTTTTAAGTCACTGTGGCTCAGGAGATTTCAGCATGCAGAAACTGTTGTAACTTTTGTCTCTTTGGATTCTATAAGGAGCGTAACTCTCTAGTGGCTTTAGTAAGCATTGCTGTCTCTCAGGACTATTCAGGGAGTGTCATTATTCTTTTTTTATAAAGTTGTGGTAGCTTGACGGCTAAGGGCACGGGACGTGACGTTTAGTTGCTACTGTAGTAATTGTCTTTCACTGATCCTGAGAATATATTTGTTCTCCAGCTAGAAATACATGGATAAGGCCTTTGATTTTTCTGAGTCCTTGTGGGTTGACCCAGGTAAGCACCTATACTGCTTACTTACTCGCTCTTTCCACTCCAATACCCCCCAGCAGTATGGGGAGAGATTAGAAAGAGTAAAAGCCAGAAAACTCATGTGAAACAAGTGATGCAAAGGCAGTCACTAACCAGCTCCCACAAGCAGATAAAAGTCCAGCCAGTCTCTAAGGAGCAGCTACCTTGGAAGACAAAAAATCACTATCTGCTTCTTCCTTTACCCCAGTTCTTATTGCTGAGCATGAAGTTATATAGTAGGGAATATCACTTTGGCCAATTTGGGTCAGCTGTCCCAACAGTGTCCTCTCCCAACTTTTTGCTCACTCCCGGTTAAGTCACTCGGGGAAGGAGGGCAGAGTGAGGAAAAACAGAAAGACTTGATGCTGTGCCAGCAATAGCCAAAACATTGGTGTGTGCTCAACATCACCACAGAGGCTGCCGTGAAGAAAGTTAATTCTATCCCAGCCAGACCCAGTACACATCTAAAGATAAAAAATGCAATTGATGAATGTTGTTTCTGGAGCTACAGGTAGAGACAAATGTTGTATGAGCTTCCTAGGCTGGATTTTCTTCCTGGCTGAGGGAGCACGGGCCATTGTTCTGAAAGAGACAAAAGGAGTTCCAACTTTAGGGCCTTGTATTATTCTTGAAATGTTTTGTGTTGTTAAAGCATCCTGTTACGCACAAATAAAAGTCAGGGTTTCACTTGGCTGTGGCTGTTGTAAAGATGCAGACGTACTTCTGATAAAATTACATGGGCTTATTCTCTGAAAACTTTTCACCCTAGCATTTCAAGAAAATGTAGTAGAAGAAAAGAGAAACTGTCTTAGAGGAAGAATATCTCATTTAACATAAGTATCCTGGGTTTAACATTAACCTATGTCTCTCATTTCTTTTTCCTTTAGAGCCTCTTGTCCGTCACCCTGATTTTCGCTTGTTTGCATGCATGAATCCAGCTACAGATGTTGGAAAGAGAAATCTTCCTCCAGGAATAAGAAACAGGTAGGAAATAATGATTCTGTGACAAAATACTTAGTCGCTTTCTTTTTCAGAGTTTAACTAGCTTCACGAGTTGACCCAGTGAAGACTGCCTTACTTGAAGCCTGAGGATATAAATCTGAACTCAAATTAACTTCCTGAGAGAGATGCTTTCCACATCATGGTGAAGGCTTTTCATGAAATAGCATCAGGAAGATACTTCTGTGAAGTTGCTGAGCAGTAGTGGTCTAGCAGTAGTGTAGAATGTTGTCACTGGGGGCAAGGGAATGATCATTCTTTACAATTGAACTGTCGGTGCCTGGAAATGCTACTGCAGCGGTTTATGTTCCTGGTGGGTGTAACAAAGACAAGTGCTTTGTGTCTGTTTAGCAGCCTTTCTCTTGATGACTCAGAAGTGTTGATGATCCTTGCAAAAAGCTGTATATCCAGCCTTGTTTACTCAGAAGGAAGGTGGTTTGCATGGGTGGAACAGATGTATGGTGTTCGAAGTATTTGATGTGTCATCTTCAAATGTTTAAGCTGTGGC
Source organism: Fratercula arctica (assembly GCA_947846985.1). Taxonomy (NCBI): domain Eukaryota; kingdom Metazoa; phylum Chordata; class Aves; order Charadriiformes; family Alcidae; genus Fratercula; species Fratercula arctica. The sequence goes on from CANTUZ010000003.1 coordinate 84,427,186, forward strand.
CAGGAAATTGAAGTTGTGGCAAATCTGTTCTTCTGTACTACCTGTTCCTGAATGCAAAGATCTTCTGCTTGTACTTAATGCTGTTTCCCTCATGAATGCCAGAAGCCATGCATGTCATCCCTTATCAGGTTCATAAACACTGTGCAAAGCTGTAAAGATTCGCTTACTGTGTGTAACTAGTCATTTGCAGTTACTAGTGGCAAAGTAAGGTTTTGCTATTAACTTTCCTTGCTTAGTAGTGAAAGAAAAGAAAGTGAGGAGACTTCAGCTTGTTAATTTTGAATGAACTTAATATTTGCATTTGTCAAAAATATCCACCCCTCTGAAGTTAATAATATTGCTCTTGTTGTATTGGACTTGCTGTGGTGAGTCCTGAGACATTATTTGCAGTTGTAATGCACGGTATAGAAGGGCTGCAGACTCGTATTCAACTCCTGATGTAAATATACTGGACTAACTAACGGTTAGAAAATATGTTCATTAACTAGAGCTGCCAATGTAGTCTACTAAATGGGAAACACTCTGTATTTAAAGATACTCAGAACTTCACCGAGTACATGTTCTGCTGCTAGTTTTCCTTTGCTTATTATCAAATTCTCTCATTTTATTATTGCTGAGCTGCATATTTGTAAAAGTAGAAACAATCTGGATATGCTAGTACTGGATATGCTATGTACTATCTCACTCAAAATTAGAATGGGTGATCTCATAAGTGTCCACTTCTTAAAATAGACATCATTAGAGAGTCCGCTTTGAAAAGTGCTCCTGTTGTGTCAGTGCTCCAGTGTTTGGGCTGTAACGTTTGGATATCTCTTGCAAATAGTTTAAAATTTCAATTTTAAAAATAGTGTCCCATAGTTAATTTTCAGTCTACTAAGTTGAAATAATTCAGATAAATAATTTAAAAATAAGGTATTACTAGTAATTTCTTTGTAATTACTCTGGTTCTTGAGTCTATCTGTAGGTAGTTTGACAACCCAGTATTCTGCTGCTTGAAGATTTTAAAATGTCATATACCATGAGAATCATATATAACATGATTTTATGTAAAAGTGTTGTGGATTGATTTGATTCTTACAGGTTTACTGAACTTTATGTAGAAGAATTGAGAAATGAAGGAGACTTGCAAGTTCTTATCATGGATTATCTGAGAGGCTTGAATGTGAACAAAAATACAGTACAGGGAATTGTGAAGTAAGTTGGTTGTAATATCTTTAAATCCTTGTCACAAAAAGAAAGTATGTAAGTGTAGTTTGTGGTTAGGCTGTTTTGGGAAACACTATATTGCTCCCCACACAGCAGTTTGCGTAGCCTTAGGAAACGGCAGAGAATAGACAGCTGTGGCCTTCATTCTGAAGGTTTTTGTACTTGTGAGGAGGAGATTTACTTTTCCTTATTTGGAATTGCTTTTTTTGGTGGCACCAGTTAAAAAGCATTGTTGTTGCAGTCCTCTTTCCCATTTGAGAAACTAAAATGGTTTGTTTCTGTAGATCATACCAATGAAAGTCTCGTGTGTTTATCAAGTTACCTTTCTTTCCCCTAGTTTAAGGTGTACTGTCTCACTGTATTAACCTGAAGAACTGTTACATGTTTAGAATACTTTGAGTTTATAGTCATTCTCTCTATATCAAGCGCTCTCAAAAATACGCTTCTAAAATATTGCGCTGCTTTCCTTCACTGATTATACAGATGGCAGAGTTCGGCTTGGCTTTCCTAACTTGGAGCTTTTAGAAAAAGTGGCAGTTGGAGATAAGCTTAAGTGTTCATACTTTGGGTTTAATTCCTTGGAGCAGCAGTCTGCTCAGTAACAGCACTACGTAACCTGAACTGGTTTCACTCTTTATTTTTGCAGTTTTTATTTATCTGTGAGAAAGGAAGCAGAAGCAAAGCTGGTGGATGGAACTGGCCACAGACCTCACTATAGTCTCCGTACGCTTTGCAGGGCATTGAGATTTGCAGCGTCTAATCCATGTAGCAGCATACCACGCTCACTGTATGAGGTGATTATCTATGTTGGGGTTTGTTTCAGCGTGTATTCACTACAAAGACTGTTTGGGTAAAGGATAATCCTCTCTTCTAAGTGCAGTATTGAACAGAAATGATTGTTTAATCTCTGTATTTTTTTTCGTAATGATTTTTCCTTTTGTCACTGAAAATAATTCTTTTTAGGGCTTCTGTTTGAGTTTCCTGACGCAGCTTGACAGAGGTTCTCACCCAGTAGTTCAAAAGCTAATTTGCCAGCATATAGTCTCTGGCAACATCAAAAGCCTTCTCAAGCAGGTAGGTAACTAAGTTTATATAGACCTGTTTAGTATTCAGAGTGGAATTTATTTTGAGGTGCCTTCTCTGCATTTTTCCTCTGTATTTCCTTCTTGCAGTCCTGCTTTTCATCTTATAAAGATAAGAACTAAAAAAAAAAAAAAAATACTGTTCCTTCCTATTTTTTTTACTTCTGCTTGAAATACCCACATGTTAGCTGGTTTATTTGTTAATTTAAAAAAAAATATGGAAGTTCGAGTAATTACAGCATTGTGGAGTGTGGGCAGCTTAATACAGTGACTACAACGGTAAAGCTTTCACAGACTTTTGAGGAGCTTTCACAGGCTTTTTATTTTTAGACCTGAATACAGAACATATGGATACAAAGCAAACATCTGTGCTTTGTCTCTAATGGGAAAGGAAGAATCTCACTAGTGCTGAGAGCCCAGCATGGGTTTGCATGGGGGACTGGGCAGGTGGGATGGGGAAGCCCATTGTAAGAGATAAGTATTTGTTTCATAATAAAACTCTTCCTATTAGAAAATACCCATGAATATAAAAAGATAAAAGCCAATTTCCTGCTTGGAAGCGTACTTCAAAATTCAGTGCTAGGACTCTTGAGACATTTTTATCTTCATGGCACTGGCAAAGATTCCTGCTTCATGACCTTGAAATAATCTGGCCAGGCTTTTCCCATAACTTGCGTTCTGGGACAAGGGGACAGTGCTTACTCGAGGAGTGCTCAGGGATTAAATTAAATTTACTTCTTACAGAATATATTGCAGTGCTATAACAGTAGTTGTCTTTATTAGCAAAGTGAAACTCATTTGTAAAACCTGTTACTTCTGTCATGTCTCCTTAGCAAATACCAAAACCCCAAGGAGGGAGTTTCATACTTATAGAAGGATACTGGATTTCAGCTGGGGATAAAGAACCTACTGTAGATGAGACTTATGTGCTAACCCCTTCAGTTAAGCTTAATCTGAAAGATATTGCCAGAGTTGTGTCAGCAGGGTAAGTCTGTTGGAAATTTTCCATTAAAAAACTAAGTTAAAGATGTTTATTTGGGCCTCAAATGGCGTCTGTCTAGCCTGTATTGTTTGGCCTGAGTAATGTCCATTTTCCTTCTACTTTACAGTTAACTTCATTATACAGTGACTTGAATTTATACATATATTTCTTGTCTCCTTAAGCCATTTTAACTTAAGACATACCTAGTTTTATTTAAATGATAATCTAGAAATTTGCAGTTATCTGCTTATTTCACACTGCCATATAAAACTTCATGGGTAGCAGTTAGCCCCTGGGGGTAAAGTTACTTATGTTCCCCTTTTGGTGTATGATTGTGGATACGCCAAGTGAGTTAAGTAGTGATATTTTGGTAATGTAGATCTATGAAAATCTCAGATAAAGTTGATGTCTTGTGTATGCGGAAGATACAACTCGTGCTCCTAAACCACTGTTATGGTTATGCCTTTTAGAACTCATCCAGTACTGATTCAAGGAGAGACCTCTGTCGGTAAAACCAGTTTAATTCGCTGGTTGGCTGCTGCTACTGGGAATCATTGTGTAAGGATTAACAATCATGAGCATACTGACATCCAGGAATATATTGGCTGTTACACATCAGATGCCTCTGGGAAACTGGTATTTAAGGAAGGTGAGTGGGCATATTGTATTTACTCCAAATTCCTGTCTCACTTCACTGCTTTTTTTTTTTCTTCTTTTGTGCTTAACTTCTCTGTTTTATTACAATGGGGAGATGACCTGTCATAAAATTAGTAGTTGCATGTTAATGATAATCACTTACGTAATTTCAGTGAATTCTTAAGAGTTCATGTTTGCCTCATCATACTTGTCCTATTGGACATAAAGAAAAGAGTTCAACAACTTAAACAATACTGTCGCTTCTGTCTCTGGATTAGCATTTATACTGAGTGAAAACTGGTTGCTAAAAGTATCTAAATGCATGCTTCTGTTAGATTTAGTTTGTTAGACTTTTAACTACAACTTTTTGCGTTCCCTCCAAGGCATTCTCATAGATGCAATGAGAAAGGGTTACTGGATTGTTCTAGATGAACTGAATTTGGCTCCCACTGATGTTCTGGAGGCTCTCAACCGTTTGTTGGATGATAACAGGGAGCTGTTCATTACTGAGACCCAGGAAGTTGTCAAAGCTCACCCTCGCTTCATGCTGTTTGCTACACAGAATCCTCCAGGACTCTATGGTGGCAGAAAGGTCTGTATAATCTCTTCCTTTGAGTAGCTGTGACTGTAGGGAGTGAATCTCTCTTGTACATAAAAGTGTGATGTGAAAACTTTCTGATGTGTAGCACGGAATTAGCATGAAATTCTCAAGAGGTAAAGATGAGATGGTTGTGGACTAACTTTCAGTACAGCCAAGTTCTCTTTGGGTTAGTTGCTTATTTTGCAGTTACTAAATTCCTAATTCATATTGAGTAATTAAGTGCTTTACTGAACTGGAGTTCATGTATATTTGACTCAGCATTTCTTGCTCAAGAGCACTAGAGAAGAGATTTGACTTAGGCTGTTTGTCCATTTTGTGCTGGTTTTGGCTGGAATAGTTAATTTTTTTCATAGTGACTGGTATGCTGCTATGTTTTGGATTTGTGACCAAAACAGTGTTGATAACACAGAGATGTCCTAGTTATTGCTGAGCAGTGCTTGAACAGTGTCAAAACCTTTTCTGCCTCTCACACTACCCCACCTGGGGCTGCACAGGAAGCTGGGGGGGGACACAACTGGGACAACTGACCCCAGCTGACCAAAGGGATATCCCATACCATGTGATGTCATGCTCAGCAATAAAAAATGGGGGGAGAAGAAGGAAGGGGGGTTGTTAGATGTTTGTTTCCCTGAATAACCATTGTGCATGATGAAACCCTGATTTCCTGGAAATGGCTGAACACCCACCTGCTGATGGGAAGTAGTGGATGAATTCCTAATTCTGCTTCGTTTGTGAATGCAGTTTTTGCTTTACCTATTAAACTGTCTTTATCTCAACCCACAAGTTTCTCACTTTTACCCTTATGATTCTCTCCCCCATTCCGTTGTAGGGGGAGTGAGCAGGTGGCTGTTTGTTGCTTAGCTGCCTACCGCAGTTAAAACACAACACATTTTAAAGCTCTTGGCCTCATCCAGGCTCTCTCTTATGCTTTCTTTCAATGTTTATGTGTATGTGCTAATTTGCATGCTATGACACTATCCATATTTCCTTTGGATGTGTCGGGGAAGATATATAACATGACAAATACCAAAGGAGAAAGTTCAAGCACTAGTATGTTCTCATATTTCAGGTTTTGTCCAGAGCCTTCAGAAATCGTTTTGTGGAACTGCATTTTGATGAACTGCCAAGTGCTGAACTGGAAACCATCCTGCATAAGCGATGCAGTTTGCCACCCTCTTATTGCAGCAAGCTTGTCAAAGTCATGTTAGACCTGCAAGTATGAGAGTCTTTCTTCTTCTTGTGGAAGATATGCAAACATATTTCAGCACAAAGTAATAGAAATTCCTTTGCAGGGGGAGGTGTTGCTTATTTATTTAAAAATATTTAAAAATCTGAACCATAATTGCTGGAACAGAACCCACCGAAGTACTTAGTTTGGTGGTTAAGATGAGAATGGGGAAGGTGATGTCAGATTTGAGAGAAAGCTATCAGCAAAAAACCTAATAACCAAAGGCCTCGAGATTTGGTGTGTAGAATAATCCCTTGCTCTGGATCCAGAGTACAGTATAGGATTTGTAGCTGTCTTTGGGTCATGCTAATCTGGTATTTTTTTTTTTTAAGCAATAGTTTTGGATGTGTTCTGATGCTCCTGTGTTTAACAGACATTTAGCACTTAGTATGTAGCTAAAACTATCTCAAATTTAAAAGCAATTGCAGCAGCACAAACCGGAGCACGTTTCAAAGTGCTAATATATTTTGATGTAGAATCTAGTCTTTTGCTTGGATTTTGTTTTATTCTAGGTAGCTATTTTCTCCTTAGTATTTTTATTTATTATCTATATATTTTGTTCCTGGTACCTATCAAGTACCTGCATAAAGATAATTCGAGTTTGAGAGTCATGACTGTACTAGACTTTTTTTAAAAAATACAATTTGTTTGAAGAAGTGTCACATCAGAGAGCTCTGATTAGCTTTGCTTTAAGTATTTGGACAGGTTCATGAAAAAATGGCTCACATTTTGTATTTTGTTTCTATGATAGTCTTACCGCAGAGGTTCGACGGTGTTTGCTGGGAAGCATGGGTTCATTACCCTGCGGGATCTGTTTCGTTGGGCTGAAAGGTACAGATTGGCAGAACAGCTGGAGAAGGAATATGACTGGCTTCAGCACTTGGCAAATGATGGTGAGCCCTGCTGCCGCAGGTTTTTAAAGTGTCTGTAAAATTGCTTTCTAACCCTAGTTCTTAAGTATAAATTTTTGTTGCTGATTAACCAGGTAGTAATTGCTTTCTCTCTTCCTCTGTTTTATAGGTTTTATGCTTCTGGCAGGCAGAGTCAGGAAACAGGAGGAGGTGGATGTTATTCAGAGTGTCCTTGAAAAACACTTCAAGAAAAAACTATATCCTGAGTCTCTTTTCTCAGGAGAAAGCGTCAAAAAGCTACTGGGTGAGTTTCATAGAAGGACCACACTGGTAGTTCTGTAGAAGTGACTGAAGCTGATGGATTGCCTTGTGTTGTGCAGCTAAATCCTCCACGCGGATGTCAGTGATGGACAGAGATTTTAACCATATTGTCTGGACCCAAGGGATGAGGAGACTTGCCATTTTGGTGGGAAGAGCCCTGGAGTTTGGTGAACCAGTACTGCTGGTGGGAGACACTGGGTAACCTTGCTTTATATGATGCCGTTCTTTGTAGTGCTAGCACCAGCCACTGAGTCAGACACAAAATGATTGTGTGGGCTTCAGTGCTGCTTTGATGTGGGACATTTAAGCCTCTGTTATGGCAGACTTCCAACTGCTGTTTTTCACAGTTCCCTTTTGAGGGGAGAAGCATTTGTATCTCTTTCAGCGCAAGTCTTTAATGGGATTATCTGCATTATGTATAACTATGTAGAAATTATATAGAAGTAGTAAAATTGAAATGAGCTGACTTCTGTCCCCACCTCTTCCACAAAGTACCCTGTAGAATCTCACTGTGCCTCACTGGAGAGGCTGCTTTTGGGGAATAGTGACATTTTTCTGTTTGAGAGCACATTCACTTTACATGTTTTAAGAATTTGAATATAGTCTTGCTACTACTATTGCTCCCCCCGTCCCTGCCTTATATGCTGTAAAGGTGGTCGTGCAAGTAGATGCTGTCTGCTTCTATGCTGGTTATAAATTAGAAGAATAAATTTTTGTGGGAGAGAAGGGAAGAAAAATGCAAGAAAAGGGAGAAGTAAAATTACTAAGGTAATAAGTGAGAACTCTAGGTACTCAATGGTTTATTCCCTTGGACTTAGGCTTGGTATAGACATGTAGCATCTCCAGTTTAGTGAAATGATAGGTTAGTTGAGTACCTGTAGGGGCAGGCTGAAATAAATTTGACTTTGAACCTGTAGAAATCCATCAATGCAGATATTGATTTAAATTTATTTAAAGGCATCTTGTGCAAGTCAGCACCAGTTGTTGTGCCAAAAATGTCTTCACTTTGCCTACATTTCTTTCAAGGAAGGAAGCAGAAGGAAATTTGCATGCTGGGCCTTTGCCTCGTAGCTATTCAATGAAAGTGAATCCTGTCCAAAGTGAGCTGATTTATTTTTTTTATTCTTACCTCTCAATTAAATTTTGTTGCAGGTGTGGTAAAACTACCATTTGTCAGATCTTTGCAGCGTTGACAAATCAGAAGCTGTACTCAGTGAATTGCCACTTGCATATGGAAACTTCAGACTTCCTGGGAGGACTGCGACCAGTCAGACAGAGGTTGAAAGACCAGGTTTGTCTTATATCGGTGGTAGTTTGGATAGCGTGACCAAAAAGTAGCACTTATTAATGACTTCTCACTTCCTTTTCTGTTTCTTAGGAAGAATCTGATGGTTCTAGACTGTTTGAGTGGTGTGACGGACCTCTTGTTTTAGCCATTAAAGAGGAAGGCTTTTTTCTTCTTGATGAGATTTCTTTAGCTGATGATTCTGTACTAGAGCGACTTAACAGGTATGTCTTAAATGTGTTAGTATTAAGTATCCTTAATGTGTCTATTCATTATGCAGACATGATCAGAGTAAATCTAGGTTCTTTTAGGCACATTTGTTTCCTGGGCTGTGTGAGCTGCTCTCTTAATCGTGTATTTCTTGCTGAAAGGAAGAATGACCCAGATAACACTGGCCTTGTTCATGTTTCAACTTCTGTGCCAGTTTGCTTTGACTTTCTAATTGTCATCTCTCTGAAAGAGGTGCTAGTTTTAATCACAGTAATACTTAAACAATTTTTGATGTTTGAAATTTTAATTAGAGCTAGGAGGAAAGATAGTAAGGTAAGACCAGACGAAACCGCCTTGTCTTGCTTAAGTCTTGATGTCTTAACTGGAAAAATAAAAGGTGCTTCGATTAAAAAGCAGATACGTAGATGTTTGCTTGATATTTGTTGGTACGCTGATTATGTCGGTTTTGAATGCTTTGGTTGGTTCCATTACTTTCCATTTGGCTTTATAGTGCTGCTACAGACTGATCTTCGCTCAAATTGCTGTATTTGTGTCACGGACAAAAATAAGATGATGAAAGGATTCCATTTATTAAATAGATCACGTCCTTGGAAAAGAAGTTAAGACCATAAACCCTAGTTCAGTTGAAACAGTTTAAACAATATCTAAAGACCGGTTACAGCATGAGTCAAGTTGGAAAGCAAGACTAAAATTCCAATTGATCATCTGCAATATTAATATTTTCAGCCTGTCAGTGAGCTCTTGAAAATGATGCATCTTGTCAAATACCACAAACAAAATCTAGTTATTTCCCTCCTGTGTGTGTGCAAAAAAAAAAAAAAAAAAAAAAAATCACTTCATTATCTGCTTGCAGCAGTATCCCTCATTTTAGTCTTTTGCATTACCATGATTAGCAGCTATTTTTTGTACTGTACCCAAACCCTCTCTGTTGCAAGCTGGGTTTTTTTCATTGTATCATTGCAGCTATCTTTCTTTCATAAAGTTCAGTTAATGTCTTTGTTTTGATAGTGATACTAAGCAGTGTTTTTCTGAACAGGTAACAGCTCCAACTTTTACAGCTCTTAGTGTACAGTGAAGCACAGCCAGTAACACAAGCAAAATCCCCCCAAACTACAAAAAGCTAGTAGAATGCTTCTCAGATATGTAGTCTGTCAGCTTGAAGACTGGTTCGTTGTGCAGGTTTCTTTGTCTAGCTCCTATGAATATAAATTTTGCCATTGCTCTTTAAAAAAGTGAGCTGTGAGATATATACTTTATTAAGTTCTTTTGACAGGTCATTTGAACTGAACCTTATCAACAAGGTTGGCTAGAGTTCCCTTCTGAACAAAATTAAGAAATGTTTTTAATTGGGGAGGATGAACAGATTTTAAATTTTTAATATGAGTTCTGGGGCAATGAAGATTAAGTCAGGCCAATTCATGTGATTTTCATTTTTAAGTGACCTTTTGAAGTGTGCAATGAAACTTGAATTTTTTTTTTTAACCTCTCTAGTGTTCTTGAAGCTGAAAGGACATTGGTACTTGCTGAAAAAGGTGGTCAAGATGATGAGAATGAGGTAGAACTACTAGTTGCAGGAAAGAAATTTCGCATCCTTGCAACCATGAACCCAGGAGGTGACTTTGGGAAAAAAGAGGTAAATGTCAAAGTAACTGAAAGTACAGTGCGCATCTTCTGGTCATATTGACTGGTTAGTGATTGGAGATGCAAGGCGAAAATGCTTCATGCTGGTTGTGGCATCCAGTGCTTCATAGTAGGCGTCTACCTCATCGCTCTGAAGGAGGATTAGGTTGTATCTGTTTTCCATCACTTGTGTGTGCTGTCATTTTGGCAATGTAAGTCAATACTCAGCAGAATGTCAAAGAAAACTTTAGACCTCTAAATACTCTGGGTAAACTTGATGTGTAGAATACTTCAAGTATGGGAAATGTGGCTTGTGAAACAAGTAAATCCAGCTCTAACATGAGTCTGGAGTAGTGTGAAGTTGCATAATAGATTATTCTCCCTAAAACTGTTCAGAAAGTGACAGAAGTTATCTTGTTCTCAGTGAATATAAACATCACATCTCAAAAGACCTTTCTCATTAAATGAAAAAAAAATCCGTTTCTGAAATTTGGCTTTAAGTAACTTGAAAAAGTTTTTTGGTTTAAAAAAACCAAACAAACAAAACAAAAACAAAACTTATAAGCAGTGTTGGGAGGTAAGACTTAAAAAAAAATCTACAACCTCTTTTACCCAAAAGAAGATGGGTACTCCATTTAAAGTGGTTTCTACAGTACAGAGCAACTCATTGTAAAGCCACGTGTTTAAAGGGGATTTATTTCTGCATTGGGTTTGTGATAATGATTTTTGCTTGAATAATTCAGCTAGAGGAAGAGAGGAAATTGCAGACACAAGTTGTAATCGAAGGCAAATTTTCATGTAGTAGTTTGCTTCTGTAAGCAAAGGGAGATTATGTAGCCATTGTTTGAGACATGACGTCCTAGAATGAAATGGAGTTTTGGTGCTTGCAAGCCAGCTCAGTTTCTTCCCATATTCTTATGAACTTACTCATTTGTCAGCCGTTTCCTGCATTGATGCCACCACTAGAAATATTTAAGTCCACATTCTCTCACAGATTTTGTCACAAAGTGGCTTTGTCAAAAATAGAAGGAAAGGTCTAGCTTGTTCGCTTTATTGTTCGCAAGTACTGTGGCTTACAAGGCTATCGGCTAACTGCAACCTTAAGCAATATGATGTCACGTAAATTGAATTGCTCTGTCATCTTGCTTGTTTGCAGCTCTCTCCTGCATTGCGCAACAGATTTACAGAAATATGGTGTCCACAAAGCAATGGCCGTGATGATTTGATACAGATTGTAAAACACAATCTTCATCCAGGATTGTCTCTGGGTGGAATAAACAATGAAGGTGGGTATTTCCCTGTGTGTTGAAATTCAAACATTGTTAAGAAAAAAATTAGTTTGGAGGCTGCTAAACTTCCCTCAGAATTTATACCACCATGTCCCTTTTTCTTTTAAGTACATCTCTGAGGACATTTTTGAAATACTTTGGACTTTGTTCTTCCTTCATTGTGTATGTTATATGGCTAGCTGTAAGAAAGATCAAGGCTGTGTTTACTCCACCATCCAGGTAGCTGAATGATCCCCAGCCCTTCAGTGCCTAATCTTAGTTTCGATGTAAGGTGTTGAAAGAACTGGCACTTCAGTTTCTGCCAGCAGCTTCACTGTTACTATGAATCACGTGTTTCTGACTTGTTACTCAAATTTAAAAGGATTTTTAACAACAGTGCAGGCATGGACTTACTCTTCAGTTATCCTGCCTGTTAGGATATAGAGTACCCATCCGTGTTGCTTCTACAATTACAGCTGTACCTACTTTAGTGATGCTTATTATATGACAATGTAGTAGATGGGACCAAAAAAATTATTTGATAACTACATTGATTTTTTTGACTCTTCTTTTCAGGGGCAGACATAGCAGAGCTCATGATGGACTTTGTTGAGTGGCTGACTAATCAAGAGTTTGGTCGCCAGTGTATTCTCAGTGTGCGAGACATCTTGTCATGGGTTAATTTTATGAATGTCATGGTAGAGGATGAAGACTCAAATTCTGCCAAGGAATATAGCCTTCTTTACATTTCTCCAATGATGTCTTTTATCCATGCTGCATGTTTGGTATACATTGATGGGATAGGATCAGGTAGGTCTTCAGTGTTCATTTGGTAGCAAAAAATTTGAAGGTATATATTTGTATTAATATGTTTGAGTAGAATGCAAACAAAATGCTTTGGGCAGCATAGAACTTTTCTGGGAGAAGTTTTCACTTCTGTTTAACAATATCCTGTACTTCGTATGCCTTTTTTGTGCTTTCAGTAGCAAGAGTTTGAATAATACCACAAGCTTAAGTAAATTACAGTAGTAGTAATAATATTACAAAGGCTAGCACACAAATTAAGAAAGCCTGTGGTTTTTTGAGTCTTCTGAGCTGGTATGCTACTTACATGACCACATATTATTCTCTCTCTCTCTCACCCCACATGTCAGCACCTTTGCTTGCTAGCTTGTATGATGTGCATAGATAAGAATGCATCTTTGCATTTTTGGCCACTGGCCCAACTGATAAATAGGAGATATGGGAGTGGGGAAAAAGTGAAAAGCCACAGAAGTGCAGGGGAAAAAAGGCCTGAGGGGGACTATGGCAAGGGATCAGAATGATAGTGATCGTAGAAGAAAAGGTTTTGGAACTAGGGTGTCCTTAATTCTGTTGCTCACAGAACAATTTGTCCATGGTAAATAGTTCTGGAAGCGCTGTCAAGCAAAAGCACTAACGTGAAATATAGACCTGAAACAGCAATACTGCACAAAAATGGCATCTGTGAATGAACTGAGTTTCTTAGTCATAAGATGAACATGCCTAGTTATGTTTGTAAAGCACAACTTTTCCAATTACAGGTACAACATCCTGCTCAGCTGATACAGCTTCATTAGCTCGTGAAAAATGCCTGACATTCTTATGTGAGAAAATGACTCAGTTCCTGGAGCTGACTGATTATCAGAAGAATGAACTAAAGATTTATGACAGAACAAAGGAGAAGCAGCTTGTGTGGATGGACAACTTTATGGGAATCCATCCCTTTTTTATTCCAAGAGGCAAGAGACTTTGTGGGAGTGGGTGGATATTTATTTTGTGGGTTTTATTCCCAGTAGTTCTGTTATTCACTAAACTTAAGTAGGATATCTGAGCCATTACAGAACAATTTATAGTTCTCAAGCCTTTTTTGCCTCCAAGTGTGTTGATTGCAACTCAATCACATTTATTAAGACGACACCTCTGTTAATTGCTTTCTTTGATTTTTTAAAATTATTGGTTAATGGCCTAATTTTAGTAGAATGTTTTGGTGTAACAAAGCTTCTTTTATTTCAAGTTGTAACTTTCCATCGCTTTGTGTGGTCTGAAGGCCTGCTAAGTTCCACTAACTAAAGCTACAGCTCATCCTGGGCCTTGTGCAGAGCACGGGAAGCAGAGTTCCTGGGTACAATGCTAAACAGAATGGGGACTAATACCTTGTTTTGCTGTAGCCTCTCAAAGATTCATTGCAATTCTTGCAAAATTATTTAGTCCCTGTATTTTCAGTTCCTTGTGTGGCAAATTAATGCAAATGTAATTATACAAGTATTGCTTTCTACCCTTAAAATACAGTGACAGGACTAAAAAGTGATGACTATGAGCTTTCTAGTTCAGCTGGTTAGTTTTCAGTACATGGAACTATGTGTTCCTAGTGCTGTATAAATCATTCATCTTTGAATATGTTGATATTCATGGGTTGTGTTAGTCGTGCATAAAACTACAAGGTAATGCTTCTTTGTAAATTGCTTAGTTTCCCTCTGCTAATTAGATCACAAAAGGAAGGATCTCTTTCATACTAAACAGGTATCAAGATGTGTAAGATAAACTGGTGATTAATGTCTTGTATACCTGACCAATGCTGTATTACAGAATTTGGGGAGTGATGTCCCAGTGAGCTAATGCTGCCTGGAGTTTGGCAGACAGGCTCTGTACTCTCTCCTTGCTGTATGTCGTAACAACAGTGAAGAAAATGTGTGCCTAGCAGTGCACCTTAATTAAAGCACTCTTCCTTCACGCAACTAGCAGTGTATGGAACAGATTAATGTGTTGGTCTGTAACGTGACTGAATCGTATCCTTCAGTGCCAAATTTTTAAAAGCTGCAAAAGTTTTAGATGCACATGTCTGAAGTGCAAGGACAGACTTATGATTTTCCAGTGATAGATCTCTAGTTTAGGCCATGAGCCAGGAAGTGTTGGTTTCATGGCAAAATACATTGTATATTCATATGCTTTTTGTAAAATTCCACGTAAATACGTGGAGATGGGCTGAGACACAGCTGTGAGTCAAATGGAAAGTATATGTGCCTGATCTCTGAGAATGGGATATGAGCTTGATCTACATTGCTTGCTGTAATGCGATCAGCAATTAACAGACAGAATGATCTTGTTCAGAAGCACACTGTCAGCAGGTCCAGCATAAACGTTCTGGTTTAATTGTTTTCTGGTTTATCTTTCCTTTGTTTTAGGCCCTGTTCTCCAGAGAAACAGCATTACAGATTATGCTCTAAATGCCGGGACTACAGCACTGAATGCACAAAGACTCTTAAGAGCCCTGCAGCTTAACAAACCTATTTTGTTGGAGGGGTCACCAGGTGTGGGCAAGACCAGTCTAGTTGCTGCCCTGGCAAAAGCCTCGGGAAACTGTCTTGTTCGAATCAACCTATCTGAGCAAACGGTAGAATAAAGTATTATCTTTGTGACTTAGTGTTCACTGCAGGGAGGAGGTTTTTGTTCAACTTAAAAAGTGTAGTTCTTTTTAGCTTTGGCACTGAGTCTGAAATGTCATTTTTTCCTTCTTGGTCTTCAGATAGGACTAAATGGGAAAGGGGAAACCAGAAAGAGCAGTTAGCTTCCGTGACCAAGTGCCAATTCCCAGATTTTTCTGTTCCTTTCAAGTGAAGACGTGTATCTTTGTCTACAGTGTTTTTCTTGCCTTCTGCAAAGCTACTTGGAAACAGCTTTTAAGGCTTTTTAGCTTTTCTGTTCCAATTTAAATTTTTTTGTTGTTAAATATAGTAGCTGGTCACTGGAGTCTTATAATGGAAAAGCTTTTAGCAACTTAGTGAAATTTAATACCTACGTTTTAGCTCTATTTAAAGGGGGGGGAGGAAATGTGAGGTAAAGTTCAACAAAGGTCGTTTACAAACTTTTGTGGAGTTTTGTAATTTATTTTTTTTGCCTCCCCATTCTCTGTTCCCAAAGGATGTGACAGACTTGTTTGGGACAGACTTGCCTGTTGAAGGTGGGAAGGGAGGAGAATTTGCCTGGCGTGATGGACCGCTACTAGCAGCGTTAAAGGCTGGACACTGGATTGTATTAGATGAGGTAAAATCAAGTTTGGAGCACAAATAAAATGGAATGTTCTGGAAGAGTGAAGGTCATGATTTGGCATGTAGGATAAATACCTTTGAGGGCTGATAAAAGAAGTTTTGCTTAATTTTAGTTATGTGCATCAGTGCCCCATTCAAGGTGATCATTCCACTCCAGAGAAAATTCATATCCCTCTACTAAGTCTCTCTGCCCTTTGGCCCTCCATAGAGGGAGTGTAAAAGACCAGCTTTGACTTAGACCTCTTTTAGACAAGAGAACAAGGATTGAATCTCAGCCTAAATTACTGCAGAAAACTGAGGATAGATTTGATTTACGTTTGAAAGTTTTTTGGGAAGAGTGTCAACAGAAGTTTTGGTACACATGCTCTTGTATGGATATAATTTCACTGAAATAGAAGGTGTTTTGCTTGAACTAATATATTGTGTTGGGTACTGATTTAATTGAGATGAAGGGTTCCATTTTGCTAGTGTAAACTATCCTACCACCACAGGTTTGTTCATGTACCAAGTAGCAAATGCTTTTGAGCATATGTGCACAGAGCTCACTTCCTGACAACGTGTGTTCTAACTATTGTTGAGTGCAAAATCTTAAATTCTTTAGCTGTTTATATGCCTTTTTTCCTATTGTGAAGAATATCACTCTATACAACCATGCTGCTTAAATAACCCAGACTGCCTTCATTGAAAAGACAAACAAGCAAACAAAACACTCTGGATGTCACAAATGTATGAACATAAGTTCAGAAGAAACACCTTGAACATGCAGATTTTACAATAGAGAATTGTTTTGTTATCGTGGTGAAAACACAGTACAAATAGCAAGCACACATAAGGAAAACTGTTAGTTTTAGTTTTGTTGCACCACTGTAATAACAGTCTAGTTGGAGGTAATACCATATAACAGTGCTGGAACTGCAAGGAAGTTGAATTTTACCTTCTGTGTATCCCAGCCTGTTAAACTAGAGATTATGCTAAAGTGTTTTGTGGAGCATTAATGTTGTATCCTTATTTTTTTCCTCAGTTGAATCTGGCTTCTCAGTCTGTATTAGAGGGGCTAAACGCATGCTTTGACCATAGAGCAGAGATTTATGTTCCAGAATTGGGAATGAATTTTCATGTACAGCACAAGAAGACTAAGATTTTTGGATGCCAGAATCCATACAGACAAGGAGGTGGAAGAAAGGGTCTGCCCAAGTCCTTTCTTAATAGATTTACACAGGCAAGCATGTTTGTTTGGTTTAAACTATGTCGTTATCCTGTCTTGTAGTTTTCTGACTATATCAACACTCAGCGTGCTCTTTATTCTACAGGTGTATGTTGATCCACTGTCAGCAGAAGATATGGAGTTTATTGGGAATACACTGTTTCCTGCTATTGATAAAAGTATTATTGCTAAAATGGTTGCTTTCAATAACAAGGTAAATATGTATTTTAATTTATTTTGTGTAGGAGTAGGCAGAATGTAGTAAGATTAAAAAAAATTAAGTCTAATATTATATTTCTGAGCATTTTTATAGAGAAGTGCATGGGTGAAAAAGAGGAATGGATATATATGCAAAAGAAAATAAAGAACACCACTAAATATCACCTGAATTCTTTTACCACTACAGTCAGATATTTGGTTGATAACTGAGGCGGCATTATTTTTCACAGATTTTATTTATTTATTTATAAAGGGCCTTCTTTTACAAAAGGTGGAAACAGTTATAATTTGTTAGCTTGGTGAAGTGAATTGAGAAAATAATGTTTTTACACACATATGGATTATTCTTGAAGCACAAACAGAATGAGTTATATCTTAACAAGAACTGAAATGTGTATTTCTGTTTCTGGTCTGAATTTTTAATCTGCTCTTTATTGTGGGATGTGGTTAGTAAAAGCAGCATCTGACCTTTACAGGAGCAGAAGCTTTTAAGGGTATGCATCATTCTTCTGGAACACTGAGAGACCAGTAAAAGGAAAATCTTTCCTGATAAGATTTGTCTATGGCAAAGGATTCAGAGATGCTTGGATCTAAAATTGTGCTAATATAAAAGGTTTTCAACAAGCATTAATTACAAGGCATCAACTTACTAGCTGTTTTGTGGTTTAGGTGCTGCCATATTTCGCACAAAGTGCAGGATATAAAATTCTCAGAATTCTATTTATGGTTATGGTCATGCTTCTGAAATTGTGTTTAATCTTCATCTCATGAAACAATAAAAAGTGCAGTAATATTAAGAGAAAATAGTATTCTTTGGCTTTACATAAAATCTTTTGTGGCAGCAACTTATTGAATACTCATTTATGGAGTGCAAGAGGACAAAGGAAAGTTGAACTGAGTGTTAGAGGATTACTACAGGAGAGACAACTGAAATCAAGCTTTAGTTCCTGACATATTCAGAAAAGTGGATATAGCTTGTTCTTTCTGTTGTCCTCTGTCTTGTAAGCAGTGCCAAAGGCAGAAGTTCAGTTGAGTTTTTAAAAAAATATTGGAAGACCAGCACATGGGTGGAATAAAAGACTTATTATTATTATTATTTTATTTTATTTTTAATTTCTACTTTTTCCAGATTGACAAAGAAGTAATGGCCGAAAAAAAATGGGGACAGAAAGGAGGTCCCTGGGAGTTCAACTTACGTGATCTTTTCCGCTGGTGCCAGCTTATGCTTGTTGACCAATCACCAGGATGTTATGATCCAGGCCAGCATGTATTTTTGGTATATGGAGAAAGAATGAGAACCAGAGAAGACAAAGAAAAGGTGAGCTATGTTCTCCTTCCTTGCTCTTCAGATTGTCAGGAAGTATTTCTATAAATCCAAGTATGAATTTGAAGATGCCTTGCAATTCATTCATAGGTTTTACCTCTTAAAAAAGAAAAATAGCATTGCTCGGGATTTGGTGGTTTAATTTATGTACCTGTTCCCCTTGTCCTTTAAAATATCAATTCAGTTACCTACTAGTATAAAAGCAGAAAGCTGGTGTAAATGAAGGCAAGTAGAATAACAAAGGACTTAGAGCAAAACACATATTCTTGTGTCATTCTGTATTAAATAATAATGTAATCATACAAATGGCATGGGTTGCATGCATATTTGTGAGGAAAGAGAAGACAAGGAGCAGAGAAGCATTTTTAAATTGTTCTGGCTTGGATTTCTTTTATTGAGTTTTATTTATCTGGCACTCCTTTTATCTGCCTGTCAAATTGCTCCCCTCATTCTGTTACACTCACTACTTAAGATTCCTCTAATAAAACACACTCACTGCAGTTGTTATTCCATCTTTGCCACCTACTTATCCCTCTTTTGCCTAGACATCCTTTGCTTTTGTTTTATTTCACAATGTTTAAATGGTATTAAACTAAAAGTCAATTAGATTCTGAGGCCAAAGTTACTTACTGAATGTGACTGGATATTTTTCTCATGGGTTTACTTTCCTCTTTCTGTAGCATTGTTATGTTTTTCCGTGTTATCAAAGAGCTTTTTTATGGAATGACTTTTTCCCTAGTATTTTGTTAAAGAGAAACATTACTTACAGTATTTCAAGTGACAGGAAAGTGTGGTTAATGAAGGGGTTGCTCTGGGCAGCTCACACTCACTTTAATTACTTGCTGCACTTTGAATGAAATGACGCTTGTGATTAAACTGTTAGTTACTATCACATGGCTCTGAAGCTGAGAGGGAATGCTACTTTAAAAGTAGATCTTTAGAACAATGGAAAACTTAAGACTGATAAGTGTCTTTTTTGCTCTTTCAACTGTTTTAGGTTATATCTGCATTTAAAGGTGTTTTTGGACAGGAGGCTGATGTGTATACAGGAACCAGGGAGTTTCACATCACTCCGTATAACGTTCAGGTAAGCTGTTGACAAAGGTTTTGTGAGTGGAGAGAGAAGGAAGCAACTTGCATCGCTGAACTCCCATTTGCCTCTTTGATTACTCACCCGTGTCTCTCTCATCCCTCCCAGATCGGTTACTCAGTTCTTTCTCGTGGCAACTACATTCCTCGTCCTGGCAGAAGTCTCTCGCTTCTGCATCATTCACTGCAGTCCCTGGAGTCTATAATGAAATGTGTGCATATGAGTTGGATGGTAATCCTGGTGGGCCCGGCAGCTGTCGGCAAAACCAGTCTTGTTGAGCTGCTGGCCCATCTGACCGGCCATCGACTGAAAATCATGGCAATGAACAGTGCGATGGATACAACTGAACTCCTGGGTGGATTTGAACAGGTAAATACTGTTTTGGTAATATGGCAATATTTCTCCTTCCTACCTAATGATGGCCAGTCCACTGTGATCTTAGTGTTTAAGCACCAAATGGAGCCTTAGGCACCACAGTCTTCCGGATGAACTAACTCCTTAATCGCATGTTTGCAGGTTGATATCAATAGGCCATGGCAGCGCCTGTTGGAAAAAGTGGAGAATGCTGTGAGCACACTAGTACGGGACAGTCTTCTCCTGGCAGAAATTTGTGCAGATGATGCTGAACTTGTGCTGCGTGCTTGGAGCAATTTCATCCTGAATTACAAACCCAAATCTCTGGGTGAAGGAGATAGAAGTGTTACCGTTGAATTAGTGAGCAAACTGGAGGGAATACTGGTACTTACCCAGCGACTAAACAACAAAATAAATTCTTACTCAAAGGCAGGTATGTATGGTGGGTGTTTTGAAGTGAAGTGTCTGAAGAAAATAAAAGAAATCTGTAAATCTGCAGTGAAAACTGGAGAAAACATGGGGGTGTTGTATAGGTTTTTTTGTAGTCAATACTGTTGCTTCATGCTACTTATGTAACAGCCTAGCTTCTGAAAAAGTTACTTTGGTGATGGTTCTTCACGCTTATTTTTTTTGTGTAGTTGCACCTGGTAGTGATCAGTACTCATCTGTCCTGTACTGGACTAATCAAAGTATGATGCAATACAGCTCTAATCTTGTACTCCTAAGAAAGGGAATTTGGATATTCTGTTCTTGTATTTGTTCTCTGAAGCATTAATCAGCTGAGCTTTACAAATGTCAGCAGACTATGTATGGGTTGTTTTCTCCCTTTTTTTTTTTTTTTTTAAATCACTGTCTAAAATATGGCATTAATATCCATCAAACTTCATCTAATGGGGGAGCAAGGGATAGAGAAAAGTGTCAGTCTAGTTTCTGTTTCTCTGTGCTTGCAAAAGCTGTGTGTCCTCATGGATTTTGTCCATGAGAGGCTACTTGAAGGTGTGAAGCCTCTGCTGTTATGTTCTTCTTAAAAGTAGGAAGTATATATGTTTATTAACAAAATAACTACTATTTTTCTTGAATGGAACAGGATGATACGCCAGTAATGCAAGTCTTGATGTAAGATATGCTTCCTTTCAGAGTTTGCTCACCTGGTAGAAGAGTTCCGGTGTTTCAAGCTGCAGCAGGCCCAGACTGCAGACCGTAACAGCCATGGCACTTTCGAGTGGGTGGATGGGATGTTGGTTCAGGCCCTGCAGTCTGGAGACTGGCTGTTGATGGACAATGTTAACTTCTGCAAGTAAGAGATTTTAGTGGCCTCGTTTCACTGAGTGTGAAACTTGTCCTTCCTAATTTACTTTGCCTCTTACTGTGTGGTTCACAACTGAACATTTTGCATTTCATAACAATACGTGGGAGCAGTAACTTAAATTTTCTGGAAGAGTGTCTTCCTTCTTAAACAGCTTAGCAGTTGATGGTTTTCCTGTTACCTTTTAACATAATTAGCTGTTTGGCTTTTTGCTTAAGACTAGTTGATTTCAGACCAGAAAGGGATCAAATTGTTACCTTTTTATAACTGTATACATTTCTTTTGATTATAGCCCTTCTGTGTTGGACCGTTTGAATGCTTTACTGGAACCAGGAGGTGTTCTTACCATGAGTGAGAGAGGTGTGATAGATGGCACAATTCCTACAATAGCTCCTCATCCAAACTTCAGGTGCTTTGCTTTTCTACCTTTTTTCTTTTTTTTTTTTTTTTTTTTTTTTATACCAATAACAGGTTTAGAAAAATAGTCAGCTGTGAGCCAGTCTTTTAGTATTTTGAATGCTGATCAGTTTGCCATGTACTGTAGTACCACTGTCTGTCTGGCAAGGAAGAAAACTACACTGTGATGAGCATATGATAAAGAGCTTAGGGATAAGAAGCCAAGCCTCCTGTTGCAGCACAGACTATTACAATGGAAAATTCATAGCAGTATACCTCTGCCTTGATTCTCCATTTCTAGTTTAGGATTTCAGCACTTCCTTGTCTCACTGTAATGGAGTTGAGGATACGTATGTTGAAGATGGTGAAGTGTTCAGATATATTGGTAACGAAAGCTGGTATATGGACATAACTTTTTTCCCAGCTTTTTCCATCCCATCCATAAATTTGAGTTTCTTGCAGTGACAGAATTTAAAAAAAACCCAAACAACCCAAAAAAACCCCAACCACAAACTCCAGACAGTTTGTATTCTCTCAGACCTGAAGTAGTTTCTGGGAGTAGATGGGAGGAAAACATTCAGAGTATTCTGTATAATTCCTAACATTTATAACTTCATGAAATGAATATTGGACTGATATGCTCTGGTTCCTCTGAATTGGAAACAAGATCTTTGCCTTCTCAGAAACCTGTTTTTACTGAATTATACTCAGAGTCGTAGTTTAACTTTTTTTTTGTAAGCAAGCGAATGATAAAATAGATATAGCTCAGATATAACTGAGTTAAAAATCATGCAATGTATCTGTGGTTAATTTCAAGGTATAATTATTCATACAGATTTCTCATTGAAATTCAGTAAATGTCTCTAGCTTTCCTAGGTATCCATGTCCCCATTTTTATGAGGATGAATTTACTTTATGGAAGAGCAGATTTAATGGTTCCAGAGTGCTAGTTTAAAGCCCTAAGTTAATCTGAAGAATGTGAGTTGGACTAGATGATTATTGTATAGGTGCCTTCCAACTGAACTATTCTATTCTAATATCCAACAGGCTTTTCCTTTCCATGGATCCTGTCCATGGGGAAATATCCAGAGCCATGCGGAATCGTGGGATTGAAATTTACATTCCTGGGGAGAATGATGGAAATGCATTGGACAGCCTAGATTTGAAGTTACTCCTGCATGGTTTGGGTTTAGTGGGAGATAGCATCTGTGATGCACTTATGGCTGTGCATTCAGAAACCAACGCGGCAATAGCAGGTAAAGTCTGTTCAGTATTTGTTAACACCCTGGGCTCACTACATGTATTTAGGTTAGTTCTTTAATATTAAAGCTTGGTTATTTTATTGTGTTATGTTCCAATATAAGTAAAGGCATAAAAGTATAATTGGGTTGTTTAGGGTTGTTTTTTTGCATTCTCAGGAAGTGGGGTCAAATCATAAAAAGATGGTAACTGGAGTGGTTTGTAAGGAAACATCAGACACTGGCAAGTGTCAGTTGTCTAGTGCTATAGGGGAGGCAATATATTCTATGTGAAAATCAGCAAAATAGTGGGTTTGCACAAGGCCTATTCGAATTATTCTTTGGACCAAGATGACCCTGAGTTTCATTCGTCACAGCTGTTTGACGTCTTATTTTGAGCTGGTCACCTGTTGTTTATAGTCTTGTCAGATTTTCTTATTAACCTTGGGAAGAACCTGTTCAATTTTCAGGACCCAGTAGGATTCATTTGTTCTGGGTCTTCCTCAGGGTTAAAAGTAGTATTTGTCCTCAGAGGGTTAAAGGGCTGACAATTACTAAATGTTCATATTGCCCTAAATGCTGTGTATCTTTCAGGTTCTGTGTCATCTTTATCACCTTTGCTTCAGGCTGCTGTGTTAATTGTGCAGCAGATACAAAGAGGTCTCGGATTAGCAAAGGCTTTCTACAGAGCCTGTTGGGAAGTTTATGGGCGCTCGCAACAACTGCAGATTAATCAAAAGGTAAAAGTCCTGTATTTGAAAGCTTTCATTACATCATCTAGATACATGAAAAATACCGTTTCATGAAGCTAGTGTTTGAGATCCTCTTGTTGCCTAAGTGCTTGAGCAAGGCATCGATGAAGATGGTGCTCTTGGAGAGATGAACTAAACAATTTTAAACCTCCTCTCAGGCATCTGTCAGGTGATGAAGAGGAGGGGTTAAGTGGCATTGGGACATTTTCTATATCCTTTTGATTCTGAGCCTTTTTTGGCTCCAGTGTAAGCAGTACAGTTCTGCATGTAACTTAATCTAACAGATCAGTTGAAGCTCCAGAAATTGGATTTTTTGTTATTGAATAGTGAAGTATGGTGAATTTCAGCTGTCACCTGTCCTTTCATGACGCATTTCCTGAGCCTGGTGGCACGCAACTGGAGAACAGAGGTCAGATGAGAGAGAGCTGCATAAAGACTGTCAATCTGGAATGTGCTTATTGAGATAATCCCCTGGGGATAAATATAGTTTTTCAGACATTTGGTAGATAGTGGCTTGCTCTTTTGCAGCCTAAGGGAGCCAGAAAATATCCCAGTTGGACTCTGAAGCTTGCTTATTTTTTAAGAGTTTCAGCTGGAACTTTGCGATATTAATACTGATTGATCTGCAGCCTGAAACACTGTGCACACCGTCGTCTGGAGACAGCAGTATTCACTTCCTATTTTAAACTGTGCAGCATTTCACTTGGAAATGCTTTGTTACTTTTATCGTATATGTTATATAGTATTTGTAGAACATTTGATTTATAATGATTTCAAAATAAATATATGTAATTAAAGAATTTCCTGAGCTATTGTACTTGAGTACGTGTTTGAATATGATTCTAAACAACTTTTCTGTTGTTTCTTGTAGCTTGTGTTAGAATTGGTTACGAAGCATGCTTCATCTCTGGCTTCCCCTGAAACTTGGGGTGACTCCTTGCTAGCAATGGGACTGTGGCCAGACTCCCTACCTACAGGTCTGTTTGCAGCTGAAGACTCGCTTCTTTCGACAGTCCGGAGTGATGCGCAGGTCCTAATGTATTGTCTGAATAGACTAAACCTTAAAAACTGCAGGTAGGCAAGAAACACGTTTTGTCTAATAAATGAGTAAGAAACAAGATACATGTGAAATACTGGTGGCATGTCATTGTTCCCTGCAAAACTTTGTCTTGAGCAAATTATGTACATAGAGACTGTGGAAGTCACACTCCGTAACTGAGGCTCCTGTTACCCTTCTATGCAGCCACTACAAATAGAAGTTTAATTATTTACGGGTTTATTCTTCAGTCCAAAATACTTGACTTCATTCAGTCTTCAATAAGTTCATTTGACCTGGTTTGAGGTGAGTTAGGATTAGGGATGCAAACACTGGGTTTACCAAGGTAATAGAGAGCCCCAAAAATATCTTCATTTGTTTCCTTCTGAGCTTTAAAAGAAAATAATGAGTACTTAATTAATTTTAAATGTACTAATGATCCTTTGCACTTTCTGCTTTCCTGTAAACAATTATTCCACCAGTTATTTTAGGTCCAGTGGCCTCAGGTGAAAAAAACCAAATTTTCTCCTTCAAACAGCACTGTTTGAAAGAAGTCTCATGTGCAGGGGCCTTATGCAAGAACTCTTTTAATGATTTCTTGATCTATATAACTGTTATTTTCACAACACTGGTGAAAAACTTTCCTGCTTCCTTTGCTTAGTAACCTACTATGGACAGGTATTATGGTTCGCTTCCAGTGAAAGAACAAGCTGTAGAAGTCAGTACTAAGATATAATGTTGAAATTGTAAAACCTTAGCAAAATTATAGGCTTTTTTTTTTAATAAAAAAAAAAAAAAAGTCTTTAACTTACCTTCGCATATCATTGTGGTGCACCAATCAATTATAATTTCTCTGTGAAATGCCGAGCATATTCACTTCTGGCACTCTGTGAATTTTTGTCAATAGTGAGTTCCTATTAGTAGACGCCCCTCAACTGATTTGAAGTTGGAAACTGGCTTTAAAGCTAAACAAAGAAAAGAAGAGAGATGATCGCGTTGATACCTTCTTGCCTAAAGGTGGTTGCATGCTGAGTAGCTTGATTTGCAAAATACGTGCTTTCCTGGAACTGGCAGTTTGAGCCCTTGATTGCTGGACTTCACTTCTTTGTGTTTCAGGACACTGCCACTGACTCTGCAAGATCTTCAAAAAATTATGCAATCCACTAATCCTGAGAGTCTCAAATTCAGTGCTGTTGAGATAGATGCAGACTGGATGGATAAAATGGAAGTTCTCCAGGCTTCAGTAAAATTGTTCATAGAAAAGGCAACCAATCAAGACTGGACACTGAGAGTTAAATGGCTTAACTCCTTAGCCAAAAATCTGCCACAGGTGCTTGGTATGTAATTATTTAACTTTCCCTTTTGCCGAAGGGCTGGTTTATTATATTTTCACAAATCATAAGTCTTCTGTGAAAACATCCAGACCATTCAAGTGGTCTGATATGAAAGTCCTCAACTATCCACACTAAATCAAGGGCATTGAGGCTCCAGAGAGAGACAGAAACAGGTTGTGCATTTTAAGGACAACAGGTGGCTTTGGGCTGAACATTGCCTTTTGTTATTCAAGCATGCATGTAATTGTACTGCTTCTGAATTACAGTTATTTTTGGATACCTCTTGGTCTGTGTAAGCAAGTATGCCTTTCTCTTCACTAGGTTTTTTTTGACAGTGATAGTAAAAGCAGTAAAATACCTTCTGTTTATTTGGTGTTAAAATACAAAATGATTAGAAGGAAACTGCAGAACTGACATTTCCTGAAGATGTGTTGCCTGAACATTCAGGGTAGCAGCTGAGAGGAGGTATTCATTGCTTAATTACATTAATGACATTAAACTTGTGGAGAATTTAGACAAGCATTAGTCCAAGTAACTCACACACTTATCTTCCTTCTATGTTGTGAAATCTCAGACTCTATTGTCCCTACATGAATGGGATTGCTCCCCCTTGATCTCACTGTCTTTCCAGGCAGGCGTGTCTATAAACTAGAAAATACCTAGAAAGTTTCTTTAATGACAGGTATGCTCTTATATGATTTTTTTTTTAATTGGGGGAAAAAAAATCAAAAATAGATCTACTGAGAGGAACGTTTGAATGTATAAACTCATGGATTATCACAAACCATATTTTTTTATAGCATACATGCAGTATAACCAGTTTAACTAGAGCCCATTACTGGATTTATCTCTGTGGCCGTGATATTCTGACTGCTTTTAAGACCTCTTGGAGCTAACACAAAATAAGAGCAACCAGCGTGTCCAGGGTGCAATCACAGATGAGAGTCAGGCTGCTTGTGCTGGCTCAGTTTAAGTTATTTTTATTTATTTGTACTAAACGCTCTGTCTTGAACACCTATGTTTTCTCCCCTTCACTTGCAGATCCAGTGCGGATTCAGCTGGAAGCAGGTGCTGTAGCCCTTGGCAGTTTCTATGCCAGTCCCCTCTCGTCTGGAGTCAGTAACATGATCAAGTTGCTACAGCCGACTATGACAGGTATTTCTGAAAAAAATTGCTATAAGACATTGGTACTTCCTTTATTTGTTCTCTGAACACACTGCAGCCCTTCTTAGGAAGTGTATGTAACAAAACAAAGGCTAAATTCTAACTATATATTGCTTTTGCTGCAAAAGAAATAACAAAGCCATTCTTGCTGTCTAGAACTGCAAATATGGCAATTAAATGATTTATCCTATGCAAATTAGGTATGAGTGCTATGACTATGAATCCTGACTGTGTATCTGTGACCCAGGTGTATTCCCACAGCTCAGAGTTAAGCAATGTTCTTAAGAGTGATGCATATATCCACTGCCTTTCTGACTGGTTTAGACATGCCGTTTTTTCCCAGCATTTATTGTGTTGGCCCATCTGAAGCCTGTGTTGAGACCTACAATTTTTCCTCAGTGTTTTACAGGGAGCTCCGGCCTGTGGTTTCCTTTCCAAGCTTGTTAGGTACATGAAAGCTACATACAGTGACACTATACCCTTTATGGGTAATCCTAGGTATCTCGCCTGGACTGTGAGGGAAAAGGGAGTTAGCCTTGAGTTTCCAGGCTGTCTTTTTGGGTACTCTGACCACTGGTTAACTTAATTCCACTGTCCTGTTTTACAGAACTTGCAGTCAACTTAATGCTTTTATGTTTGGATATCTCAAGTGGGAGAGTTTAAGACTCTGCCTTCCTCTTAGGCTTCTTTCTTTCTTTCCCTAATGTTCTCGCATAGGCAGGGGGATCAAGGAAGGTCTTTCACTGAATAATGTTTCCGCTTGTCTTGTCTGCCTTCCCAGATGAACATGTGATGCCTCTTGACCCAAGATGGAATATGCAGTTCTTGGATATTATTAGAAATTCGATGAACTTTGATACAGAAATGGAACACACAGATCAGCTTCTAATTCTTTTGAAGTCTATAGCAAATCGGTGGGTTACAAAAAAAGCTTGTGAACGTTGCCCAATGACTGTAATCAATGCTGCATAAACACTTGTGGTACCTGCCAAGTATGTCTTTAGGTTTTAATAGATGTGAGCTAAAGTACTAGGCAAAGGTTTTGTACAGGTATTTAAATTCTTTGCTTCAGTTTTCTGTAGATGCAGGCTAAACCAAATCACTTAATTACAGGGAGCAGGGCTCCCAGCATTCCATATCAGCTGGAGTACTTCAAGGACAAACCAGAACTGTGGGATAAAGCACAAAAGAGGCAGAAGCAGCAGTGTGAAATCTCTGACATAAGTAGTTGCCCCGCTTTGGGATTTGGACTGCTTTTCCTAATAACAGCAAAAAGTACACAGATTTTGCAGTTACAGTATAAAGAAGCAGCTGCTCACAGATCCTACAGGTGGTGGTGTTGCATCTGCTTAGTAACTTGCTGCTTTTTCCATCCTGGTGATTGCTGAAGTCAGGAATCTGCTCTTTGTGAAGCTTGCTTCTGCAGAAACCATATTCAAGCAATTAGTTATGCTGCACTTGCTTCTTGTTTCATAATACAGTGAAATATCAAATGTATTTTGTTCGCTGTTCTCATAAGGCAAAGGCTTTAAAATGATACTGAATTTCTAACAACTTCATCTTCACTTCAGGGCAGTATTATTTCTTGACCGAGAAAAAAGAAGCTACACAGAGAAGAATTTGATTACCAGCAAGAAGCCAAGAAATAGTGTCTTAAGAATGTCTCTAGATTTCCGCAAAGGTGGGTTGATTTTCCCTGTTCTTTTCAGTTCTATGGTCAATTTGAAATAGGGCTAATTTGCAGCAATAGGAAGTGTGTACTTTAAATGTGGTGTCCTGAATGTGCAAAGTAAGATTGTGTGAATGAAAAGGAGTCAGATGAGGACTAATATGGTATGTAACACATTATTCTTAAATTAGATATATGTTATGCTACAGCTGTTATGTCCAGCCTCTACTAAGTAGTGAGTGCATGTCATTTCTCTCCCTTAATTATCTAAACTTTAGGAAGATGGTGGAGAGAAACTGGAATTGCATTTTGTCTTTAGCTAGTAAGAATAGCCAAGTTCTTCAGTTGTGCTTTTGTTCTAATCCTCTTTCTATTGTTTTATGTAATAAGGATGTTTATTCCTAAAACAAAGGGGAAAAATGTAGTGATGAAGTTAGGATGTTGCATAGAAGTAATTGATCAATGTTTCCTTCATTCTGGATATTTTCTATATTACATGCATTGAGATAATAGAGAATTGTGGAAATAGTGAAGGAATACGTTTTGTTACCTTGATTCTTAGATCTCTTTGGGCTTTTTCCCCCCAACCACAGAGAGTATCTAGTGATCAGAAACCAATCCTTACTTGTCATGTTACGTGGCTGGAATATTCAGTCTCTCCCTTTTTTTCCCTCTTCCCCAAACTCAGATCCAGGAAGTTACAACTGCCTCCCTCATGCAGTCGTGGTCAACCTTGCTGCTTTCTTTGAACTTTGGGATGCATTTACATTTCACTGGGTGAAGTCTACTCAAGTGGCCTTAAGTGATGATGACATGCATGATGTGAGTGGACTTTTCAT
Source organism: Fratercula arctica (assembly GCA_947846985.1). Lineage (NCBI taxonomy): Eukaryota > Metazoa > Chordata > Aves > Charadriiformes > Alcidae > Fratercula > Fratercula arctica. Next base: position 84,456,489 of record CANTUZ010000003.1, read on the forward strand.
AGTAGATTATGGAAGTTATGTGAAACTAGACAGTGTGCAGAACACTATTTTTAGTTTCAGGGACTGTGAAATGAACTGCGATGTTTTTATTGGTATTCAGAATAGGCCTTACATCGGGTAAATATCATGTTTATTTCAGTGTCTGTATTTGTGCTCTGTCTTCTCGTTTCTCGCTGTGGAATGTAGGTTTTCAGACTGCAGATACTCAAGGTGGGAATTATCTTACCTAAATGTACACACCTGGGACCTTCATATTTATTGTGCCATAGAAGTGCCTGTTTCCCTCCCCTAATGAGCCTGAACTCATGATGTGCTTGTCACAGGGTTGGTTCACTTCACCCTCTCCCTTTTCAGACCACGAAGATAATTTTGTTGAAATCTGACAATGACATTGTAGACTTGGTGCAGGGATTACTTGTTTTTCCACTTGTGTAGTTCCGCAGCAGAACCCCACGGTGTTCTTAGAAAACCGACAGCTGAGTGCTAGTTGTGTGCCACTAAGTATAAAGCATTGCATGATGCTGAAATTAATGGAAGTGACAATGTTTTTGCTTTTTTCTCTTGCTTGAAGTACAAAGTGTTCTGTAACATGCAGGGCTCAGCAATGGGAAAACTGTAACCTTTTTGCCTTCTTGTTAGATTTTATACTGCTTGCTGTGGCGTGACCGGTTCTGGGCAGTCTCTGACACTGTGTCAGTGGATTCGCCAGGGTTGTCACTTCTGTCTCTGCACTGGCACTGGGTTATGAAGCATCTAATTGACAGAATTCCTCAGATGCTTATCGGATCAGACCAGCACAAGTGAGTGGCTTTGATTTGTGTTTCTGTTAAATAGTTGTATAAGTTACCCTTTTGTTAGTATTATAGCTAATTAACATTGTTTGCTGTTAGTGTCCAGATTGTGTTCCATTAGTGATGCAAGTGCAATGTATTACATAAATGTTCATTTTAAAAATCTAGGTTTCTTAGCATTGGGCTGCTTCTTGCCCAAGCCATCATTGAGAATTTTTACCCATTTTCTATACTTTAAAGTTAGGTTGCTGCTTTAGTGGAAGGTTAAGAGAAGGGACTTTCCTTTCTCGTGTGGCCTCTCGCCTTTTTTCTCAAAATCTGAGTTAACTGTTTGGGCTCTTTTTTTTTTTATCTCCAAGGGTTTCCAAGGAAATTCAATCTGTTTCACAGCAGATTCAGAGCTGCTTGGCCAATCCTGCTGGTATTTCTGCCAATATGAAGATATTACAGAAGTCTCTAGGAAGACCTCTTCCTTTTAAGGTATTGGTACTCTGTTTGCAAAAGATATGTATTTCCAGTGATGTCCAAATTTGCTCTAAAATAATCATAAAGACTTGTAGCACTTCCTTTTGGGGCCAGCAAAAATATGTTCCTTTTGGACTTGTTAAATTGATTTCAAAAGAAATGTCAACATATGTTAATGTACATCTTTTTTGTCAAATATCAGTTATCCAGATAGCATTTCTACTATTAATTATGCTTTGTACAGATAGCAGTTATTTAATATAGAGTGATGGACAAACATAAAAATATTAGTGCTTGCTCTGTTGTGGAGACTTGTGAATGTCAATATGCCACTTGCTTATTTAGTGAACATACCGTGTGTACAGAATAGAACATGTATTTCCTTTTATGCAGCATAGGATGGGGCTGCCTTATGACTTACCTTAAGACAAGGCCTCTTAATGCTGACAGTTTGTTTTCCTAAGTTATTTCACGAACTAGTGTCTTCAATAAAAAAATCTTACAGAAAAATTTTCTAAAGAATATAAATCCCTTTTTAAAAGCAGGGGAAAAGTAGACATGTAGGTTTCTCAAGCTGCTGATTAGTAATTAGACCTAAGTTTTTATGGCCTTATCTCTCAAAGATACTCAGCTGTTAAAAAATGCTCATAGTCACTTTGTGGGACTTTAAAGAATGTTCAGTGCTTATTGAGAATTTTGGGAGGTTTTTCTAGGCATCCAAATATATTTAAATTGCAGGGGAAAATGCCAGTTTCTTTTCAGTGACAGTAGCTTCTGGAGTTTTTTATTCATTTATGTATTTATTGCCCTTAGTTTGGGTAGGTTACCGTGTTGAGGTATTGTTTGTCTGCATAATTTATGTAGTTTCTTCAGGATGGGGGGAAAAAAAACACTTTATGAGGAAGAATTATGGCCAACTGTTTCCATTTCTGTCTTCCTGCTGCATTGACTAGGGCTACAAAAGAATTATTGTTAAGTTTTGTTGCAGGTTGGTTTATATATACTTGTACTTCAGTCATGTGCATGTGAACTTGAAATCTTAGTTCTGACTGCAGTCAGAGATCTTGTTTGTTGCGTTACTAGTGCTGCTGAAACAAATTGCCACTTGCTCAAATGTCCTTTTTGTGTTTCCAGGATAAGCTGGGCATGGAATGTTTTTCTCGGTTGAAAGTTCTCAGCAAACCATTTAACATCTTGGAACTAAGATTGGTCTTTGGAGAAAGTAAGTGGCAGGAAAAAATGTGCTGTCTGAAAATTGCTGCCACTGGATGGAAGGTGAAGAAAGCGTTGCTGCAAGCTGATGGCCTGATAATTAGAGCTAATCATTTAGAAGATGTTAGCCTGGGTAGGTAACACTTTTGAAGAGCCTAACAGGATGATTTCTGCCATCTCTGTTCGTTCGGTATACAAATGGAAAGGATGTGAAATGTTCACTGTCAAGAAATACAGTACATACGTTTATGTGCCTTTTGCACTCTGTCAAACAGGTCAACTAGAGATTTTTTTGAGAGCTGTACATTCACAACTGAGAGCAGAAGGAGTTATATATAGTCATTCAGAAGAAAGGTTTACTGAAGATGCCGTCTCCAACCAGTTAGAGCCTGCCTTGTTAAACCAGCTCTGCAGTCGGGTTCAGCTGTGGCCCGCGATGGAATACATAAGCGTGCTCTGGCAGTACAAACTGACAGCAGATTATTTGGCCAAAGCTTGCGCAAGAAGGTAAGAAGGTTGGGGAAAGAAATCCCATATTCCTTTCATGAGATTCAGAATCCCTAGCTAAAAGCTGTAACTGCAGTACTTTACATTTGTGTGTAAATCTGTGTGTATGTACATACATATTAATATATGTGTCTGGTTTTATATGCATATATATGTATGCGGTGCACACATGCTTATATATATTTATGTATATAAATGCATATGCACTCCTTGTCTGCATGCAGAATTGCATTTGGGCAGCTATAAAAAGTATCAGCAAATAGAATTTAGTGTTATAATGAAGTAGTTCTCTTCTTCTCTAACTTTATTAATGCAAATGTAAGAATGACAATGCCAAAGCCCCTTGGGTAGGCACATTAGGCTTCAGAAATAGCTTTATTAATATAGAATGGATTATTGGTGGAAGAAAATTAAGACCTTTTATGTAGCAAATGGTACATAGTATTTTTCCTTTCGGAAATACGTAGTATTTGCCTTTTAATGAAATAGAGGAGTCCTTCATATTAGGAATTAATATGAAGATGTTTATTGCCATGTTGCTGGGGGCTACTGCAGAAAGACTGAATTAGACCTGCTGATGGAGAAAGTACACTAGCATGCTTGCTTCCTTTTGTGTAAACTACACAAGTATAGTTTAAATTTATATTATTAATTTAAGAACTGTTAGTGTTTTAAGGGGCCAAGTGAATTTTTTGACTGCTTTACCATTCCTTAAAAGAGAGCTCTTCATTTATAGATGTCAGTGAAAGTAATTTTTTTGTGCAATGAGACACCTAGGATCACTGATTCTCTTGAATTCAGCCAAGGTCTGATTTTCACAAGAACTATAAAGCTGACAGTTCGTCTCCAAGTGTTTTGCTGAACATGCAGATTATAGCAAGAGAAGATTCCCCTTCTTTCCCTATTTTGATGTATTTAGATTTTGCCAGCTTTGCGGGATGCAAGTGTTTTGAGTATTATTTCAATGCTTGTTCTTCTGCAACGTTAAAATACTGTTATTTTAACCTTTCAGAGAGTCTTTGTTGTTGAGACTTTGCCTGCCATTCTCAGTTTGTTTTATTATCTAAATGATTTATTTCACGTGCCATGCTTAAGCTTACTTATATTGGTATTTCTTTTGCCTGCTACAGGGAGAACTGCAGTCAAGAACTAAGCATATGTTCAGATCTAGTTCAGTTAGTAGCATTTTCCCTGAAGTTGACACCAGCTACTTCTCCCCAGCTATCTGGACTGTGGCACTTATTACACCTTAATGAAGTAAGAATAAGTTTTAGTTTAATTAGTCTTGCAGAATTTTTCAACAGACTCTTCAAAATAAGCATATCTCTGTAAGATTTTTAATGTGCAGTCTTTCTAGTTGTGCCTGACAATAATTGTTCCTTCTTTTAATAAGAAAGGTTGTTGACTGTGAGCCTGCAAAAAACATAATTAAAACACAACATTAAAACATAAATAAAATACAGCAAAGTCTTAAATAAGAGTTCTATATGATTTCATTTGGTACTACCGTTCCATTCATCCATCTGTGTATGGGCAGGGACTGGGAGAATGAGGTGCCGCCTACTGTAGGAGAAGATAAGGTTCAAGACCATCTCAGGAACCTGAAGGTGCACAAATCCATAGGACCTGATGAGATGCTTCTGCGGGTCCTGAGGGAACTGGCGGATGAAGTTGCTAAGCCACTATCCATCTCTATTTGAGACATCAGGGCAATCTGGCAAAGTTCCTGCTGACTGGAAAAGGGGGAAACGCAACCATAATTTTTAAAAAGGGAAAAAAGGAAGACCCAGGGAACTACAGGCCAGTCAGTCTTATGTCTGTGCCTGGCAAGATCATGGAGCAGAGCATCCTGGAGATTATACTAAGGTGCACGGAAAATACATAGGTGCTTGATGACAGCCAATATGGCTTAACTAAAGGCAAATCATGGCTGGCAAATTTGGTGGCCTTTTATGACAGGGTTGCAGCATTGGTGGATAAAGGAATAGAAACTGACATCACCTATCTGGACTTGTACAAAGCATTTGACACTGTTCTGCATGACATCCTTGTCTCTGAATTGGAGAGACATGGATTTGATGGATGGACCACTCAGTGGATAAGGACTTGGCTGGATGACCACACATAAAGAGTTGTGGTCAACGGCTCGATATCTAAGTGGACGCTAGTGATGAATGGCGTTCCTCAGGGGTTGGTATTGGGACCGGTGCTGTTTAACATCTTTGTTGGCGACATGGACAGTGGGATTGAGTGCACCCTCAGCAAGTCTGTCAACAACACCAAGCTGTGTGATACAGTCAACGAGCTGAAGGGAAGGGATGCTATCCAGAGAGACCTGGACAGGCTTGAGAGGTGGGCCTGTGTGAACCTCATGAAGTGAGACAGATTTGCAGCCTGGAAAGTCAACTGCATCCTGGTCCGCATCAAAAGAAGTGTAGCCAGCAGGTCAAGGGAGGTGATTCTGCCCCTCTACTCTGCTCTTGTGAGACCCCACCTGGAGTACTGTGTCCAGCTCTGGAGCCCCCAGCATGAGAAGGACATGGACCTGTTGGAACAGGTCCAGAAGAGGGCCCCGAAGATGATCAGAGGGCTGGGGCACCTCTCCTATGAAGACAGGCTGAGAGAGTTGGGGTTGTTCAGCCTGGAGAAGAGAAGGCTCCGGGGAGACCTTATAGCGGCCTTCCGGTACCTAAAGGGGGCTTACAGGAGAGATGAGGAGGGACTCTTTATCAGGGAGTGGAGCAGTAGGACGAGGAGTGACTATTTTAAACTGAAAGAGGGGAGATTTAGATTAAATATTAGGAAGAAATTCTTTATTGTGAGGGTGGTGAGACACTGGCACAGGTTGCCCAGAGAAGCTGTGGATGCCTCATCCCTGGAAGTGTTCAAGGCCAGGCTGGATGAGGCTTTGAGCAGCCTGGTCTAGTGGGAGGTGTCCCTGCCCAGGGCAGGGGGGTTGGAACTAGATGATCTTTAAGGTCCCTCCCAAGCCAAACCATTCTATGATCTGTGACCTAATGGATAACAGGAAATTGATTGAAATGGCAGGTGCCAGGCTGGTTGTATCTATGTATTCAAAGTAGTTTTATGCTGAAAAATACTTGTCTCTGTTCCTGTGCCTCTAAATTTTTTTTAAATCTGTGTTGTAACTCAAATAGACTGAGACAGTTATTTGATGCATTTTCTGTAGAGCTTTTAATATGTCAGAGTAATTCTGATTGGTTAATGTTTAGCTATGATACAGTGGTGGTTGTGTTCCCACAAAGCTCAGTAAAACAGCAAGATCATTTTAAATGCTTCGGAGCAGAATATTGGCTAGCTTTGTCTGTTTTATGCTCATGTATCATAACAAAAGGTTGTACAGTCATAGACTAGAGGCTGTATTCTGAAAACTTGCTCTGTAAGCACACTGCATATTCCACAGATAAAAGAAGGCAGTGCAGACCTCAGGAAGTATACTTTTTGTTGAGAAGAGATGCAAGCAAATGCCATCTGAATTTGAAAAGGATCTTGTACTGTCCTTACTGAAAAACAGTATCATACTCTTTTCTTTTTTGTGTGTGTGTGTTCTTGATTGTCTTTTGCTCCTGGTAAATTATTTTCAGCTCGAGGTCTTTCTCCCTTCTTAGATACCCGCTGAAGAAATGTCTATTCTGTCGTCTCAACTAGTTAACGCTGCATTAGCATCTTTTTGGAGCAGTACTTTCACCACTGACCCAGACTACTGGTTGACTTGGAGGCCTCTACCTGCAACAGAGGAAAAAACCTTTTCTAAATCCCATATGAACTGTTCCATGAAGGTTTGTTTCTTCTGACCTAATTGAACAACTAGCCTGAATACTCTTTTATTAAATAATTTAACACCTTTCTAAAGCAATACTATAAGTTCTAGCATAGTTAGTGCAAGTTGTATCTGAACAATCTAACTTTTAATCTCTTAATTTAGGGCCCAGGTATTTTGACTCGAGCCGTTTTCTCAAAGTGCTTCTTTGAAATTCTAACTAGCAGCAGCAAGACAAGCCAGTGGGATGTGAGTGGGCTTCCTGTTCTGTCATCATCCCATGTGACACTAGGAGAGTGGATGGAGAGAGCACAGCAGCTTCATGAAGTCAGCACAGCACTGTGGACCAACCTGTCTGTCTCTTCAATAGCAGATTTTAGGTATTAAGACCTCTCTTCCACATACAAATTGTTTAAATCAGGCATGTTACACAAGTTTGCTTACCATGTGTAAACTTTTTTCATTCCTTTGCCTCCAGATACACAGATGCCAGGCTACAAGGAATAATGCTAGGCAGACAACTCTCTGCCCTGGTAGATCTAGTCCCAGTGGATCTTCAAGAGGAATTTTTGGAATGCTGTGAGAAGCTCTACCTGAAGGATCCTGTTGCATATGAGTACATTCTCAAGATACTTAGAAGCATTACTGAGCAAGAGTTACTTCCTAAAGAATTCCTGTTTCTCCTGCTCACTTGCTTGCAGCAGTTCTTTGGGGAAGGGCTTAAGGAGTTACCAGAGACAGCTTGGCGAGGAAGCCTCTGGGTGAATATTGGTTTGGTGCAGATCCAGGTGTGGCTTCCACAGACCAGGTTTGATCCAGCTGTTAAAAGAGAATACAAGCTCAAGTATACAAAAGAAGAGGTGAGTGTGGAGCTGGCTTTTACCTCTGTAATGTATAAAACCAATGCAAAGGAGTTTGGCTTGGGTGTTCTTGGGCAAATCTTTAGTCATGACTTTTAAACTACACAGTTATAATTCCTTTTACTTTCCTCTGTGAATCACACATTTAAGAATTTTCATTGAAATACACGTTCATCACACAATCTTCACAAACTTCACTTAACATAAAAAAAAAAAATTCCCCACACTAAAATCAAAGTAACATCATCACAACACCAAACAAAAGTGGACAATTTACACACAATCGACTCCTCGCCCCTTCACCACAATTACATTAACAGAAATTCCCACAATCATTCCGCTCTTTGCTCTCTAGGTGCATTCAGTCCATGTTTTGCCCGTTACCTCTCCTGATTACTATCCTTATCTCAAATTCCTCATGCCCCATTTTGAGCATCAAAAAGGACTGTGGTGGGTTGACCCTGGCTGGACACCAGGTGCCCACCAGAGCCACTCTCTCACTCCCCTTCTCAGCTGGGCAGGGGAGAGAAAATATAACAAAAAGCTTGTTGGTCAAGATAAGGACAGGGAGATTACTTGGCAATTACTGTCATGGGCAAAACAGGCTCAACTCAGGGAAATTAATTTATTTCTAATCAGAGTGGGGTAATGAGATATAAAAACTAAATCTTAAAACACTTTCCTCCTCCCCCCAAGCAGCACAGGGGAATGGGGATTGCGATCAGTTCATCACACGTCGTCCTGCCACTCCTTCCTCCTCAGGGGGAGGACTCCTTGCACTCTTCCCCTCCTCCAGCATGGGGTCCCTTCCGTGGGAAACAGTTCTCCATGAACTTCTCCAACATGAGCCCTTTCATGGGGTGCAGACCTTCAGGAACAGACTGCTCCAGTGTGGGTCCCCCATGGGGTCACAAGTCCTGCCAGCAAACCTGCTCCAGTGCGGGGTTCCTCTGACATGTCCTGCCAGGACCCTGCTCCAGCAGAGACTCTCCACAGGGTCACAGCCTCCCTCAGGCACCCCTCTGCTCTGGCATGGTGTCCTCCACAGGATACAGGTGGATACCTGCTCCACTGTTAACCTCAATGGGCTGCAGAGGGAGGGACGGCCTGCCTCACCATGGTCTTCACCACAGGCTGCAGGGGAATCTCTGGCGCCTGGAGCACCTCTTCCCTCTCCTTCACTGACCTTGGTGTCTGCAGAGTTGTTTCATTCACATATTCTCACTCCTGTCTTCCACTGCTGTTTCACAGCAGCTTTTTGCCCTCTTCGTAAATATGTTGTCACAGAGGCACTACTACCCTTGCTGATGGGCTCAGCCTTGGCCAGTCTTGGAGCTGACTGGCATTGGCTCTGTCGGACATGGAGGAAGCTTCTAGAAGCTTCTCACAGAAGCCACTCCTGTAGCCTCCCCACTACAAAAACCTTACCATGCAAACCCAATACAACCTACTTGGTTACCAAAACCAGAACCTCAGAGACCGGTTTATTCTTTCCTTTGTAGTTATACCAGCTGGAGTGTGAATGGAAAACAAATGATTTGTCATCCCAGCTGCACACAGGAAAAAGTATTGAAGACAAAGCAGTCAGCAACTATATTCATCCCCATCTCAGGTAACATCTCAGAACTTAACTCTTCCAGATTGGAAACTTCATCTTTGGATGCTTGGGCTCCAAAGCTTTTTTTCCACAGCTTAACAATTTTTGTATTTTTCTATAGAAATAAGGGCTGCTGGTTTAAAAGTATAATTTTGCATATTGAGGTGGTAAAGAAAAGTACAGAAGCTGCTGTGCTTAGTTGCAGTGACTAAGGAATTGTCTGTACACGCTTTGTACTGCTGTAACTACAATTAAAGCAGTGGCTTTCATGTCTTGATAAAATTGAAGCTATGCCCAGAAGTGAAAATAAAGCCATACATCTAAATGACAATAATTTCATTAAAATGTGACAATGTTATTACCAAATTGAAATGAGATGGAATATGTATCTATCACTGCAACTCTTCAAGGCCTTGGCAGATGACAGTGCTATTTTGCAGAGTTCTTGGACTGGTTTGTACTGGGTGGAAATCTCCAGATGTGTATTCTAGCAACAGCCTTTGCCAATGGTGCTGTGGATGAATTAAATACTCTCCACATAGAGTACACTGTTGATATTCCGAATTTGTAGCCATTGTTGGGCTTGTTTTTTATTATCTGAGGGACTTGAGGAGGAAAGATTTCTCCTTTGTGCCACTTTCCAGGTGTTCCTTGTGCATAGAGATAAAAACTTTGTATTATTCATGATTTTCCACTATTAATTGAAGTTTTCATTTAAATTACTAGACACGTAGAGGATCTGATAGCTCTATGCTTAAAGAGGACAGTAGTCATTGAAAGCAAGTTCTGAATGTCTGAGTTCTACCAATTGCTTCCAGTAATGCTACTTTTTCCTTAATGCTTACAGAGCTGTCAGTTAACATACAAAAAATTAATTTAAGTTTGTTGAAGTGTTGGGGGGTGAGGGGGAAGAGAAGAGAAGTACATATGCATCTTATATGGGTGTTGCTTCTTGTTTTTTCCTTATTTGCTATTTCACACAGACTAGCAGAATATTTCTGCTGAATCTTTTTATGTATCTAACTTACATTAAATAAATATAAGCATGTTCATATGAAATATGTTTATATGTGTAAACTGGTCAATGTTATTTCTCGACAGACTATTGCATGAAAGAATGCAAAGGTTGAAGGAGCAAATAAGCAATCTTTCCAGAAAAAAGGCCTTCAGGCCTCCAGCTCCATCATATGATTGCTTATACCAGGAGGCTCACCAATACATCAACAGCATAGCACGGGTTTCTACAGTCCAAGATCTTTTAGCCCGCCTTCTGCAGTTCCTGCATGGGGGAAGACCTAAATCGCTCCAGGCAATACAAAACCTGTTAAATGAAGAAGCATCTTGGCAACAATCACACCATCAGTTTAGAAAACACCTGGCAGAGGAATATGCTGTATTCCCTGATGCCATCATTCCACTGCAAGCTGCCATCTTACAGTTGCAACATGGCATGCGATTAGTGGCTTCTGAAGTCTACGCAGTGCTCAAAAGTTTTGTGCGTCCAGCAGATCTGACCAACCTTCTCACTTCTTTGTTGACATTCCCTTCTGTTGGCCATGCCTTCCCCACTTACTTTGCTCGTGCAGAAGTCTTATGCTCAGTGAATTCAGTTGAGGTCCTTCATGGACTTAAAAAGTTTTCTCTGAAGCACTCTGAAGTAGAATCGGAGGGAGTAGAGCAGCCTTGCCCGACTCTGGAGCAGCTCTTAATGAATGCTTTGTTGCATCTTCGATGCCACGTACTATCTAGAGGAGAGATGGACAAGAAATCTCTGCAGCTTTTTAGACATCTGTGTCAGGTAGGAGCTGAATACCAGTGGCCAGGATTCTTGCAACTAAGCTACCTTGTCCCCAGTACAAGAAAGACATGGATCTGTTAAAGAGCGTCTAGAGGAGGGCCACACAAATTATTAGACGGCTAGAACACCCCTTTGCTGAAGAAAGGCTGACAGAGTTGAGGTTGTTTAGCCTGGGGAAGAGAACGCTCCAGGGACACTTTGTGTCTTTTGAGACCTTATTGTGGCTTTTCAATATTTAAAGGGGGTTCATAAGAAGGACAGAAAGAGACTTCTTGCCAAGGCTTGTAGTGATAGGACAAGGTGCAATGGTTTTAAACTGAAAGACACTAGATTTAGGTTGGACATAAAGAAGAATTTTATAATGAGGGTGGTGAGACACTGGAGCAGGTTGCCCAGAGAAGCTGTGGATGCCCCATCCCTGGGAGTGTCGATGCTCATGTTGGATGGGGCTTTGAGTAACCTGCTCTAGTGGAAGATGTCACTGCCCATGGCACGGGGGTTGGTACTAGATGATCTTTGGAGGTCGCTTCCAACTTAAGCTATTCTATGATTCTACCTTGATAATTGTCAGTATAGTGTTCTTAAACTTTTTTTTTTTCCATTGAATTGATAAAAGATAATTTTAATGTAATGTAAAATATTGCATTAACTTGTTTGGATTTATCAAGGCATAAAATCATAGCCTGTGATGGTTACCAAAGATTTTATTTATTTAAAAAAAACAACAAAACCCAAAAACACACCAAAAAAACCCCAAGACAAACTTTGTAGAGAGTTTCGTTATAAAATGGTTAAGAAAGGAGACTAGAACCTGGCCAAGCACTCTGTTACATACTGTTTTCTGTGCTTTTTCCTCATTGGTTTTTCGAAAGGGCAATTTAAAAATTTTCCTTCAAGTTAGATGGCTTTAATTTATACTGTTGTAGACTGTAGAGGAGGAAAGAGCCAAACAAGATAGATGCTGCCCCTTTGATGAAATACGAGGTGATTGTAAACATTAACTTCTGTAAAAGCATGCTGCTTTGTGTTTCCTTAGGCAATTATAAATGAATGGGATGAACAGGAACGCCGTGCTCAAGAGCAGGAGGCAATGGAACGCAGTCTGTACAGATACAGGAGTAAAAGTCATGGGAAAGGACGGAGTGAGGAAGAGGAGGAAGAAGAAGAATTTAGGAGGAGATTTCCCCTTCACGAAAAGGTAGCAACTGTAACTGACAAAAACTGTCTGAAATAGCTCCTGAAAAGACGTGCTGTAAATAAAATGAGATGAGGAATGAAGCGGTTATTCCTTTAGCCAAAAGTATATTTTGACAGAAAGGTATTAAGTACTGTGTGTTTAGTTTATTTTCCCTTCTGCTTTTAGAAAAGTTTTGGAATTAACTTCTGGACTTGAACTTTACTGTGGTTCAGCTGAATAACTCCAGGTTACTGAATGCAGTATCATTAGTTATTTTTTGTAAAATTCTGGAGTTTGATTCATTTAGCAAGTAAGGTCTGTTGAGGTTTAATTACCTCTGAAGAAGTCTAATCTCCTCGATTAAATGAAGCTGTGAGATTTTCTTCAAATTTAGGTGGCCTGCTTTATTGAACGATTTTTGAAGTGTGTCTTCACCAAGCAACATTGTGCAGTACAGAAACGCACGAGACAATTATGTGTGTTAGTGTGTTGTTGGGATGTAATAGTTCAGATATTCAAGTGATCAAACAGTGTTGAGGTGGTTTACAGGCAGATACGACTGGTGCTGCTTTTCTGAAAGAGATTTAGTTGGCAGCAGCTCAGGGCTCACTGTACTGCCCTCTTGCCTGCTGTGGTTATGCCCTTAGTTGTTCTATTCACCTGTGTTCTGTTTCAGACTGACATCTGAGCTGTGAGGTAGGCAGTGTATCTGTATAGTGCCAGCTCCAAATCACTAGTATACTGTTGCAATGACAAAAAAAGGATGTGGGGAGGGTTAGGCATTAAAGGAAAAAATTATAATTGACCTTTAGTTATCATGTGATTTGCAGGACTTTGAAGATATCACAGCTGAGCCAAGCCTAGAAGAAAAAATGGAAACCGAAGATGCATCGGAAGATCAGCTGGAAGTTGATAGAGCCCTTTTGTCTAAGAGCTCTATGCAAACAGTAATGATGGTTCATCAACAGTTGTGCTTAAACTTTGCTCGATCCCTGTGGTATCAACAGAGTCTGCCTTCTCATCAAGCCAAACATTATTTCAGTACATTTATTTCCTGCTATCAGACTGGTGCATGTCTGGTGTCACAATTCTATCCTTTAATTGGTAAGATTGCTAGCAATATTTCAGTATGTTTCTTCTCTTCCATACTCTCATCTCATTGCTTATGTGTGTCATATTCGTATATCCTTGTTGTACATAACATGATAAGGCTTGGGATACAGGAGGAAAAAATAAAAGAACTTTTTCTGTTCAACTGAAAAAAAAGAATTAATAGTATATGTGATGCCTGCCTCTTTTTTGCTTCCTAGGTGCTGAAATGAATGATAGTCTTTTGGGAAGCCAACTTCTAGTTAGCACTCTTCTTCGCAATACCTTTTTTGAGGAATTAACTTCAGATCTTGTGCTGCAGCAAGATGGCCCGTATGACTTCTACCAGCATCCTAACATTCAGCAAGTCCGACAGTGCCAACCTGTACTTGATAATCTTGCTAAAGAAGTAAATGGGCTACTGCAGGAGTGGCCAGAGCATCCAGTACTTGTGCAGGTAAAGACACCTCAACAAGTGTTTGGGGAAAAGTGGAGCATTTTAGAAGTGCATCTGTGTGTAAATATATGTACAGATATGCGTAGACATGTGCACGCATACACTTGCCTAGATGTTGTCTGTATTACTTATGCAGATGTTTTGAAATCATACCTGTTTCTTCTTAAGAGGTATTAGGTATTATTAGCTGTTCTGTTTTACTTATGAAATGTTAAGTGGTATTCACTGCCTACTCTGATCTTACAGGTTTAAAGAATCTTCAACCTGACATACTTCAAAGATTCATTAGGTCTTTTGCTGTTTGGGCTGCTAGTGAGCTTATACTGAGACAAGGAAGTGGTGTAAAATAAAATAAAAATCTTATCTCCTGCAGAGAAGGGTTATACTAATACAAATGAGCTTAATTTTATGACTGCCTCTGTTGAAGATCAGTTACTATAGGTTGAATGCTTATTTTTTTATTCTGCAGCTGTTAGTTGTGATGGACAGAATCCGGAGTTTTCCACTCTCTAGTCCTCTCTCAAAGTTCCTGAATGGCTTGGAAATTCTCCTTGCAAAGGCACAGGTAAGAAAAGAGCTAAGGGAAACTTTTATTTTCTCTTTTGTGCTTCCTTATTTATATTGCTATCATGATAAAAACAACTAAAAGCTGTCTGCTTGCCAGGATCTGGGGAAGTGAACTTGCTCCATGCCATAAATTTGAGGTGTAGGAATGTAATCCAGACTACTGCATGAGTCTTGCCATGTAAAAGACTTAATTTCTGGCTTTGTATAAAGCAGAACTTTTTTTTTTTCCAGGACTGGGAGCAAAATGCCAGTCGAGCTTTGTCCTTGCGGAAACATCTTGATTTGGTCACACAACTGATTATTCAGTGGCGTAGATTGGAGCTGAAGTAAGAACTGTCCTTCCCTACTGCTTTTTTCTTAGATAGTGTAAGCTTTCATCTCTGTATGGAGACATATTCCTATGCAGAATTGCCTTAATTAGAGAACACGCGTCTCTGTGTGTGTGTCTGTCATAGTAACAATGTGGGGGGAAAAAAACCCACAAGCCAGCAGCTGTAATGTCTCAGAATGAGTATGTCCAGCCCATGGTGACCCTGTGTATATGCCTGAGTAGGAGCAGGACAGATAACTACAGTACTTTGTCCTAATATTTTCCAAGTGTTCTCCTGTTTTCATCCTAATGCTTACTAAGCTTGGACTGTTTTGTCTATTTAACAACCCCCATAAAATTTTCCATAAAAATTATTGTCTAGTCTCCTGTTAAGACCACGTGAAGCTTTTATATCCGCAGTGTGCCATGATCAGGAGTTCCACAAGTCTACCTCAGGTCTTGTGAAAAGAAACTTTTGAACCTTGCTCTGACTGGTTTTGTTTGACAGTCACTTGTTCTGCATTTCTTCTCTCATATTTAATAACAGTGGCAAAGTAGTGATTCTCAAGAGTTGACTGTGTATGTTAAGCGTATGTGCAGATGACTCCATCCTGTAAAATTTTCCTTTAGGAGAAAGAGAAAATCAAGTTTATGTTGTCTTGCAGCCCAAACTACCCACAATGTTTTTGCTTTATTTTTTCTTCTCTCCCTTTCCTTATTGTTTCCAGTTGCTGGTCAGTAAGTTTGGACAATATTATGAAGCAGCACGTAGAAAAATCCACAAAGCACTGGTTCTCAATCTATCAGATGATTGAGAAGTATGTTCAAGAACAGACGGAGGCAAACACAGATGGTAGGTGCTGTCCTTATATGAAGTGGTGCAGTTCCAGCAATTACTAAGGATACCTAATTAAGGTCCCAAATGCCAGAGTTTGACAATGCACTTTCAGGTGTCGTTCTTGTACCCTCTGCCCTACAATAAATTCTATGACTGTATAGGGTCTTTCATATAGAGTGAACTTCACCTGGTATTTTATTTCTGGAACTACCTGTGTCTCTCATAGGGCTAACATTGTAGGTCGCATAAAAAAAAAAAACAGTCTGTAAAATTCATCTAAAACAAAGAAGACCTGTGGTAACTCTGTGTCATGCGCATATGAACATTTCAGATTTGGAAGGTTGAAGGCCTCCATCTGCAGCTGGAAAAGGCACCTCATTTTTTTAACTGCAAAAAGCATAATTCATGTTCCAGCTCAACTGCTTTTAATATTCTGTATATATAAAGCCTAAAGAATTCTTACAGTAAGTATGTTTTGGTACATGCTGTTCTTAGCAAATCTGTCTGCAGGTGTTCATGTTACATAAAAGAGAGGAAACAACATAGCTCTGTCCCTTGCCTCCCCAAAATTTAATGAAACTGTAAAGATAAAGGTAGCATCCTCTGGCATGAGGCAGGGTTCTTACCAATCTTGTGACTAATTAATGGACTTACTTGACGAGCTGCAGATCCTTGTGGTTTTTTACATCTACAGGTAGATAGCATGTTTTCTTCCATACGTAATGCTCTAAAGACACTGTACCATTCTCTACCAGATTCTTCTAGGATGGATCTATTTATGTCTTGATGATTTTGAGGAGTTAAGGAGTTGGCAGTGACTAATTTATAATATGGCTTATCATGACCAAATAAGCCATTCATTCATGGAGAATAGCAAGTATTCTTTAAGTACTTCATGCACTCTGAAATCGGACATGTAGCTGACCTCGGTTGCTATCTTACTGCTGCCTCTCTTGTCCCCTCTCCTTTCTTCCAGTGTGTTTTTTCTTGGTTTTACTTGTTATAAAATCAGAATTTTCTCCCACACCCCTTTCCTATTTTGTTTTTAACCTTTCCTAATAGAGACCTGATATTTTGTTGGAAGTTTACAAAGAGCAGACAACAATTTTAATGTACATGGTGGTGGTTTTTTTTTCTCCTCATTTCCTTCTAAACTTCTGGTGCAATGTTCAGAAACTGAGCAAATGGATCTGAAAACGCTGGTCAGCACACTACAAGCTTTCATTGAAGGATCGACACTGGGAGAGTTTCATGCACGACTTCAAGCACTACTGGTTTTCCACTGCCACGTCTTGCTGATGCCTCAAGTAGCAGAAAAGGGTAAGGTGTTAGTGTTACATGTGTTGAGTCTTCTTTACAACAACCTGACCATCAGGTATTCGAGACTTTCCAAACAGATCACTAAGCTCATAAATACAACACAATACTGCTGTTTTTCCCATTTTCATGGAATACTGTTGGTCAATTTACCCTGTCTTTTGGTGTTGCTAAGCTTCATGATTACAAGAAAAAAAAAGGGGATGTATTTCTCCTCTTGATACTGAAGAATGTCCTGTTTTAAAAGAAGCTTGTTACTGTCTGTCCCTTCCAGATGTTCTGTGCAGCATCCTGTGGAATCTATACAATTATTATAAGCAATTTTCAGAGTGTGTTGAAGCCAGAATCACTGAACTTCGCCAACCTATAGAAAAGGAACTTAAGGTAAAAGGAAACTTTGCTCAGATACTATACTGCTCAAATCAAAGGAACAGTGGAGCAGATATTATTTGAATTTGTATATAATAGCTCTGTTGGCCACTGAAATCCCTACTATGCTTCACATTTTCCTCAGGAATAATTTATTTTTGAGGTTGGGGGTTCGTTGAAGTCTTTAATTTGGTCAGTCCCATTTAGCCATGGAGGTTTCTACCCAGTAGTGAAGCCCCTTTGGATTTCACAACGTTTGGCTATGCAGCAGTTTTAGCATAAATATATTAATAGAATATATAATATATATTAATAGAATAAGATGTCTATACAATAGTTTGCTCACTTACTAAAATGTCTTCCATTTTAAGACCGCCAGATGATCATAGTTTTAAAGATCATCTTTTATATGCAAATACTTCATTACAGTAATATAAGTAATCCCATTGATTATTTATTTTCCTAATAGGAATTTGTGAAAATTTCGAAGTGGAATGATGTCAGCTTCTGGGCTATAAAACAATCAGTTGAAAAAATACGCAGGTAACTCGGAGCTTGGAATTAAGCTTCATATTTGCAACCTTCCTTCTATGATTTCTCTATGATGTTAAATTTAAATGCGAGAATATTTCTTCTGCTCGTAACACAGTGGAAACATTTATTTCCAGCAGCTGAGAGATTGGCAGGTTTATAAAACACAGTTAACATTTTTGCTTTCCTTTGGTAATTAGGACTCTCTTTAAATTCATGAAGAAGTTTGAAGTTGTTCTGGATGAACCATGTCGGCCTGCCTTGGTGGAGATTGGTAAGGAAGAGCAGCTGGACTGCTTCGAAAAGCAGGAAGAATCTGAGAGCAAAGAAACCAAAGTTCAGAGACTAAACAACACATTAAGAAAAATTCTGTCTGCTAGAACAGATGTTGCCAAGGTGACTGTATTCTTTGTTCTAAGTGTGGGAAGGATATTTTCTCTGTTCTCATTTATATGTTGCTTTTCACCGATATATGCAGAAAAATCTTATGTAAGTGTCAAATCTGTTGAATATATCGTCAACTCCTTGGTCTTATTTCTGTGTTCAGTGTTACGAAACACTGCAGATGGGTGGGAATGCAGTATGGAAAGACAAGCATGTTCTGTATTGATTTGGCACAATATCTATGCTCTAATATAGACATGATAGCAGTTACACATTTCATCTCCAAGTTGCCTGCGTATTGTCTGCAGCAATTTATTACTTCCCTACTAGTGCAGTAATATGGACTGGAAGTTGAAATTATTATTACGCTTTTTTTTCTAAACAAGGACCCAGGCAAATGATCGTGTAACTGTAGGGTTTGTGTGTATATATGCTGTGATTAAATATAGAATTACTTTGAGCTTGAATTCTGATAGAGCAATGCACTACGTTGTCATGTTTGCTGTTGGCTGACAGCTTGTGTACTGTGAACATTTGCCTCGGTCTAGCTGATAGGTGGTAAATCCTACTCCACACTGCCACTGTTCAGTATGTCTCTAAGTTGTCCAGCTCAGAGAGGAAGTCAACTAATTTTCTTCCTGAAATAAAATCCTATTCGCATGCATTAGTTTTTGTTAATAAGATGCAATGATAACTCATGAGGATTTGGGGGTGAGTGGGAAATGCTCAGTTACTGTTAGCTTCCAAGGCTTTGTTGAGTTTCTTCAAACCAGGAGGGCACCTGATCTTGCTCTTGTCCTGTGACAGGAGGTAGAGTGAGGAAACAGAAATCTGATGCAAATCTAATGTGTTTGGTTTGGTGATTGGTGGTTGGTTTGTTTGTTTGCAAGCCTGTTGCTGATAATCAACAGGGTTGTTGGTTTTGCTTGTTGCAGTTTCATGTTGTCTTAATTCGTTAAACAAGATGCATGCAAAATTAAATTGAACAAACCCTAGGGATTAGCTTTAGACATGCTGGGGGTTTACTTCTGTTATTTAATAATTTCTATTTGCATACTGTTTTTGTTGTTCTTTAGAAGCGCAATTTAATTTGTGTCTAGTGAAAAGAAAGTGAATGGTGTTCTTGTCTAAGGCCCTGAGGGCATTAGTGATTTAGGTTAATGTGCCTTTGAGCTTGGAAGGCTGAGGAAGCTGACCTGCTGCAGCAGTGGTAATCTCTATGAAAGAGGTAATGACAACCACCTAAGAGAGTAGGATCATAGCATCTTCCATTTGTTTGGCTGTTTTGAAAACTAACGTATGCCTGACACATAGATATATATATAGAGAGAGATATATATATGAAGTGTTCGAAGGATCACATGGGCATGTTTTGGGGTTTCAAATGAATGCAGAATTTAGCCCTTACTTTTGCAATAGTTTACTCTTAATGGTCAAATAAGACAGCTTTGAGTATGTGTATGTAATTATGCTGTTTCTTTCTTTTTTTTCCTCAGAGGGCACTCCCGGAAGAATGTCAGGATGGCATTACATTTCATACAGAATCCCTTCAGTATCGTCTGCCTAAGCTTACTAAAAAAATGAAGAAAATGTGTACAACAGTTACAGAAAATAATTCATTCTTAAGTCTGGTGGAAAATCTTGACCAGTTCACAGGTTAAGTATTCTTGTGATTTCCATACTGTAATTGACTTCCGTAACATAAATGGAACAAATCAGGAAAAAGTGTGGATATATAGTTCCCTTCCCAGACAATCTTCCCATGACTGCTTTGTGTATGTTAAATTTTCACGTCTCTTACCTTTCCCTGCTGTCTTCTATACAGGTGGTATCATTGTTTCTGTAGTTGAACTGCAAAACTTAGCATTTGATCAGACAGCAGATAAGGAGAAGCAGAAATCAGAGGCAAAGCATATTCAGATGCAAAAGCAACGGGCATTGTCAGATCTCTTTAAAAGCCTTGCTAAAACAGGTGAGCTCTGACTAAAAATGTGTTTGGTTTAAAAGTACAAAGTTCTTAAGCATTTTACTATTTGTGCCAATACATCTAAACCCACCATAATACTATGTTCTTGAAGTTGTTGAGCCATTAATACGCAGAAGTGTTTAGGTCTGTCTTTCTCTTTGTCTGTTGATGATGAGGCCTGGTGCGTTACCCCTTTCAAGTACCTTCTGTTCTTCTTACATTCCATTAGATGTACAACAGTAGTTGTTCTGAAGCAGAAATCTACTTTATCTCCAGTCAGAAGTCACTGCCCAGCTTCTAGAAACAAGAGGGGGAAGCTCATTTACTTGTATCTGTTCTCTGATGCAGAACTGAAATTAAGTTAGCTTGTTAGAATGAGAGCCCATCTCTCCGTTAACAGTCTGGCAGAGATCGGATTGACAGAGGCATGGTTGGGCCACGGAGACTGAATCGTCTGTTGATGGGAATCATTGGAGGCACCCTGTTCAGCAGCCCAGTCTCCATTGCTCCCCTTGCTAGTTTTAAAATAAAGGACCCACCAAACTATTAATTGTTGCCTTTTCCTGTGGTGTTATGTTAAATTATTCATCCACTGTTCTTAATCACGCAGCAGTTTAGAAACCAGCAGAAGTAAGCAGTCTTGTTAAATAAACAGCTGTCTAACAGCATTCTGCTAAGTCATAGGCAGAAGTAGAAATTAACGTAACTTTGCCAATTTTTTCTTCTTTTTTGAAGAGAGTTTAGTGTTTTGGTGCTTCTCTTGGATGCCATAGCTTCTGGCTTGCAGTGATCCTAAGAACCTCTCAAAATCATAACAAAAACAAATTTGTTCCTTATGGGTGCAGAAAGAAGCTTGGAAACATGACGTTAAGGCGTCCAAGAAAGCATGATTTTGATAACAAACTAACTCAGTGTCACAACACTTGGACAGTAAATGAAAGCAAAAACATCCTAAATGCTTTCTGGGAGGTGGGAGGAGGCTTCAGTTGTAGTTTTGAGTGTGTGTCGCTTATGCTACTTTAATGAGTTGATGTGTGTACTGAGTAAATAGTTCCCAGAATATTAAGGTCCTTTTGGATTTAGATGACTGCAAACACAGATGAATCTAAGTGGGTGGTTTCACGCACATACACTTCTCCTGTGTGTTGCATTTTTTGCACCCACTGGTGCCAAAGGAATATCTGCCATTGCTGCCCTGTGAAGTTTGTGCCAGAGGAATGGCATGCTGTGATTTAACTAACACATGGGATTTGAATTCTTTATTGGGCTCTGTCTTTGATTTCAGGAGATACGTTTATCTTCTTCATTTATCAGCTTTTTCATGTCTTAAAAATGAGGTGATGATCACTAACTCAGCTTTCTTAAAGGGCCAGGAGCAATGAAAAGTGTTGTTCTTAAGACTTTGTTCTCCATTTTGTCTGGAAAAATGGCAACATAACCTAAACAGCTAATGAGTATTTCTTACAAGCGGTGCTTACTTCAGGGTACTTTGAAAGCAAGGTTTTAATTGGCTTGAGAAAAATGAGCATGTTTAATCCAGTTTTAAAAATAGTAAAATAACAGTCTTAAAACTGAGTTTTAAAAGTACACAGCTATAACTTTCTCAGGCTGTAGTCTGCCTTACGGGTTCAAGGATTTTTTTTGTTTTTTCTCTCACCAACCTCCTTTTATACACACAGGTCTACATTTGTCTTATTTCAGCTGTTTTCTTCAGCTACGTTCAGCTGAAGGTAGCTAAGACAGGATTTTTTCTTACCTTACAAAACTTGTCAAAGACTTGTCAAAATCAGACAGCATCAGGAAAACAACTACATCAGAAGATTTTATATCTTAATACCAACTGTATGAGTGACATTTTTCATATAAAACATTGAGGATATAAAAGGATGTGTGTTTAAATGTCATTCCAGGTTTGTCATACCGGAAAGGTCTTTCTTGGTCCCGTTCAAAAGACTATCATGAAATACTCTACCTACGGCCCCTGGACTTGCGTAGTGCCTTAGGTGTAGTAAATTGTACACATGAACTGGATGCCACGTATGTACACAGTATTTTCAACCCTTAGATTGTATTAATTGTAGCTACAATATATAGAATTTTTTGCATGTGGATTTAAGTTAGAATTTCTGGACTGTAATTCATTTAGGATTTTACATATTGCCTTCCCTTCCCTCCCATTACTTCTCAGTTTGAAAATTCTATACATAGTGTCCTGGCACGTACAACTGAGTGAGGGTTTTGTTGTTTGGTTTTTTGTTTTTGTTTTTGGGTTGTTTTTTGTTGTTTTTTTTTTTTTTTTAATTTGCACTTTTGAAAACTCTACCCTCAGTTTTATTGTTTCTGTGAATTAGATTTCAATTAGCCCTCCACTGTCCAGTTTTGCCAGGAATGCTTTGCTAGCATCATATTAGAATGTAGACTGTAATGGTTTTATTAAAGATGAATCGTAATTTACAGGGATTACTTAATTGTTTTGTCTTCATTGAATAATGGAATCTTTCAGGAGAAAATACATAGACTTCAAAGGGGGCATTTCCGGAAAAACTTACCTAGAGGAAAGATGTTCTTTCAGATGTTTGTTTTTCTGGCAGCGAGTGATTTTTGCCGTTGAGTCATGCTGGTTATTGTCCTTCTCAAGTGTAAGGGTTTACTTTATAATATTTTTCATCGAGGCCAAAATAAAGGCTCCCCTATTAAGCTCGAGTTAGCTGCATGGGAGGAATTAAAAAAAAAAAAAAATTACTATTTAAGTTCAGTGATAGAGATTTTCCTGCTGTTGCTTAGTTTAAAATAAACTCCTTAGAGTTTATTTTAAAAATTAAAAGTTTTCTCTAGCCTAAAATACTCGTGGATAAAACAAAGAAGATCAATGCATTTGCAAAATAACAAATTGTAAGCAATTTGGTAGGTTGAAGAGCTGACTTGGTGGTTCCAGTGTGCTGAGGTAATGAAATTAAATACCTTTCTAATATTAGACTTCTTTTGTGTTCTGTCAGGTTGCTGACAGAGATTTCTTCTGCCTGGGATGGATGCCAGAAGTACTTCTATCGGTCACTTGCACGCCACTCTAGACTTCAGACAGCATTATTAGCACCTGCCAAGGTATGACACCAAAGTAAAAATGGAAATCCTACTTCTGTTGACTTTATTTTACCAGCTTAGAGTGAATTTTTCTAGTAGTAAACAGGTGATGTGAGAGCATGCTATGTTCTTAATATGGTACAAAATATGGTATTTTGGGGCCAATCATTAAATACAGCGTTTTGAAACCTGTTGTTTTATGACTGAACAATGCTAGTTTAGTGAACTAAATTAACAATTTGTTAAACGTACAATATCTTTCATCCCAACAAATCCCAAATTGTTACTTTTTGTGCATGAAGGAAACTCCCAAAATGCTGAATCAAAGCTTGTTAGGAAAACAAAACCAGGATTAGTTTTTGCTGATGGAAAAAAAAACAGTTGAGCCTTACAATGGGACATAACTGGAGCCTGTGCCAAACACAAAAAGTGACAATATATTCCCTTGCTTAAAAATTGGTCTAAAATCAGTACAAGGAACAAATGAGTCCTGCCAAATCAGTACCACTTTTCCAGTATTCCAGGAAAAAGGGATCTCTTCTAGATGCTGCTCTTCTCACTATGCTTCACCCCTTGTTTTACAACATGATCTTGTCAAGCGTCACAGCTGGCAGTGGCATAAATAATGGAACATAGCTGAGATCAGTTTTGCTCTGTGTTGGGAACAAGGATTGAAAGTAATTGTCAGTACATCTGGTGAAATGAGTTGTGGAAGTGGTTTTAGCAGTGGTCATGAATGTAAAAATTCAGGCTGGTATCTCTGTAGATTCTAATCATCATTTATGTAAGGTAACTTTACTATTGGAACTAAATTCCTCGTAAGAGTTGCTGCAGTGGCATGCAATTTAATATGACTGTTGTTGTAGAAGCTACTTGAAAATCAAATTTGTATGCAGATTACATGGAAGATGCAGAAAAATTAAGATGCTTGTATATAACTATAATTTTTGTTGGTATTTTAAGGCTTGTTCAATTAAACAATAGCTTTTCAGCCTGCCCAGTGAAGTGAAATAGAGGCACAGAGAATGTTGTTGTCTGCTTATTCATCTAACTGTTCCCTCCCACTTTTCCTGTATCTGTTTTCTTTAGGATATTGGACTAGGTAGCATTGAGCGATGCAAAGGATTCACTGCACACCTCATGCAGATGCTTGTCAGACAGAGACGATCTCTTACTGCATTGACAGAGCAGTGGATCTTACTGAGGTATTTTGCATTTTCCAACGTTTAAATGTTGTCAAGGAGTTTGACAGTAAGCAATTCAATTCAAGAAAAATGAAAAATAAGGTAGAAGAAAATAAAATTCTTCCCTCTACTTCCCCATTTCTCTCCTCCCCTCAATTAAGCCTAGGTATAAAAAGTTTCAGGGGATGGGGAGGAGAAAAAAAAAAAAAAAAAAACGGGTTAGGTATTGTTTATCCTGTCATTGCAGCCAATATTTTGGAATCAAAATAGTTTGGGAAAAACAAGTTAGACATACATGAAGACCATGAAATAACTACTTCAGTTAACTACAAAGTTAAACCTATAAGTTAAATCTCTCTCATGTGGTATTGGCCTAGGTGAATTTTGGCTCTGTTCAAGTTGTTGGTTTCATTTGGAACAAATAAATAATCTGGATGAGACTTTGAGCCAATATGAAGAAACCTCAACAGCTTACAAAAAAAAATTCTAGAAAGATAGGAGATACTAGATTTTGTGTCAAAACTGTAAAAGGAAAAGTGTAGAGGAAGGCTTGCTCACTTGATGTGATTTCTCACTACATTGCTTGACTCGCCAGTTTCACTGGAAACTCCACTGTGCGTATTTGTGCTCTTCATTATTGTAATCCGTAAAACTTTTTGAAATTGGTTCAGGAGCTATTTCCTTTGTACTGGGAAGGAAAGCTAGACTGGAGATTAGTGGTGCAAAATTTATGTTAACCCTAGGAAACCTGGAAAAAACAAACAAACAAAAAAAAACCCCAACAAAACAAAAGCCCAGAATACAAGCCCTTGACTTTACAGTTGCAGGAGCAGTGACTTACCTGCATTGCTGTGACTTTCATTGTGAATCAGATTAATCATTTGTTATGAGTTGACTGCTACACAGCACTTCAGAGCGTCATATTGTGTTAGAATCTAATTTGCTTTTATAATGCAGGAAAATGCATAATATTTGAGTATCGGGCCAGGAGTTTAAGGATTGTTCAAAAGCATGGTGTAGATTCTGAGAAATCTCACAAAGCCCTGTTTTCAGGACAATTCAAACATGTGCAATGGAGAGAAAAATTCAATAATTAGCAGAACTTTTTTTAAAAAAAAGACTATCATTTTATCTCTTCCAGAAAAAGTTTTTACTTCCACTGAGTTCACATTATCTAGAGCTTTTTCAGTCTAAAGGTTGAGCTTTTCAAAGGGAAGTATAGCATAAAACTCAGTGATTGTAACTTTTCCTTCTTTCTTCTTAACCAGGAACCTCCTGAGTTGTATACAAGAGATAGATTCTAGGTTGACTGCTGACAGAGAATATAATGTTGCATTTCCTCCTCAAGACGGTATTCAGCGCTGGACTGACAGACTGCAGGAACTTTCTATGCAGTGCGTGACGGTTCTCGAGGAGCTGTCTTGGTTTATACAGTGCTGCCCAAAAGAAGAGTTAAAGTGCGGTGACAATGAAAGGACAGGTGTCAAAACAAATATTTGTCAGACTTCAGGACCTGAAATGGGAAATGTTTTTACGGGAATACCTGACCTAATTCCCTCAGAGCTAAAATACCTGACTCCAGTAACAATTGAGAAACTGCCTCCTGGATGCAGGATGCGAAATAAGGATCAGTTATGGCTGCAGCTAGCTACACAATTGACGACGATGCTGGCAAATGTGAAGGCAATCAAAGCAGAAGTGGACAAAATAAGACAACAGTCACGTGAGACCTTGTTTTATTCCTGGTGAGTTCTACATGTGCGTGAAATTGAATCTCTCTCATCTCATGGTTTATGTTCATATCAAATGTGTGAAGTCATCTTGAAAATATTTGCCTATGCATATCTTGAAAAGTGTGTTCAAGTGTTCTTGAAGCTTGTTTCCATTCATTTTTCTTGCAAAATGCAGTGTCTGGCTCTTTAAACAAACGTATCTGTCTTCTCCCACTCCCCTGACAAGTCAGAAAGAAATTGGTCCATCTCAGCTTCTCAGTTTGTCTTTGGTTTCCTGGGATTTCATCCCCATAGCCCTTTAGTTAACGGAGTGAATTTCAAATATAAATTTAATGACGAAATTTTTATTTTAGAAGAAATCCATAGCCTATTTAATAATAATAATCCTCTCGTTTTCTCTCTACTTCAAACAGTGAGTATAAGTGGGACATCTGCTCAGTGCAAACTTTTTATTTAATAAATTCAAGATGGAGATCAGTTGCCTCCCCCTCATCCGCGCCCCAAGCAAAGGTTTAAGATGAAGTTGAACTGTTCGTTGTTCTTTCAGAATCATGGTATTTCTTGTTGCAGGAGAGATTTCGAAGTTTGCACATCAGCAATGAGTTGTTTGCTGGAAGCCTCAGCTCAGTTACAAGCCATAGAGTCCCTGTTTCTTCCAAATGGGGAAAACGGGCAAGCTGTAAATCAGGTGGCCCTAATCAAGAGCCTAAAGTACATTCAAGAAGTAGTTAATAATACATCTGCTGATTTCACAGCCTGGAGAACGCAGCTTCTTGCTTCCATGTCAAATTGCAGTGGTAAGCACAATTCTTCTCTGCCTGTTAAATAATTTAGATAAAGATGTAAGAATTCATTGCTTTGGTTATTGCAGAAGATGGCTCCATGTTCATTCAGATAGCCAGAAACACTTGATGAAATGCAAAATTGCAAAATTTAGTCCAGACTTAATTTCTGCAGTAATATTTTTTCCCTGCCTTAGTCTGATAACAGATCTTACACCATAGTTGTACGTCAGGATTAGCAAGGAGATTTAAGTAGAACTATGTAGTAAAAATTGCATATTCCTTATCGTGCTACTTGCATAGGGGAACATAGTAACCTATAATTCAATGTGTTGGGTTTTTTTGTAAAACTGCCTGTGTTATGGTTCAAAAGGAAATCAACAGCCAGATGAAGAGTTTGTGGAGCACTTCTCAGGAAAAGTGGAAACTGTTATCCGTGTTGTTCTGTATGCCATCCAGTGTTTGGTAGAGAGAAAACAGAAAGATGGAAAAGAGGAAGAAAAGTCTTCAGAGGAAAATGGTAAGTTTGTTAACTTACGTAAGAGGGAGGAGGAGAGTTTAAACTATGCAAACCTAAAAATTCCTTAAACTGTGTGTCTAGCAGAGGTACCAATACACAAGGAAATTGCCATTTTAATAGAAGATGTCTATTTAAACAGATAGGATGGATATTTCTAGGTTGCTTGCTATAACATTTTTAGAACATCTGACTTGATTTCTGTATTTTTTCATGTATTTCAAACAAAGAGGATGCAGCCTCATCTGATGGGATTAAAGCAGGACACATAACTAAGCTTTTGGATGAAGATCTGTCTGCTGATTTGGATTCTTTGCATGTGCAGAAAGCAGTTTTAGCAGTTTCAGAACTCCTGGAGAACCTGAAATCTTATGGGGAAGATTACACTTCAGATAAACATACGGTAAAATTGTTCTTCTCAAGAGTTTTTGGCTTAAGGATCTCAAAAGATTTGGAATTGTGGACTTTGGTGGTTAAATGTGCATTGCTTCTTATTGTTTAATACCTTAGAACTATGGTCTAATGTGAGAAATTACGGTTAAATATAGGTACTCTTCTATAGAGCAAAAGCCAATGTTCCTTTAATAAGAAGGAAGTTCTAGTTTTTGTGAAAATCTAGAAAAAGCTCCAGAAAGTTTAGAGTTTATTTAAACTTGCCTAGTGATATTTCTGGTTTAAGCATCTGTTTTCAGTCTCTATCATCACCCTCTCAGGTGCATCTCAGTATGTATATAATCGTGTTTGACAGCTGTTCTTTGGTTTTAACTGCAGTTCTTCAACCAGTCATGCTATTTGCTGGTGCGTCTAAAGCCCATGCTCTGCAAGTATTCAGACCTGATCCTGTTCTACCTCACAGTTTCACTGGCATCCCACAGGAGTACTGGAAAATTGCTTTCTGTTCTAACTAGCATTTTTACAGAACTTGCCCAAAAGGTAAATTATTAGAGATCACAGTGTATATATGGTAAGCGTATATTTAATGTATACAAAAGTCTTAAGTAGAAACTAAGCTGAAAGATGTCCTTACTACTACAGAAAGTTTTGACTTGCTATTTGCCTTTGTAGGGGTTTTGCCTGCCAAAAGAATTACTTGAAGATGAAGCTGGAGAGGGAGCAACACAGTTTCAAGATTACGAAGATGGTGGTATTGGAGAGGGGGAAGGCAAGAAGGATGTGAGCGACAAAATAGAAAGTGAAGATCAGGCAAGTGTTTGGGTTGTTCTTATTTAATTCAGATAAAACTGAAGAAGCCCTTGGAACCCACGTTGTGGATGTTTCTGGTAAAAGAAACATGAAGTTACTTTAAGTCTCCTATTTAGGTTGGCTTTTATCTTTGCATATAAGCTTATAAATATTGCTGTGGTACTTTAAGCTTTAATATATAGTCAACACCCATTGTAATTTTTGGCTTTGCCTATAATGCAGATAGAAGACAGTTTTCAAAAGGGGGAAGAGAAGAAGAAAGAAGATCCAGATTCTAAACCAGACATTGAAGGAGAAGACAATGCAATTGAAATGTCAGAAGACTTTGAAGGAAAAATGCATGATGGAGAACAGGAGAAAAAAGGTTTGGTCCTTCCACTATAGCAAACTTATAAAAATTATCATAGATCAGTCCAATAATGGTTGATACTTTTATATAATGAAGCATAAACTGAAAAGTCAGTGATAATAATAGAGTAGTGCCATTGGTATATGAATACTAAGAAGTATTACTGTGAATGCAAAGAAGCGTATAAAGAAAATACTGTCTCTCTTCCATCACTGTGGTGGTTTTGGAAGGAAGGGAGACGATTCCTTCTTCCTCTTGTGAGCTGACATATAGATGCATTTTAAAATTAGTCACTAACTTTGTGGAGCTTTTGAAGATCAACAGAACACTTGAGAATATGGCTGTAGTTAACTTCAAAATATGGCTAATGAAGGTATTGCTAACTTTTAAGCAATGAAAAAAATTTAACTTTACCTTTTTAAAATGGAAAAAATAGCAACATTTGGTGGATTCATTCAAGTTACTGCTCACTCAAAAGGTAGCAGTTCTTCACTGTAAAGGGTAACAGCTTTAACACCTGAAACTAATGGGGCTTACAAATTACAGTAGTGTTACTGTACTTTCAAATCTCTGACAAAGTGCCAAGAATAAGTTCATCTGCACAAGAAGGGAAATTCCCAAGCTAATAAACAGATAAAGTGGAATGAACCTTTCCCCTCCCAGTAATGCCAAAACAATTTGAAAATGGAGTTAGGAGAGGGTAAGGAATAGAGAGTTTCAATCATTCAAGTTCTGCATGTGGAACTTGTTAGTCTGAGGGAGAGAATGCTCTGTGTCCGTATGTCCAAGAGAACACTCTGAACCACATAATTAGGACGCTGCTCTTCTGGGTGTTAGTGCACTCATGTCTTTCCAGCATCGCTCAATTAGCCTTCTCAATTAGGGTGATGAAATTAAGGTGCGAGTATGACTGCTTGTTTGTTTCTGAACAAAAAGGTTAATTTTATCTCTTCTGTACTGAAACACATCCTGAACTGTACACAGAAAATGATGAAAACTCAGATGAAGAGGAGGAGCTGGATAAGCAGATGGGAAATCTTGATAATGCTGAAGCTGATGATAAACTGGATGAGAGGCTCTGGGGGGATGAAGATGAAGATGATGATGATGAAGATGCCAGCAATAAGGCAGAAGAAACTGGACCAGGCATGGATGAGGTGAAGAGAAAAGGGGTGGGAAAAAGAATATAAAAGGAATTAAACTCTGTTAACTTGATGTCACCTAGACCATGAACTCCCTTGCATAGCTCTTGGTCTTGGAAAAGGAGACAATTTGAGTATATCACAAGTTATTTAGTGTTGTCGTTTTTTCTGTAGGAGATGTCTTTTCACTCGGGCTTTGAGAAGTAGGTACCATAATTGATTTTCTTTTGAATTTGTTCGTTAATAGGAGGATTCAGAGCTCGTTGCAAAAGACGACAATTTGGGCACAGGAAACAAGGATAATAAAAAACAGCCCCCCAAGGATGAGGAAAAAGAGCAACAAGAAGACGACAGTGGAAACAAAGAGAAAATCCATGAACAAATTGATGAGGTAAAAATGATTTGGACTACATAGAGTATGTTGCTCACATTGTGTGTTTCTGAGAATTTGAAATGCACTTTATTTAGTACTGAAATGCACTGAAAAAAGTTAGTGCATTTCAGAGCTAAAAATAAACGATATTGTATCCGTATAGTATGTACATTTTCTGATCCGTATTATCCAGAAAGAATTTTTGTTTGCACTAACCTGAACTTGTAATGGCTACCAAAATGGGCTTTACACTGACTTGATGTTTTGATGGACAAAGCTTAAAAGTTCTTGTTCTACTGTATTTAGCAACAGAAACATCTTAAGCCAGTGGAACTCATCCCCAAAATCTGTATACAGTATGCTTGAACATTCTGCATAGTATGCAAGGCTGCATTTACCATCTGCAAGATAGCAGATTCTGTTCAGAATCTTTCAGCTAGGAAAACTGGATTCTGAACACAAAAGATGCTGTTTTGAAGAAGTAACAATTTACATAAATGCGTTTGCCAAAATTAATCTTTTTCTGCTATTTATACATAAGGATTCGTACCACTGGAAATTTGTTTTTAACTGATCAGAATGTAATAGTGTATCCAGTATTTCTGTGTCCTCGAGAATTTGATAGTATCTTATTTCTTATCTTTGCCTTTCCTCCCACTTACTACATACCTGTTATTTTCCGCCCCCGCCGTTCTTCTGCTGACAGCGTGAGTATGACGAGAATGAAGTAGATCCGTATCATGGCCAGCAAGAAAAGCAGCCTGAAGTTGAACCTTTGGACCTTCCTGATAATTTGAACCTGGAGAATGATGAGAAGAGTGATGAGGAGGAAGAAGATGAAGGTACAGCTGAAAATCTCTCTACAGATTCCCAGATGAAAGCCAAATGGAAACAGGGAGAAACAGTCAGATTATAAGCTCTTTTTCTCTATAGAAAGAAGAGAGGTGGTGGTAGGATTCTGTATAATAAGAATCTGCAAATTCACTTCTGCGTATCAAAATACCAAGATACCAAATACAGGCCAGATAAGCACTCGACATTACAGTGTTTTCCTTTATCTCCCTTTCACGCACACTGTGGAGGAGGCCTTCTCATGTTATCCAAGTGATACACCCTAATTTATGCTAGAAGCTCCTTATTTCATTGTCCAGTTGCTTTTGTGGTTTCTGTTTTTTCTATGATACTTAGAAGTATTTGTACTCAAGGTCAACTGACCCTCAAGAATATTAGGTTAAAAGAAGTTAATAGGAATTCATCCTGCTGTATTGTTAGTTAGAAACCAATTGTGACTTAAAGGAATTATCTGCTATAGAAAATCATAGCTTCTATGTATAGAATTCTCAGTATTTTCTTTAAGATTTTTTGGTAGGCTGGGCAGTTCTATTCTAAATATCTATAATATTCACTGTCTCTGTACTTTACTGAATGTTTTGTATACCTTTCTGATTTTTTTTAATCCAGAAGAAGAAAATGCTTTTGAGGTAGATGAGAAACCTGTTGATTTAAATGAAGCAGAGAAGACAGAAGAACAGAATGAGGGGGATACTGGTGAGACACAAAGAGACGATCAAGGTGCAGAACCATCTGAAGAAGGCATTTCTGAAGATAAAGAGGAGAAGGAAGATGAAGGGGACAAAGATGCTGATGATCAAGAAGAAAATGCAGGGAACAGTGAGGATGCAGCAGAAGAAGAGGGGGAAGAGTCACAAACACCCAACGAGGAAAAAAATGAACCTGCTGAAGATAAGGGAATCCCTGCTGCCGATCAAGGCCTTCAACCTCAGGTAGAGAGTAATAAATAAAAGCCTGATTTTCTTTTTTTGTTTTTAGTTACCTTATACAAGACTTAAGAAATGGATGTGTTCTATGATGCTCTGAAACAAACTAGACATTGAGTAGGTGTAACATTAGTGAGAATCTTCATCAAGATAAGAGATGCACTTACTATTGATGTATTTCTGTCATCTATATTCCTGTTATCTCCTTAGCCTTCTGTTTCCCAATGTTTTTTAGAATGTTAAAATAAACTGATGTTATTTCAGGAAGAAGAGGGTAAAGATAATTCAGAGATGGATGAACAGATCCCTGAGGCTGAGGAAAGAATGGAGCATGAAACACAGGGGCAAACCGGGCAAGAAAATGTGCAGAGTGACAGCGCTGTTGAGCTGGCTGGAGAGGCTTCAGAAAGAGACCAGTCTAAAGAGGTAAATTGCATGGGAGTGTCCCAGTTAAAAATGCTGAACTTGTGAATATGTTTTCAGGTACGATCAAGGAATTGCTGCCATATATTTAAACATTGTGTCTAAGATTCAGTTTTTAGAACACGAATTATAAAGTCACTGAAAGAAATGGAAGAGCATGTAGGTACCTTCATAGCAGTGAAAACTGCTTGGTAAGCATAGGCTAATTGTCCTGTCTGCTCTCCACAAGACTAATACTTGCAGTTGTGAGCTGTTTGTCATTCACAATAGAAGGTAGCACAGCATTGCAGTTTAACTGCTCAAATTTGTCTACAACAGTTGCTAAATGCCTTTTCAGTTACCCTTCCAATTTTTTTGGTCTCTCAGGAATACGGAAGTGGAGCTTCAAGTGCTAATCAAGCAGAAGGCCATGAATCCACGCGCATGGCCCGGATGGCTTCTCAGAAGCAAAGCAGAAAAAATACCCAGGTTCATTTCTTCTTTTTTTTTTTTTTCTTTTTCTTTTTTTCAATTTGAATGTCTTAAATATTAACCAGCAAATAGGCAGGACTCAGTTTCTCCTTGTTAGAACTCTTGTTCTAATCGGTGTTTGGCTGCACCTCACTTGAAGTTTACAGTGTTAATTTCTTCTTTTACAGAGTTTCAAGAGGAAACCTGGCCAGGCAGACAATGAGCGCTCAATGGGAGATCACAATGAACATATCCACAAGCGACTGCGAACCATAGAATCCAGCAGTGAAGCAAAGCAGAATACAACTCAGCCAAAACAAAATGTGGAGGAGGCTGATGCATTTGAACATATTAAGCAAGGCTCTGAGTATTACGATGCACAGACATATGGTACGGTGGTATTTCTGGGTGTAAAGAGTTGTTGTTGCAGAAGCAAATCCTGAAGTGCTCCTATTTACTGTAGTTTTTCCCCAGTACGGTTTTTTTGAAGTTACGTTTAACAATCCTTGCTTTGGTTTAAGGTGTAGCACCATTTCACTACAATAAATGCTACTCTTTGGCATCATGTTCAAATTAATGGTAATGTTTTTGAAAATACTGAATTGACTCATGAAAATGGATTTTAGTTCAATAAGCATTTTTAAAATCAGTTCTCTCCAAATCTTACTTCAATTATTTTGAAGCCCGGACTGCTACCACACATGCAAAATATTTAGGATAACAAAACAGGTTCTTTATTCTTTATCAAAAAAATTGATTTTTCTTTAAAAATATTTCTCTAATCTGAATTTAATTAAATTGCTTTCTATTAAAGTAACTAGTCTATTTTAACCATCAGGTTTTCAGGTCAATAGCTCACTGGCACAACATGGCACAGCACAGTGAAAGATAAAACTACGGTTTGAGACAATAGCTCAGATCTCTTCTGAAGTTCACCAAAACTGATATGCAGGGGCCTCAGAATGCAACTTTTTTTTTTTTTTTTTTTTTTTTTTTTTTTTTGCAACTTCACTACTTTTTCTTCCTCTTTCCCCTTAATATAAGTATTGTTGCCTTTATACAGATGTAGCTAGCAAGGAGCAAGAGAAACCTATTATGCCCCTTGAAGAAAAGGAAGAGGGAAATTCTGAAGACGCAGCTATGGAAACAGAAATGCAGGACAATGAGGATCTCAGAGCAGTTGACGCAGAGGAGCTGAAGCCAGAAAAAAAGACGTCTACTGCCACTAAAACTCCTGGTACGTTAACTTAAAACACATTATAAACTTATGCTGATCTGCATCTGTAAATGTATATGTAGGTATTTATATTTGCATGTGAGGGATGCGTATACATTTTATAAGACTAAAACCATCTGCTCTTAGTTGACTTTTCTGCAGCAGTATTCTTATTCCTGCCTAGAAACCAGCATTACCCTTTGCTGAATTGGTTGAGTGGCAGAGGGGTTTGCTGCTTTTATTCAAGTTAATGGTCTCTAATCTTTATTTACTTCTTTGAAGAAGTAAAAAGCAAATACTTTCCCGCTGTTAGACACGATGCCAATTCACTTAATTAACTGGCATGTAACAATGCGTTCCAGTGTCACCGGCATCAGCACCGCATAACTCAACTTTTTTTTGTGTGTAACTTCTGACAAAACATCAAGAAGTTGAGGAGCTGGTCTGAACAACATCTGGTTGAGGTAGCACTGAAGTGTCACTGTCTCCCTCCTTTCTTCCTCAAGTGGAAAAGAAACGAAACAAAACTCAGCTGCCTAACAGAAAATGTCTATCTGATGCGAATGGTCAGTAGAAGAGAAGAAGATAGGTCTGCCTTGTCAGCCACACAGCCCACACAAACAAAATAAGCTAGATACAAATAAATGTCTCTTGCCAATTGCAACAAAAGTATTTAATTTTGATGAATCTAAGTGAATGACACTGCAGCTTGGAATTTTGAATATTTTCTTATCAAACGACACAAAAACTGGCTGGAGAGGGGAGACGAGTTTTACCAGCCTGAATTCAACGTCTTACCTCCCACTCCCTTCAAGTTTAATCTCTTCACTTAAATCTCTTGCCAGACTCATTAGCTTTATGGTACAGGCGTGCATGTAATCAGTCTATTTGTTTTCCACAGGATTCTCTAACAGTATGTTCTCAAAAACTATGATCTTTGAAACATTTCCTATAATATCATACTTTTTTTTCTTAGAATAATTCTTTAAAAAGGAGTTGTTAAACAGTATAGTACAGTAGAAACAATAATAAAAGAAAATCTTTAGTCCATTCCTTTATTTGTAAATTGATTTCTGATTTATCAAAACTGTTCTGTTACAAAAGATGAGATAAGAAAAGATTGCCATTATTTTTTTTAATGATGATTTTCTGAATGTTCTCAAATTGCTCTATACCTTCTGTCACTCTGTCAGAGAGGCTATGAAGGTAAAAAAAAAAAATGTACTTCACCAATGGAATTTTCAGATAATGATCTGTTCGCTAGTACTTTGTTCATTTGGCAAGAATGTTAGAAAAACAGTTTGCCATAAGGACATGCGTATTTACCTCTTCCAGTGAGTTGCAAGGTCTTGTATTCATCCTATTACTAGACTTGATTGTCTTAAAATATGTGCACTTTTCTTAGAAAAAAAAAAAAAAAAGTAGTAATAATTTAAAAAAAGAAGTCTGGGTTTGCACTACAAAATATGAGACACTTTGTAAAAGAGTTGAGATACGATATTACTTCTTGTATTATGTCTGATCCACAAAGTTAGTAATTAGTTTTGTGATTGTAGGACCAGGTGAAGTGGAGCCAGAGATCCAGACTCTTGACTCGGAGGATGTCAATGACTCTACAACAGAAAAGCTGCCAACGGTGACTGAAGAGAAGCCAGAGAGAAGCAAGGACTCGACCATACATACAGCCCATCAGTTTCTGATGGACACTCCCCAGGTATGATATCGAATGTGTCATCTTACAGCTACAGTACTAGAAACAGTCTCTGTTATTTGACGTTTTAATGAACCTCCATGAATGCAAAAGTTTATAATTACTTTCAGTCAGACAACTCAGTAGCTTGCTTTCATTCTGCTATGAAAGAAAGTAACACACAACCAACTATTGGATATGCAGCTGAATGGTGACTTTAAAATAATTCCTCCCCATCCTTATGTGGGAGGGCCCTATCCTCACTGTTTTTAAAAAAAAATTAAAAAAAACCAACCCACAAAACTTTGGTTTTTCTAACTGTCAAGAACTGTCTTGCTCTGATGAATCTGTTGATCAAGTGCTTGGGTAGAGCAGAAAGCGATGTGCAAGGCTCTGTAGCCTGAAGATAGAAAAAGGATTCAGAGTAATGATAGAGCTAGGCATTAGCAACTTTAAAATACTACTGTGAACAAAGAATTCACCTCACCTAATTCATCACAATATATTACTTCCTCAAAAAAGCTGACTGGGAGTATTACAGAACCTATGTGAGCCTTTTATGAACGTCTCAATTAAAAAAATATTATCATAGCCTCCACAATCCTAGAGCTTCATGTAACGCAGTGCAAACTGTTAGTTTTATTTATCATAAAGAGCTATGGCATAAAAGCAGTTGATGGTGGATAACCAGTTGATAAAGTAAGAATATTTTCGGTGTCTGTTTTTTGGAAGTATTGACCTTTCATGCTTATAATATTGTGTTCTGAGTACATACTTGGAGGGCGGTATTTTACTGTTTCTATGCAAAACACAGAAAGGATCGTGTGCCAGCTGTACCTGGTATTTCCATCTTAACGCCCAATGTTGCAGCTCTTCGGAAAAAGGCTGCTCAAGGCAAGAGTGTTCTCGTGTTAGAATAGTTAGGTGCCTTTTCTTGTTGTTGAGGGTTTGGTTTTTTTTTTTTTTCAATTGACACGCAAACCCTGAAACAGGAGGGGGAGCTCTTGCAGCATCAGTTAAAGAGAAAGGGAGAAACGATACTGGGGGAACAGTGCAAATTCTCAACTTCCAGTAAAAGGAAGGTAGGGAAGAAGCCCCCTCCATGTACATTCTTCTTTCATTCCTTAAACCTGCGGTAGGTGACGAGAGGAACTGCTGCTTCTTCTTGAGGAATGAGAAGTTATTGGTACCACTGAGTTTCCATTCATGGGCTTATTTTCCTTAATCCATAAACCTGCAGGTTATGCAGACCATATGCTACTGTTTGGCTAAACTATGGTTTCACGAGTCAGGAACAGAAGTTGTCACTGAAAGCACAATATAAGTGAAAGAAATGTAATAAAGCTTGGGTGTCCTTTAACAGGATGGTTCATCAAATAGTATTTGCTGGTAGGTAAAGAGGAAGGTGTAATTCAATTCTTTAAGTGGTTTGAATTAAGCTTTTAAACAAAATAAAATTAAGTGAAGCAGGTTATGTTTTGGAAGACACTAGATAGGTAGTATTCAATAGTTTGATCTCCATTATACTGTCATGAAATGTGGTGTTTGTCAAGATCATGTCATTGAATTATCTTGACGTTCTGTATTTGATCATCTTCAGTGTCTGTATCATAGGTGTTCCTAGCTTTGTCTCGATGTTGATTGTGTCACAGATGCAGGTATTTGTGGAGACATGTTAATGCTTCCTGTACATAGGAGCTATTAAAAAAATGGAGATTTAGAATCTTAATTTAAGGGTTTTTTCCAGGTATTTTTGTGTCTAAAAGAATAAGAACAATGCATTTTTACTTAGTTTGCTATAGTTTGGGGATCACCAGATGTATGAACTTATTTTTCTGTCTCATAAATCTCATAACTACACTTCTAGCACATCGTTAGAGATCCTGAAGAGCTAAGAAAGGAACTTGAAAGGCAGCTGGAAGCCTGGCAGACACAGCAATCTGGAACTCCAGATGAGGTTTGTGACCTCATTTTACTATAAAACTGTCATAAGAATCCTTCATTGCACTATTTCATCTTGGTTTACTGCTGAAGCATTGAGGAAGCCAAGCAGGCTGGAATCTAAATATTCAAAATAGCATGATGTAGATGCTCTTTTTGTTGTTATGTTTCACATATTCTGAAAAACAAAATTACATTATTCTTAAAGCAGGACAATGTTTCAGATTTTTGTTTTGAACATGTGTGCTATTTGCAAGAAAGTTACTCTGCTGATAAAGATTTCTAATACTTGCGTAGTTAGAAACATTTTTCTCAGTCCTGCCACACTTCTTCCATTTTGAGTTGTCTGTCACCTGCATTTAAGTGCTGGACACCACTTTCACAGAATTATGATGGACAGAAGCTGTCTCCTTCAGTTGCAGTGCTGGAGTTTGAGCTACCCAACAGCAGAACCAGAATATGCTACTTGCTCTCACTGGCCTAGTCACAAATTGTAAACCACATTTGGAAGTAATTCCTGAATGAAATTGCCAGTGTAGAGGTTTAACGCTTTTGCTGAATTTTAATTAATGTAAGTAATACTATTTGTGATGGCCGATGGAGAACCTAGCAGACTTTTATGGCTTGCCTTGCTGTAATACCAACTATCAGATGGTGGCCATTACAAGATTTTCCTGTATCAACAGCAACACCAAAGTTCCTTAGTGTACTCCTAGAGGAATGGTCATTGCACATCGTAGCAGCAAGGCGTATGCTAAGTTGAATGCAAATTGTCATGTTTATCGAGTGCTCACAAAACACCCTCGCGCTTCCAGATGATAGTTACCTCCCCCTTGGTACACAGCGGTTTGTTTTCTTTTTTCATGCAGCGCTTCCCAATTTTTTTTGTTTTTAATAATTCATTTCTATTTCTTTCTATGATATACGATGTTTCAGGAGAAGGAAGCAGCACAGTTGTGGCAGAGATATGTCGTCCTGACAGCTCCTCTATCACAGCAGCTTTGTGAACAGCTACGACTCATACTGGAACCCACTCAGGCAGCCAAACTTAAGTAAGCTGAGTCTTTCTGAGGCTTCTAGTTTCTTTAAACTCCTGGTTTTGGAGGGCTCTAACCTCTGTACAACTGCAGCTTTATGTTGTTCTTGCTTTATAGCAATTATTCTTCTTCGCAAATGCATTCATTTTACTTTTGTATGGGAACACTAGGTTATTTCATGAAATGCAAATGTGATGTAGCAGTACGTACCCATCCTGAGGATATTGCCTCCTGTTTTTACTCTCTGCAACAGGTGATCAAACCAACTTTAAACCCATGAAGTGCTGTTGAGTCAAAGATTATGTCAAATGTTAAAATGTTCTATGTTGGTTTTAACATTAAGTGATTTTTTTTTTTTTTTAAGAGATCTAGACTTGTTTCAAACTGGAGGAGTCTAAATTCAAGGTCTTCTTTCCATTTTAGGCACCTAGATTTAAGAACTTCTTTTGAAAACACTGAATATCTATGTTGCGTTAAAAATGTGAGAGTTTTTAACTCTTTACCTAAATATGAATATCAGAGCTGCTAATTTTTTTTTTATTATGCGTTACAAAATTTTGTTATTTTGTTGCATATGCTGCATAGGCCAGGATTTCCAGAATGAGATATTTGCTGATGATCCCTGTCATTATGTCATCTTCTTAACTTTCAGAGGAGACTACAGAACAGGAAAGAGACTGAACATGCGCAAAGTGATTCCATATATTGCCAGTCAGTTCCGAAAAGATAAGATCTGGTTGCGAAGGACCAAGCCCAGTAAACGGCAGTACCAGATTTGCTTGGCTATTGATGATTCCTCTAGTATGATAGACAATCACTCTAAACAGGTAAAATAAAAACCTTGGAAGGAGGATGAAGAAAACTATACTTTGATGATGAATACGTCAGTTGCTGACTTGTTTCACACAGAACTGGTGACTGTTAGAAAGTCTGACTCTGGTGATTCTAGAGCAGGTATTTTTCTGGTCCATGTGCTTGAACTCTTGTCACTTCATGCTTAAGAGATTCGTTACTAAAAGATGAGTGAAAGGCCAAGTTGGATGGGGCTTTGAGCAACCTGGTCTAGTGGGAGGTGTCCCTGTCCATGGCAGGACGGTTGGAGCCAGATGATCTGTAGGGTCCCTTCCAACCCGAACCATTCTGTGATTCTGTGAAAGTTAGCTGAAAGGAGCAGATGTTAAATTTGTTAGAGGTGTACATATCCACTGGAAAATTACTTTCTGTAAAAGGCCAGAATTTGCTTTGCTGTGCAGTTCGTTGGAGGATTAAATATTGGTTCATCATAGCTCGTATGTAGGGGTTTTATTAAAAGTGGGTTTGTCTTTCGGAAAAGTTACTTCGGTGTTTATTGCATTAGGCTGCCTAAAGTGGTATCTCTAAATCAATCAGCTGAAGTTCTCAAGTAGAACTAGCGTATCTTCATTGCAATGACTATCTTGCATAACTATAACAGGAAAGAAAGATAGGAAGTCTCTTCATTTGTTTCGCTAGATGATGAAAAATAATTTCAGTGACATTACTTGCATTTAATACTGAGCTGTGAGTAAAACTTGGAATATCATTTTTTTGATGTAACTTTTTTCTTCAATAGCTTGCATATGAATCCTTAGCAGTTATTGGAAATGCACTGACTCTTCTAGAAGTGGGACAAATTGCTGTGTGTAGGTGAGTTTATCTGAAATCTTGACTTCTCTTCAGTGCTTCAGAGCAGAATGTAAGTATACAGGTTTCATACTGTAATTTTTTTCTTCTTTTTTTTTAAAGCTTTGGAGAGACTGTTCAGCTGCTGCACCCCTTCCATGAACAGTTCAGTGACCAGTCAGGGACACGGATATTGCGTCTTTGCAAATTTCAGCAGAAGAAAACAAAAATAGCCCAGGTACACAAGAATGCCTCTAGATTTGCAAATCTTTTCCAGACGAGACATCAGCACCTTCATGGCTTCATGATCACTTTGTAACGTTTACTGGTTGGTTGTATTTGAGAGTGTGATAGCTGGTTAGATAGCAAAGAGATAGAATGGTCACAACTTTTAATAGTGTTTTCTCACTTTGTTCTGATGTGTGCCATTTCTAAGCATTCGCCTTTCTCTGTATTGGGTCTAAAACAGTATTTTGGGTACAAGCTACTGGGTACCTCAGTGCCAAATAACATCAAAGTTTGTTGGAGTTCAGGAGGTTTTCATGCCATGGATTCCACTGTAGTAGTAGGAGGAAGAGCTTTGTATGTTTGTCAGACTTGACTGATTCCTGAAGAAAATAACTTTCTGTAGTAATACTTCCTTGACAGCTGCAAAGCTTTCTTCTTTTAGGAAGGTTTTTGTAGTCTTACCTTTCCAGACTTGAATAAGGTCTTCTGTTAATATTAAATGGAAAAGGAGAAGATCCAAATAGCTCAACAGTAATCTTATAAACGCCAAAATTGGGAGGACTTGACAGTTGATGACCTTAATTTTAATGGAGAATATGTAACTAGATACTTCTGTTGCAAGTTCAAGCCAAAGAAGTTTAACTTAAGAATAGGATTTTTTTTTTTAAAGACACCATTAATCACTTGAACAATTTACTGATGTTTTGATGACTTCGTTAGCATTGGAAAAAATTTAAATCTAGAATGAAGGCTTTTCTGAAGATTCTCCAGTTCAAAAATGCTTACTAAATTTGAAGCAGGAGTTAATTTAGGAAAATGCCAAGGACTGTATCTTTGTAGGTGGTCAGACCTAAACTGTCTTGGCATTTAAAATACAGAAATGTGTTCTTTAAAAATGTTACCATTATTAAGTTTACTATTTTATGATGAGATAATGTAATGTTCTTGTTTGTTTCCCCTGCAGTTTCTAGAATCATCAGCCAATATGTTTGCTGCAGCACAGCAGTTGTCTCAAAATATTAATCCGGGTGAGCTGCTTTT
This sequence comes from Fratercula arctica, assembly GCA_947846985.1. Classification (NCBI taxonomy): domain Eukaryota; kingdom Metazoa; phylum Chordata; class Aves; order Charadriiformes; family Alcidae; genus Fratercula; species Fratercula arctica. The sequence continues at coordinate 84,498,314 of CANTUZ010000003.1, forward strand.
TTTGTTACTATGCTTGTTGCTGTGGCAGCAGAATGCTCCCTACCGTCCCGAAGCAATATCCTAGCAGCCAGAAAGACTCCTAGCACTGAGACATCACTTGCAATTAGGGCTTTGGGTTTTGCTTTGTCAAAAGGAATGTTTTGTTGAAATTTAGCTCCAAACCCGAAATATACCTACTTCATATTTGTCAATAATTCATTGAAATTTTGTTTAAGGCTTTTTAAAAGGGCACACATTACCTGCCTCCCTTTACATCATGTTTCCAGATCACATTTAAGTCCTAGACACTGCTTGCTTTAGAGCATTGTCCAGCTTCCTAGTGACCATGACTCCCCAGGCACTTCTGCTCTTGCTTGAGAGCTTGATTCCTGTCGGTATCCAGAAGTGTGCTGTTCCGAGGACGATAAGTGTCTCCCTCCTACCTGCCTCTCACTGTGGTGCTAGTTTAAGTCATGAACTGCTTGAATTTCCCAGAAAAGCTGGAAGGCTTGTTACCTCATGGCTGACCCATAGTTAGCCTAAAAGGCCGCTACGTACTAGTTAAAAGCTTGTCATGGTGGCACCCATATGTTTAAAAAAAAAAGTTCTTGTTGTTGAAGTACTCCCAAGAAATGGACAATCCAGGATTTATAATCCACAGGGTGGCCAGGCTGTCAGAATATTCTGAGGGGGAGCAGCATCCAGTCCTGTGAACTAGGCTGGGATACAGGAGCAATGAGGGAGCAGCCATCGGCTCGCCAGAATCGGGGAGCTAGCAAGAGAAAAGGCAGCAGGATGTGTCACCCCTTTTTGTAAAAAAACCAAGCCCTGTCACATTTGGGGCCTGTCTGCAGAAAAGGAGTGAGCGTTCTGCATCGTCCCCTAGCCATTATGCTGTGTGGGGGACAAGAGAGGTACTTGCATTCCTGACTGCAATTGCTGGTATTTCCCTTGTAATTAAAAGGCAATAGATACATAACTCAGTTAAAGCTTCCCTTTTGAGGGATATCTCCCTGACTCTGGGGGCAATGTGGTTCAAGTAACGTGTCTCCAGATGATGTTTGGTGCTGCGGAACAGCATCTGTGCTGTGTATGTTTCAGGAGGTCTGCTTCAGGCTCGCTGGACTGGTCCCAAGGGCTGAACACCTTGTAGTGGTTGGACTGCCTTGACTGTGCCTCTGGAGCCTGGCTTCTGGTTCTGTGTCCTCCAAAAGTAATCCACAATTGTTCTCTGATGGAGGCCAAGTCCACTGAAGTGAGGACATCAGGGAAACATGTTTCAAAAGCACAGTCATAGTCCAAAGTGACAAATGCTGATACAGATGGACCCATAGGTACCTGCTTCTGGAGGAACAGATTTGGACTCCCTATTTCATTGCAGCAACTGAGTGTGTCTAGTGTCTGGACTCTTACAATTCAGCCAATATTTAACTCCTAGGCACTTACCAGGCATGAAAGACTATGACTCAGTTCATTAGGTATTTACCATGTCTTTCATCCTTGATTTAGGGTACTGACGCACTGGTTCTTTTCTTTTCCCCAGTTATTCTCAATGGTATAGCACAGTGGGAAAAACTGACTTTCTTGACCCACTTGTAAACGGCAGCTTAATGTTAAGTCACAGAATTCTATTTGATAAAGACTTAATTTCTGTAGGAATACTCTGAGGGTTTTTCCGTTATGCCCACAGGACTAACAATAAAATAGTCTGTTTGCCTTTTAAATGGACTACTCTAACTGGAATTTAAAATGTTCTTTGTGCCCAGAAACAGCGCAGCTGCTTTTGATTGTATCTGATGGAAGAGGCCTTTTCTTGGAAGGCAAGGAACGAGTGACAGCAGCAGTTCAAGCAGCTCAGAATGCAAATATCTTTGTTATTTTCGTAGTGTTGGACAATCCTAATTCCCGGGTAAGTGAACACAGGAGAAGTATTCACATGCAGTGAATGAGAAACATACAACTCTTTTTCTTGTCTTTTGTAGTGCTTTACAGCTATCTTATCTTTTGCAGAGGTCAAAGACACTTATCCCAGTTTCAGTTTTTCACAATGTCTGTCAGATATGTGATTTCTCCCTACTTAGCCTCTTTTGTATTTAAAAAAAAAAAAAAAAAAAAAAAAAAAAAAAACAAAAACCAAAAAAAACCCACCTCAGCTTCTAAGTAAGAAAGCCTAAGTAAGAGCTCCAGTCCTCAAATGTAATGGTTGTAGATTTTGGCCAGCAGAGAAGTAGCTGGCAGGCTGACAAATTCGAAGTTTGAGACGCGCTTTGTTCTTCTCAATTTTGATTCAAGCTGATCATTTCTGACAGCAGTCTCCATTTGATATGGCAGCTGAAGACAGTATGAGATCAAACGTTAGACAGAAAGGAGTATATGAGAGTTATTTAGTGCCTGAATAGGGAAAGCAGGGTACTGTATTTGGTAGCTGTGAAAGAAAACTTTTAATTTCTTTGGCTGGGAATCTGAAATATCTGGGAGCTTTTCAGGGAGACTCTGTAGTGCAGTAAGTGAGCAAACTTAAGCCTTACTTTGAATTAGGTGAAGACTCTAATTTTGTAGTTCATGTTTTCTTCCTATGTCTTTATTTTTCCATACAAAACTGATCTGCTATATTCATTGTTGAAAAATTAATTCTCTTGCTGACAAAGTGTTACTAGGTTCTGATGAAACGTAATTGTAATGTCAAACAAAAATTCTGGGCAGTGAAATGTGGTTTTTATAAGCTTTATTAATTTTGAGATGCTACACTGAGCAACTAAGAAGTTATTTTACAAGAAGCACAGCTGGAGTTTAATCTGATTTTTGTCTTTATAGTATTTGTTGAAATATTATAAAATAATTTGCTAAAGAATCTTGTTGTATTCCATCACTGCACAAAGGCAGGTTGAACTCTTAGCCCTAAAGAGCTTACAGATGACAGTGTGCCGGAAAGGCATTAAAATGTATAAATAAAACTAAAGCGATAACAGTAAACTCAAATCATAAAATACTAAGAAAGTGGGATTTATTTATAGAACTTGGTATTGCAGAAGCTTAAGCTTAGTCTCTTCTAGCCTGTAATTCATTGATGAGAGCACTTGTATCTAAAAGGGCAAAAGCATTTAACTGCTTTGTGTTCAGCTTTTGATTTGATTTACCCTTGAACATTCAGGGCTTTTAACCTTAAAATTTTAATTTAACAGAGGAGGAATTATAAGTGTTTGAAAAATACAAGAAGTAATATCAAAGGCCTGTAAAAGATGCATGTGGTTTAGTAATCCGATCAATTCTTTTTTTACAGGATTCCATTTTGGACATTAAAGTACCTATATTCAAAGGACCTGGAGAATTGCCTGAAATCCGATCTTACATGGAAGAATTCCCATTCCCATTCTACATGATCCTTAGAGATGTGAACGCACTTCCAGAAACTCTCAGCGATGCGCTCAGACAGTGGTTTGAACTGGTGACTGCCTCGGACGCTTTGTAGACTTTGTAGACAAAGTCAATACCCGATTGCTGCTAAACCGCTGAAATACATGAAACGGCATTTCACCGGAGAGTTCCTGAGGCCTCTTTTAAACTAGGATTAACGTGCGGGAGCCGCCCTTTGGCGGTCAGACTGCCTGAGAACAAAATGGTTTAGGTGCATTCTCCCACGTTTATCAGAGGAGAATTATGCAATGGTGAGACTGTCTTCTTTCATTGCCTGTCCCCACAAATAGCAAAAATTTTCTTCAACTTCTCTTGTAGTAACTTATTACTTACAAATACCTTTTTTTTTTTTTTTTTTAACGTTCACAGAGGTAAAATTATTCATACCACTGTCTGTTGCAATAAGAAAAATCAGTCTTTCTTCTGGGAAGGCATTTCTGCATTAGAAGAACTTCAGGTGTCCTGCAAAAAGGCATTCTTTAGCTTCACCCGTGTGGCTGGTGCCCCTTTAGGAAGGAATTGAGGGAGCAGGGGAAGCAGATGGTTTTAAGCAACCAAAAAAATAAGTGAATACTTGAAACTATTCCGCAGTTAAACACATTCTGTTTAATCATTGCTGATTTTTGTCTGACAATGTCAGCAGGGATTTTTATGAATAACGCCATATGATCGTTCCCTGTGTTATCAGTTTACACTGTGAAGTTTGTCCCTCTGTCCAAGGCAGACATTGAGGACCTCTGGTTAATCTGATGTCTTAGAGCATGGACATGATTTTTCATTGCAAAAGCTATGCATCTTATATTGTCTGTACTAATAAAAAGAGGTACCACTGTTTGTACTAATGATGCCTGCTCTTTCAGTTGATCAAAGCTTGAATAAATTAACCAAATTTGGCAGATGGAAATGCTGTGCATTCTCTAGCAGTGCACAAATGTGAATTTTCACATGAAAACGTATTGTGATTTATGCAACTTCAACACCTCTCTTCCTTTTATGAGGATAACTCCAGCACAAGAGTTTTGATTTGGGGTCTAGTCTTTAGACTTCTCACAGTGAAAATCTGAAGGGAAACTTTGTTTAAATGTTCTTGGTCTAAACTCTCTTTGAAGATCTTTGCGTACAAAAATTGAAGGTGTCTCGTTCAAAGTGTGGTGCAGCTGATGAGAAAATGGCTGGAAATGTGGGTGTAATCCCAAAGATGTGATCGTTCTCTTTGGCTTCTAGATAGAAAACCTTACTTGAAGAATTGTTGTAGCTGTTCCAAGATGCAGCAACAGCAAGACCCAGAGATGTGAAATGGCCCATCAAGGTTGTTTCTCATATTTGCGTAGCTCTGTCACAGCTCGCTCGTGATGGGCAAATTTCAGAACTGAAAACTGAACAGGGGAACTCTATCCCATCAGAATTTAAATGTCAGGTGCTATATAATATCCTTCCAGGGTTCTTCAAATCTCTCTTACACATCTATACAAATGCTTACGTGCTTTGGGAAATTGAACTGTGGCAGTAGGTGTGTTTAGTTCATTAGGTAATTCTCCAAAATGCACTTCCACTTCAGATTTATACTGAATATGTGTAGTAGGAAACTTGGAGAAACTGTTTTAGAAACTAAAACTTAAGATTGCAAGGATATACTTCAAATGCAAATTATAGTTTGTTGCAGGGATGTTATTGCAATAGGGACACAATTTTATCAGCAATGCTTACTGCACAAATACTTAAACAAGTTTTTTCCCTGTCTGTACTTAACAAAAAAATTAACACTGTATTTGGTACAAGCAATCGCTGAGTAAGTAACACAGAATGGAAAGGCATTGATACCGTGAAGCACACTGCTGAGTTGGCATGGTAAGAATGTGAGACTACAAACTGAAATTTAGCTGCACTCCTGACCAAATAAGGGTAAAAAGAGTAAAAACAGAGTAAGGGTATCTCTCCCCAGTCGACCACCAGAGACCCTTGAGCATGTGCAAATTGTTGTACAAGATATTGCTTCAGATGTTGTTATAACTAGTGTTGAAAGCCTTATGTGTATTCTCATGAATAACAAGGATTCTATCCTTGAATTTATCAAGCGTGAGCTAATGAAAACAACTCATCAAGGGAGGCAAGTATTGTATCGAGCATAAGGACCTTGAGGATGGTACTAACCTACGTTTTGAGAAGTTTAGCCAACTTGGCAGGAAAGTGAAAACTCGGTAGTGTCCTAAGCTGAACTATCTTCATAATACTAAAAATCATGCCCATAGGTCAAGATCACCGTTGCCCAGGTGAAGACCCTTCCCTTGAGTATAGGTGGTGGCTAGAAGTTGATGGTGTAACTGTATGTAAATTACTAACCAATGAAATATGGTAGGAGGTACTGATATTGATGTTGTAAAAGGTGTGTAAAAATCATGCAGAGTTCTGATGGCTGTGCATGACAGGAGAGATCCCCCATGCACCCGGCACTGTAAGTGAACTAATGTCAGCCTTTCTAAACTGCAGACCTAGTTTGGAGAGTGATAGTTTTGTTACGGATTTTGGTAACAGCATCAGGTAACTTTTCTCTGCAAGCCCGGCTCCCCGTCTGTATCCACTGACGCATCGGCGCTAAAGAAGCTGTCGGTGCCTCACACCTTTGGCGACAATTACGCGTCTGGGCACAGCGGCAAGTACTGAAGAAGATGCCAAAGGTAGTTTAGTGTCCTGTAATTGCCTAGATGACTTCTGGATCTTATTGCACTGCTCTAATTTGATCCTACAGTTAAGTACGGTAGTCTTATAGCTACAGCGGCCTTCAACCCCCAGGCCTGCCACCAGCCCTTCCATGCAATGCTAAAGTATCCTTTGTCACTTGGGTGCTTGTTTTGGTGGTGGGAGCTTGTTTGCAGTGTTGGAAGAAAGAAAACGAGAGGAACCTGAAGAAACGCCCCCCAGCCGCTGGCTACGCTGGTGCAGCTCCACTGCCCCCGGCCGACGCGGCTCCCGGGGCAGCGGCCTCTACCGGCGCGGGCTCCACCCCGCTGCAGGCGGACCAGGAAATGGTGGCCGCTGGGCCCCGCCCGCCCGGGGAGGGCCGGACGGTGACGGCGGCGGCCGGAAGAGGTGGAGCTGGGCGTCATGGCCGCCAGCCGCCTCCCGCCCGGCGCCCTCAGCCTGAAGCAGGTACGAGCGGGCGGCTCAGGCCGCCTCTCGCCCGCCTGGGGCGGGCCCAGCGGGCCGTGTGCCGCGGCGGGGTCACCGTGCTGACAGGGGCACGGCCGGGCAAATGGCAGCAGCGAAGCGGGGAGGAGCTGCTGTGGGCCTCGGGGGTCGGGCGGGGGGGGTCCGCCCTCCGTGGTGGCCGGGAAGGCGAGCGGTCACTCGGCCTTGTAACGTGTGTTCCTCTGTGTGAACCCCCGCGGCGGGGGGGGGGGGGGTGGAACTATAGGATGTTAAAGGTCCTTTCAAACCCAAACCATTCTATGAGATCTGCCTTGTCCTGGGGCCCAAGGCAGGACTACACCTCCCAGGAAAAGCGATGGGGGAGCCTGGTGTTGGCTTAAATGTGCCTCAAAGCAGAGAGAGCCGCTGAGGCTGCGGCTGTCCCGGGGCAGCGTCCGCACTCCCCTCTCTCCTTCCCAGTTCCTGAGGCGGCAGCAGGTCCTTCAGCTCTACAGGAAGATCCTGCGGGCCGTTCGCGAGGTCCCCGCCGAAGCAGACCGCCGCTATTTAAGGGACTGGGCCAGGGAGGAGTTCAGGAGAAATAAGGACGCCACGGAAGAGGTGAGGACGGGGACCCCGCGTCCCCCAGCGCCTGCCCTCGGCAGCGAGCGCTGCGCCCCGCTCCGCTGGGCCGCCGGCTGTTGTGTTGTGTTCGGTGTAGGTGTCGCCTCCGGGCTGGCGGGAAATCCACTGTCACTGATTTCTCTTACGGAGCATTTGTGCGAAGAACTAATTAAGCGTCTCTAAATATTATCCCCCCTGTTGGCAGTAGTAAACGTGTCTCTGCTTTCCAGATAATAATCTGGACTTAAAATGCTAAAACCCAAACAAATCCTACTTGCTTAAACCACGAATCAGAAAAATTATATTGAATAATATTAGCTAGCTAACATAAACTTATTAACTCTCAGGCTTTATTATAGCTTCTGTTTTTCATCTTTTAATTTCAATTCTATTCAACAGTGCTCATCCAAAATCAAATTGGATGGTTGTGGATATGAAGCGTGGGTGAAATGCAGAAACCTTTACACTTCTTGAATGGCTCCTGTCCTTCGCTTTCTAGTTTGTTCCCTTTTCTCACCAGTGCTCAAGGAATTGGTGGCTGAATTACGCAGATACAGGACTTTTAGATTAAGTTAACGTTGAGAGAAACATCCACTTTCGTTCTCTAAATCCTCTGCCTTCATCATGCCCCTGTGCAGTTGTCACTATTTACTTGCAAAGGCGGTAGTCACAGAAGCGTAAAGAAAACATAACTACATGTTTGAACACAATTCAAAACTGAGTTTTAAAGCAAAGATATAATTAGCCCCCAAACACATCATTAAGGAATTGGAGAAAATTTATTCACCTGGTTTTTAGCCATCTCAGTGACTACAGCATTACTTGACACAAAGAAATAGATCACAACAATGCCGGTAAGAACTGTGAATATTTTAGAGTGTTAAAAATCTGCACTCTTGTGTAAAACCTGTGCTGTGTACAGCACTTCAGTTCAGGAGCGTCCGTTTTGTTTTACAGGATGCAATCAGGATGATGATTACACAAGGCAACATGCAACTTCAGGAACTTCAAAGAACACTTAGACTGGCAAAATCCTGATCTTAATTTTGTTGACAGCTGGACTGTCATCTACAGTAAACAAAAAACGTGGTTGTAATAGCGGCCTTTCCTGACAACCTGGTAATGTTTGAAGGTGGAATCTACCACAGTGGGGGGGGGGTTTGTTTGTTTTTTCCCCTTCCTCTGCCTCGCATGTGGAAATCACTCAGACACAAAGGACTTTTAAAGAATTGAAAAGGTGATGTAGCGTGTGCTCTGGGAAAAGCAGAAAGTACCAAAAATGGCAACAGCAGTGCTTTGCCAGGGAAATGGAAAACAAATACAAGGCAGGTTATTTTGTCTGTTTCCTAATTGTGGCAACTCTTAAGTGGTAACATTCATAGTGGTAACAGCTCTTTCTCTACTCTGCTGAGGATTTTTACCAACATCTGGGGTTAAAAAAGCATTTGGGATAAACAAATGGGCCCAGAACAAATAAACACAATAAATCATTAAGAAAGTGTTGTGTATTTAGATGTTGACTTTCAGTTGGTGTTCCGAATAAAACTCAAAAGGGGGAGGTCTTTGTATATGAAAATGAGCGATGTTAGCCCCAGAAATGCTTATTACCAAGTTAACAGGACGTACTTTCAAGTTAGTATTTAAAAGGAAAGATACAGTAGAATTTCAAATAGGAAATGCTAACTGTGAATGCTGTGGTCTGTTTTTCCATATGTCATATTACTTCACTTTTAATTCTCAGTGTGCAAATGTTCTCACCGTCCACTGAACCGCAGCGTACCTTCCCCCTCCACCCCCCCACCCCCCCCATATAATTTACAACTTAAAATGCTGAAGTGGGTCTGGGAATTCCTCAACAGAACTAGCCAGACGACAGTGGGGACAGAGACCTGACTGCAGCAGCTGTGTGCAGGGGAGACTGTGGTCTCAGGTGATGGAGGAACTCTTCCCTCTCCCACCCTGCCGTGACAGTTGACGTACGGAGCCACCCTCCCCCGCTTGCCACGCCGGGTTTCTGCCCAGTTAGTGAGCTGGATGCTCTCACAGCAAGTCCAGTCAGTGCCACCGCTGGCACAAGGGACAGGACAGGGAAGAATTCCCATTCCAGGACACACCAAGGATGAAAGATCCCACTCAGGAGCCCGACACACGCTTCTTGCCGGAGCCAAACAAAGGGTCTTCAAAGCTACGTGCTAAAGCAAAGCTGCTCCGCAAAAAGCTGCTGCTTCACAAGAAAGAATGCCTTTAATTTTTTTTTCCTAATTCTTTTTCTGAAAGTCATTCTAGAATCCTTCCCTATGATGTTGATTTAGCCTTGCAGTAAAGGATGTGGCTCAGGCAACCAGTGACACTGCTAAGGAGTTCAGGTTTGTACAGAGCTTCTAGTCAGTGAAAAATATGTATAGCTAAATATTTTGTTTAAAAAAAAAAAAAAAAAAATCTACATTTTGTTAACATTTTCTGGTAGAATGTCTGACAGAACAGTAGTGTGTTGAGGATTGATTTTTTTCACGTTACCAGAAAATGCAGTTTAAAAAGGAATTTTGACTAAAGAAAGGCATAATCTATGTCAGTTTGTTCTCACATGCAGCCTTCCCTTTCCCTTGTGGTTTGATTTCTGCTCCTTATTAAGAGACTTTACACTGCTGCAGTACTTTCCATTCGGAGCCCTGCGTCTGCACCGCTCCTTTGACTCCAGTTTGTGTTTCCAGGTTGTGGCCATGTAATCCAGGAACAGGTCTTGACATGCAGTGCCCTGGACAGGTGTTGAGCTCCTGCGTGCTGCTGCCCGCCATCTCCACTGCTCTGGGGGCTTGGCAAGATAAAATTGCCTGCCAGAAGCCTTTAGGAGCCCAAGTACAGTCTGCTAGGGTAAGTTTACTCCCAAGTGTGTGCTGCAGAGAAAGGTAGATAATATGAATAAGTCCTTCAACTCTAGCAGTTTTGAAGGAGGGAGGACCACAGAGGGTAATAGAAAGGAATGAGCAGAAAATGCCTCCCTTTATTTTACAGCACACTTCTTGTAAAATCAGTACTCTGGAGCCAAGTTTGTCTTATATTACTGCTGCACTGGCTGCTGCCCTGGTTTGAGTGACACAGGACTAATTTTTAATGCTTGGGAAAAACTGCACTTACAGACACTAGTCTTCTATTTGTGAAAATATTCTTTACTTTATAGCCAGCTAGGCCATGTGGGATTCAAGGTCTCGGTGTTTTCAAGCCTCGCCAGGTGCAGGGGTGAGGAAGGAGCAGGACCCGGGCACTTGACCCAGGCTGCCAACAGGGTTATTTCCTGCCATGAATGTCACATTCAATATAAATTAGGAAGTTTGCTGCGTGGTGCTCTCTCCCTCGATGGCAGCGGTCCAGAGAACTCCTTGCCCCGGTGCCAGACCCCTGAGCCTTTCCCTTCCTCCCGGAGTTGTAGCATTCACAGTGTCTGACATTTGGTGTCCCCTGCTGGGAGTGCACGGCTCCCTGCTGATAGCATTGGCTGAGTATAATCCTTGTGTATTTTATATTGGTATTGGGATCGATATTGGTTCTTCAGTTGGGTGCGGGCATCAGCTAACAAATGGCAGCCAGTCCCCACAGCCTCCCTCGGGACAGAGGGTAGACCCGGCTTCCACGTTTTACAGCCACAAACACAAAATCTTACCAATTGAAGTCCAGTTTTCTGCTCCCCCTTCTGAGTCACGGGAAGGGACTGTGTCCATTTCCTCTGGCTAGAAAACACTACACCACGGACGTCTGAGCAACACTTACTTTAATTGCTTGGCAAAACATTCGACTTGATCAAGATGATACAAAACTTAAATAGCATGCTTCTGCATTCCTACAGTAGCTTAAACAAAACTGTAAACATATGAAAGTGTCTAAATTAGATTACAGAAGTCAGAGCGATAAAACTAATATTTCCATAACTGCAGATACAATTTTCTTGTCTTGATAGTGCATTAATAGGATCTTTAAAAATATTGTTATATAATACAATTTTCTTTGCTTTATACATCTGCTAAGAAGATGAAAGCTTAATTACCAATTAGTGAATGGTGTTTTCAATACTGTAAAGTATTTTGAATTGATTTTAGGGCTCCTCAGTACAGAAGAAGAATCTCTTTCTCCTTGGTGTAACAGTACTATCCTGTATTTGAACTGGTTTTGGACAATTGTTCTGTCACGATCTGTTAAGTAAAGTTACTTTTCTAAGAGAATCTGATGGAGCCTTCTCAGAGGCGTAAGGAGGAAACCCTGAAGGGGTGCAGACCCAATGAGTTACGGTGCCTCTAGTTTATTTCAAGTCTGTCCACCTGGATAACCTTGGTCATTGTTAAGTTTTGATTTTATAACAAACCACATCCATAAAATCTGTAAAATGTTGCCGAGTTCTATTTTGTGGGACTGTTGGGGAAACCAGTCCTGACACCTGCAGACTCACCAGGGCCCGGCCTCTCTTTTTAGGAGAAAAGAGGGAGAAAATGGAGCAAGGAATCGTTCAGAGGAGCAAAGGAAGACAGTCTGGACAAGGTGTCTGGGAGAAAATCCTGACATTTGAGTACAGGGAACCAAGCTTTCACTTTAGATAAAGGACTTTTTCAAGCTTCTTCAGTAGTAGAGAACTGCTGCTTGAAGGAAAAGAGATTTATATAAAAATTATACCTAACAATTAGAACATGATTATGGTAAAATATTTGCCATCCCTGCCCTACACAAAACTTCTCAGGCAGATTACTCGAGTATGGCCCCAGCGACCGTGTAACCACAAAGAGCTTTGCAACCAGGACACAGTTAAAAAAAAAAAAAAAGACAAATCTAATTTAGCATTTGTTTTAATAATGTAAAACTGAAAGAAAACCAAAGTGGCAACCGCGGCCTCCGTGCCTAATGACTCACCTCAGCACCTCACTCAGCTGGAGCCTGGCCTCTCCCAGCTGGAAGCCTGTGTCTGTCACCTGTGTGGGCTTGGAATCTGAGCTGGTTCTGTAGCTTCTCTCCACTGACTAAAGAGAGTCCGTGGGGAGTATCTAAAATAGTATCAATAGCCCTTCATCACCAAGGAATTTCTGTCAAAAGCTCTCAAACATCCTGGATTTATTTCAGTATCGGTATCGCCAATTTACACGTAGCACACGGTGGAACCCTCTAGCCACACACGACCTATGTGGAAATAAGGAAATTCCCTTTTCAGAAAGCAGTTTTGGTTTCTGATGCAGTTTGTTCTCAAGCAGCACCTGAAAATTGAGAGTGCAATATTTAACGGACTCTTGGAAATAATAAAGAAAGGATCTGATCTGCAGCATCTCGTTGTCATCAGTACAGTCTGCATATGAATTCTCCTCAGTTCTGGAGTTTCCAAAGTTATTTCTACTCCTGAAAAAGAGCATTTTGTTTGGATATAACAGGCACTACAAATGTAATATATCTAACAATATTCCAGATTCCTGTACAGCAGGTTCCCAAATGAGTCCCCTTGCTTGTCTTTACCTGTCTGGCAGATGCTAGCTCTCTTTCTGCACCTTAGTCCTTAATTTGCTGAGCTCCTCTTCCAAGCTTTTAATGTGCTCCTTGAGTGCGGCTTTGTCTTGCTGCGCTTTCTGATTAGCTTGGCACCGGGCTTCTTCTATCTTCCGTTCGTACCACTTCTCCATCTGTGTGGAAACGGCCTCAAAGAAGTACTGTGTTATCTCCAGGGCCTGGGAGGTGTCTCTGAGCGGAGGGGCAGGCGCCTGTCCCCCTGGCTGTCCCCCCGGCAGGGCGCAGGGCTGCTGCTCCTGGCTCTGGTGTGCCCCGGCGTGGTGCAGCGCTTTGTGCCTCGACTGCCCGCTTTTGCTGGACTTCTTTGTCTGAGTTCCTTTGTCGATGAAGCAGCCGCTCTGTTCAGTCTTCGCAGGTTCAGTCAAGGGCTGCAAAGCAGCTTGAACCTTAACGTGTCTTAATTTGGAGCCCAAAAGCTCAGAGGAGGGCAGCTCCTGCTGGAACCTGTGGAACGTGCTGGCACCAACAGCTTTGTCCTTTGGCCTGACATCTTGAGCAAGGGCAGAAGAAGAAACTGGTCCACCAACAATTAACTGTTGCTCTGTACCTACAGAATAAAACATATAGAGATATATTTAGAAAAGCTCTGGGCATTTATTTTAGCATTCAGAAATCCTCACTGTTCTAGGAATGATGCAGTTTCCCACATACCATGCTGCATGTGCATTGTAGAGGCTCGTATTAGTTTATCGCATCTTCACAGTCAGGTGATATAATAAAGACTCATTAAAAGAGGAAAGCTGCCTCAGGCAGAGAGGCACTGCACTGCGGCTGTGGGACTATACGCTGACAACAGTCAAAGGACCTCACCAGAAGGATGTGTAACAAAGATCAGGCTAGATCTCCAAAGCAGTTCTTGTCTGCTGATTATTTATGAAGCCCCTGCTTCTACAAGAATTGAAGCCCCAATAATTTTGCAAAGGTAATACATTTTGATGCTTCTGAAGCGTTCCGTGCAGTAGAGCTCACACTCATGCTGCCACAAGATCTCCCGTGTGGTCTTCTGCCTTTCTAGTTTGACAGGGTATCGATGTCTGTGTCTGTTCACTTTGCACAGTGCTTTGGGGGGGCATATACAATGGATTTTACAGGAGCCCAGGGCTTTGATAGCGCTCTCCTTAGCTGTGGAGTCCCGGGCATTCTGACTGTTTCCTTTTTCCTCAAAAACTTCCCTGGCTAAGCACAGAGAAGTGGCTTGAACCAAGGTCTTCCCTACTTCCGGGAGGCCAAGCCATATGAGGAGAGGCTGAGGGAGCTGGGCATGTTTAGTTTGGAGAAGAGGAGGCTGAGGGGAGACCTCATTGCCCTCTACAACTACCTGAAAGGAGGTTGTAGAGAGGTGGGTGTTGGCCTCTTCTCCCAGGTGAATAATGACAGGACCAGAGGAAATGGTCTGAAGTTGCGGCAGGGGAGGTTTAGATTGGATATTAGGAAGAATTACTTTACTGAAAGAGTGGTCAGGCGCTGGAACAGCCTGCCCAGGGAGATGGCTGAGTCACCATCCCTAGAGGTATTTAAGAAACGTGTAGATTTGGCACTTCAGGGCATGCTCTAGCGCCAGAGATTGTAGGGGTTTTTTGTGTGTAGAGGGGTTGGACTCTATGATCTCAAAGGTGCTTTCCAACCATGAAGATTCTATGATGCTATGATCCCTGAATGGGCTTCGATGTTCTCATCTGGTTTTGTTCTTGTCAAATGAACTAATAATCAAACAGACTTTGGTTCAAGGAAAGAGGAAAAAGTGAGAGGTTTATTCTAGATCCTTGCAGTTTGAATACTACCAGGGGAAACGAGTATTTTAGGTCCTGCTATTAGAGGTTCCATACATCTAAAAAGCCCTAAATAAAATACACTTTCATCAGTAGACTTTGGATAATCTGCACACCTTCCTGAGAGTCAGTGGGGTGGGAGCAATTCTGACTGGGAAGCTGGAGACATTTCAGAAACCTGACTTATTCAGAGCATCAAAGGACTTGTCTTCAAAGACACAGTGACATGGAAGCATCAGGAAGAGCCACTGGAATTCCACCCAACTGTGTCTTAAAATATTCCTACCAGCTGCCTTGAAGTGTATTCTAATCCCAAAATATTATGCGAATGGATGGGGAAAAGCACACAGCCAGAATTAATATCTGTGGTATTAACACAAGTATCCCTCAGCTAATTAGCTTGCCTTTGAATTAATATGACATCTGAGTACCTGACAAGGTCGTACCTGACGCACCGTCTTGTGGAATGCAAAAATGTTGCCCAAAGCTCTGTTCTGGCATCTGGACTCTGCTCCTTCCCCCATCTTCCGAGAGGCTGTTTGGGAGCGTGATGTAGGAATGCTGGTGGGAGCCCTCTGACTGCAGCATGGGCTGGGTGGCTTTACAGTCCTTGGCACTGTGGGGGTTGTTCTCAGTGTCCAGGGTCTCAGTGAGAGACTCACAAGTGGACAAAGTTGATTTGGGTCTTGATGACCTGGAATCACCAGAAAGCTTAAGCTCCAGATTCTGAATCTTCAACATGCACCATGTCTTCAGCTCATCGACCAAGGAAATCTATGAAAAAGAGACTGTAAGTTAGATGATCCTGTGATTATATCCTGTGGTTCCTGGGCTGCTGAGGATGTGTGGCAGGGACAAAGAGAAGCAAGCCTTCTGCTTGCGGTATCTGTGGTATCTGGCCTTCTGGTATCTGTGGGCTTAGATCCCCTGTACACGCTGCCACTGGGAACATTTAAAGGGCTGCAAATCAGAAGAGATGAAAAACTATGCATTAGCTGATGAAAGGCACCCTCTTTAGTCCAAGCTACCACCTCTTAGATTTGAATGTGCTACTTCAAACGCAGCTCTAAGTCCTCTGATCAAGGCTGACTTGTTTAATCATACAGTCAATGGTACTTTCTAAGTGCAAGGAGCATCACGTGTGGTGAAAGCTCCCATTTTTCAAGAGTGAAATTCACATTGGACACTTGTGAGACACAGCTTTATACCATTACCCACCTCTGCCCCTCTGTTCATTCCCTGATAAAGGTGAGTCCAACACTAAATGGTAAATTACTAACAGCTTTCAAACTACAAAGGTGCTTAATAAGTGTCAGCTGCAGAAGCACTTGCCAGTACTCATTTAAAGTATGAGTAGCTCTTTTACCCTCTTGTTCACATGACACCATGAATTTAGGTCAGGCCCTCCCATGCACATGGACATTTAGTCAATGCATTTAGTAAAGCCCAACTCAGTTTTTCCAGTAGTTTCAATTAGACCCAAGAGAACAGGAACAGCTGATACCACTTAATGGTAATTGCGGTTCACCTGATGTATCACTCCAGTATCTCATTTCTTTGGAGAAAAGGGTTTTGCGGATGTTAGGCCAAAGTACCTTGATCAGTAGTTTATGCTGAGATTATCACAGCTGCCAGTCTTTTAACATGGATTTGTAACATTCTTACAAAAAGTCATGACCTTTTACCAGCACAAAGTGTATTTCTGTATTCTTAGAAGAATACCAATAATGAGAAAATTAATTGTATTTTAAATATACCCGTGTGAGTGGAGAAACACAAACTTCTTGGCATGTTTTAATGGTGAGGTTTTGCAGAAGCTAGAAGGGCAAGAGCTGGATTCTCTATGGGAACAGTTATTCTTGTAATGCTGATTAAACAAGCGTACAGCAAGAACTCGCCTATTGGCAGTAATGCACAGCTTGGCGATGGTGCACCATTGCCAAAGTCGGAGGGAAGAACTGCATCCTTTTAATACACGGTGGAAAAAAAGGATCAGACAGAGAAGAAGAGAGGGATTCCCAGGGCACGTAACCAAACGGATGAGAAGTAAAAGGAATGATGCAAATCTCAG
This sequence comes from Fratercula arctica, assembly GCA_947846985.1. Lineage (NCBI taxonomy): Eukaryota > Metazoa > Chordata > Aves > Charadriiformes > Alcidae > Fratercula > Fratercula arctica. Next base: position 84,514,832 of record CANTUZ010000003.1, read on the forward strand.
CCTTTGTTACTATTTGCAGATGTTCCTGCAGATGTCCTCTAATGAAGCAAAAGCTGAAAGCACCACCGTTAAAAATTCACCGGTATGAATTTTTGCAAAGCACTCTGTTAGAAAAAAAGATACTTTGTTATGGATCCCGCACTTCAGACCCACCAAATTAAATTATGACAGTGGGACTGGATTTCACATTCCCCATTTCTAATGCAAAAGCTTTATAAATTTGGTGTAGAGATTAAGGTGGTGAATAGGAATAATTTGGTCTTTGAAGTTTTTTTGCCTGTTTCAAGAGACGAATGAGATAAATCTCCAATATTCTCTTTGCCTGCTGGAATGAAACTCTTGGTCTGATCCATCAGAGCTCACAGGGAGTAGCTGTTCCAAGCCCTACCTGCCGTTTCTCCCCCTCATTTTTTTCCAGCTCAGTGTGCTGTTGCAGGCGGTGAAGGCACTCTGTTCTCTCTGCGGACAGACGCTCAGCCATAAGCTTGTCTAAAACACGGAGCTGTGGGAAAAAAACACCACAATTTAGCCGAGATGATCATGTTAAAAACCAAACAAAACCCCTGTCTGTGAACCTTGTAAGTCAAAGTACAGTCTGTCTTTCAGCCTTCGCTTCTAGGAATGCTGCCAAATACAATCAGATGTAAGTTGCAAAAAGGTTCAAGCACAAAAGCATCGATGAATACCAATTACATTAAAAATAAAAAATAGTGCAGAGGATCTTGAATCTCAGTGCAAACAGAATTCAGCAAGAGGGATTTTTACAATTATGAACCGACCAGCTGTAGGACTGCCTTTAAGTTTCCTTCTTAGAGCCTCAAGCAGTTTAGATTTATTGTCTAAAGAAGCACCTGAAGCCACTTAACACATTAAATGTGTTTTTCTCAAGACCTTAGTTTGCAACATTAGATCCCTGTGGAATGTCATAGTTCCCTGGTCTTGAGTATTAGATATCAGGTTCGTTTTTACAACACAAGAAGCAATAAATGAATCAGGACAATGAAAATATTCATTAAGCTTAGGATATGTTTCTAATAGTCATGTGGTCAAGCAGACCTCCGTGTCAGATTCTTACTTGATGTTGAGTTTTGCTTTCCATCTGGCCCAGTTTAACATTCATCTTATCTTGTACTGTCCCAAACTCAGCTTTTATCTCTTCCACCGTTGCCTCCAGCTGATTCTCCAGTTTATTTATCAGGGGCTCACAACGACATCCATTTATCGGTGCCTGAAAGGAGCAATACATTTACTTGCTACATCCCGCTGTCCTTTTAGTGCAACTGGAACATTATCACAGCTCCTTGGGTCAGTCTCCGGCTCTTCTGTACCACAGACTGTAGCTCACCCTCCTGATAACATCTTACAGTAGCTCAGCAAACAGGCTATTAGTTGGAAAAGCACAGACTAAAAAGAGATCGATATGATTTACATGGACACATCCTAACACATGGACACATCCTAACACACAGCAGTGTTGATTTTGCTGGGGCTACAAGCAGCAATGAGCTGAGATCATGTGTACTGTGGTACTCTGTGCTGTAGCAGGGTTTACCAGGTTACAGGCCTCTACCTCTATCTCGATGCTGTAATTCTGAATTGTACAAAAAAATCTGATTTTGTGGATGTGTGTGGTTTTGTGTGCATTTGTTTTTTAGCCTAATGACAATACGTGCTTGTTTTTTCCGTGTGCCGTGTGGTGAGGTCTCACTGCTCCCGTCGGCCTTCACCCTGATGGCATTCGGCTGACCCTTATCTGCTGCGCACACCCGCTGCCTTCCTTTGACCTGCGTGAAACCGTCCCAAGGCTCCTCTGCAAGGGCAGCTGCACTGACCACATTTAAATCTCTCGGGGAGATGGTCACAAAAGGCCCCCTTAAGCGAGGACAGCTAATGCTCATCGCCTTCCTGTGCAGCCCGCAGGCAGAAATTGGCTCCTTTGGGGGTGAGTCTGGAGCCCAGAGTGGCAGCTCTGAATCTGTCTGCAGAGGAGGCTCCCTCTCTCCTTCGGCCCTGCAGTCCCGTTTCACAAACTGGGGCTTATTCCCTTGGCAGGGGAACGTGGGTGGTTTGTGGAGCGCTAGAGAAAGCTTCAGAAATACAAGGACTTAAGAAATTCTGTTTGCTGTTCAGGGCCTGAGGGCATCAAAGAAGACCAACGAGCAAAAAGAGAAGGGAAGAGAGGAGTGTCATGTATTTCAGGAAATGCTATAAGGGAGTCTAGCTGCATTAAGCTAATCTTTGTGAATAGAAACAATCCTGTGCACTCTTCGCACCTTTCTTCCTGCTTCCCAAATCCTTCCTACTGCCCCATCCTCCTACCACCAGATCCTATGGGCAGGGAGACACTCCTTTTAACATGAAACTCCGTTTAACACATGAAAGGTCCTCCCTCCATCCCTCCTGATGTCTGCTATTTCCATAATCCCATAGTGCCGCTATCTGGAAATTTCCCAAGTGTTACACAGTGAGATGTTAGAAAATATGCCCGGTGAAACCTCTGAAGTCTCACTTGAGTGGTCTTCAGAATCTGCTGAATTTCTTAACTACAGCTAGGGACCGAGGAAAGCGGATGGATGGATGTGAGAAGCTGAGGAAATTAAATGATTTACCTCCGGGAGGTACAGGAGGGCAATATTAAGAAAGCAACAGTGCAGAAGTTTACAGTGTCTACAGGGTGATTTTCTGACTGTTTTCATGCTCTTTTATAAACACGTACTAGTAAATACTTGCAGAATAAAACAAATTCAGTGGAGTAAAATACCAGTCTCCAAACTGGAATAAATGCACATGAGCTGGTATCTCCTGGATTATTTGCGAACCAGTTTCTGTGCCACTCCTGCCTCCAGCAATCCTAGAATCCCCAAAGACATGTTGCAATAAACAGAATTGAAACAAAACGTATTGAGCATACTCAAGCTCTTGGTTTAGGTAGTAAGCTTCCGTGCACACACACTGCTTTCATTTACTTTCATTGGCAAAGCTCTTTGCATTTCCTGCTGGAAATCCTAATATTTCAAAGTGTATCACAGAAGTTCTAGTGTCGTTTCCAATCACTGTTCACACCTTGTTTCAAAAAAGGAAACAGTTTGTAGATCAAAACTAGTTAAGTATGTCAACTTTAGCACACACAAAACCAGCTTCTTGTTTACCAGACTTCAGGCCAAAATGCAGCTGAAGCCCAAAGGAGGGCAGGGGCCGGCTCACCTGCATCACCTTCCCATCCTTTCCTCGGTAGAGCGTGTAGAGCTGGTAGGCTCGGACCTCGTGGGGAGGGGGTGGGGAGGAGCAGTGATGTTTGCTTCTGCGCTTAGGCACGTTTTGCTGGGGCCGAGGGAGAGTCTGCTGATCAGCTGGGGAGATGGGGTCCGAGAGCGCCGAAACCTGCGTAACATACACACAATGTTTTCCCCATTAACGAGCACCCTGGTATAAACTATTCCTGGTAAGAATATAGTGATAATTCAGCAAAAACCTGATTAAAAGACCAATCCAGCTGCAGTGGCTGGCCACAACCTTGATGTCTGTCAGCACATTAACCAGATTTCCACACAAATCTGGTTCATGTGACCTTCAACAGCAGAATTTGCCCACCAGAAATCTGTTTTCTCTGAAGACTACCTCTGCCCCATGAACACGGGGGCTGCTGCCCTGAGTCACCGACACGCCAAAGGGACACCTGTACTATTGCTCAACAACTATCCCTTCTCTCTCTGCTGTTTTAAATCTATTGATACCTTTTCCTTTGGCTTTTTCTTTTTGCTCTTCTTCCCTTTGGGATCTGGCGAGGTTGACCGGGGTTCATCCTTCAGATCACTCTTCCTCTGCGGTGGCTGGTCGCTGCTTGGGGTGTCGTCAGCAGCCGAGATGCTGCCCTGCTTGAAGCAAAAACAGGGAGTTCAGAGGAGTTCCAGATGGAGAAAAAGCGCCTTTGTTCAATTTCCCAGTTTTAAGCTGCTCTGCGCACGTGAGTGGGCAACTCTTTAGCAGCAAAGCACGACAGACCGCCTCAGACAGCTGCCGTGGTCATGCACAAGTGATGGCTCCAAACAGATTTAGTCCTGATGGGGTTTATTTATGCTTCCTCCATGCAGCAGATGCAGCTGGTAATGCCGGGCTGTACCTTGCTCTGTACCACTTCATCCCGTGGTACCGACTGAGCTCGCCTTTCCTCCTTCAGCCTCTCTCTCTTCTTCCTCAGGCTTCTTCCACGGTTAAAGCGTGAGACCTGAAGGCAGACCACACTGTTACTCAGTGATGTCATGCTCTTTCCTACCACTGAAGCCAAGCAATATAGCAGACCTTTTTCACCTCTACTTAGAAGGCAATATATAAAAGGAAGTGCTCTGCCAGACAGATGCTGGTGGGCCAAGCCATGTGGGCGTTCATAGCTCAGTGGTGGTGTGTTTTCACGGCTAAGTCCATCAGGGCACTTTGCTGTCCCTTGGAGGGGTGAGAGCCTCCTCCTGTGTCCCCTTGTGTCCCTGGGCTGGTGGCCAAGCCAAGCCCTTCTCTTGACGAGGTGACAAGGAGGAGCAGGGCAGGGATCACACCTGGTCTCATACCTGAATACAGAGCCCTTCCGTGTGCCTTCCAGCCCAAAGAGCATTGTAGCATTTCACACACAGCAGCAGAGTAGAAACAGGACATTTTGCCCCCATTTCAAAGCATCTTCCAGTGCAAGCAACCATCTTGAGGATGGCAGAAGTCTGAGGCAGGCAGCAGAGGGACACAGCCTGGGAGCTTTTGGGTACTGGGCCACCACAGGCAACAAGTGCCTCTGGCTGCTCCATCCTCTGCCAGCGCGGACAGCCAGCACCTCTGCCAGCGCTTAATGATACGGCTTAATCTGCACAACTTGCTGGGCTTGGGGGCTGAAGGGCTCAATGTCAATAGACCTGAGGCCAGCACACAAGGCCAGCAGAAACGTAGGCACCTTTCACAGCAGAAGGTTAAGGACGAGGGGATGTGGCCCCTCTGGGTTAACTGGCCTCAGCTCCACGTGTATGTGTGTGTTGGGGACAGATTTGTACCGTACCTGTGATGCTTTAGTGAGGAGGAGCGCAACCTCAGGGTTATTGTGCTGTCTGGCAACCTCTAGAGGGGTCTGACCTGCCTGAGAGGAAAAAGAAAGTGGCATTTCCTTCAAAACACAAGCTGCTGGAAATGTGAAATTTCTACACCTGAGGTTAGAACGTGCTCTGTGCACAAGAGCATGGTGACTAACTACTTTCATTCACCCAGATTTAATTCAACTCTAACACCCAATATTTTCTACCAACACTAGAGAGAGTGTTGAAGAGAGTCTGCATTAAGACAGCGGTGGGGTTGTTCAGCCTGGAGAAGAGAAGGCTCCAGGGAGACCTTATAGCGGCCTTCCAGTACCTAAAGGGGGCCTACAGGAGAGATGGGGAGGGAATATTTATCAGGGAGTGTAGTGATAGGACAAGGGGTAATGGTTTTAAACTGAAAAAGGGGAGATTTAGATTAGATATTAGGAAGAAATTCTGTACTGTGAGGGTGGTGAGACACTGGAACAGGCTGCCCAGAGAAGTGGATGCCCCATCCCTGGACGTGTTCAAGGCCAGGCTGGATGAGGCTTTGAGCAGCCTGGTCTAGTGGGAGGTGTCCCTGCCCATGGCAGGGGGTTGGAACTACATGATCTTTAAGGTCCCTTTCAACCCAAACCATTCTGTGATTCCAATACAAAATACCAAAGGAACTCCACATCCTACTTACATTGTTGACAACGGATCCATCAGCCCCTGCCTCCAGCAACAGCTTAACCACCTTCCTGTGATTTAGAGCAGCAGCTACATGGAGCGCAGTATCTCCTGCCTGCAAGTTACAAAGCAGAAAGCAGCCGTGTAACACACGCCCTTGAGTCTCACCCTGCAGAAATCACACCTTTCTAAAAGATGCTCAGAGGTCAGACTTACACTTCCTGATACAACAACTAAGCTTAAATAAAGCCTGCTCAATAAAAAAAGCAGAGTTGGGAGGAAGGGGACAGGAGGGGGCAAGGAGGTAACTAAACCGAGTGACACACGACGCAGCTTGGAGGCAGCCCAGCAAACGGATACGACATCTGAGGGCAGAACCGTTTTTCCCACCATAAGCTTCTCCTTTTTTTTCAGGTTTGATTATTTGGTGCGCAGGTGGTCGTGTATCACATTACTCAAAAATAATCGTGTAAGTACCAGCAGCAAGATGGCTGGTGTTCTCTTCGTGAGATTCCTCAAGAAAAACAGGTTTTGGACCAAAGCCGGGAGGCGACCCGGGGCCAGCACTAACGTATCGCCCTGCCCTTGTCCCGGTGCAGTGAGGTGAAAATGGCTGTGATCAGATTGGGGCACCGGTAACAGAGCCAGCAGCTGTTCAAAGGAGATGGGACACGTGCATATAATGCCCTCCTGTCCCCTTTGCCTTGCGTTTTGCCTTCAGAAAATTAGATCTCCCCGAGAGTAGTGGCAGTCTATTGCTTGTTGCTAACTTGGATGAGGCATGCTCATAAATAAAGTCACTGTATGTGCAACTACGGAACAACTTCGGGTAGTGCTGGGGAATGAAGGCAAGGGGTGTCTCTGTATGCCAGGTTCACAGCAGTTAATCTTAATATGCAGTAGCTCATTTTGCAAGTTAAAAAACTCATTTCCAAATAAAATTACATAGCAAATTTAACATGCTGAAACCCATTTTGTTTGCTGTAATAGCTCGTATCTAAGAAACAACATTAAACGTACAGATCAGAAAACATCTTTATGATCCTCAACTCCACACGGAAAATTTCCCAGGATCACGAGACGACGTGGTTAAGCACGACATAATGTTTATTTAGCAGATTTAACACATTTTGATGTACTAAATTCATTCCCTTCTACCAACCCAATTAGGCTACACTATAGGTACAGCAATCAATTACTTCTCTATAAAACAACTATGGATGATTAATCCTAGGTTAAACTGATCATTACTTGGAATTTAAAGCACACTTTTTCTTCATTTTTATGTCCTCTTAATTCCCCCTACTGCAAAACGCAGCAAAGAAAAGTATTCCAGAGGAATCCTTGCTTTTGTAGCATCTGAACATTAGTGAGTTCTGCTTTACAATGTCTCTGTAATGGCCACAGGATCATTAATCCTAGTTACAGAGGAGAAAATGGGCCCCCATGAAATGACGGAGTCTCTGGCCCAGTCCCATTCTGCACAGAACTGGGAAGGACTCAGAAGCGCCAATGCCAGGGTCTACCCCTACACGACTACCCCTGTCCCAAAGCCCCTTTCTACACCAACGTACAACTGCAGAACCTCATAAATAGGCAATGGTTTAAAGAAATGATGCAAATGTGATGGCAAAATAATAAACCACTGGTAATGTCATTACTTCAAGGCTATTCTTAAAAGCTCAGGCACTTGGTGGTACAGTGAAACACAGAGTGAGGCAGGATTCCTTGGGTAGGAATCCCTCTTCCCAACAACTATCCGTATGCAAAGGGCGCAGAGTCGCAATGAGGTTCATGCACTGACCTGGTTCTTTTCATGGACAGAACAGAAAGCACTGAGCAGCACCCTAACGATGGGCAAGTGATTATAACGAGCAGCCACATGCAGACAGGTATCTCCCGCCTGCAAACAGAAACAAAGCTCTGAGCATGTAATCGCAGTAAGAAAGCTTGCATTTGTCATGGTGCTCAGGGATGAAATAATCCTATTAAAGCAAAAAGAGCAGTAAATGTCACACACCTTCACTGAAGAGCAATGCTGTCTTCTCTGCAGTATAAAATCTATCATGAGTGGGAAGCTTTAGCAAGAGCTGGGGTTAGGCAAGATGGGGGTATGAATTATTTAACCACTGATGGGAAATACTGGAATTATAAAAATGCTGGTTTACTGCACTACAAAACCTGATTTACATTTTGACATTAAATCTGTTCTTCTGAACCACAAACCAATGCGACTGGGAAACTCAACTCGGCGTCGCACAGAATGAAGAAAACATGAGGAGTGGGGGCCAGAGCAGCGTCCCCATAAGGGGTGGCACACGCACAGCTGGGACTGGGAGCTGGGAGCAGAGCCCCACAGGTTTCCATTTCTGTGTGCCTCTGCCCACCTTGTGATCTAGCAGGAAAAAAAACATCTGGCTTTCTTCTGTACATTTTTGTTTCCCTTTGTCATGCCAGAATCATTATAAAATAGGAGGAAAGCTGTCTGAAATTGAAGTCACCTTGAATCTACCTCATTTGAAAGACTGACACACAGCATACATTACCTGTCTCAGGGAGGGCAGGTCTGAAAGTTTTCCCTGCTCTGGCACAAAACCCCTGTAAGATTTCCATCTTTTTGAGAGAGGAGCCCTTTTGCAGAATTGCACGACAGTATATGGGTGAGGCCGTTAGGACCACAAAAAGCAGCAAGGGATGAGCTGCCTCGGTCTGTGCAACAACAAAACCCCCTTTGGCTCTCTCCATCCCCACTCAAGAGATGGGAACAAGTAGTGCATCGCTCAGTCCCATCAAAAGCATTCCTGTACAGGATGTATACAATGGTTCATTAGTGTTTTTATCAGTAGCATTTATAATAAAATCACAGCTTAAAGCACTTCTGAGTGTTTCTACAAGTGAAAGCAATATAGCTAAAACAACGGCAAACAAAAATGAACACTATATTTTCAAAACTCACATTATTTTTGAGGTCTGCTCGAGATCCTCCAAGTAGCAAAACACGAGTACTCTGGGAATGGCTATTCTGGCAAGCCAGGTGAAGAGGTGTGTTACCTGCCTTAGAGAAATACAGGAAAATATAAAAGTCGTATTTAGAAACTGGACATGAGCATTAAAAAATAAAATCTCAAAGGTCTTCCCACAAGAAAATCCAACCAGGGGTGGGAAACCGTCGCTGTTAATTTCCCAAAGATATGAGCTGAATGAACCTGGAGACTGAAATACCCTCTTCATCCTGGAAATGATTTGTCTGGGATATAGTAAAGGCAGAAATTGGACAGTCTAACGCTACCTGCATTTGTCAAGTCTGTTTGCAGGAAGCAAAGACTCCAGAAACTCTCTGGTTCATTAATATCAAACAGCATTATGAAGTACTTCATTTGAAGAAATATAATTCTTGTGTTTTGGGTTTCCCCCATGCACGCACACACAAAGACACACGCTGCCATGGCACAGCGTCTCTGATCCCAAGTGAAGCCAGCTGCGACCGCTGCAGGGTGTTGGGCAGACGAGAGTCACAACGATTTCTGTTTCTTTACCATTGTAACATAAACCAGCTCCAACTCTGGCTGGCTCTGTAGGTGCTCTCACAGGGCAGGATGCAGATTTTAGGCTATTAGGAAGCTTCAATGTTCATAAAGTACACAGGCCAAGATGAGAAGGGGGAAGAAAAAGCCACCCAAACCCCAGAGAATCACATGCTAAGGTTTCTGAAAGAAGCAAACATGCAGTTTTTATGGACAGAAATCAAAAAAGATATTGCTTGTCTTTCTAACATTGGTCTGACAAGTTTTTCTGACAGCATTTGGCTTTTGTTGGCCTGAAAATGTTTGGGGTTTTTGGCTCCTGGAAGCTAGAAATGAAATCAGCTCAGCTAAAAAGGTTTCCCATGCTTACTAGGCTGCCTGTTCACCTTGATTGTGTCCTTTGATTTGTCCCCCATGCTTTCAGGACATAGATCAAAGCTGCAGGGTTTGAATTACAAACAGCCAACTCTTAGATGTGGTCTTAAGTCTTCAGTTCCACCTTACAGACTATTTCAGGCCTGAATGTAGCCTCTAAGCTGTGGCAGACACGAACATTTTCTTTCTCAGCTAAATTGCATTTAAGTGTCAATTTTTTCCCTGCTGGGTTTATCTCTGAAAAGCCTCTGCAATATCTTTACCATTTGCTGTCTGGAAGGTCGGCCCCGGTGGGAAGGCAGAGAGGTCCTGTGATGGGCGAGAACCTCAATGCTGGGAGAAGTCACGGTGCTGGTGCCTGGGGTCAGGGCTCACAGACTATCTGGCTCGTGTCCCACAGGGTGATAAATGGCTCACCAGCTTCTGCGAGAGGGAGAGTGGGTTCAAGTTGTACCCAGCTGGGGGTCTTCACTGGTCTACTGAATCTTCACTGAAATGTACAGACGGATGGAGGATCCAAAAAGGCGGCTACAACTGATCTCATGGGATGATCTATCACAGCAGCAGAGTTTTTTATTACGCCAACTTGACTGAAAATATGCATCTCCAGGGTGTCTGCTGCACAGGAGGAATACGGCTACCCAGGTGGTTTACCCATGTGTGGTCCCATTCCTCAAATGCCTGACTGACTTGCCTTTGAAATCCCAGGTGTCCTGTCCTCTGCATTTTACTTAATATAGAAGCCGTCTTCAATTGCATTGCTCTTTTATATACTGCGCTGTGCTGCGAGAAGTGCAGCCATACAAGCATCCCCCACGCAGTCCCAGGAGATATTGACCGGGAGTTCTAGAAAATACAAAGTCAAATCCCTCCCGTCTTCCGCTACTTCGCAGGGTTTGGCAAATCTAGCAGCCCCTATCTGCCTCACCCAGCCAAAATCGCACGATGCCCAGGTGTAAGTCAACAGCCCGTAGGGTGCTCCTGCACATGGCACTCGACTCTGGCTGCCAGAAAAGCTGTCAGAAAGATTATGCCCTGTCATCAGTAACGTAAAAAGTTGAGAGACCAGAGAGACCATTTTGAGATTAAGTAGAATTAAGCTCTTCATTTTTTCCTGAAATCAAAAGGGATAAAAGCACGTGCGTGCATGCAAACATCCACAATTCCCGCATTTTTCCATGGCTCTTGAGAAAAGATCCTGTCCGTTAAAAAACACCCAAACAGTGAAATGCAAAGGGAGAGGACTGTGTGGGTAAGACATCAAAGTCCAGCGCAGGAGCTGCTCACGCACTATTAAAGTCTGCCAGTCACATTTCAGACGTCAACCCTGCTGAGCTATTCCGTACACATGCTTTCCAAGAGAGGTTGCCTCCAGCTGACACAGGATGTCTTGTAAGCTAAATCTTCCAATATCCTGAGGCATCCAAGCATGCAGGATAACCAGGCTTGCATCTTAAGTCCGCACCTTTGCACAGAAGTATACCCATGCACACAGACAAGCATATCCAGGAACAGGAGTACGATGGTTCACAAGGCTCTAAAGTCAAGCACGGGGAGTTGTCTAAAGTACCTTTGATACAAATCTAGGTGAACATTTCAGCAAAAATAATTACAGAAAATAAAAACTGGAAGTTGGAACAATATAAAAGAAGGAATACACATAAAATAATATCAAAGATGATCTAATTACAGACCACAAAGTGACCGCAATTGTACAAACATATATATGCGGTATATATGCATACATACATGCACACATACAGAAACACTACGCCCAGGCAACGTGCCTTTGCACTCAAAATCTTGGACTTTGGCCACCTGTCTCCCTTCCTCCCTTTCTTCGCTAGCCCCTTTCAGTTGTCACTTTAGAGATACATTTCCCAAAAAACGCTCAGAAGGACACAGTGCCAACTGCGCGATCCAACCGACCCATCGGCACAGCGGTCCAAACCCTAAGTCAGCTCACACCACAGAATGCTACTGCCACTTCCTAGACTATTTCATTAGGTTTTGAATTAGTGAAATGAAGATAAGTCTCCCACAGACATTACAATTAGAGTGGAACTAAACCCCTTTGCTTTGTTATTCTTTCCTCTAAACTGCTCTCGAGGTATTACAAATACGAGAAGGAAGATAATCCAGATTCATTACAAGATTTTGGTAAAAGCCTACACTCATGTGTTAGGAAGAACTTTCTAACAAAAAATACACTCTTTTTTCCCCCTCTGTGGCTTACATCCACTTGGCTATTTAATTTCTGAAAAAAATAAAAAAAATTATTTTGAATGCCATTTTCCTATTAGCATAATTCATTTTCATTTTAAATCACACCAATCAGAATGAATCCACTCAGTATAAATCAGAGCACCGTAAAGATTTCCACAGGAATTGCAGTTTTCGTCACCCATAATTAATGTATCATTCAACATGCTATTGAGCTCCTCCTGCGTCAGCTGTCAAAATACGAACTTCCTAGTGCCTGCAGAGGAACCATCCAGGCATTAAAAAGGCAAGAAAAGAAGAAAAAAAAAACAAAAACCCCACCAGAAACTGGTCCCTGACCTGCTGAGAAATGCCATGGCCAGAAATCTCCAGTGCTAAGAATCAGCCGCCTCACACCAGAACTGAAAGCTCCTCCTGCATGGGTCTCACCTTGTTCTTGGCAAGAACATTGGCTCCTGCTTTGACGAGCACTTTGGCGGACTGACTGAATCCATGCCAACAAGCTTCATGAAGAGCGGTGTTCCCATCCTGAAGAGCAGACGCACAAGAGGAGAAGGTTAGTGCGCTGTGTCCACACGCACAGTAACACTGCATTCAGAACGCAGCAGCTGCATGCTCCAGCTGCTCACTTAAAAAATAAATCATTTTCCTTTCCTACTAGCTAATTTTCTGCTTTATTTTTACCAGAGGCAGATATACACCAGATTAAAACATGAAATAACTTCCACTGACACCTTACGTACTTTTTCCTACCTACTCTTTCTATCTTCTACTTCTTCCCACATCTCCTAGCAAGCAAAGCACTAAAGCTTTTGTTTGGATCTTGGAAATAGTTATGTTTACTTCCAAACTAAATGTACTGCCTGGGATTCTCAGTTTCAGGGATAATCAAGGGAAACCGTGTAGTGTTTTGCGTAGGGCATAGTATGGTTGTATGTTTCTTTAACTCCTCTCTTAATGAGCTGAGACCAGACTCTTATCAAAAAACTATCAGCCTGGCGTAAAAAAATAACTAAATCAGTAATTTATATTAAAGAGATGGTACAACTTTTTTTCCAATGTAACTGTTCCAGTTACTTTCAAAGCATCAGATACTTACTCAGGAGTATAAATCACAACTTTCTGAGATCTTAATATTACTAGCTGGCAAGGCTGCCATCCCACAGGACTTTGCTTTTGCCCGTTACCTTGTCTTGTCTGTCCAAAGCACAGCCCTCTTGAATCAGAGTTGCTATAACATCGGTGTTCCCTACGACAGCAGCCCGGTGCAGCGCTGTCTGATCACCCTGCAGAAAGAAGCAAATCTGTGATTGGTGCCATTCCCACCTCATTTTGACTCAGTGCAAGTGCACGCCACACCCACACAGGGGCTGCATCTTCAACACACCTACTGTTAAATCCAAGCTGCTTTTGAAAACAGGCCCCATAAACAACTATCATTAAAGTTGCCAAGATTAAGTAAGTTCTTGAAAGTACCAGAGAGCAACAAACCAACTGTTTACAGAAGTCTGCAAGTCATCACAACCCCGTATACAGCGCTGAAGCGTTCTAAAAATATGGTAGTACTAGAAGGCAGTGAATCTAACACATTTGTCACTATGTGCCTAATAATCAACAGAATCTGTAGGGAACTAAAGGGAATTACAGGCTGTCGTAATTCATCATAATGATCCTCCAGTACTTAACACTAACTGGATGAGGCTCTCCTGTTTTGGCTCTGATTGCTCCATCAGCCCTGCTTAGGATAAGGAGCATGAGATGAGATCAGCCTCTTCAGCACCTCTGATGAATTTACCAATTAGTGCTAAGAGCGGAGGCACTCTTACGATGACGACCACAACTGCAACACCATCGACTTATTTCATTCAAGCAACCGAGCGATCTTGAAGTTCCAAACGACTTTCATTTCTCACTGACCTGCCACGTAGCAGCAACAAGCAAATTTCTTGCATCAGTTTATCTCTTTTATGGCCAAGTTTCCAAAAGAAATGATGCTGATGCAGTCATCTTGTCCGACTGCCCATTTATCTCCCCTCTAACAACTGTTGAACTCATTTGCTAAGCTAGGGAGCCCAAGATTAATTTTCTACAAAACTTCCAGAAACTGAAGACTAGGGAAATGCAAACTACTGGCTGTGCCCATCTGTATATTTTTACATGCCTGTTGGTGTGACTGTGATAAAAGAGGGGGAATAGGAGGATTTATGCAGCGGCGTGTAGGGATGCAAGACACCAATCAATGGGAAAATGAGCTGCGGCAGCTCCACTGCTGCCACAACAACCGGTCTTGGCCTTCCTCTGAAGTTGCTTTGAACCTGTAATGCTGAAGCACAGCCTGAGTCCAGGCACAAAGAGTAGCTCCAAAGCTGTACACAGCCTTTTTGGGGGATGAATAAACAGAGTGAGAGTCCAATCCACTTCTGCTTATCGAGATAACGGTCACCAAAAACACACGGAAGGCAGAGATATGCAGTATGTCCTGAGGAAAAAAAGCTTGCAGGAAGCCAGTCCTAAATAGATACAAAATTCCTCTGCTAAAAATCTTTATCAGATAATACCATATTATATTAAATACTAAAACTAGAGGAATTTCTGTATTTTCTGTCCTACAGCCTACAAGTCTTTAGATAAGTGGATAATATGAATAGTTTGTTCTCAAAGGCAATTAGCCGCTGACTTAAAAATTGCTCTTGGTGGGGTTCTTTTGTGCTAATGACACCAAAATAGTTATTAATCCATATGGGAAAAAATGAGCATTGCCAACCGGAACCTTGCAGTAATCCCTGTAGTGCCAATTCCCAGCACCAGTAAATCATTAAATTGTCTTATAATCATGAAGCTGATTTTAAAAAATTGTGCTGAAGGCTTTTTAAAAATTTGCTAGCTATGTTTTGTCTCTAGAGGTTACATACTCCTGCTTTTGTTCCTGTCCCTACTAAGACTGTAAATGTATTTTAAGAGATTTTGAACAAAGACAGTAATGGTTCCAGGAACTGGGACTTTCAGAAAAACACAAAGTATTGGAAAACTGACAGCACTGTAAGTTCTCTGAACTTGTGTATTTCTTCCAAATTTAAAGATAACTAAAATGTTACGGAAAATGTCCAAATTATACCATCTCATAAATGCAAGTGCCAGATAGTTTCCAGTAACTAGTACTGATGACAAGCTGGGGAAGAACTCAACGCCCTTTTTTGACGACACGTGGTACTGATGACTGGCACAGCTACTGCTGCTGCAGCAATGGGTAATGTGGACAGTGCGAAGGTCATTGTGTCTAACTACCACGAAGCGGCAAGTAATCTGTCAACATATCCCTGCCAACTGGTATTGCTGCACCAGCAAAACTACAAAAGATACTATAATAAAGACTAAAACAAGATGACATCTGCTATTCCCATGGATGGAACTTGAACAAGGAATGGTTGGTTCCTACTTCTTTACAGTCTAGAAAATTGATGGCGGAGAAGACCAAATTAGGGGCAGGAATGGGTTGTATTGGATTTAGTTTGTAATTAAGAATCTTCTCGCTGGCCCAGTTTAAATCAAGGCTGTTCTTGTCATTAGCCCAACCCCATTACAGTAATTGCAGTGAGGTCAAAGGCCATTCAGCTTTTTGGGGTTTGTCGATATGACAGCTATTTCTAATGGCATCTCAGTTAAATTAAAAACCCCCACATATTTGGAAAGCGGGAAGCACACCTCCCTGATGCAGGAGCAGGTCTCCCTTGGGGAGCCCAGTCCATGTGCTGGGAGGCCATTCACTGGGGCTGCAGAACGGCACTGGGACAGCTTCAGCCATGCCCAGGCTTCGTCCCATACTATATTCTGGTCCCGCATATGGAAGCCCAGGTAGGTGAAGGAACACAAGGCCTGCAGATGGCAGGCTCAGAGACCTCCTGCCCAAGGTGTGGGCTTTGGTGCTGACATCTTCGCTACACAAGCATGGGGAGGGCCAAGCATCTAAGAGTAAAGTCCAACTAGCACTCTGACCAGGACAATAAATACTTCATCCATGTAACAGGGAGTGTCAAAGGATATCTCAAACCCTGTCCCACCTGGACTGAGGCACCTCCCAGTGAAGAGGTGGCAGGTATCAATGTCCTGGTGAAGGTCCCTACCACCCCCAGGTCCCTCAAGTCAGCAGGGCATGACCTGGTCGACTGTACCCTTGGATCTCAGCACACACGTTAACCTTAAACTGCCTGAGGTGCTGTGGAAGCTGAACCACCAGATTGCGATGGCCTCTGCGTGTGAGTCACTGAGCCACAGACGGCGTAGCCCACCTATAAATAACACTGTATGCATCGCTGTGTTTCCAACCGATCTTGTCTCCCCATCAGCAGAGGAGCAAACCCCAACCTTGCCTCTCACCGAGTCAGGGAAAGTAGATGAGTTATATTTTTTTCACAGCATAAATTTTCAGACAGTGTAATCACCAACTTACGCATCTTTTTATTAATTGCTAAAATAACTGTCTCTGAAAGCCCTCATCGGAGTTCTGCCTTTACCAAGGCATTAGGGGGCTGTTCCAGAGGCTCAGAGTGCAATTACACCGGTAAATGTGTGCTAACTGCCCAGACTATTATGTTGGGCACAATTTATGATCCTATTTGTAAGTGATTTATGTCTGAGGAACAGACCACAGGTGAGTAGCAATGAAGAGATATAACTCTAGTGCTGCGTCACGCAAATGTGACCTTGAAAGAAACAACAGTCTGCCTAAATACAGACATGGGCCCAAAGCCAAAAAGATACTTAGGTGCTTAAGTGATGCTTAGTAAAAGTAAGGCACTTAAGCCTACAACGGTGTGTCTTAAATCCCACTCCTCACCTGCTGCCTAGTCCCAAAAGCAACTTAAACTTGGTTGTTTCCACTTCAGTGCCCCAGACAGAGAATCACAGAATCATTTTGGTTGGAAGAGACCTTTAAGATTATCAAGTCCAACCGTTAACCTAACACTGCCAAGTCCACTAAACCATGTCCCTCAGCACCACACCTACACGTCTTTTAAATACCTCCAATGCTGGCGACTCAACCCTTTCCCTGGGCAGCCTATTCCAGTGCTTGACAACCCTTTCAGTGAAGACCTCGGCTTGAACGCTGCCATGAGGCACTGCAGTCATGGTGGCACCAAGGAGGTCATTGCGTAGCACACACCCAGCACTGACACAGCCGTTTACCCTCCTCCCTCACACACTTGCTGGAAGAAACTCCACACAAGTTGCAGGTATGCCCACCACCCTTTGAAACAAGGCCAGCGAAGGAAGTGGCCGCTGGCTCTTCTACAGCAGCCCCGAGGTTACGGTACTCACCCGGCTTGTCTTGCCATGAGAGCACTGCTGTGTTGAAAGTGCTCCACTTTTAAGAAAAACCTCGTTATTCACTGGGCTAGAGAGAGGGAGACGCTGGTGAGAGACTGGGATAGGAGCCTGCATCCGCTCGTGCGACCGACGCAGGTCTGCACATCCTGAGGGCTCTGTGTACAACAGGGCTACCAGCAGGTACATTTCCAAAGGGCAAAACCATGCTCTTTTACAGAGAGCTTAAACATCTGCTTTCAGGAGAGGGTTACAGGCTGAGTGACCTGAAGAAAGGCAGATACACAAATCTTGGCCTTCTCCATGGATTGTTGGCATTATGTCTTTCCTTTGGCACTTCTGTGTTGGCTAGGCCAGTGGTGCTTGCTCAGTGTCCCGGTGTTTGCAATTACCTCCTCAAAGTTCTTAATTTGCTGACTAACTTAAAGCAGTGGATGCAACCACTGGAACCAGGCACCTAGAACTAGACGGTCAACTATTTTACATCTGAAGTTCACCCCAAGGGAAAGGGAACAACACAAGCAACTTACAAATGGGCTTCAGGTAGGTATTAGTACTTCTGCCAGCTCTCCTGGGCTATTGGAGTCTCTACTATAGACCCTACTATTTAGGGTCTATTTAACATTTAACAGGCCCAAATTTAACAAGATTTGGTTTACCCTAGTTTTTAATACATGTTACTTTTTCCTTTCTCTGATTTAAAAAAAATACTATAACCACCCTACTTTGTTTTCCTGCACACTCCTATTCTCCAGAGCATCCATCAGTTGTACGACCTCCTTTAAAGCCCCTCTCCAGTGTCACACTTTGCCTCCTCACTGTCTTTCCATGTTTCCAGAAATCATCAAATAAACTGTCTTGCTACAGGAAAATTGCACCAAAATAACCAGCAAAAACTCATGCCTTTAATCCCTGTTACACGGTGCTGGATGGCACTTGCAAAGTCTTATACTTTGAAATCAAGCCACTAGATTCACAGTAGAAAGTTTAAAATATTTTAAAGTGAAAATATAAGGAAGAGTTAAATACTCGCAGGAGCATACAAGCATATGTAGTATCGTGAAGCAGCTCTACACAAAGGCAACTGAATGCGCCTTAGTGTTTCTCAATTTCAATGTGCTGCTCTCCTCCTCCTTTGCTAAAGAAAGGCAATCATCATGATACACAGTAAGAATAATTTCATAACTGATGATGAATGACCAGCAGAAGTGAGCAAGGCCTGAAGAAATAAACACGAAGGAAACAAATTACAGCTTAAATGAGACTGAAATGGGAGTATGGGAATAAGCCACTTCACATATTTACATTTGGCTAGAAATGATTATGAACCCTGGGTTATTGTTCCATTTGAAATTAATTTTCTGCTTCTTAAACAGAAGAGAAGTTTCGGGGCCTTGGGCCTCTGTTTTAAATCAACTCGTTTTCCCAGTTAGAGTTTCAGAGCGCGCACGCAGGGCAGGGAACTTGATGCAGAGCAGCCAGCGCAAAGCCCGCCATGCAGCCATGCAGGGCAGAAGAGCTCAGTCACGCCAGATCGCCCGGCCAAGGTTTCGCAGCATGCAGCCACGGGAGACGTCAAGCTCAAGGCAGGGTTGACGCACAAGGTTTCTAACCTCCTTCTCTCTTTCTGATCTTCTAGGTTCCTTCCTAGCCTTTCTCTTCTGGTTTCTCTTATCTTTTTCGTCCTTGATTTCCTTCACCGGGGCAACCTTCTCCTTGACTATTTCTGAGGTGTGTGCTGTATGGATACTCATTGACCACTCAGAGATGGCATTGGGATCCCAGTAAGAGTTTTCAGTACTGGCAGGGAGAAGGAAGGAGTTAGCTCCCGGGGTGGCGTACTCTACAGAGCTGGACTCCACCGGTTGAAATTCATAATAATCCCACTCCAGGCCACTGGAGGTCATTCTTCAACTAATTCTTACGGCTCTTACTGTGTTTTAAAGAATGCATCTGTAGAACATGAAGCGAGTGTTTTAATGTCTCCACAACATTTAGTAACTTCTAAGTTTCTGTTTATCATGTGACAGATGAAAAGTTAGTATTGTATTTGTTCATTAGCTAAAGAGAGTCAACCCCAAAATAAAATGTGTTTAGGTTTCTCTTGTTATTTAGAAAAATAAAATATAGGTCATCTTTTTAGAACCTGGAGATTTTTCTGTGTTATCACAACAATGCCACAGACAAAAATCAACTAAGTAATTTACTTTTCAATTAAACATGATACTCCCCACTCTCATGAGCGATTTCAACCCTGAACCTAAATCTGTATTCCAGAAAAACAGCGCTGAAATGTACAGATGTTTATCAACACTTGAAGCTAAGATGCCTTCATTGCCAAATAAGCACACAGTAAAAGTGACAGAAGGCATAATCAATAGATTGCAACTAGAAGAGAGTATGAACATATTCTGTGGGACATGAATTATACAAGGAGAAACCATAAATAGAGAACCTTCTTTGAAGACCTATGTAAAAGGAAAGCAGAAATATTTTAGTTAATACCTTTCACAAGCAAAAATCTTTACTTGGAATTTTAGACTTCCTCCCTCTGAGACAAATCCAAACACACCTGCTAAGACTCAGCAACTCCTGAGGTTGTCCTCAACCCCAACCAAATTACTAGTACTAAATACAGAGATAAAATCAAAATACATTCTAAAGAAACAGTATCTGTGAATCAAGCATGCATCTATTCTGTACAGATTAGTCACCACATTTAGAAGCTGTATCCAGTTATTGTGAACAAAGCCCCTGAGAAGCTTGCAAGGCAAGTGAAATAGGTCTTCTACAAGCTGAATATTGCCACAGTGCAAGACTCTTTGCTAAACTGAAACGATACTAAACATTGATCTACTGGTTTTCTGTTATGGCTATCACGTTTACATATAAACAGCCTTGATTTTATTCCTAGAGAATTAAAAAAACCCCAGACTTACTCAAAAAACAATTTTCACAGAAACCCAATCTGACCAAATCAGTGGAAGCTCTTGCATTCTTACAGCAACAACTTGCTGTTCTCAGGAAGACTGACTGTGCTTGTAACATACCTGCAATTTCATCTTAAATACCTGATGAATCATTTTTGCTGACAGAAGTCTAAAAAACATACTCAGGATACATCTGAATAAACTGAGACTACCATTACACTTGCAAATCTGCTCCATTTCACAGATGGGCATAGGGAAAGAATAAAGAGCGCAGGAAGCAAAGCTTCTTCCTAGAAAAACAAGTTTTCCAGTAGAAAGCTGGCTGCACCAGTACCCCCGTCCTAAGCTTGTCAGACAGACTGCTCACGTCTCACAGGGAAGCAGCTACTCACACAGAGAAGGAAACCAGTTTTCCAATTTCTATAGATATTTAAGACTCTCTAGATGCAAACAAATGCCTAAGGGCATTTTCAAAAGGCACCTAGACGTTTCCAGTGTCCTTTTAATAGTCATACAGGTGCCTTTACTAACCCCCTTTGGACCTCGAGGTCCTTTGAAGAATTTTCACCTTATTTATTACAGGGGGAACAAAAGAAACTCTTCCTCAAACTTGTTCTAGCGTGCCATCAGAAGTTAGCAAAAAATCTGTAGAAGTCATGGTTATTTGACTGCTGTTGGACATTTTAGCCTATCTTTGTTCATCAGAGTGAGGGAACTAGACCCCATGTCACTGGTCACTCCAATGTGCCTTAAAGCCTGATCCAAGATTAGAACTATTCTTATGGAAAACTGAGAAATTTGAGTAACTTACGTATTTTACTGAATGAAAACAAACTACCATTTGCTAAATTCAAAAGCTGGTTTCATTGCGCTGGTGCTTCACCGCACAACCTGCTCACAGATGCCACCACCCCCACATGGAGCGTGGCTGCCAAGAGGACGATTTCCCTGCGCCGCCACACAGTGCTCCGGGCAGCTGCTCAATATTCCATACGCTGCAGCGTAAGCCTACACAAAAAGCATCTCCCACTTCAGGCAAACATCACAACGGATTGTGTCCCCTACCTGATGTCCTCCAGGGGTTTCCCACGGAGTACAATGAGCTCTTATTTAATTTCTACACCACGCAGCAGACAACAACTCTCACTGCTACTCACACCCGCATGGTGCAACCAGAGTTCTTATGAAGCTCTGCAGCTTCAGCAAGAGGACCAAGCTATTCGTTGAAAACCAACACATTTTACATTGTCTCCCATGCAGTTTTGCGTCTCCAAATTAGAGGCTACGTCTCCCAACTAGAAAATAGAGAGACAGCTTTTGTTTTCATTTAATCCTACTTCAAAGAAGTGAAGGTCTACTGTTATTTGCAATTTACCTTTTCCCCTCCACCCCAAGCAAGAAGATTGCATCTACTTACGTCATCCTGAATATCCAGGTCACAGCCTGCCTTCAACAAAACCTGGACAACGTGGAGATGACCCTTGTGGGCAGCAAGATGCAGGGGGGTCCGGCCATGCTATGAATGAGAAGAAAATAATAATACCTTAAGGTGGATTTTAATGCATGGTAGTTGACCAGAATTTTATCCGCTTTTCCTTGTTCTTCTGTTCATACCTCGCTCTCTGAAACCTGTAATAGCAGCAACTGACATATATTAATGTACCAAAGGCTTCACCGTAGTTTTGTTTATGCTGAAAACTCCTCCTCCTCCTTCTGCAGCATTTCAGGTTATCCCGATGATACTCTACAAAAGGGGTATTATATTCACATATGGATACTTCCCTACAAATTCCGATTTGGCTTTGTATCCATGCCTAAGGAGAATGCATGACCCTTTTGTTTCTGTCCCTCTGGAGCACAGAATTGTCAACCACTTTCAACTTCATTTTGTATGACAAAGCTGCAATAGTGGGCTAATCCATATATTGTAATGGGTACCATCTTTGCAATAGAAATAAGAATTACTGGACTGCTGTGTATGACATAGACGCTCCCCTTAAAAGGAATGAAAGACCTGTAGTCGACTCCAAGTGACTTCATGTGTACAACAACCAACCTCATTTTGCCGAAGATCTGTCAGGGTTTTTTTGACGATACTTATTTTTAAACATTACCAAGCTCTAACCCACATGAAAGTAAGAGTATAAAATAGTCATGAGAAATTCAATCTATAGTGTAATCAAGGATGGCTCCCTAATAAACAGAAAGACAGAAAAGCTTTAATTAGTGAGATGTACACATGATATATGGTTTTTAGGAGAAAAAAAAAACCCTAAAGATTGAAATTTGTCAATAAAATAATTTAAAAAAAAAAAAAAAAGGCATCTCTCCAACAAATGGGTTCCAAAAATCTAAGCGAAATAACAAGAGGAAAACAATAGTTACTTGTAACTGAGCCCCGCTTGAGCATCCTTTGACAGAATTTAAAATGCAACATTTCAGGAAAAGGGGAATAGGCTGCTTCTCCTAAAAGAGGCATAAGAATCGACGTGAAGAGTCTCAAAGAGGGGGGAGATTGTAAGAGGCAGTCTGGACAACAGAGGAGAGCTACAACAAGCGATTCCCTAAACATTTAACCCATACAACCTGAAAAAGAAAACTCACAAGGGAAAATCAAGAATTAACTCATGCTCTAGGAAGTGTGTGTGTGTATATATATATATTTCATCATTACTACTGCTATTGTCTATTTTGCCATCCAGTGATTTACCCTGCAAAGGAAGATAAATGGCCCTAATATGTCACCTACAGAAGGAGCAAACACCTCAAGAGCTGCCTGACTTCTAGTGCCCTGAAGTAAGCAGAAGGTAACCATCAGCTCTCTGAGGTTTTAAGCAACTTCTCCAGCAGGAAAGCTACTTGAAGCAAATAAAAAACCAAGCTCAAGACAGGATTGTTTTCACACAGTAAATGCTATACCTATGTAGCTGGTACAGCCTTGGGAATTCAGCCTCTTCAGAGCAAAAAGGAAAACCAGTGTTAAAATCCAGAGAACAGCTGGGGTCAAAATGTCCGTGTCATTCAAAAATGTTACCAAGTTGATTAATTGTCCTACATTATCGATCCGAAGAGCCAGGCCTAAGGGAAAAGACCTCATCCACTCTGACATGCGGGTGCCTCAAAACCCAAATGTTGTCTCCTGTTAGCGGTAGCAGCTCATTCCCGCATGGGAAACTTCCATTCCCACCCCGCTGAAGGCATGGGAAGGGCTCACTTTCAGCTCTCACCACTGTCCCTGTCAGTGGTGGCTGTCACCACTGTCCCTGGGGGCCACCCAGCCTGCTGCCTGGGTGCTTCACACTCGACCTGGCCGCAGGTCCCTTAACCCTGCGTGCCCCTGCGTCGAAGGGCACTGAGCTGCACCGAGCACGCTTCCTTCTCCATCAGCCTGGAGGAGAGCCATGTCGCTGTTCCAGGTAACTCAACAGCAGGAAGCATAAAAGTCTCCAGGCAACATGGGGGGAAAAAAAAAGGAAAAAGAATATATGCCAGATTGACAAATCATTCCCGGCTATGAGCAATATGTTTGGATTATGAATATGTGCTCCAGCACGTTCAGGTTTATGGGTTCTGACTTTCTACATTACTTAATGGCAATAAGTAAATCACCTAATCCGGGCATCTCACTTCCCAGCAGGTTACTCATACATCATGAAAACAATTTATTGCAATCTGTGCGTGGAGTAGAAAAAATCCCAAACAAACCCAACTTGAAGCCAGCTCACGTACTTTAAAAGGAAAACACCATCAACTACATGAATATATCCCAGCAGGGAAACTTTCTGATAAGATAATCATCTCTAACCACTGAAAACATGATGAGGTTCAGCCAAAGGTACTGTGTTAAAAATAAACTATGAAAGCAGAGTATGAGTTTATTTCGATACGAGAGACCTGTTTTCCTCACCCAACACACCTCCTAGGCAATCGCCACATGGAGCACGCCTGGTGGCAGGGCACAAGCACAAGGAAAAGTTGCAAAACCGCAGAAGATCCAGATCACACAACCTTCACCCGCCTGTTCAGTGCCTTAAGGCACATTAAAATAAAGTCACCCTGGGGAATGGGGTTATCCGGAGGAAGCTGCCCTCACCCCAGGGAGCACCAAGTTCTCCTGTCACTGGGACCAACCTCTCTCCTGTTCTCAGTAGCTGGGCAGCTCATGGCCAGCCACAGCAGATGGGTGCTGGAGGAGAGGGTACTCACTGGAAGAGGCCACCGCAGGGCTGGGGAGAGCTGCATTTTCCCCGGCAATAGGAGAGAGGGCAAGGTGTCAGATTGGCAGGCAGAGAGCGAAGCCACCAGGCTTGGGAAGGAGGGAAAGAGTAGCGGCTGGCAGAGAAGGCTCCAGCCCCTCCAGGAAGTGACACCAAGCACCACCATGTCCTCAGTGCCACCAGCGACAGGAGCCTATGCAAGGCAACATTCCCTGGCCACTCTTGTCACTCAACAGAGTTAACTCTGCATTTCCCCTATCACCACCCCTAAGCGTCCAAAACTTCAGCCAGGTTCCCAAAACCTAGGTTTTGGTTTAAAAAAATAAAAAGTTATTGAAATGGAAGACTAGAGGATTAAAAATTATATTGCTGCTTTTTATTCCAGAGGGTTTGTGTGTTTTGAGATTCTCTATCCAGAAACAGAGGCTCAGAGGCATCCCACCTATTGGAGACCCCTAGAGAGAGACCTTCAGAGTCCTGAGCTACTGCATACATGCCGTCCTTGAGCTCTTCCCAATGGCTATAAAGGGAGAATAGGAAAACTGTGACCCTACTTAGGATGGGAGAGTGGGAAGGAGGATCAGTTCCAGCACATTACACTGATTAGAGGCTCAGGCTTTTGGAAGAGAAATGATCATCTCAAGATTAATCATAACCCTGCAAGAACTGGCAATGCCAGATTTTCTTTTTCTTCCCAGTAACATCAAAATGAGAGCAGAGATGGGCAGCACAGCTGGACAGTCTTCCAGCACGGGCAACGCAAACACTGGAAAAACACTCCCACCCACCTCCTCATACAAACATATACATACATATACAGGAATGTTTATACCTATGTACACACATACCAGTCCGGAACAAACTATGGGGGAGAGACAAGGCGATCTGGGTGCCCCCCATGCTGTGATGACAAACTCAGAGCATGGCAATCTTTGGAGAGAAACTTTCAACAGGTCTGTGCCACGGTGGGAAGCCCCAGCAGCAACAGCTAGAGCTGTTCCTCCTGCTTCTGATTTTCTCCTTCGTGGCTGCAAGTCAAACCAACAGCCCTTTACACCAACTGCTGATGGGCTAATAGGCCTTTTTTTTTTTTAAATAAAATTTTTCTCTCACAACAATGCATCGTCCTACCTAAGGAGGAAGAGGGAGGAAGACAAACAAATTTTCCTCTGCGTGTCTCCTCCATAGACAATTTGCATTCACCACTGCAGCACCAAAGAGGGGGCTTATCTGAATACCACATGGGTCCTAGTGGGAGAGGAAACATATATTAACAAGAGTGTCTCCTATAGATGCCCACTACAAGGAGACAACACTAAAACCAGAGACTCCTTAACATGCACATTACTGACTTAGAAGCGTGTGAGCATTTCCAAATATAAACTGCAATGGTTTGGGGGTTATTACAGAAATACAAATGAGAGACTGCTACAATTTAGGATTAATGAACCAATAAAGCGGTCAATCCTATAAAAAATATGCAATTTGGACTTCTATTCAAATGTAAATAATTGTTTCAGCAGGCAGCAAATCATACAAATCCTCCCATGTCATGGGCTTATTGACAAAATAAATGGGACCTATTGCACTAAGGCTGCAACTTCCAACAAGCGTGACACGCTGCTGGAGCTATGGGGCGTATCAGGTTGCAGCCAAGCATAGTAAACAGCCACATGAATTTCAGCAGTAAAATGCAAGGGTAGGCTTTTGTTTGTGTTTAATCTGTATTCCAACTTCCAGACATCGACAGGCAGCTGCCGATAGATACGGTTTAAAAGCAGAATTTTCTCAGAGCAGCTGCCAGCGTATGGAGTCTGCAACCAAATCCATACAGGGGGGGCCTCAGCACCATCAGCCGCATGATCTTTCCTTGTGTTTATATATTTGTAGATGCTTTTATGCAAGTACATTCAGTTCTCCATCTCACCCTGCTCTTCTGCTGCACAGGGACTGTTATTTATTCATTCAGTCTGCATGTACACAAAACCATGCCTATCCATGTTTCATTAGAAAGCTTGAAAACAAAACCCAAACCTTGTCACTTTGTTCACACTGATGATTTGTTAGACTGTTCTCCATGAATAACCTGCGCGCTCAAATCAGCAGAAAGTTTCTCATTGACCTCAACAGGCATTCAGCAAGTGCCTAAATGTTTGCTAGTCCCCTTTCATTTATTTTTATTTATTGTTTAAAACAGACACAAGTAGGTTTTTCAAACTGAAAGAGCATAAAAATGTGAAAGCACCAAAATATATCTATTTTTTTTGCTTCTGTTTGAACTTAAAAAGGAAGCAAAAGAAAGAAGATTGTTTTAAAGAACTCAACATGCTCTGAATTTGAAATCCTGATGATGAGTACCCCAGCATTACAGAAGTGTTGCCATGTGGCAGGTTTGTAACAGGACTAGTTCAAAAAATCAAATCAAACAAACAAACAGAATTACTGAATCAAAACAGAAGCAATACCTTTTGCATTTCTATGTTTTTTTCAAAATTATCATCCCATCTCCGCAGAATTCAACTTTATAGCTATGATCTTAATGCTACGCTCCGCAAAAAAAGCTATATTCTGCTTCCCTTTGAAAAAAAATAATCATAAAACCCGTGGCACTATACAAGTTATATTAAAACAGCCTGTACTACCTTTGTGACTTCCTCTGGAAATCTTTTTCATATTTAACAGGCAAGTGGCAGACTCCTCTGTGCCTGCTTGCTAATACACAGCTTTTTTCTGGCCCTATTAATTCTCACTATAGAATGCTACAGCCTGTACCCCAGTGAAACCCAACATCCAGTAACACTTTATTTTGGGGAGCTGTAATGCAGAGGTTCAGACCTGGAAATTTCACCTCCAGGCATGGAGCAGGCCCACGTTAAGGGCTGCTGTTCCCCCAGAAGTGCCTTCTTTCAGCCATGCATCCTTGGGATACACCAGAAGTTGATGCCTGGGAGGTGAAATCCCACTTCTCTCCATCCTCCAGGCAACGGTCTGTGGACAAGATTGAGAGAAGCGCCGACCTCATGTGAGATGTCATTACCACCATTCCTCCTGGGCCACTCCTAGTGGTTCTCCGCCCTTTCCCTAACCTATCTCAACTCAGAAAGTCAAAAGAAAAATAACATAGGAAAAGAAAAACATCAGCAGCGCAGCAAAAGTCCCAGAGCTTAAATATCAAAGATGCAGCTGTCAGTTAAGAAAAGACTTAATTATTCCAGGCTCAGTTCTTAATTTTCCAGCTTTTACAGCATATTCACCAAAATATAAAGGCACCTGCTTGTTGGATCAGCCAATTTGTATGATCAGTTGTTCTGGGTATTTTTTGCCCTTTTCATAACGAAAACAGCTATAAATTTCACACCTGTGAAGAACGTCAGACAAAAAAGCACAAAAATGGAAATCATCTCTTCATCCTAACAGGCAGAGCAGGAGCAGAGCTCCCTGGTCAACAAAAGCAGAGCCATGAAGCCTCACACACTAGATCCAGACTAGATCCAGACCTTCTCTTGGACACCACCCTGCAGAGATCCCACCACCAGGACGAGCGCCTGATGTACGTGCAATGCAGGGCCACCAGCCCTCTCCCACTCTGGGCTTCCTGGCATCAGATCATTAACAGCTGCTGGCCATCAGCTCTTCTTTACGTATTTTAAAAGCTTCCAAACCTGGAAAGAGCCCCAGCATCCCTCACTGGAGTCAGGGAAGATGCTGGAGCGTACACGAGCACACTGACTGCACCCGCACAGGCGACTGGCTAGCAACGCTGTCAAAACAAAACAAGTGCATCCCTGAGGAAACACTGAAGGGACACACCGATTACCTACTGCATTTTGAT
Source organism: Fratercula arctica (assembly GCA_947846985.1). Taxonomy (NCBI): domain Eukaryota; kingdom Metazoa; phylum Chordata; class Aves; order Charadriiformes; family Alcidae; genus Fratercula; species Fratercula arctica. The sequence continues at coordinate 84,542,975 of CANTUZ010000003.1, forward strand.
TCTTTTGTACGATTATTCTTCTGAAATCATACAGTTAGAGGCAACAAAAATGAAATACTATTTTGCAGCTGAATTGTCGTTTACTGATGCAGCAATTAACCACATCATATGACCTTCCCTATATATGATAAAAATAGAACTGGGCAAGCTTGCCAGCTGACCAGCATTGTAAGCTACCAGCAATAGTACTTGGGTTTGTTACAGAAAATATGCCTCATTTTTCTTAAGCCACGCTCAATTAATCCGGTTTGAATACAGAACTCTCTAGCATTTAGCTCTAGATCCTGATTGCTTCAAGCTGTGGCTCTGCATGGTGTTTTTCCACAAGAATCGGTCTATGCTTACAGGTGCGTATCAGAAATAAATTTTAAGCCTAAACTGGTGTGTAGACTTGTTCCCTCCTTCCAAAGAGTTTTGTCTCTGCGTGCCTTCTTCCAATAAAACTCTGATAGAATTCAGCAGGAATTTTGGCTGAGAAGTACTAGTGCCCCCCTCCCCCCTTTTTTTTTTCCTCTGGAGCAAATCCCTAGAATTTAAAATTAAGTTGACAGAACAAACGGAACACTTTGAATAAAAGCAAAAGACATACAGGTATAAGAGAACTAAGGCATGTACGTGAATACATTTACTTTTATGTTTCATTTGCAATGAGTTTTATCTTGTGCGGGGAGAGGGCTCTGGGTTTCAATTTATCTGAAAGCCTGATCAATAATTCTCTGCTACAACAAGCATGCCATCTAATTTCCATCCTAAAATTAACCACCCCTATCCTGAAAGTAGTTCTCACTTTGTGCCTCTTCTACACAAGACCCTGGCTCTCTGATGGCTTAAAAATCCCTTCAAATTTCCAGTTTAAATATACTTGAGGCTAATTTATATGTGCTTGCTCCTGTGACAACCTTGTCCTTGACTTTAAATGGCTCTTTCTCCTTCCAGCCTTTGTGTGTCACCAGATTAGCAAGCCAAACTCTTCCAGGATATGTTTATACAGCCTTTCATAGGCAAATATGCACATACTCTCCCTCCGCAGCTAGCTGGCTGGGAGAGAGCCAGATGCCAACTGGACGCTGTGTAGACATTACTGAGCCTGAACTGATGGGCTCTGATGAGGGCAGCAGCTTGGTCTCATGCCTCTTGGTTCACATTGAGCTCACCTCTATCTGGTTCACAGCATGGGAGGAATAAGTGCGTGAGCACCTCCAAAATACTCCACGTACATAACCTCGCTCCTCTGAGAGCCTCTCCACTCCTCTGTGCACTGCTCTGCAGTCTTGCTGATCTGACTTCATCTCTTCTGAGCAGGGCTTGTCACCGGGCTACCAAAGTACCTCGTCTGTGCTGTCTGCTGATGTGCCAGGATGCATCCAGAATGACAAGAAGGACAGCTTTTGTCATCCCCCCTCCCTGGGCTCCATGGGGATTACCCACAACCTCTAGGGAAGAATCCTGTAGTACCAGGTCATCTACAGGGATGGCCTCACAGCTCACCAGTGAGCATGGCTTTCCAACAGAAACACCAACACTCTGCACCTGGGTGCAGTTCTGCCACCAAGTGAGCTTTGATTTGATTTTCCACACCAGGGTTGAACAGCAAAGCAAGCGCAAGAAGCAGGAAGCCACCTACATCATACAAGAAAGAAAAACTTGTCAACTCCAGCAAATCTGCATTTTATCAAATTAACCCGATTTTGTGTTTGAAAGTATGATCTACACAATTTCCTTCTTATTGTAATTGCCTAATAAACAACCTTAACAATGAGAAAGTGTCAATTTTGCATTTGAATTGTGGATTGTGGCAACTAATTCCATGAAACAGTTACATCAGTGGCATGATTATTCTCGCAACCATTACAAAGGACACTGCATTTTATGTTCAAACAGTGGGGAAGCTGGATTTGAAATTACCTTAATGCACAAATTTATACAACGCATGTCATCCTTTCAATTGCTTGTGTATTTTCAGGTAGGTCCCTCAGCAGTCTCTAAGCTCATGATCTTAAAAAAAACAACCACCGGAAAACCCCAAGCTACCATTGAGACATCAGTGAGTCAGTATTTTGAATCTATTACTGACTACCTTTAATTGCTGTTCATCAGCTACAGAGCCGCTTGGACAAGAGAGCCAAACAAGCACCTTTATGGGACCGTTCATGTTTATTACATCTGTGCTTTGTATCTACTAACAAGAGGCCACTTAGTTTTGGCAAACAAAACTTACAAGTACCGGTTGTCCTTGGATCACTCCAGCTTTCAAAATAAATACTATCCACAACTCAAACACTGCAACGGGATTGAAAACAACCATCGCTGACAGATAAAAAGAGGAAAAAGAGAGATTACTTATCAAATGTACTCACGTTTGCTTTCTATCTGTAAATATTAGCCCCCATACATCTATAATGTTCAAAACCAATATGGAAATACAAATAAAACTAGACACAATGGAGAACAATAGTTCATAAAAACAGGATGTCCCAAATTTTACGTTACAGGTCTAAAGATCTAACTTACCTAATCCTTTTTAAGGGTTTTTGCTGATCAAACCTTCTCTGCAACAGCCATTTTATCTCGTCTTTTATATGTTAGTATTATTTATAACATGTTGAGAGTTAGAAATAGGTGAGTATCAGTTTGAACTCTCTTAGTATCTAAGCAGAAATCTTTTGATGCTGACCTTATCTCGAAGGTACAGAGAACACAGTTTGCAACCCCCAAGTTTGGAACTGACTGGGGACTACGCAGCACAAATGAATGAAGATGTCGGGTATAAGCAAGGCTGCTGTACCAAGAAACATCAGCGTCAAGAAACGCTTTCTGCGTACCTTTGCCCTGATGCAACAGGTGGCTTTCCCCCATCCCCTCACCCAGAAAGACAGGTGCTCTGAACTGCCTTCCCTCGACAGCGATGAATTGCTCCATTCATCAGTTCGCACAGTGTTCAAAAGTCAATGCATGCTTTGAAAAATGTCACTGTCCCTCTGCTGACACACTATGTTTCTAAGGACTCGGCATTCACCACAGCTGCGTCCACTGGGAAGTGTATAAATACAAGATATGCACTCTATTGTAAATTCACATGAGCTATTAAGTATAAACTTGAAGGAAATCTAAACACTAACCTCAGTCACATTCAGAATGGTAAAGCTATGAGGGTGTTTTCACAGACAATGGTTTAGGAGTTATGTTAGTTCCCAGGGATTTCGCAAAGCGTTTTTCTCTTGTTACCTTGGTAACCGCTACCTTGGCACCCTTGTTGATAAGCTGCACCACATTCTCCACTTGGCCTTTGTAGGCGGCTACGAGCAGGCGTTCTGAAAGCACGGCGACCACATCCTGCTGGCTCATGAATTAGGAGAGAAAGGTTTTCAGGTTTCTTCAGTCCAAAAACAAAGGCTTGGGATCGGTTCAAGCAGCATGCAGGCAGGCGAGGAAGGACCCCAGCTCCCTGGACGGTGACGTTATTGCTATGCCATCCTCTGGACCTGTGGATCAGAAAATAACACTGCTGTCAGCAAGGTTTCAGAGACAGAAGCACTGCAGCAGCTCCTCCCCGAGTGTTTGTCTTCACATCGCTTTGGAAGGGGGTCACAAAAAACCCTCTGAGTCTCCTGAAGACGTTGCACTTCTGTTGCAATGCAGAGGGATGCAGACAGTAGCATGTTTTCAGCGTGCCCTCATTCCCCTAGTTTGGGACAAAAACCCTTAAACTTTCTGAAAGCATAACTCCCTTCTGGCCTAACGTGTATTTGTGTGGCCCCCTGTCATTCTCTCCTCCCCCGCAGGTCTCCCAGATTTTAATTGGCCAAGGATGGGTTAACTACCTCCACTGCTAATAGTAGCTTAGCCTGTGCCGGCCAAGGGAACAAGAATAGGTTGTAGTTACTGGCTGCAGATATAAATACACAAACCTCTGCCCTGGAAGGACTGAGTGCAGTCAGCAATTGAAGGCAGCTGACTGTTCCCTCACGAGTATAAAATGCTTCACAGCCTCCGCCAAACCATCCCAAGGACACTTTTGGGAGGGACTGCAACCTGCAATTGAGAAACACTCATCTTTGCTGTCAGTGAGAAACAATGTTCCCTCAGCGGTGCTGACATCACACCACACCGACCCCAGAAACAATTCAGATTTAGCTCCCTTCAGGCAAACTTGTGAGCATCTTCTTCTTCCTGGGCTCCACTGACCATCATGAACCATTGGAGCTGAAAGGTGACTTCTGACATAATTCCAGAAAACGTATCCGCAGATCACTTTGAGCTGTAGGATCCACAACCTGCCCAGTTTGGGACCATTTCAGCTCTACTGGTGCTTTTCACATCTTGGTATTTAATTGTTTCAGTACAGGAAAAACATCTTCAAGATAGACAGCTTTCTCTCTCTTAAAATATCACCGCACTGCTTCTTATCAGCTACCACTATTACAGGCTTTGCACAGTCTAAGGGTAATTGGTACAGCAACTAGATGATAGAGATTGATAGAATACAACGTCTTTCACCCTTATGTTACCCCGTTGAATCCATCGCAAAACCGCAATAACTAAAAGCTATTACTGTTTAATGGCTTTGCTGCCCATCTAAATTGATTTGTTTGTCTCAGTTTAGCTGTTAGTTCAAAACCCTCCCTATCATAATCCCACCACTCAGAGTACTGACATTTTTGCTAACAGCTTCAGCAGGGAGATGATCGCCAGAACAGCAGAAATATTTAATTTCCATCCTCATACCAGGAGGACACTCCCAGCAACAAGGAGAAATTGCATGGGTGCTTGTGGCACACAAACCCCCCATCTTTTAAATATGGGGGGGGAGACCTTTTAATAAACATTACTCCAGTGTTATAAGGTCATATGCACCAGTATACCTCTGCAACAAAAAGGTGCTGCAGCGCTGTTTAATTGAATGGTTAATAGGGTATCGTGATCCTCTGTGTCACCAAAGTGGCATCCAAAGTCCTCAGACCCTACAGGATCACTGATCTACACTAAACATTTTTAATCACAAGCTGACATATATTAAAACCACATCGGTTAACTTGTAGTAGTAGAAGATATTTGCAAAAGTTAATTTACACTCCTAAGGTATTTTGTATTAACGAATCTTAAAGCACTTTATGAGCATTAATTCTTATAACACCCTTTGAGGTGAGCATTATGCTCAAGAATATTGCACACATTTTAGAAAAGGGCCATTCAAAGCACAGAAAAGTTCCTGGTTTCTCCAAGGTTAATAGAAAAGTTACGTCAAAGCCAGGAAATAAATCCAGATAATTGACTCTTGATTTCTAAGTATAAGCATTAGGCAATACTATCTCCAGGTAAAAGATTCAGGTTAGCTTTTCTTTTCTTTACCATCCTCTTGCTTTCTAGGTGTGAGCATGTTTGGAGCAACATGGAAATAGCTGCATATTTATTTGGAGAAACAAGACAAAAACTTTCTGGGTCTCAAAAGTAGCACAAGAATAGACATCAGAAAAGCGGTGCTGCACCCTGTGCCACTGGACCAGTCTCACCCACACCCTCAATGTGATGGACACAGTTTGGACAGCCTGGCAACACAGAAAAGGTAGAAGAAAGAAGAAAAAAACCCCTTATTTCCTTCACCAGCATGGTACACATTGTACCCTGCCCCTCTGGCACAGTGATGTGCCCAGTATAGTACAAACCATACAAAAAACCCAAGAAATACAGATGGCCTACACTTAATAATTCGATCTGTGAAAAGCAACCCAAGTTTAGATCTCACCTCCTTAAGTATTTCCTTTCCAGTGACACCTGTTACTGAAGCAAGCTGAACCCCTTGAGCCTTGTCGCCCTGCTCCCAATACCTCCCTGACCCTCCCATCACATCCCAAAGCTGCATCTCCATAACCCAGGAGCGCTTCCCACTCCTTCCCTTGGTGCCCAGTGCACAGTGCAGGGCAAGCCTAACAACAGGGATCTTTCTCCGTCAGCTTTTCAGGCAGTGGGGGGGTTCCTTCTGTGCCAACCCTTGCCTGTGCAGCGGTGGTTTCCAGGTGAACTGTGCCATCACTTGTTTGTCCCCGTCCTTACACCTAATCTGGCTGCCCAAACACTGGATGGCGTCATGCACAATACACTGACAGCCAGCTCTGTGCATCTTAAAACATGCGTGGTCAAGACCCTGCTTGGTTTTCTTACCTCTTAAATTAAAAAAAGAGCAGTGACATCACTGACACTGAGAGATTTGCATATTCACTGCAAAAATATCAATGGAAACATTTTCCTGGCACGCTGACATTTCTGAGCAAATTTGCAGAAACTGTAGATGCTCATTAGGTTTTAGCCACAGCGCTAGAAACATACACTAATACCTCAAGTGACTCACAACACAGTGCAAAGTTCGGTGCTGCCAGGGAAAAGTCTGGTTAACAGGTACGTACCTACGCAAGGTAAATGCTGTTTGATTTTTCTCCCTCTCTCTCGCTGCCTTTCCATTATTGCATTATGTTCCCCCCGGAGATCATGAGCCTCCTCAGCTTGCCATGCCCTGCCACGCTGGAGTGATGGACTGCCACGGCCCCACTGTTACCATGTAATTTGCCTTCTTGCCTCCTCCACCGATTGGATTGTGTATAAAAGCACAGCAAGGAGCTGACTCAGCTATCACTCTTTTACGGACGTCTCCCACACTGTGCAAGTCTCTGGCAGCAGTCGGTCGCCTTTCCCAGAGGGTAGTCACATCGCAAGCCCAGCTCCTGCTCCTTGTTTTGCAGACAAGTGCTCACACAACAGGTCACATTCCCCACGCCGGCTGCTTTACGTTTCCTCAGCTGGGATTATTTGCAACTCAGAAAAGCGTGTCCGATTAGGATAGCAAGCCCAGACAAATACAAGACCAACTTTCCTTTTCTCCTGAGCTGGCAGGAAAAGGCGACTGGTGACCAGTGGGAGCAGGAGGAGGAACAACCTTCCGGGCCATTCCCCAGCAACAAGCAGTGGCATCGCTCCCCATCAGCTTTAACTCTCTACATGCCTCAGACGCACAGAGCATCTCTCCTTGAACACGTCTGCACCCGCAGCAGGACGACGAGGAAGGTACCCGACACCCAAGGACTACAATTAAAAGCTCGACCACTCCTTTCACACCCAGATGGTGCAAAACAAACCCGACAACATAATTACAGGCACTGCATCGCATCCCTGCTGCCAGCGCCTGCTGCCCAGAATTAAATCCCTCATTATCACCCCCCAAATCCAGGAGCTCGGGGGAAGTACAGAGCACGGGAATATTCAAACCTTCTGCCTTCAGAACAAAAAAAAAAAAAGCGTTTTGCTCTAACGTATTTTTAAATAAGAAACAGCCATCTCTGTGTTTCTTTCTTTAAGATCAGATTACTTACCTGGGGCAGGCTGGGAAAGCAACACCTACTTCCCGAGCCTCTGCGGGGAAGCCGGCCAGGTGTGATGCGCACAGGTTCAGTAGCCTCACTGGGGGGCAATCCCTTCCGAGGATAACCTGCTCACCCCATCGGCGGAGCGTGGAAAAGGACAGGTCGACCGTGGATTAGCATTCCCAACCGGCAGCAGCCAAGCACTGTCCCCAGGCGCTGAGGTCCAGTCGCATCCCCACGGATGATGCCCGTGGCTGGATGAGTCACGCCGCCCTCGGATGCTCTAGGAGATGTTTTGGCCAGGAAGGGCAGAGCATGTAAAGCTCGCAGCTCTGGCCTCCCTCATGTGCAACTGGCAGAGCGCGCGAAAAACATTCTCTGCACCTTCCTCCTCCCCAGCTCCCTCCCTTCCAAACTGCTGCCAGGCGGCTTCAGCGGCAGTATTGCCTCCACGTCAGGAGCAATTGAGTACAGGAATGACGATTTTTGAAAGCCAAAGGGAAGTCCAGAACACATCAAACACCATAGATAATGAAAAGCTAGGCAATAGCCTCTCCTAAATTCACAAAAAGGATTAAACAAAAAACCAGCTTCCTCTCTGAAGCAAGAGGAAAAAAGCTGAAAACTATGAAAGATTTAAGAGCTATGAGGTAATCAACTTTAAAAAGCCCCCTGTGCTATGTGGAAAAGTTGCAACGCCAGAGCACAGGTCACTCTCAGTACAATCACCAAGTGAAAGTACTATCTCAGTAAAAGAATGCTTACATAGCATTGTTAGCTTTTTGTTAAAGTTTCTGTGTGCGCCAAGATAGAAGATGAAAGGAAAAAAGAGAAAGAAAAAGGGACCCCACTTTTCTGCAAGAGACCCCAAATTCTCTTTTCTATTTTATCACCAGAAATGATGCTGAACAGTCCAAGAAAAACTCTCAGCACCTGGTAGCTTCATTTTATGTGACATAAATAATGTAATAAAATTATTCTAAATTATTTTAGAATAGCCCAGTGTTAAGATATGGAATCAGACCATTTTGTTATGGGAAGGTACATAATAGCCACTATTTTATAATAATAAAAAAGTCTTTCTAAAAAAACCCTTCCTACGTCTAAATAATGCCCATCTCTTCTTTGCTCAACTCTCAGGGCAAAATGGGTTTCTTTGCTTATTAGTACATAACAGCATATTAAAGCTATAAAATGCTCTTTCTGTCCAGCCTCTTTGCAAAGCAGTTCGTCATATTTAAAATATGACAAACACAAATATTGTACTCACTGTAGAATAACAGCATTTTTCAGCAGAGTGGATTACTGCATCAGAAAGAGTAAGTTTCCTGGAACTCTTTTTATCTTTTACTGCAGAACGCAGATATATCTGCCATTTCTCTCAACTGACTTCAAGAAGGTTTTTCCAAGACCTGTGGCACTGCTGTCCTTTAAGTGATTTTTCTCCAGTTCCATCATGGATCCAGTATAAACTGCTCAGGAAAAATGTACATATTTTGTGAAAGGGAGGACTCTGCCTCTCACCCCTTCCTGCCCCAGAAGACAGTTAAAAAACAGTCAAAGGTGTCATTTTGAAAACCAGACCAGCAGAACTATATCTGGGAACCAGCAAAGCCCCACTGAGTCAAGAACAATATGCTTTTGATTCACACTCTTCTTTTCAACAACATCAACACTATTTGTGGAGTTAAATTTTATACCAATTAACGTTTTGAACTGGACACCTACATGAAAGTCTGGTAGTTTAAACGTTGGTCTCTGCTTTTTTTCACTATTGTTTTTATTGCAAGTTTTATTGTACCAAGTACAATTATTCAGTTTTCTTATGGACAGTTGTGTGATTCATCACCCTAAGTAGCAGCACAGTCTGGGACATCTGAAAACATTTTCTGGGCTTCCCCCGCCTTGTTGCCATTAATTACTCCAACAATGACTATTTATCAGCCTCCCAGGGAGCATCTGCATGACAGCTGCTCATCACGCATCCCACCACAACCAGATGGGACTGACTGATGTCACTGCTCCTCTGCAGCTGGTGGCCTGCAGCCAGCCCCACAGGCGGCAAGCGTGGGGAGAGAGCAATGGCAGCTTCCCCACCGCTTCCTCGAGCGCGGCTCTGTTGCCCAACCTCCACCATTGGCTTCACTGAATGTAAAACCTCAGCTGCCCGGCAGCTCTTGGGCGATGCTGTGTTACCACCAAAACCAACCTCCAAAGTTGCACCTGCATAGCAGAACACTTTCGGAGAGAGGCACGGACACATGGAGAACAACGATGAAGATGAAAGAGGCAGTTTCAAGTCATCGGTTAGACATCATTAATCTCCTCCTATGAAGACAACTGTTGGCTTTTTTTCCCCCCTCCTACTTATCTCTTTGCCATGTAGCCCTGACCCCCCTTATCCACTATGTAGCTTATATACTTACCACTTTCCATATAACACGATTTGATTTGGCTTATCTCATTGAAGTTTCACAATTTTATTAGTCTCCCCACCCTCTCTTCCAACACCTGCGTGCACACACATGTCAAAACCACTCAGTACAAGGGAGCTCAACTCTCAGCAAGCCCTCATCAGTTGAGCACTATTTACATAACAAAACAGTATCTATTGTTTGACATAGATGTGCCTGTGTGCAAACACACATGCATGAGATGTCTCACCCCTATTTGCATAAAACCAGTTAGGTGGTCTTTCCAGCTCACTGCTGTTTAAGAAAGTGCCGGAGCCCAACCTTGGGAATGAAGCAGGCACGCAGCTGTGCTGGTGGGAGAGTGGGGTTCTACACAGTGGGGCTTCTTGGATGGGAGAACTGTCCCTCACCATCATCCTCTGTGCAGGAGCCACCTGCCAATCAATTAAAACGCCACACAGATCCCACCCAAGCTGACTGCAAAACCTCACTGGGAGCAGAAGGTGCCAAAATCCTTTCCATAACAAACTCCCTTTCCTCTTCCACCACTCTTCCCTCATTTCTTAGACTCATAGAATTGTCTAGGCTGGAAAGGACCTTTCAGATCATCTAGTCGAACCATTAACCTAACACTGACAAAAACCATCACTAAACCTTATCTCTAAGCATTATGTCTACCCTCTGTTAAATACCTCCAGGGATGATGAGTCCACCACTTCCCTGGGCAGCCTGTTCCAATGCTTGATAACCCTTTCCGTGAAGAAATTTGTCTTAATACCGAGTCTTAAACCCTGGTTACATAATACCTTAACACCCCTGGTGCCTCTTGAGGCCATTTCCTCTTGTCCTATCGCCTGCTACTTGGCCGAAGAGACCGACCCCCACCTCTTGACAACCTCCGTTCAGGTAGTTGCAGAGAGCAATAAGTTCTCCCCTCAGCCTCCTCTTCTCCAGGCTAAACAACCCCAGCTCCCTCAGCTGCTCATCATAAGACTTGTTCTCCAGACCCCCCACCAGCTCTGTTGCCCTTCTCTGGACACGCTCCAGCACCTCAATGTCTTTCCTGTAGTGAGGGGTCCAAAACTGGACACAGTACTCAAGGTGGGGCCTCACCAGTGCCGAGTACAGGGGGATGACCATTTCCCTAGTCCTACTCACCACATTGTTCCTGATACAGGCCAGGATGCTGTTGGCCTTCTTGGCCATCTGGGCACATCACTGGCTCACATTCAGCCAGCTGTCGACCAACACCCCCAGGTCCTTTTCCACCAGGCAGCTCTCCAGCCTGGGGTTGTTGTGACCCAAGTGCAGGACCCAGCACTTGGCCTTGTTGAACCTCATACCATTGGCCTCGGCCCATCGATCCAGCCTGTCCAGATCCCTCTGCTACGCCTTTCTACCCTCAAGCAGATTGACACTCCGACCTAACTTGGTGTCCTCTGCTGCCAGGAAGGCCTTCTGACCTCCCTGTTCCACCTCTGTACCAGAAAGATGGTTTTAGAGACACTGCTTTTCAGATTACACATAGCATGGGCATTACCTGCCATTCAGTTTGGGGACCCCCTGCCCCTGCGTTGGTATGGCAGCGCGGAGGTCTCTTCCTCCTCACATTTGCTCTGAACCCTCCTCCCTGCCAGCACAAGCAACCCCACGCTTTCCCAGCCAGCACATAATGGCAACTCAGGTAAATGCTGCAAAAGACGTGCTGGAAAATAGCAAGAAAAAAATAATTCCTATGTTTATAGATTATTTTTTTCAAGGCCAGCAAACACCACTACAATAATCTAATGCCAGCCGGCACCAAGCCACAAACTTCAATTTGAGCTAGATTCTATCTTTTATAAACACAAGTAAAGATGTGCAGCCAGGTAGCGATCAGAATATGCTCTGACTGACAGAGCACGGAAGAAGAAAACACACATTTACCAGCTTCAAAATATTTTCCAGCTGACAAAAGAGCATTGGAGATGTTCTTCCTCTCCAAGAAAAACACAGCTTAGGAGCTGCCAGCAGCGATGACACAGTCCCTCCTGTACCATCACAGCTGATGTCTTGGGAGAGCACTGGGAGATGCGATGAGGTAGCTGGACAAGTGCCCCCCAGTTCAGCACTGAATCACAGAGACACTGTGAGTACCCGAGATGTTATGGTATTAGCACAATATTCCTCAATATCGCTAGGTGTCTGGCACAAGTGCAAGAGTCTGGCAGACGGTGTGTCAATTAAAAGCTTAATGAGGCTCAAGCTGAAAGTCAGTGGATGAAATCCTAGCGAGGGAGAGAGACGTCTTCAGACAAACACGGGTGGAAATGCTGAGGATGTCCACTGTAACCCATGGAGCGGTGTGCACCCTGGCTATGGTGCACACTGTTACCATCAAGAGAAGGTAATTTTTCCAGCTGTGTCCCATCACAGAGTACTGCAACAGCAAGAGGAAGCACAAATATCCAGGGAACTGGCACACCCTGGAAAATGGGCAAGCGAGAGAAACCAAGCGCAGCACAGAAGCGAACACGGAGGTCACATTCCGCTGCATGGGGCACGGGGCACAGCTGGGACGGTAATTCTCACTTCCTAAACCCATGCGCCGATCCCCCAGCGCTGCTGTTGAGAAGCTGGCTGTAACACCCAAGAAAAACTATTATCAATGGGCTTAAACTAGCTGCACCCGAATCATACAGGGAACTGCTTCAGGGAAGGTCCCAAACCTGCCAGAGGACTCCCTCTGGCCTCAGCAGACTTTGGAAGAGCCCTGAAAATGGTCTCCGGATTCTGGGAAGCAAGTTAAAAGCATCTCTGAGGACATCCTAGTAAGGAGAGAGCCCAGCCTTTAGTGACTACAAAGCCTGCTGAAAAAGCGTGGAAGTTTTTTTGCCCCTTCCCTCTAACTAGATCACTTTTTCCCCAGCTCTCTGCTTGTTTCATTCTCTGCTGTATTTCTTTTTGAAGCTTGGAACTCAAAACCACACAGAGTATTTGCAGAGGACTCTTGATGTGAGCAGCCCTCAAGGCAACCTGCTTACAAGGGGAAAAATACTGAAGAGGAGAAGATGTTTGCTGAAATACTGACAGAGAAAACGCCTGCTGGCCTGTGAGCCTGGGAACCGCCAGCCTGGGAACCAGCGCCTAGAAACCAGAAGCATCCTGAAATACCATCAATAAGCGCAAGAACAAGGGATTATAACAGCAACTTATCATCTGAAAAGGTGAAAAATAGTCTGCATTTTGGTAAGGGTTCTATGCATCACAATAGATTATTCTTTTTGCTACTTTACTGCAAGGTGCTATTAACCCTAAGATCTTTTAATGTTGATGGCATGGCTGATCTTGCTTCCATTTTGGCTTGCAAGGGCGATAGGAGACAGCTGTGTAGTGATTATCTCGAGGGAAAGTCTCTGGCAAGACCAGAAGTTGCACTGGTGGGAGCATGTTAATGAGGGAGGCTTTATGGGGAAAAAGACCCTCCTTAGACACTGACAGTTAATATTTCTTCCCCAATAACTCACACAGTCCTCCGATCAGAGGTCTCGAAGCTGAGGACAGTGAGATCAAAGTGCTGGAAAGGAGCGATGCCTACTAAGCTTTCACGCTACTCCCTCCTCCTCCCAAAAGGAACTTGTAATACAAATAGTTTTTACTTTTTTTTTCCTGTTAAACAACATCAAGGGATGCCTTCTTATGAGTTACAAAGGTGCATCTTCCATAGGCAAAACATGTATTGACTGGCTTCTACAACTTCTTTTAATCTGCACTTTCACAAATCACGGCTTCCCATCCACCTCTGTAGCTCGCAAGGCACCAGAGTGTGACTAGGAGGTCTGCTCCCCATACTGCAGTGACCCCCTGAGATGCCAGGCTTCCAGCCTGGGTTCCTGGGCAGGTACTTCTCAGTGTCAGGTACCATCCTTTGCCAAGTTACCATCTGAAGCAAGCTCTCTAACTTACCATGGGAAAATCTTCCTGTGCCGGGGAAGGAGACTGAGGTACTTCATGTATTTTCAGACACCAATAAACGTGTTGTGGGAGAACAGAGAATTGTCTCTTCATGTAGGTATCATCCTGCCTATCACCATATACCGTGCCCCCGATTTTAATGTTCACGTTAGCAGGCAGTAAAATGAACACTGAGTATCTTCAGGGTTTGGCCCCTTCATGTACAACACCCATCAAGGACAATATATACAGAACAAACGGTGAAGGATACACAAGTACTACTTGCTTCATAAATCTATTTGCGAGTTGCGAAAAATCAATCACTACGGGCTAATATATTTTCCTTAAAGAGGATCATAAATCAGTTCAGAAGCTTTCTGCAGATGTCTTGATTTCTCATCCAGTTGCTACACCTGAGGGGCTGCACTGAAGAAGGCTAACATTACTGCTTCGAATGGTTGGGCACTCTCTTGAATGGGGACAGAAAACTGCATAATTATCAGTATCTTTGAAAAATACCACGCCACAAACAACAGCTTAACTGCACAATTAATTCTTCATGTAAAATGCTGATGCCAGTGAGTACTGTGCTATTCCTGTTGCAGTAAATGTAATAGATCTAACATATCCGTGCTGCCTCACTGATAATTAGTGTAAGTATGGCCATTACAAATTCATGAATTAGGTGCCCTGACTGCACATATGATCTATCAAAGACTGTTTTAACTGACTTCACCATCTGACCCAACATTGTAACACAAAAGTGTCACTGGGGTAATATTTCCTAAGTATCCAGCCACATTTTCAGTGTTTTCTGGGGGCCTGCTATTGAGCAGGTGTTTAGTATCCTTGCCAGGAGTCCTGTACAACCTTGTGAGAACTCCTGAAAAGACTGGCAACAGTTTGTGAGGGACAAACAGCCAGTTCTACCTAGCTCACAGAATCACAGACTGGCTGAGACTGGCAGGGATCCCTGCAGGTCATCTGGTCCAAGCCCCCTGCTCAAGCAGGGACACCTAGAGATGGTTGCCCAGGACCACGCTCAGAGGACTTTTGAATACCTCCAAGGATGGAGACTCCACAATCTCACTGGGTAACCTGTGCCAGTGTTTGGTCACCCTCACAGCGAAAAGGTGCTTCCTGATGATCGGAGGGAACTTCCTGTGTTTCAGTTTGTGCCCACTGCCTCTGGTCCTGTCACTGGGCACCACTGAAAAGAGCCTGGCTCTGTCCTCTTTGCACCCTCCCTTCAGGTACATTGGTGAGATACCCCCGAACCTTCTCATATCCAGACTGAACAATCCCAGCTCTCTCAGCCTTCGGTCATAAGAGTGATGCTCCAGTCTCTTCATGGCTCTTCTATAGTCACCTGAAGCCACTGAAGTGAACCACATTTTTAAAATTGTACACATGCTCATCAGGTGAAGGCTTACACCACAAGAAGAGGAAATTACTTCTTCATCCAGAGAACAGGAAAGTCTGTAAAACAGCAGGGTATGCACTACTCACAGAAGAGTTCACACAGCAAACAGATCAGTTCATTACACTTGCAATCTAAATGGTTTCTCTTGGAATGAGATTAGGAAAGCTAGAACATTTCACCAGTGGCACTCAAACAGCAGGACAACATCCCTAGTGCAAGCACGCTCCTGCAGTACACCACCCTGGAGTGCACTCACATTTTTTCTCAGCTCTACTGGCATTCTTGTCTACTGTCTCCTTGCTATCTTCTTTGTTGTCCTCTGTTTCTTTTCACGTGCACAGAGCTCCAAAACCAATATCCAGACCATGCCCACCACTGACGTGGCCAGTCCATGCTCAGCCGTGTGTGCTGCACGTTTGGACCACTCTCATACGTTCTTTCCCCCACCTCTTCTACACAGGAAGGTTTTTCCAAATAAATGTTAGAAACAATCAGGTTCACTCCAGCTTCAGTGAAGTTTGAAACATCTTCACAAAAGGATTATAAGATAGGAACATTGGGATTCCTCTGTCACCCATCCAAAAAACAAAGCTGTATTTTTATAAATTCTTATTTTAGAGGTTATATGGCATGGACTACATCTTTAAGACACGAGTTCATGTGCAAGTTTTACCACAGAGCTACAATTCACGGTAACAGTTCAAAAATTATCACTTGCATTATTGGAAGTGCCTTTTTCTTTTGATTCGTCCTGTATTGGGAAGACCCGAGCGAGCGGCACGTGGTTCTTTGTTGCCGTCTGAGGCCAAACCACGACAATTATATTACATGATGTTCCTCTCAAGACAGTCTTTGATGACTGAAGCCAAATCTCAGATTCATGAGAGCAAAAGAAAAAATAAACTGATTGTGAGGAAGTGTTTGGCACCACCTCTGCTCTGTCTGCTCTGACCACAGATGACTGGAGGCAAATTTTTAGGACTCTCCAAAATTCAGGGTCTCTCTGGACAGCACTGTGACACCAGATATAATGAAAAAGGTTCACTGAGCAGTGCAGACATCTACCACTGACTTACTCAGCTAGGCTCCCTTTATGGTCAACAAAGGACACGATCCACATCGTCCTAAAGTACATTTCAACTGTCAGATGAATCACACTCTAAAATTACTTACCTCATTAAGCATCATCTCGGATAATGCACTATAAACATCCAAAGTTAGATTAAATGAATCCTATCCATAGTATCTGTGAGAAACACTCAGCTTTCTGCAATTTGCTAGAGGACTTTTATCTGCCTGACTTCACCATGACATCTACTGTCAATAGTAAATCACTGTGAGTTATTTAGAATTAAAACACTCAGATTGGAAAAGAAATGCAAAAAACAACTGATGCGGAAAGTATCAGCAAATCTCAGTAATGACTTGTCTTCTGCATGGACTTTAGAAATCACACCATGCTCTCGGTTTTATTTTCTAAGCCCTAAGCTGCTTCTGGCGATGATCCCACAAGCCCAGCTCATCCTCCAGCATCAAGACTGCCTTACTTCCTAGAAACAATAAAACAGCTTAGCACATGGAAAGCCTCTCCTTGTGCAGAGGATTGGGCTTTCTAGGGGGATAGTCTCTGACTTTCTCTTGAAAAACCCAGTCATCATCACAAACCTTATTCCAGTAGGTGCACACTGCAACATGGTGTACACAAACAGGTCGGGAACAAATACATTATATGACATCAAACACGTACCTTGTTCAAAATCATCACAGAGTCCCCTAGATGCAACTCCCTCTCACATGAGGTAGGCTAACTGGAGAAAGCTAAGTTATTTCTTTTGTCTGAGTATACCACATTTACATGTATGCATATATATGTGCATTTACATATGTGTATATATATGTGACAGACCTGCAGCTCATTTCTATCATCCAATTTAACAGTTAAAGAATATTACAAAATTATATCCTTCAGTCATTCTGACTCCAATAAAACACTTCCCAACTTCCCTATCCACTCATACATTTTCTACATGGAGCTAAGAGGATGAAAATGCTATTTTATATATACCTACATATGGACGCACACACATACAAGTATGTAAAAAGAAAAATACAGATCTCATTTCCGAGGAACTATGTGCATTCTTACAAAGTGTTTGGGCTTTTAACATTCAGAACTTCAGAGGCTAAAGACTTTAAGAAACTATGTCTTCAAATTTTGGTCTTTCATCTTCCTCTCCATGGAGCACTACAGTCCTGGTTTGCACACCAGGGAAGTGGTATGCACTGTATACACATCCATGTAAATTGTCAAAAAACAGTCTCCCACAGAAAGCATCACAGGCTCCGTCTATCTGAAAATCCAATATCTCACAATGTTTTCCTATACCTGAGCATTTCTCCTGCCGAAGCATTCATATAGCTGTGATTCCTTTTTATGGAGAAAAATGGAATAGATAAAACAAGTAATTGCAATTTATGTTTCTAACAACATGATGCTCAGTCTGCCATTGTGTTAATCATGGGAATTTCAACAAATACTGGTTTAGGTTTTTTTCTTCTTTCACGTATAGCAGAATTGTAGGTGCCTTGATATGTCAAGCAGGACTATTTCGTTTTAATGTATTTGCTGCTACGGTAGCCTCAGAAGACACGCAGCTTACTTTCACTCAAGGTTCACGGAACAGCATTGCTGTACCATGTGTAAAAAGTTAATAACCAATACCATATATACCTTACACAAATATCCCAGCTGGTCAAGCACTCCATGAAAGGAAACTCCCCAGACCGCTCTGAGGGAAACCAGTCACTGAATCTCAAGCATTTTCTCCCAGCTGGGTCTGGGCAGAGCACACGTGATGTGTCTCAAGGGATGGGCTCCACAGGCAGACCTCTTTCAGCTGTGGAAAGGCAGGAGTAGTACCTGGATTCAAATGCCTGGGCACAGCCTGGACACTGGAGTCCCCTCCCTCGACCTCTCCAGCTTCTGCCTCGTACCCTGTAGCATTCCACTGAGTATGTGATCCTTTGGGTCTACAAGTTCATCTCTTAAAGTCTAGAGCTACAACCTACAAAACACCTGAGAATGTGCTTTGCAGTGGGTTTCTGAACACAGTCATTCGTTATTCAAAAGCAAAAGGCAATCGAAAATCACTGAGAGAACAGCAAGCATCCTGAAGGTGTTCTCTCTCTCGCTCTGCCATTGGAAACTGTTGTTGTCCACCTGTGCCCTGGAGAAGGCAGATCAGACACTGTCCTCTTCATTCCTGCATGGCTCCACTACTTGAGCGGGTGAACATGGCCCACAAAACAGTACATCTCCTTTCCTGATACAGCTGTCCAGGTATTTTCCCCATGCAGCCTTCATATCAGCCCCAGGAGCTGGTCTCTCCCAGGTGATCTTTTCCCTGACAAAGCAGTTCTTCCTAGGAGTCAGCCTCTTGCTTAGGGAAATCCCATTTCAATAGGACGCTTGACGCTTTTCTTCACTAGCCTGGAGCCACCGCTCCTCAGAAATGCAGTTAACAGGGGCGTACGCAGACAGCAGGGGAGGCAAGGAACTACTTACTCCAAAGGACACATCAGTGTGATTTAAATACCATAACCCAGCACCACGGGTAAAACTCTCAGCTCTTCCCAATCCCTATTTACTCACAAACTTTAACGTATTTCCAAATGCATTTCTGCGTGGCATTATTTTTATACATTTTAGACAAAAAAAAAAAATATTAAAAAGTCTGATTTGCTTTTTACTCACTCTTAAGGATCTACCGTTCAGTTTTTTCTGATGAACATTTTACAGCTGTGCCTTGCAGGGCAACCTCTGGCTGAGGACAACAGGGGTGCCAGCTTCAGTCTTTTCCAGTGCTGACAGTAACAGCGAGTCTCTGTACCACAGTACGGTACACTGCTCCTGGGTGAGGAGAAACACATCATAAATGGAGTGTCAAAGCAGACCGAGGAGCACAGGAATTTAACACCGGTGCTTTCTGCAGCATTCCGCTGCCTGAACACACCTGGGCAAACCCAGCCATTTCCTCCTGAGGCTTTCACAGCCGCTTCCTGCTATAAACAAAACAAGTTCAAACCATGGTTGCCACTAACTTGTCTCTGAAAATACAAAGCAGTGAGAGCTACACAATTATATGAACAAGGAAAACGAGACAGAGACCTTCATATCTTCCCAGAAATCACACAACAAATCAATAAAATCAGGAATAGGACTTGATCTGCTTCTCTCTCTAGGAATTTCCCCATCACACCTCGCTGTCACCCCAAGCCCAGGTATCCCGTTTCAGCCATGGCACATAGGTGGATGTAAGCAAGTACATTTTTCTCTGGCTATGGGAACTTAATAGGCATATTCACTAAGGTTTTCATTCTCAGCCTGTGATCCCTCTCTTGTTTTCTTTACACAAATACTCCTACTAGCTCCCATTTCTTGTTGCTTTTCCAAGTTTATTTGTTGCCGTAACTATCATTACATCCTTTCTGAAGCCAGCGTATCCCCTCTAAACTCCAGACAGACTACCATGTTAGCAGTGTTTGTGAGCAGATGAGGAGACTTACAGGCCTGCACTGCCAAAACAAGCAGGTTGCTACTATTCCCGGGTCATAAATTCAACCCTTGAGGCATACAGGGGTGGAGGGGCTGGGGGCTCATGGTGGTTTCCTTTCTGAAGGTAAAATGGCAGCTCTGTACATCTGTAGAGAAGCAAGTTGCAGAAGCTTCCCCAGGGCACAGAGGCAGAGCCAGCAGCTGCTGCTTTAACAAGGAGGAAATGGACTTTTACTCTCCTCCTAAAATCCCTGCAGTAGAGGCAAAGCATCTGCCAGAGACTGGGCTGCCGGTAAAACAGAGCAAGCCATAAAAGTAAACGATGTGCTCAATTATCGCCTCTAAACGGCAATGACCACGCTGGGGAGAAAGGTGACTGCCTTCTCTTTCTGAAGCCCACCGACATGCCACAGAAACACAGTTTAATGACGACAAGCTTCCCTGCCCCACCTCTTACACCCAGCAGAGATAAGAGATATTTCACATGAAAACTGCTAGCGAATGGGGGGAGTATTCTAGCAGAGCATTACACCACGCTTGCCCAGTTCTTGCATGCTTCACTAGGTATCTGCTTCAGGCCAGTGCTAGGAGACGGACTTGGGGACTAGTCACGTTTCACCATTCTCACATACAGGTGAGAGAAAGGCTGCAAAAGAGCGTACAACCCCAATGCCAAGCATGTGCTTCAGTAAACTCACAAGCATTTTATAAAAAGTTGATACCTGTGTAGGGTGGTCTTGTCTTTTTTTTTTTTCCTTTTTTTTGGTTTTTTTTTGTTTGTTTTTTTTGGTTTGTTTGTTTGTTGTTTTTGGGTTTTTTTTGGAAAGAGTGATGCCTTTTCAAATGAACATCTTTTGTTAAACAGAGCGGCAGCAGTGGTCATCTCTTCAGTCATCTCCTTCCCTTACGGTTAGAGAGGAGACCAAAGAGCCTGCCTGGGAGCACCTGGCTCCGCAGGCTAGAAATGAACCCTCTGGTCTCCCTGCAATGTCACTGCTTGTCCAACGGTGTTCACAAATGATGGAAGTCACTTGGCCTGGTTGAACTTTTGAGAGCTGCAGACAGAAAACTGCGAAGAATAAATAATCCTTCTTGATCTCTGAAGCAGAAATCATTACCGAAATGCCAGTTCAGTGACTTCAATTAGAAAATGCTGTTGGAAGACCTCATTGTCCCTCTTTCCTACTAATTTAGCTCTGCATAATTCAGCTGCTTTTCCTATCCTTTTTCCTAATGCATTCAGATCAGCAGATGTGGTTATGTACAAAAAACCTGGTAATACAGAAAGGCATTGGAAAACTAACCTCCACCTATGTCTGTGTCTAGACCTTTCGGTAGTGTTTTGCTGATTATGTTGTCAGTGACAATGTCATTGTTTCGCAAATATACCTTTCTGTTTCATTTTAATTGGAAATATCAATTGAAATATAAAGAACCAAATAAACAAACTGTATCTAAACTACAAGTAGTCTATTAATAGCCATGTTCAAGATGATGTGCGAAAAAGATGTAGGCTAAAGTTAGAATCACAGAAATGGAAATCTGAGAGAGACCTCCAGAGCTCATCTAATCCCCTCTTGCAGCTTTTACCATAGCTGTACTTAACAGTTTCTCTGGTATTTTTCAGTCTCAAGGGATCAAAGGCAAAACTTTAAATTGCCTTTTTTGGAAACCATTCTTCCTTTTTCAAAATCCTTATCACTCCCATGGGATATTAACACCATTTCCCTTAAGTCTGTTGAAATAAAGCCCCTTGTCCACTGCTCCCACTCCCTCCTCCTCTGAAAATCACAAATTCTTTTCAAAAGGAAAAATTAGGCAAAAAACTCCTTACTAGTATTACTTAAAGTAGAATAAAATAGCTATAACGCCTCTCCTCCCCCTCCTTACATCCCTCTCTTGGATGAAAATTTTTCCTCAGTACACTTCAAGATACCTATTGAGCATTTACTTTCTTATAATAGAGAAGGTCCTCTGTGACTGTCAGGAAACTTTACTATCATTCAGGTAAAAGCTAGATTTTTCTCCCCCCCCCCCCCCCCCCCCCCTTTTTTTTTTGAAGGTAAAGACCCAAATATCAATACGTAGTTTAGATGCTATGCTTAAAACTCCTTGTTTCAACTTTTATTTCTGCAAGTCAGAATGTGGAATCTGACCCACTAGCAATCACATAAGTACAAAAAAATACCAGATACTGATAGCCAGTAGAAGTCAGAAAATAGCAGAAGAATCAGACGTGAAACCATCTTCATGTCCTAAAGGCCTAATGCAACATGAAGGGTGGTTGTATCAATAGCCTGGACAATCCTAACCCAAGTAAAGCAGTCACAGATTGGTTTGCTGGACCAAAACAGGCACTTGTAGCAAACCCTAACCTCTCCAGCTTTGATGCTTTGATGCACCAAGTCTTGACACCAGAAAGCACTTGGTGTGAGAGGCAGCACAATGGGAAGACACCACACTTGAAGAAGGACCAGGCTGCCCCTCAGCAGTAAGGCTCCCAAGCAGGATCCTTCTTGGCGGTATTTCTACCTGTAGACAGTGCAACACCATGACCTCACTGGGAAGGAGCTCAGGAAGGGAACCAAGAGCTGTAACCTTCATGTCCAGTGTACAAGGGCAAAACCCAAACATTTGCTCTTGCGCATCCTCCTGTTACCCATACGGGCTGCTGGGTATGCGGAGCTGTGCTGTGTGGGGGGTCAGGCCAGATGGGCAGCATGTCTGAAGACACCTAAGTTCAGCTGAACAAAACAAAACAAAACAAAACAAAACGGGGGAGTTTGATTTTGGCTTTCAACCCAACCACTACACTGATCCCATTTCCTCTCTCTTCTTTTACAGAGTGGTCCACTGAAACACAAGCTTTTGACAATGGAAAATGCAGCAACACCGAACCTAAGCTGTAACTCAATTCATGGACTGCAAAAGAAGACTAACTTAAGAAGATCTAAGTTTGACTCCTTTTATCCTTTGCTGTATAACTTCAGTCATTACTAATTAGTCAAGCTTTTAAGAAGTGCTTGCAACTAATACAAATGTTGGTTGTCAAGTTCCTGTTTATATGATGCTTCAAGATTTACATCGTGTTTAAGTTCCCTTACCACACTGTAAGTATCTGTGGATTAACTTACTGTTACTGGACTAAGCGACGAAAAGCAAAATGTAGGCGGTTTTCACAAATCATGTGAAAAGAATTATTTCTTGTTATTCGTTTATTCCAGCTGCTTTATAGTACAGCATGTGTCTCTGGGGCTCCATATTTTAGCATAACAGGAGCTGACGCTGGTATTTAGCAAGTTGGAAACATAAATCTAACTTCTCAAGTCCCTGAATTACAAAGTCATGTATCTGAATTTTAGTAACCAGCTTAGAAAACCGTGATTTCTGCTCTGGGAGAGCCTGCTTATACACCTTGCTGAACTGCTGCTCCTCTCAAAACTGCAGTTCACTAACGAATGGAGAAGACAGCCTACTGACAGATAATTCAGCCTATGGCCAAATACTGACAGCCTGAAGTATTCAACCCCTTTTCCCTTCGGTCTTCATAAGCAAAGCCTGCTGCCAGACCCCTGTGCGTACCAGCACAGTCTGGGAAGGACAGCAGCAACCAACAGGAGCAACAGGGCAAGGACTTACTTACAGCAGTTAAATTATTCAAATCCATGGGGTTGGATGGGAATTACCGAAGCTGAAAGAGCTGGCTGATCATTTCTCTATCATCGCAGAAAATCATGGTGAAGTGAAAAAAGTCCCTTATAACTGGAAAAGGCTAACATTACACCCATCTTTGGGATAGATAGGAAGGAGAACCCAGGGAAATATAAGTCGGTTAGGTTACTTCAGCCCCTGGAAAGATCATGAAGCACATCCTTGTGGAATGCATGGATGAGAAAGTAAATCACAAACAGCTAGCCCATCCATGCTTGACTAACCAATAAGCTACTGTTTAATAACAGTGACCCCAATGATGGCACTGAATGTACCTTTGGCATATCTATGAATGACGCTAAATTGGAGGAACGGCTGACTTGCTAGAAAGTAGCATTGATCCATTGAGCGTGACAAACTTCAGGACTGAGCCAATGGAAATCTCCAAGGAGAAGCATGAAGTTCTGCACCAGGGCAGAATAGCCCATGGACCAGTACAGGCTAGGAACTGACCAGATGAGCAATAGTCCTGCTAATGAACCCAGGTGTTACAGTGGTCCCTGTGCTCAATATAAACCAACAGCCCGCTTTTACTGTGAATAAAGCGAACTCCATAATGCGTTACATTAGTAGGGAACATAACCAGCAGATCAAGGGAAACTATTCATCCATCACTTCTGAGGCCACACCTGGGACACACCTGTGCCTCATTTTGCACCCCCTGAGTTCAAGAAGGGGGCTGAGAAACTGGAAGGAATCCAGGAGAGGGCTACCAACATGGTCATGAACCTAGAGTATGACCTGCAAGGAGAGGCTGAGAGAGCACAGCTCATTTAATCTGGAAAAGAGGAGGCTATGGTTGATCTAACAACAGCCTACAACTACTTGAGCAGTTACTTGGACAATGGAGAAGGTAAAGAAGCCAAATGTTTTGCAGTAGTGGAAAATGATGTAACAAGGGACAACAGGTACAAGCTGAAGTTTGGGAGATTCACAATGGACATTAGGAAGAAATTCCTTACTAGGAAGGTAGTACAGTGCTGGATCAGGCAGCAGAGACACAGTGGAAATATTCAGGACCCGGATAAACAATGCTAGGGCAGCCCTGATTTGATGCAGTGATTGTCTGCTATAAGCAAGAAGCTGGATTAGATGATCCCACAAGGTCCCTTCCAACCAACATCCAGTGAATCTACTGTATATTAGCCACCTTGACCTAGTGATGATTTATACATGCAGAAAGAAACGTTACTGCAAAATACAACCACAAGTACTCTGCCTCTTAAATTCAAGTACATTTCCATTTTTAAAAGGTAACAAATACAATCAAGATTCCCTATCTATGTGCAGTATTTATTTTGACTTTTATTTCCTAAAGTTTTTCACCATTCTCCTAAGACTTTGTATTTTGCAAGGTCAACATGCCTGTATTAAGAAATGTCACACCACAGAGAACGTAACTGTGATCACATAGGCTCATGCTATTACTGAATTCATGTAATTCCCCCTCCTCACCCTACTTTTCCAAGTGCAAAGATATGCTGAGAACAGCTGTTTTGGTAAAAGTAGTGAGAATACATTTATATTACAGCTCCCTTTGCCACTATCCAGACATTTCAAATGAGGTCGATTTCTCCAGTAACGCCCAACTTACAAAACCATCAGAAGGTACTACTGTTCAATTCATTTCCATTTTTTGTGGGTACTTCTTGAATGAACTTATACACTGCTTCTGCTTAGGAACAAACGGTGTACCCTGAAAACAAGTTCCCAAAATGTCTCAGAGGGTGCACAAGGAGCACAGGTTATGTGCTGTTACAATTGCACTTGGGAACTGGAATAATAGCAGGTTCCTTTTTTTTTTTTTTTTTAAAAAAAAAAAAAAAAACAAACCACAAACAAAACCAAAAAACACAATCAAACAAGAAACATTAGCGCTGTAAACCTAATTAAGCCTAATTCAGTTTGATTTTGATTACCTTTATCATTCTGTTCACCTCACCAGGTTCAGAAGGAACACAGCTAGTATGCTTTCACTTTGGTATCTTATCTCTTACCTGCACTCCTTGGAAACTGTATACTAAAAGAAGTAACTTTACATCTACACAAAGAGTTCATCTGGCAATTAATATCTAGAACGCAGACTGCAATTTATTACATTGCCACAACATGCTGCTAATTGACACGGTATTTGTTATAGACTCCTTACAATCTGAAACTTGGTTCAAAGAAAAGTGTCTAGAAGGTGAAATAGGTCTCAACGAATCCATTTTAAACCTCCTTAATTTAAAACCAAAATAACAGTTTTTCTAATAGCTTTTTGAACAGCAAATACACCGGCAATGCAAAGGTCAAGTTTCCCCCCTCTATTTTACCACTAAGGTATCTGTTTTTTCAGTGCCTTTAGTGAGAACAAAGCTCTTCCTCACAATTGCAGCTTCACTAATAAATACGCTACAGATGCGTACAACAGCACAGTTTTTACAGTATTTTGCCGTAGATAGAAAGAGTTGAGAGTTAATTGATTTCTGTCATGCCAGAAAGACATCAGCTCTGTAGGATAAAAAGAATGATACTTTTGCACCGTTTGCAGGGCATAGCTGCACATTGAAATAAGCTCAACTCTATTTTTAGAAGAAAACATCTATCTTTTCAGTTCTTCAGTGATAACTACTGAACAAAGTCTTGGAAACAGACACAAGGATTAAAAGTGAATAATCCATGATACTAATAAAATGCGAGCTCTTACCTATGGATAACAGTCCCTCAGCATTATCAACTCTGAAGGTAGTCTTAAAATAACTCTGTATTTCTATCACAGCATTTACCAATGACCAGCTACTGAAAAAAATTAGTATTTTCTCAGCAAAGTAAACAAAACCAAAATGCTGAGCAAATCACAGAATCACAGAATGGCAGGGGTTGGAAGGGACCCCTGGAGATCATCTAGTCCAACCCCCCTGCCAGAGCAGGGTCACCTAGAGCCGGTTGCACAGGAACGCGTCCAGGCGGGTTTTGAATGTCTCCAGAGACGGAGACTCCACCACCTCTCTGGGCAGCCTGTGCCAGGGCTCTGCCACCCTCAAAGTAAAGAAGTTCCTCCTCATGTTTAGATGGAATTTCCGATGCTCAAGTTTGTGCCCGTTACCTCTTGTCCTGTTGCCGGGCAGCACTGAAAAGAGCCTGGCCCCATCCTCCTGACACCCACCCTTTCAGTATTTATAAGCATTGATAAGGTCCCCCCTCAGGCATCTTTTTTCTAGACCAAAGAGACCCAAATCCTTCAGCCTTTCTTCCTAAGAGAGATGTTCTAGTCCCCTAATCATCTTCATAGCCCTTAAATCCACCAGCTCAGCCCCCCCAGTACCAGGTAAAACCTTGCTATTAAAAGCAGGTCTAATACCATCACTTTTCCCAGGTACAAAAAGCAGTTTACTGGAAACTTGTAACAGTTCCTCCTCTGAACTCCAAGCAGAGTGGCTACAAAAACTTTCCAACTTATATAAAATACATACTAGGAGCTTACACCAGTACACAGGAAATTAAAACATGTAGTTGGCAATAAATATTTTAATGTCTTCTACAGGATAGTTTAATAAAGACGGAATACAAGCTATTTTGCAGATCATCTTTGAGTCTGACTCCTACAAGGACAGCTATCCATCTTCTTTCTTTAAGCACTTCAGCAGTTTGATCAGAGAAGTTCTGGACCTAAAGTCACTGCCAATAATTTGGATATATGCCCTTTTTTGTTAGATAAATCTAACAGAGAAATAGTGTAAGTAGCATTGGTAGGGGCTGTTAACACCTTTCCCAAGGATGAGCAAAATGTCAGCAACCCCTAAGTGATGGGTGAGCCCCTTGCTCAGTAAATCATTTCTTCATGTTGATAGACTTGGGAACTCGCTCTCTGCCACTGACCTCCTGCTTTGGAGGAAGGTTACTGTGGAAGTCAGGCTGAAGGAGCTGGGCATCACCTGGCAGCCCCAGGTTTGCTTCAACACCTACATGATTTTGAGACACTGCAATTGGACTGAAAAGGCACCGATGGCCAGGTAGCTTTGCCTGCTGTGTCATTTTTAAATTATTTTTTTACTTTTTCTAACTGCAAAAGTGAAAAGCTGCGCTTGTTGCTTAACATCTGAAATGAGATGGGTGGCAGCGCGACTAATTCTCCACCTTCCAGGTGCTTGCACACAGAGGAGATGGATGAAGGATAGACACTATGCACGCACCGGGGTTCTAGCAGCATTGCTTCCCAGACCAGTCATCACATGAAAAGCAAGGACTTCAACATTCAGGCAGCCTTCCGTTTGGCCAGGTCAATGTTCCCAAGCTTCCTCAGTGTCTAGCAAAACTGTAATCCTTACCGGATCCGTTGTTAAGAATCCAAAACTGGATGTCTAAGCAAACCAGCCCTGCTACAGTTAACAGCGTAAATGAGGTGGCTGAAGGACAGTAGAATAATACTGTAGTACTTACACTGCAAAAAGAGAATGGCACTGGGAGAAAACTTGTTTTTCTTTAATAGACTTTTCCTTTCAAAATCCACTTATTTGAACTATTTATCTTCAGAAATTTATTCCATAACTGCTTGCTGGTTTCCATCCTTGCAGGTTGCCAGAAAACAGAATTCCCCAGAGAAGAAATCAGATTCAGCCTCTCTCTTCCACACTTACAAATTTCAGTTGGGAGCTCATGAATTGCTTTTTATTCGTACCTCATCTTCCACTATGATAGAATTTTGGACAATGATGGTAAGACTAATTTTCTTACTGTAAGGTACTTACTTTACATTTGAATAAATAGTTTGATATTTATATGTGAGGCAGTCTTCAGCATGAATTTTATAAAACATCTGAAGAGGCAGAGATAGTATACTCTAGTTTTCTCTCAGATTACAAACTGAGGTATTAAAAGCAAAGATTAAAAAAAAAATAATTAAAAACATAAAAAAACCCCAAAACCTTAACAGGAAAGGATCTCACTTGCTGTTTTTATGTCTCTCTAGGACGTTCTTTCTCTTCTCTCCATTCTGCTTCCATCTTTTCATGCCTCCATCTCAAAGCCCCTCTCCTGTCAGTCATCTGCACTCAATCTGTTTGCTAATACAATACTTTTTCTTCTTTCCTTTGTGTCAGAGCCCCTGAGCTCCTCACAGTTTCCCCTCCATTGCAGAGATTCAAATCAGCACTTTTTATGGAGCCTCAGTTCAATTTAGTGGATCAAACAAGACATTTTCCTCTTTTATCACTTCATTTGCACACTGCAGAGTAAGTACTTCTTAAATGTACAACTAGTTTACAATGCACCTGTAAGTGGTTGCTGGAAACTTCTGGTGTAAATGCATTGACTTTGGATGCATTAGTGGAAACATGTTTGGAAACTGTGTGCTTCCAGAGGGCAAAACACCAATTCTTTACCTACTGCCCATGGAAAGCAGTTTGAAAAACAAACAATGCACAAAAATTTGTAAGCAGGACATATTTTAAAGTACCAATGTAAAATATTTTAACTTAGGCCCCGCTGTGTGTTGAAAAAACTGCTTCTGTACCGTCAGAGTAATCTCTGTTGTTTTTCATGATCATTATCAAAACATTTATTTTCCCTCCAAAAAACAGTCTGAATCAGGCTGCCATTCAATCTCAGAAAATTGTAACTGTCCTGAAATAAAAAGATCACGAATGTTAATAGATTCAGTCTTGTCTCCAGACAAGATCCATTCATACCCAGAATCTTTCCCTGAAATTTTTCGCCTTTCTGCCCTTTTCCCACTGTTCCATTACTTTTACCTTGACATCATCTCCAAATCAACAGCAGCCAAGCAGAACTTAGGGTGTATCTGAGAACAAATACAGATAGTTCCTAGGTGAAATTAAGTGATGAACTAAAAAGCTCCTGTATCTCAGGGAAACAGGGAAGGGCAGAAGTCTCACAGGATGCGTGACTGCAGTCTGTAGAGCAGGTTTAGTCACCACCAACGACAAACGCACATCCTCAGATTGCATACAGAAAAGGGCTAAAAGCAGTAATAGCAAACTGCGAGGAGGGCACCTGGAAGGTAAAAAAATAATCAAGATTTAATTATGTCAATCTCCCATCCCAGCACACAACTGTTGGTTGGTGTTATTTTACCATGACAGCCCAACTTTTACCATATCCTCCACTGAGCCGCAGTCTCACGGCATTACATTGCTGCCCAGAAACAACTATAGAAACACAGAAGACAAGGTGATCCTTGCCCTAAATTTGAGAGAAAAAACAAGAGGCAGAAACTGGACATACAGGCACACGGTGTAGGAGGGATTCAGCAACAACGCTGTGAACAGTTTAAGAGCCCAGGCATGTGAGCAGCATCTTGGTTACCCATTTTTTTTTGCAGACACTGCAGTAAAGCAAGGGGGAGATGATGAGTGAGGCTTCCCAAGCAGCATCATGGATGTTTTGAGGTAGTTCTCCCTGGGCACAAGTGCTTGTGTCAAAAGGGACCAAGGAGGGAACAGAAGGTGACATCCTGAATCAGCCAGGGATGCAAGTCGAGCTCGTAACACTGAATAAAAGATGAAAAGTCACCACAGGCTCGCCCTGCCAAAATGGCCACCACCTTATGTTCACCATGGTAGAGAAAAGGGGGATGGTCGTGGTGAGGAAGGTGCTCTGGTCAAACCCTTAAGACAAAGAAAAGAACCTCTGCACGGGTATCCCAGAGCAGCAGCAGGGTAAAATCCTCACATTACCAACATCACTGAAGCACGTTATAGTAACAGATGCACAAATTATGAGACATAAATTCTGGACACAGTTTTAACAGTACAGAAGTATACGAAAGAGATGGATGCAGAAGAATTTGGGAGGTTCTACATATGGTGTGGTCACAATCACCTAGAAGAACCCTGAATTAAAAATTTGCTTATTAGAAATCTGAGTGGTAAGAAGGATGACAGTGTTATCCAAGTTATCAAAAATATGGAATTGCTGGTGACGGTTAGGAAAGGGGGGGTGGGGGGGGGGTGGAAATCAGCGGTTATGGGATAGAAAAATGTCAGCTGACGTTTCCTTGTCCACAAGACTATGCTGTAAAGAAAGACAGGTATTTCTGGCCCATACAGAAGATAAGTCAGGTGCATAGCAACAAAGAGAAGTCTTCAGCATAGAGGCAGACGATGAGTTGAAGTTTATCTCAAAGTAATCACATCCACAAGGCAGAGAAAAAGACAAACAACAAAGGGCACAACCACAGAGAACAATTACCAAAAAGCTGGATGGGGGAGGATCCTCCAAGCAAATTGCTGAGGTGGTAGAAGAACTCGAAGAGGACACTATCAGGGAACAAAAGCACGGGCATGATGTCAAGAACAAAGTCGGGGACTGCAGACAGCTGGCAGCTCAAGTGAGGCTGAGGAGGCAGTGCACGTTGTAAACTTTGATGAGGAAGAGGTCAGTAAAGATGCTGCCCAGAATGGAATGTGCAAAGCTGGACTGTAAAAGGCACGGGTGCATTGGAGAGAGGCACTCCACCAACAGCTACTGACAGCAAGTTGAGCAATGAGAGGGAGAAGAGACTTGCAGAGGGTACCTGGAGGCTCAAATCTAACTGGTGATGGCCTGGTGCTTTTTTTTCCAAGCTGAAGACATTGAAATGAGCTTATGTTGCTAGCAAAACCAGAGGAACAAAAGGTGAGGATGGATACTAAGAGAGGAGATGAAAAAGTAGTGAAATGACTGAGATGGCACATGATCAGCAGGGCAAATGGAGGGGTTAGCAAAAGAGGGCAGGGAAAGAACTTCTGCCTTTGCTGGAGAATGCAAGGCTTCTAAGAAGGGAGAAGAGAGTACAAGCAAGGAAAAAACTTCTTTTGCCAGTCTTGTCTTCAAAGCAAGTTCCTCCACAGGGAGAAAACTGCAGGGAGAAAAAAGGGAACCCCGCAGGGACAAACTCAAGCTGCCAAAAACCTCAGCGGGGCTGTGGAGGGGGACTGTCATTAAGTTGCAGGGACCACATAGCTGCCAGTGTACCAGAACTATGGGAAACCAGCCTGGCGTTGAGCTCTGCATCAGCACAAAGCCAGCCCAGGGGCACCTCGCAGAGATCTCAGAGCAGATTCTCATATTATTCCAACAATGAAATAAGATGACACATCAGAAGAAAATACATACCCTTAAATATCCTTAAATGCACTCCAGAATGATGCTTGGTATGCAAACATACCCCAAAGAGTCAATTGTATGAATTATGCTATCTTTATGTGTGCACAGCCTTGCTCACAAGTTGTTAAGAAATTTCAGTTTTTAAGGTCCTGCCCTGCTAAGGCCCTTCTGGGAAACCTGAATGTTTCACTCAACAAAGATTTATCCAACATAATGAGAGCTAAAAGATGCAGGAATCATTTAGCAGGCTGCCCTACTAGACGTACGGTTCAGACGCTTCCTATTTTTCCCATGTTCACTGCTTTAAAGACTAGACTATCTCGAAGAATTAGTAAGAGATACACCAGAGAAGTTTTTAAATCAGTGATTACTGAGAAATTTCCAGATATTAAAATTTAATAGAGTAAGCTTAAGTTCAGAGTAAAATATCTAGCAAGTCTACCGTGTTCTTTCCTTGGAAGGAAATAAAAATCCCCTCCTTTATAGAGTGAGCAAATCGCTTTTCTGCTTCATCAAAGTTCTGCCTATATTTACATTGCTTTTTCTTCCTTGGAAAGTTAGACAAGGGAATAGTCAGCCAGACAAGACAAAAGATACAGTGGCATGTTTCCTGGAAGCATAACATAAAACTGTTTCTGTCTCATGATCTGAAAATTGCCTTCTGAAAACAATCCAGGCCATACTTCAGTAAATATGTATAATACATTACTACATCCTCGTAAACTGCCAGATTTGCTTAGTGTACATGATTCAAGAAACACATAGGTATTTCCCAAATTTGAAAAATATATGGCATTCCACTTAGGAGGAGGTATTTCTAATTTTCTGTAGGAGGGAAAAGAAGATTTACATCCTCCTGTCTTTGATATCAGTCATGCAAATCTTCTTTAAAGAAGGATAATAGCAATTTTTTCTTTTTTTTTCGTGTTTTTGATGCATGCACTAATCAACTAAAAAACAACACTGTGACTGTGATATATAAGGAAGCAAATTCTAATTGCTGGAAATCAACAACAAAACTTTAATTTACCACAGTAAGCCAAGAATTTGAATTTTAAAAAGCGTGACTAAAACACTAATAAAGCTATGCTCATCTTTGAGCCACTGCTGAGTGTCAAACATTTCACTTGAGATTGTGTCGCATGCGTCAGATCTACAGAGAGTTCATTTGTATGCTGTATGCACATAGAAAAACATACAAACTAAGCTGTACAAACCCTTTTTTAGCCAAAAACATTACTTTTTATGCATCTTAAATATATTTTAGCAGCATAAATATTAGTTATTATATTGTATAAAACCAAGATTTTTCCTCTGTAGAACCATCAGTTAAATACGTCCATATACTTACATTCAGTTAATAAAATGCAAAGCATCTATTTCACTACCTTTGAAATATAAATATGTTGAGCTCCACCATTCACCTGGTGGACTTGGCAAAGTACTGTAAGTGATGTTGGAAAATACGAGTTATAAAGCAGAGACTGACAAGGCTAGACAATGTTCATACTGATGCTATAATTCTTATTTAGTTTTTAATCTTCTAAATCCAGGGGACACATGTTTGGTTTATGTTTAACAAAAGATTTATCAACACAACAGTATCTTAGAAAATCAGCTGTTCACAGAAAGGCGGTCTGCTCTTCCTCAGCATGGAGACTGAATAAAGTGGAGGGTCTACTTCTCACAATCAATCATCATCATAGATCAAATCCCGCGTGGGTAAAGCCCTCCTAAATCCCTTTAGAAACACATTTGCTTTACTTGCTAATGAAACAGAAAATTACAGAAATTTATAAAAAATTATAGAAATAGAAAATGAGCAACACTCCCAAAGAAAGGCCAAAAAATCTTCCTGAGAAGTGAGTTACAATTAAAGCCTCCCACACAGTGGCCAGAAAAAACAGACAAAATATATAGCACATAGCTATTTTTTTTACCTGAATGTTAGACTGATGGTACAAATGTGTCCTGTGGAAGGGAGGCAAAAGAGAGCTGGCACTGTAATTTATAATATATTCAAAGAATAGCACTGAGAAATGGAAGTGTTTAGCCATTCATAAACAGTGCTTATATCATTAACTAAGTCTCTCCAAGCTCCACATGAAAGCAGAAACAGATGCTCTATTTTCTTTGAGACATTTTTGCAAGTTTAATCCAATGCACTTGGGGACATGTTCGTCTCTGGGTGTACAACCCACAGAGCTGCACTGTTACACCTCACTGAGAGTTTTGGCCAAGAAAAGATGATTTGCCTGTGCAAAACTAGGTAGAAAAAAATGGTAGACCTAGCCGGGCTATGTTTAACACAGTGTGTCAGATGGTTAGTGTCTGAAGAGTATTCAATAATACGCACTGTCAGGGCACGATATACTGAATTTCTTTCAAGGTGACTGGATTTGACTATTTGTGTAAAAATGCTGGACTGGGTGACGTTGCAGCAGCCCCCAGTAATGGCACTAAAATGAGAGCACAGTCAAAGTCCCCTCTTGCACTGGGGCACTGCGGTGAGACAGAGCCCGTCCAAAGACCCACTGTCATGGCTCATACCTGCTTTCATGCAGCAACACCCGGAGGGGGGAGATGGCAATTTGGTTTCTTTGTTCATTCCGTTCTTAATCTCTCTGTTGAGACTGACAACGGGGGAGACCATTAGTGTAAGCTCTGCTGGGACTTTCTGTTATTAAGGCTACTTAAGCTTTTCCAAGTAAATTGCATGTGTCAAACTAACATCACACGGTGATGAGCAAAAAAAGCCATTAGACAACTGCGCTCCCTTCCTATTGATCCACCCAGGAGCAAGGGGGAAGGGAAAAGACACAACCCTGGAGACTCTGGCCAATTCTTTGCAGTCCCCTGTTCCTCCCACTCATTATATTCCTATTTTACACTATTTGCAGGCAATACATTAGTCATTCCCTCCAATTCTTCCACTTAACTGGAGGTTAATGACTGGGAATACAAGTCCCTCTCAACACCTTGCAATAGTCATCAAGCTGGATACACCTCGCCAAACTTAAACCTTACAAAAGATTTGGTTCAGACTACTTTAATTTCCTGCTACAGTCAATGGAGAAAGAGAAACGGCTGCAATGCAGTGATAGGGTAAGTGTCCCAGGTTCTTTCTGGCCCCATCCCCTGACCACAAAGGGAGCTCACCTCTACACACACCTCTACTTAGATGGTGTGAGCCCCATACATAACAACGAACTGGCCATCCATTAAAGAAAGTACTTTGCTATGTCAAGGCTTCCATCTTCTTACAGAAAGAGCTAGAAACTGTTTATAGACTGTCTTCTCAACTGTAATTATAGCCCTGAGCTCTCATCTGTGGGCTACAGGATTCCCAGCACCTTTTAACCACTGTTCATTTACCCGTCATTTAGCATCGTTAAGCAGCAAAGGCATTCCTTGTGCCACTTGGAGTACATCTAATCTTACACATCCAAAACCTTACACAGAAAATAAGTATGATTCTTGACCCTATTAAGTCACAGCGAATTTGCTGTTAACTTTGATGGAGTTTGGATTTCACTCCAGCTCCTGATACCCAGAGAGCTGTAGACTTGTTATTGTTCATATTTGCAAATGGATTTAAATCTTCAGGATATTTTTTGGATCTCTGACTATAGGAACTTTGTTGGATCTCAGAACATTTAATCTGTAGATCTTCTGCATCTATAACACAGCACACTGAGGAATTCTTTCTGCTGGGTGTGTAATGTCTGCTGTTTAAAATCCACACATGTTCTTTGAAGCGAACAGGATTGCCAGCCTGTGATACAACTCCAAAACACGAATTTTAAAAAGCACAGTTCTTCTCAATTCAAAGATGCGTTCAACTGAATTGTGGCATTTCTCCATCGTGTCTTCCTTCCCCCTCTTTTGCTAGTTTCTTTGCTGCTTTTCAGAAGGAAATCAAATGAGAAAAGGGAGAAATAGTAGAGGGAAAGTTTAAGCACATAAAAGTTAGTCAATTCAAAGTTATGGCTGCCGAGGGAACGTGCATTCAGCTAACTGCACAGTCACTGTAAGGCACACATTAAAACCAAATACTGTAACAGTGTACGATGCACAGACACCAGAGAACTGCTGCAGCTCTTGCAGGAAAATGTACGTTTTTATTTATGAACTTGCTGGCTTAGTTTATTCTTCTCTGAATTCTTCATGATGTATGTAACTAGCTGCCTCACTGTTTCAGTAAGTACCCTGACATTTTAGCTAGATATTTCCAAGAGATTTATGCCCCTCCACCCAAAAGGGGTAAAAAGAGAGGCAAAGACAAACAAAGGGCTGTGGAGCAGTATGACCGTGGGAATGAGGTGCCCTCCACATGCAAACAGAAGAGCTCTTTAGATAACAACAGAATGGCTAGCATACAAAATGTCACTTATTCAGCTTTCTCTAAAATATGGGGAGTTTTGCAGCACCATGTATAGGAATTAATTCAAACAAATAAACAAGTTGTCAAATTTCCCCCTTAAACTGTGTCCCGCAACTGCAGAACCTGACATCCACCCTGCCTCACCTCTCTCCCTCACCACCATACCAGAACCCAAACCACCACCCCGTGGGATAGACAAGGGACAGGGGAAGCATATCCACAGGTATCCCAGCCCAATTCTCTTCATTGGGCAGAGCACGCTTATGGAGACAGAGACAGAAGGCAATCCAGACCAGGCACTTAATTTGAAGATTCTGAACGTCCCTCTGGAGGAAATACCTCTCTTTCCAAGGGAGACGGGTTGGCTTAAGTGTCAAAGGGCCCAAACTTAAATAGCCTGATGTTTCAGTAATACCCGAAAGACTTCACAAAATGACCCGCTTAGCTGTCTCACATTCATTCTAAATCATGATGTTTAAAATATATTAGCAAATACAGGAACTATTTTTCTTCACCAAATATAAACTAAAATGCCTGCTTTTCGTACATGTATGTGAGGGCACTAGATTAGTCCCATTTCTGTTTTGGACACTGAGACCCAAATACGGGACTGCCTCGGTGGTGGTTCCCTTTGTGCTGCCACTACTGACTCATTTCCCGTCTTCCCGTAAGAGATCCAGCTCAGAGAAGATGCAGAGATGCGTCTGGACAGGCAGACGGGTCTGTCTGAAAATACACTCGCTGTGCTTGCAAGTGCCTACCTGCTCAGTGCACTGCCTGCTTCCCCTCTGTGGTGGGAATAAAAAGGGAAGAAGGTTCAAAATCAGGTAACACAACTGGATAGCTACAACCAGGATACCTGCAAAACAAAACCAAGAATATCCCAAAGATTTTCTGCTTAATTTGTTCTCTTGAGAGTAAACAATAAGCACATTATTTTGAGGTTAGCCCATCAGATCTCTCTAAAAAGAATACATGCGATGATGAAAACAGGGAGTAAAAAGGTTGGCTTTTTAAAACAATATTGTCATCAGCTCCAATAAAAACATCAGAATAATGAAAGAAAAAAACGAAGTCAGGAGCTTAAAGAAAACATTAGAAAGAAGAAAAACAGACATAATTTCAAGTCTTTTTGTGGGTTTTATTGATTATGTATGCTCTCAACAGACATTATTTTCGTTAAGTCATTTTTGCACGTGAAAGAAAATCAGGAAACCCATACCACCATTTGACATGAAGGTCTCCAACCACAAAATTTGTCAAAGGTTTTACTCTTAAAAAATGTTTAAGGAAGCCTAACGGAGATATTGACTGATTCCTGTACTCCGTTCATCTGCACTGTAGGGCAACTTCCTTTTGCATGCAGACAACAATCAAGCCTCTATTGACTTAGATGGTGTAATAGATAGCGACAGATACATGTTTTTGCAGAATGAAAGAGAAAGAAGGAAATTATGTAGCTCTGCAGTTCTTTAAGACTTTTCAGTTTACTGATAACAATCAAAACAAGCACAATGAATTTAGATGCAAAAAAAAAAAATCGAGCACAGAAAAAAAACTACATGGATTAAAGAAGCCAAGTACTGAGAAGTACTCTAGTTCTCTCCCATCTACTCAGGTCTTAACGTTTTCTGACTGCTGCATGGTCATGTAGTAGTTAATGAAGAAATGTGATTCTTTATTCAGCTGTAACATAAACGAGAAGGAAAATATTGACTTGAAGTGTTATACAAGATTATCCTATATCTGCCCTACCATCCCAATAAGAGGGAAGAGGTGCAGCAGCCAGCAGGCCCTTGGGTACCTGGGCTGTGAAGACACAGCTCTAGTCCATGGCAGAGGAACTGGATGTGACCAAGGCAAAGCAACACATTTATAAACCCACCCCAACCATAGAGCAAATCATTCTCAACATCTAATCACTACCAGCCAGCTACCACGTGGCTGGATTGGAGTTTTGGCAGTTAGCCCCAAGAATAAAACCTCCCACAGCTGCAAGAGAAAAAACTACCTTTCGCTCAGCTTTACACCTTCTGAAGACAACTCAACACGCCCTTGGCTTTTACATCCAAAAAGAGGATTCCTTAGAGTTTCTGGAACAGCAGACTCAACTGGCATAGAAGGGAGGCACTGGGAGAAACTGATTAAATTTAAGGAACTAATTTTACATGCGATTTAAGAAATGTGAAAGCTCAGCATCTCTGCTGATGATAAAGGCACAATAATTTGCAACAAAATATAAACTTTATAGTAGAATTTGACAAGTAATTTTTTTTTAACCAAGAAAATACTGTATTTTCATAAATGCCTATTCAGTATAAATAAAAGTACTAGAAGACAGTGAATTGTTTGGTATATTTTTGATAGAACACGATTACTACTTCTCAATATTGTGCAGAGCTGTTTTTAGAGGGAAATGACATTTCAACTACAATGATGAAAACCAGTGCTTTTAAATAGTTCTATTCATTATTACAAGACCATCTTAAAGAATGGTTACAATAGAAAAAAAAATACATGGCTTTTTTCTTTTTGATAGTTCACTGGCTATTCTTTTGAGGCTTTGTTGCGTTTGGGAGAGTTGTTTATTCGTTTTTAACTGTAAGTACCCCACTGTATGTCACAGTACACTCTGAAGAAGCCCAGTGCCAGCTCCATTTTGTCACATGATCTTAGAAACACAAGACTAACTAACAAGGTTTTGAAACTTTTCACACAGTACGTATCAAGTAACTTTTCACACACTCAAGAAATAAAATTCTTATTAAATGGAGCACACACATACTTCTAACATCTGATATTAAACAGTTAAAAGAACAACATTCATTAAATGGATATTTCCAAATAAATTAAAAGACCTTCAAAAGAATAAAGACCAAAACAGGAGCAGAAAGTATTTCTCAAATGAAGCTGCACATTGCACAGCAAACACCTGCACCAATGCCACAGTTGGACACCTGCAAGCTCCAAAGCCAAAGTCCAACCAAGACAGAAGAAAGCAGGGATCACAGCGCAGGTATCATGCCCTCTACTGATCACCTCCTATGCAGCAAAACCACCTTCTCACCAGGGAAAAAAAAAAGGGGGGGGAGGGGGAAGAGAGGTGTATATCTATCTATCTATCTATCTATCTGTACATGGTGTATCGCTTAGTAGACACTTGCATCAAAATACACAAGATACCGTAATTGCTACCTGCCAATGTTTATGAGTGAATTATAGAAAGGACCATTCATTACAATGAGCAAGAGGGAAATTATTTTGAAAAGTCAAAGATACTTTGCTTCGTTGCATTGCCTCAGAGCTGACAGTTCATCAGGGACATCTCGGAGGAGAACGGGCTCCCCTGACCCTGCGAGGTCCTGAGAGCTGTTGCTCCTGTTCCTGCAAGGTCTCTTCTTAACAGCTGGGATGTTTCATATCTTACTACCTTCCACTTGGTTTCCAAACAGGCCCACAATGGATTATTCCCCACTTTGCAAATCAGGAGAGGCGAGGGGAGAAGGAACCCTCTATGCAGGATCGTAGAAGATTATATTTAGCCCACTGTGATCCCATTCTCAGTAATTTGGGGAACAAAGAGCTCCCAGCTCCACTGGGGGTGGGGAAGAAGGGCGCATCTCCCCTGGTGTGTCTGATCCTGCCATAAGTAAACCAACTAATCCCATTCTGAACTACACAAGTCCTCCAAAGCAATTATTTTAGAAGATGGGCAAAGACATCAGCCAGTCTGTATTATCCATATCTAGACATATCCATAAGGCTCTTGGATAAATCCTCAGATATTGCTTTCATGCCCTTGCTGATAACCACCTAATGCACAGAGTCACCTCTGAGGGGGTGCAGACCCCCAAAATCAGCAGGGCTGTGTGCAGGTTTGGACATCCCCAGTAGCAAGAGGCCAGCAGACTGCATCAGGCAGTCGGCACACGGAGCCAGGACTACGCGCAAACAGCGACAGAGGGAAGGAGAATTATAGGGAAACATCACAAAAATAAGGAGCATTAGAGGTTCCCGATAAACCTACAGCATCTTAGGAGCTGCAGAGGCCAGAGACATAGACTGCTCAGCTTGTCAAAGCCTTCAGTAAGGGCCAGACTTTTAAGAAGGCAGACAAGATATTTGGTTATAGCTGCTATTCATCAAGCCCCAGCATCACCAACACAGAGTATAGGAGGGCAAAGACAAAGTTCAGACCCCAACTTAAATTCTGTTTTCAAACTTCAGTCCTTTCATGTAACATAAAATCATAGGAAAAGGAAGCAAACAACTCAGCTGCCAAAAGCTTGCCTAATTAGTGGGAATTTGTTTGCTTCACATTTCTTGAATTCCTTTCTCTTTGCAGGACAATTGACTAAGAAATACTCCTTTCCTCAAAAAAGCACCCAAGCAGAATAAATAGAGCAACTAATATAATCTGGCAGCTGTAAATTAATCTATATAGTAGGCAGCCCAGAAGGCTTTGTTCATCCCGGCGGCTTTGTTGGCTACAAACCAGAGGAAACAAAAACAACCCCAAATATTCATTCACATCCGCAGACTGTTCATTAAACAGCAGCGCTAATACTTAATCTCACCAGATGCTGGGATGAAACAAGCATCACAGTCTCAGCACACTGAACTGTTGTGCCAAACAAGAACTGTTATCGCCCCAGCACAATCATCTGAAAAGCAAGCAGGCGTGCACGCACGCGTGCACAAGTTAGCAAGCGAGCGAGTCAGGTTCTTCAGTTGCCGTTTAAGTTCCTCCCAAGGCTCTCATACTTTTTAAACTGGTGTCATTTAAGCCAGTGACACACAGATTACAAACTAAGTTTATGTTCTGTTTCTCCAAATGGACCTCTGTGCCCCCAGTTCACACTCATGCACTCCTAATGCAGAACTTTGAGTGATTATACTTATTTTTGTCATATTTATTTTCATGTTCTTGTCAACATAAATCAGGCTGAACCTAAGAAAAAGGACTGAGTTCGTACAGCAAAATACCCTCATTTATTACCTCTTTGGTAAGAAGAAAAAAATACAGCTGTTCTGTAATAGTGCTATGTTATTAACTGCTTTTTTCTCAAGCCTATCTCAAACAAGTTATTACATCTTAATCACTCTGGCAACTATGGAAAAATGTTTATAAAAACCTCTGATGAATAGTTTGATAACTATTTCTTTAACGCTGAGCTGGGAATGACAACAAAACCAAAAAAGGCAGGTTCTAAATGTTTATTATATTCAGGTGATAACACTTGTCTCACAGATACACTACCCAACACAAAAAATGTATTGTTATATTCAACACAAATAGAACAATATGTTAATTTGAAGCATCCAGATCTAAGCTCCTCCTGCGTTCTTCAAAGGAAAAGGCAATGTCACTTAAAAGCAATTTTTTTTAACCTCTCTCTTGATTTATGGTGCCATATGGAGAGAAAAAAAGTCATTATATATAGCTGCTTATATTACATACTGCAGTATGCAAATATCATGGGGAAAACCAATCAAAACAAATCACAGTCCTCTCCTTCACTGCCATTTAAATGTATTTCATCCGGGAAAGTAACCTCTAGCTGATTACTTGCAGCAGCATCAGTAAGAGCGTGTCACAGCTCATTTGCCAGAGCTGCAAGAATGAAGCTCATCCGGAGCTGGAGACGCACCTCCATAAACAAAGCGAACAGGTGCTTCTGGAAATACCCTCTTTATGAGGTCTGACTTTTGGTTTCTTGATCCATAGCACCACTGCCAAAGAAAGCTGCCAGTTTCAGGTACCAACAGAACTTAATGCACTAAAAAAGAAAATAAATATTGAAATGGAGTTATTAACCATGTCAGTTCATACAGCAGTAGAATAAATTTCTCGGAGAGGTGCTGGGATGACAAAAGCTTTACTACGCTAAAACATTAAAAACAGAAGCAAAACCAACTGAAAGATAAAGGAATACACTTAAGGCCACTGCCACCTTATGATCTGGGGTGAATGCAGTACATTTTGGAGGCAGTATGCTGCCAAGGCAGTGGACAGACAAGCATCTTTCATTGAGAAAGCACTCACATAGCACCTGTTCTTCAAGTACATTTGCCCCCATTCGTGTTCTTCATTTCACCTGAACTGATCTTGAACCAGAGTTGGTTTTTTTTGGATCCTTACTTCTGTCAGACACTTGATTCACAAAATTACAAGACCATCAAGGCTGAGCACGAAGGAAACGCAGAACAGCAGTGAGCAGAGTGCTTTGCTTATGCTCAGAATAGGCATTAAATAGCAGCTGTCTCCCAACCACATTACACAGGACTCTCAACAGTTAAGTCCCTGACATCTATACAGATGCACGAGGTACACGTAAGCCTAAAATATTTCTATATGTTTCCTAAGAATACTTTGGTTTACATTTCTCAGGAACAGACTCAAAGAAGAAAAACTTGTGTATTCCCAGAGTGCAGCTACGTGGTCACAAAACCCCTTGATGTGATCACTCAGCGCTACATCAAGGCAGGGTTTATTTTCCCCATAGAACATCTTAAGAACATCAATACAGGTCCCCCCAACTAGCAGAAGATTACTAAGACCCAAATTTCAGCTACTTTATTTCAAATACGTTAAAGTACTAGCCCCCACATGCCTCCTCTCAACTAGTTTTCTTTTCTGCCCACAGACATTTAAGTTTATTTGGCACCTATGGAAGGAAAACTCTGTCCCTTTCCTGCCAGCCTTACTCCTTTCTACTGCCTCCTGTGCTGCCTAGAGCTAGGAAGTTTTTCCCAATTCACCACCATTGCAGTGCAACATTCAAGTCTTTCCTAAACTTGAATTTACTCAGAAAGAAGCATATATACATTTTTATATATTTATATGTTTTTATTCACATTCCTTTTTACACTCTACATTATGGTTTATAAGCATCTAGGGAAGTTGAGATTGGATATTAGGAAAAATTTCTACACCAAAAGGGTTATAAAGCATTGGAACAGGCTGCCCAGGGAAGTGGTGGAATTGCCATCCCTGGAGGTCTTCAAAGACAGGTAGATGTGGCGCTTAGCGACATGGTTTAGTGATGGGTTTGTCGGTGTTATGTTGATGGTTGGACTCGATGTTCTTAAAGGTCCCTTCCAACCTAGATAATTCTATGATTCTAAGGTGACTTTTCCCTTCTTCTGTTCTGTACCACCACCTACCACACTGGACCTGCTAACCCTGCTCCTGGCACCTTTGGCACGTACCCCTATAGCCAGGTTTTAGCCAGCTCCAAACCTGCAGCCCCAAGCTCCAGCAGCTCTGCCCTGGGGTAAGGCAAGCCCTGGCCACACTGGTCTCACCACCAACACAGCACATAACCATCTCGCGATCGCAGAAGAAAGCTTCTATCCCTCATCAAATCCCTTTCAGTAACAGACAGACCTGAGACGTCTCTCCTCTGAGCTACTTCCACCTCTCTGCATCAGGAGTCCATCCACGCTGCCCCTGCACAGAATCAGCAAGTGGCCAAGACAGCTTGTTGGCTTGGGCTTTGCATCACACCTCTCAGGCTTGTGCTCCCACCCCGACTGAAGGGAACTGCAGCAAGCCCCAAATGCCAGCCCCAGCATGGCCACCAGCAGCTCAGCTGGGAAAGGACAGCAGAACCGCACTCACCAAACCCTAACCCCAGGTGAACTGCTGCACTTATTCACACCACCTGCATCTGTAAGGACTACATCACTAAATAGTGGAGAAAACCCTGGATATAAAAACTAAAAGGGTTACAGGAAGCTATCAATGTACCTATTCCTAACTCAGTAAATTGTGCAATTCATTATGGGAAGGATTACGTCCCCAGGGCACTGCGCTCTGGCCAAAACACACACACACAGCCCTCCTTGCAGTTCCTCCCTGGACAAACCTCAGCAAATAAACATTCTCCCTGCTGACACTGTGCTGTCAAGTGCTGATGGAAATGCTTGGTAGCTCACAAGAACAAAACCACTTCCAAGCCACCACGTCACTTCACCAAAGTGTAAACACAAAACAAAATGATATACGAACAGGAACTGTGCTCAGTTCCTCTGCGTGTGTGTGTACATACATGCACGTGTGCACATATATCTTGCATTGCTGTATGTCAGAGGCTTCTACTAGCACCTGCAGGAGGCAAATGCACCCCTCGCTTAAATCTCATCTCCTGGGAAAATAGCTCATTTTACCAACTGAATGCATGCTGTATATTTTCTTTATCTATGTGTATCATTAGGCATTCTTTTCTCCATGTCATGAACGAATTGGGGAAGAGTCACTGATTTCTAATGAGGAAGAGCAGAAAGGCAGGATGACAATAAAGGGACCCTGTATTAATCAAACATGCATCCCAGACAGCAATAGCGAGGCCTTATTCTCTGTCTGGGAGAAGTGTCAGTTAAAGCTTTCACTCAGGAAAGAAAGAAAGATTTCACATGGCAGGTGCTGCTGCACTTGCTGTACAAGTGAAAAACTCCATTATCCCAGATATCTGGTGAGTATTAGAAGAGGAGGGAAAAGAAGAAAGGAAACAATGCAGGCAGCAGCCTCAACACAGAGGGTAGTAAGAAGAAACGAGATTTCTTGCTAAATTCTCACATTATTATGCATTAGCGAATTTAAAGAGACTAAACGAGCCAACGCACTTGTTCCTCATCTGTAAGCAACTCAGATGAGGCCACGTTTTTGGCACTGCTCCCTGCGTGACCACCAGCACTGACGCAGAATGGAAATGGGGCATGTAAAACACAAGCCTGCCTGGCTCCATGGTGCAGCTCAGCCTCCACGTCCCTTGTGCTGGGATCCTGCTCCCATCTCTTCCCTAGCAATGTTCCTGCCTCTTGGCTCAAGCGCCGCAGGTCTCTTTGCCCATCCAAACTCACGTCGGCACAGCTAGTGCAAAACTCTTCTCTGTGCTGCTCGTGTTGTCTGGAAGAGCCTTCAAACAGCTCCCTGCCTCATCAACTTTCCAACTCATTTCAAAGCCCAAGAGAAAACGTGTCTTTCCTTTCCTTGCCTGAGCTTCT
Organism: Fratercula arctica; assembly: GCA_947846985.1. Taxonomy (NCBI): domain Eukaryota; kingdom Metazoa; phylum Chordata; class Aves; order Charadriiformes; family Alcidae; genus Fratercula; species Fratercula arctica. The sequence continues at coordinate 84,587,844 of CANTUZ010000003.1, forward strand.
GAACTTTCGTCTGTTATTAATTATCTCTGTAACAGTATTATTTAAGTCAGTGAAGCATTTTGATATAAAAATTGTTTGGAAGGCTCTTAAAAATGACCTGCCACAGAAAACCTACCCTGTATCTCTGTAATATTAAAATACATATTTAGGTGAGGAAAGGGAAAGCTCCTGTTTATTAGTTATATTAGAAATTCGGGTCTTGCCTCTGGCACTCTCTTGAGAGGTCTCAAGAATGACTGGAAAGGCTATGTCACAGTAATAAGCATCACTGCAAAAGTGCCAAAGGAAAGGAAAAATCCTTCCTGTTATTTTGTTTGGTTTTGGATAATGCTCAGAAAGACACATCACTTTGGTACAATTGCCAAAGTATTTCCTGCATCATCCCAGTTCATAACCTCGAGCTGGGTAAACTCCCACCTTAACCATACTGGTCCTTCATGGAGACCTCCAAGGCAGTCAGAGAAGACTTTGGTGTTTGAAACACTGCTATGATGAAAGGCAAACAGTCAGGAGAAGCAGTAGAGCTTTTCAGGCTCACTGCATGCATCACTGAAATAAATAAATACATAGTTTTCTTCCTTCCTTTACAAATGAACTCTAAGCAAATAAAGTGGTGGGATTCCTAGACCTGGTGAGCACTTTGCAGAGCCTAACCTCCCCAGTCATCAGCTTCACCTGGTTTGTAAAAACACAAAAGTAATACCGACATTTACTACTCATGGGCTAATCTCTAAGACTTATACAAATTTACAGCTCTCTCCTCAGCTCAAAGCACTGTGACTTCAGTATGTTCACCCAGCTGTCCTGTACATGTATCTCGCATCTTGTATTTCTTCTCTCCTTCCACTGTTCCGCTTGAATCTGTCATCCTCCTTTCATCACCCTTCCCTAAAAGCGGACTACTGTTTTCATCTAAAATATAAACAATGCTTCTTAGACATTTTAGATAAAACTTTTATCAGTCACGTTCATATCCCCAAAATTGCAGTCATTCTTCAGTTCTCATACAATACATAAATATTTGCCTCAACTCTCTAGGCCAGGGACCCTTCCAAAGTCATGCCACATTTTATGATAAAAAAAACACTAGCTGCAGCTGTGGTAGGCTAATAACAGGAAAAAATATAAGACAGTTCTGCTGAAGACATAAAAAATTATTATGAGAATACAGTCTGACTAAATATTCAGTGACAACTACACTGCAGCAAAAGCACCATTTCACCTTCAGAAGTTAACACAAACATTCATTTATGAAATTTAGGAAATCAAGATTAGGCCACTGTTACCCATCCTATGTTAGCCAGAGAAAGTCTATAAGTAACATACTACAGATGACAGCTTGAAGAGTAAAAAATACTTCAGTTATGAATTTTTCAGTGGTCCTTCCAAAGCACAAATAAAAAGGAAAACATACTGCACATGTACTGAATACATGTGCTGCAGTCGCAGCTGCTGGGTAGAGGAAAACCAGCAGTACTAGGTTACCTTGCACAGAGAAAACCCAGCATCACCAACACTACTCACCGATGTGCACTGAAGCCCTCACAACAAGACATGTCTGCAAGACATATGGTGCTAGAGATCCTCTGGCCTTGTTCCTTCTTTTGAGGGCTGCTGGTCTATGCAAGTATCTGCCTTAAACATAAATAGATTGAAATGGCAATATACAGAGAGAGATTTAGAAATTGAAGGATAGTATTTTCTTCTTCAGTATGGTCTCGGGAGTAAAAAGAGAAAAGAAAAAAAAGGCAAAACGTGGAGGAGTGGCAGTGAGGTATAAAGGTCCTCTGTCCAGGGAGGATTGGTGTGATGTGAGGCTGCCTAAAGAGGAAGCGGGACTGGGGAGGGAGGAAGGCGCAGAGAGGGTGGGAAGGTGTCTCCCCAGGCTTTGTTTGAAGGACAGAAGAATTATATCTAATGATGAAATGCCTCATGGCCTCATCAGCCAGTGGTGGTCCTTGAGGTGCCAACTGCGTTCAGCCAGACAGCAGGATACAATACAATAATCAAGCATTGGAACAGGCTGCCCAGGGAAGTGGTCAAGTCACCATCTCCAGAGGTATTTAAAAGACTCTGTAGACGTGGCACTTAAAGACAGATGGTTTAGTGCTGGACTTGGCAGTGTCAGGCTTACAGTTGGACTCGATGATCTTAAAGGTCTTTTACAACCTAAATGATTCTATGAAACAACACTTACGCTGCTCTTTCCCTTTCTCTTCCCTAGTCATCCACTTCTGGCCACTGTCTGAGGCAAGGTGGGAGAGAAGCTTTTGGTCCAGCTGAGCTAGTTGAGCCACTCATCTTCCTGCCTTGTCTTGTTGTACCAAAGAAAGCACATATGAGAAAATTTGGGGGAGGTCAGGACAGTTTGGAAAATAATCTCAATTAAAATAACCAACCAACGGCCGTAAACCTGTTTAGGCTCGCGTTCAGGAATTCACTGAGAAGAGGGAAGACACAAAGTCTACAAAGGAAAGTTGAGACTGTCCCTGAAAAAGTGAAAAAAGAAAAAAGTAAAAGAATGACAAACCGCCATCCTGCCTTTACCTCCCAGAAATAAATTACTAAACAGCCACAAGGGGAACACAGGAACAGCAATGAGCTAACAAAAATCAAACAGCGCAAAAGTAATCAAAAATTGTGTCTGATCTAATGTTCCCCTTTGACAGGGTAACCTGCAAAAAGAAAAGTCAAGTCTGCATCTTGACTTCAGTAAAGCTTTTGACACCAACGCACGAACTGAGGAACTACAACCTATGGGTGCAAGCTAGGCGCACAAGTAGTTTAGAAAATCAATAACATTTCCTTATCAAACTGTTCAGCCATTTCTAACAGGGTACCATAGGTGTCTATTCTGGGTCCAGTTTTGTTCAATAGTCCCAATTATGACCAAAGGAACTTGTGAAATATGTGCTTGACATCGGAATGGGTAAAGTTTCAAATCCTTTAGAAAGAGAAAGGATCCGTATCTCAGAGTCATTTCAAATTGCAGAAATGGTCTGGAATAAAGAGGATGCAATCAATGAAGTGCAAAGCTCCACATTTAGATAGGAATAATCAACCCTACAAATGCAAAAATAGGAACAAACTGACTAAGCAGCAGTACTGGAGGAAAGCACCTGTTAGACACAGTAAATCAAAAACTAAATACAAATAAAGAATATCACGCTGAAGGATAAAAGATACCTCTCAGGCTGGGACATGTTAGCTGGGATGTGTTAGCAATGGCTAGAGAACTGTGGACTTTAGTAGGCAAAGAAAAAAATTTGCAGAGGCTCATTTGTGTGAATAAGATATGCCAGTGTGACTTAGACTGTGATTTAAAACTAACTTAATTAAACTGATGCAACAAATAAAGTGATGCTGTTGTAAAGTAACCCATGTTTAATTCATTTAGCATAGCTTGATAAAGGAATCTTAGGGTACTTATCGGAGTTACTCATGTTCCTCCAGATCTTTCCACCTCAACAAGGCACAAAGTGAAGTATGAACACCAATATGCATATTTTTAATTCAAATCATTTTGTATGTGACCACTAGACAGTATTTAAATTATGGTAAACCTCACCAGTCAATTGTCTCTCTGTGAGAAGTAACTTTTTGCTAAACAAATTACTTTAAAAATGCGCATGAAAAGCTGAGCATTTGCAGCTGCTCTTTGGACATGGAGTGAAGACAAAGGGTCCTAGGCAAGCACTGAACCTCTCCTGTGCCTGCTCCAAACCAGCATAGGTGTCACCACTCTCTACAGAGCTAAACAGCTTCTTCATTTCGGAGAGAAATTTTGACCATCTTTACATGAGAAAACTGGTTTTTGTGTGCCTTTTATTTCATGATTAGAAGCATTCAGCATACAGAATCATTGTATTTATTACTATTAAAATCTTAAAATATGAAAAACTTCTTTTAGGAAACTGTCAATCGCCATCCCTTATTACAGTGCATTGCTCTAGCACTTTGACTTTTAAAGCAAAACCTGTCTTTCCCATTTAACATACCTCCCTGCTCACTACACCACATTATTTGTACAATAGAGTCAGTGACACGAGGGAATTTTCAACAAACTACCAAAAACCCTTTCCCTACTTCAGGCAACATTCATTCTCTAAATATAATGGTGCACACAATTATATAAATCGGAAATAATCCTGAAGTCCCTGTTCTCCATGGGTAACAACAGATATATATGTTCTTTAGTCTTTCTTAATAAGTATTAAGTATTATATATACATTTTAATATACATTATATAGACTTAATAAGTATTATATCCATAGCCCATCATATTATTATTGAGCATATTTGTGCTATCAGAAGAAACAGTATCCTGCCTGTGTTACTACCCTGCTGGAAAGCATTATGGAGAGTCAAGTGAACATGTATACCAAAGCAGTTCCAGAGTGGCCAGGCCTGAAGCAACCTGGACTAGAAGAGAAGAACTCAAATTAGAAAAAACAATGAGAACAAAAAGCTGAAAAGGTCAGACAGACAAATAAAGCAGCAATTAGACGCACAGGTAGCTGGGTCCAGTGACGTGACCGGAACACCTATATTCTAACGGCTTTCTCTGTGCTGTTGAGTCATTTAATTTCTTTACACTTCTGGTTTATAAACTATAGAGATGCTGATTCCAGATTTACTGTGCCATACAGTGATACTGCAAAAAGTAATGCATTACTTTTTGCACTGGGCTATGGTTCTTTGAAGGAACATAAAAGATGAAAATACAGAGTAAGAGAAAATAACTGCAAGGGAGGAAAAGGACAAAGCAAAGAGAAACACACCAAAAACCACCAAAACAAGGAGTTTAGGACAGAAATTTGAAACTGACTCTCTAACTCAAGATTAGAAGTGTGAAAAATCATTAATGCTTCTGAAACACAGGTTTCTATTTAGACATGTTACAGCCTAAGACAAAAACTCTGCAACCCAGCACAAAGCAAGCTACCCTCTTGCTTTGCTCTTTGCTCTATACAGGCTATACAAATAAATACGTAAAAATAAGTGGTGTGTTTATTTAAGTTACATTCTCCAGTATCCTCACATTGACCCATCACAATGAATCAGGACACATGTTCTAGGAAAACAGCATATTGAAAAAATGATTAGATAAATTAAGGGCAGTACAAAAATTGCCAATTTGCTTTTTGAAGATTTATTTAGGATACATTATCAAATTGTCCTTGTGGCAAAGATTTCTGCTGGCCAAAAGGCACCTCCAATTTCCCCAAGTTTCAGCTGCTTATTTTCAGGAAGAAAGGAACACTGTGTGAATGTCCTGAAAATTGGCTTCGTTGGCTCAGTCTTCTGCTTTGAATGGAGCAGAGGTTCACAGGCAACGCAATATCAGAAATGACTAATACTACTCAAACTAACATACGCCTCTATTTTTACACTGTCCTCCGTTCTTCTGCCAGATGCCTCTCTTCATTCACTTCATCTCCTTAATGAAGCTTGGCTATTTAGACCTCAGTGCTTTGATTTTAGAAAATGACATAAGATACTTTACAAAAATACATTATCATTATTATTAAGAAGATGACTGATTGACTCAAATTTAAAAAAAAAAAAACCTAACATTTAGTTTATCTGTTCAAAGAGATACTCAGCGGTGCCTGCAGAAGCTGAAACCAGCCACAAATCTCCAGCCAGCAAACCGACCACCTCAGCTAAAACAAGCACAGAATACTTCTTGCAGATATGGTCATACACAGGGAAGTGTACACAACATTTTGTCCCCATTGGGGAGGTCATTTTTTTTGCACTGGCAAAGAAATGGCAATGTAATACAGATGATTTAACTATCCACAGGTCTGGATGTTTATCTGGGATCTACAGACAGTTTGATCACCCCGGGACCCCGCTGAGCCTAGCAAATCTCAGTCTGTTATTTTGCTCACTGCTAATGAAATGGTATCGTAAGACCCCCTGAAACCTCTCATTTTGTTTTTATGCTCCCATCATACACAATTGATTTACATTGCTAACTTGCATGACCTTATGATATACCCTGTTATGCAATTAATTTTTAATTGAAACACTGAGGAAGGAATATAAAAGTTAAAAAGCAATATAAAGCCAGTGCTTCAAACTTGTATTTATTACTACTTGCAAGGGAACAATTCATCGATCTTGAGGGAGCCAGGAAAGGGTGGAAGGTCTCATTTGGGTATTTTCTGGCATAGCAAGGACTGCTGTGATAAAAGCAGAGTACAGCAGTCACAAAAAGTTGTGCCACTCTAGGTAGAGAAGGAGTTACAGAGTAGATGCAACCTTCATAAGGAATCGTCCAAACACACCATTTCTCCTTAGAGAGGACGGTACCACCACTTCCAAACAGGAGGCAAGAGGCAAGGTGGGAAGTAACTCATGGCTGTCTGTAGCTGCCCGGGATCCAGCACCAGAAGTTGCTGTTCCCCTACGGTGCGGATAAAAGGAGTCCTAAAACTGGAGCACAGTTCCCACCACATCCACAACAGCGGCTGCACTGCCTGGGACCACACAGCATCTCAGGTCTGATGCTGTCCTTTAAAGCACAGGGCAGTTCCCCAACCATCTAGGGGACGAGCTCAGGAGATAAGAAAAGCCATTAAGGGTCAGTAAAAACATTTATTAAGAGTTTCAGAGTTGACCTACTCATTTCTGTTAGGCAGATGGGTTCAGAGAATCACAGAGTGGTTAGAATTGGAAGGGACCTTAAAGATCATCTAGTTCCAACCCCCCTGCTCCTGGTCTTGTTGAATTTCATGAATTTCAAGCCTGTCAACGTCCCTCTGGATGGCATCCCTTCCCTCCATATCAACCGCACCACACAGCTTGGTGTTGCCAGCAAACTTGCTGAGGGTGCCTCAGTCCTACTGTCAATGTTGCCAACACACGGTTGCATTTCTTTAGTGTCCAGTTATCTTCTGTGTAATAGGGCAAAAGAGTATTTTTCTTTACCAGGCAATATGCGCTTTCGTATTTCATATCACAGCTGTTTTTGCTGACAAGTGAGATTATAAAGACAAGTTAAGCTTCTTGTATACAAAACCACTGGTAAGAGGAAAGAGGTCAGGTTCGGGGTGTGGGGGGGGGGGGGGGAAGCAGAACGTTAGCACAGCTTTAGACAGTCTGTTCAGCTTTACTTTTAATACACTGTGAATGAGCTAGCAACTTTGACTAACAGTTAATACTTTGACCCAGCACATACGTAAAAACAGACATAGCCCTAGGGAAGGGGTTTACTCCCAAGGAAACCAGGAGTGAACCAGGGAAACCAGGGAAAAAATCTTACATACAGGTTTGAGTCGATCTAATTCAGCTGCAGCACAAACTGAGGCCGAAAGCACTGCACAAATGATCCTAGTGCAGACGTGCCACGACGGGTAGCCAGCAGGTAATACAAAGGCCAGAAAAAAAAGGAGCCTGTTAACGTGGAGCTGGACGAGAGGTTTCATAGCAGACAGTGACCCTCCTTCCTCTTGCACCTTCCGCTGCCCAGCGGAATGACTAGGCAGGATAAAGCACTATGCAGGATACTGGAGCAAAAGCTGTAGAAGAGACTAATGCCTTTCTGATCCACCAACTAAATATTGATATTAAGCAATTTGTTTTCGAGAGGTATGGTTTTTTAAATAGCTTGTGACATTTATGCTGCAGATACAGGGTATTGTACGAAAATTCCCTTAGCTCACAGGAATCTACCGGGGCTCTTTTGCTCTTTTTCCCTCTTATACAAGGCTAATGCAATGGTTCCCAAAACCTAGTGCATATATTGCTTCTGATTTGTATCTAACAGCAAATAATCACAAGCATTTGCCTTGAGGAGCTGTAAAAGAAACCAGATTATTACAATTATTATTTCAGTTCTTGTATGCCCACAGCGATGACTACCATGGGACCACATAGCTCTCCTAATGTGTACAACAGATTCAAAGTATTTCTCTATTTCTCCTCGGCTTGTGGTAGTTTTTTAGGCAGGTGAACACAGTTGGCAAAATAGCCTTTTATTTCAGCAACAGCTGGATCCAAATGAACACAGCATATAGCAGGTAAAAAGATACACAGGACAGGCTGTAAAATCAGTAATGAAGTAACAACCACCCTCATGAGTAGGTACCACTCTATCCATTTTGGAAAGCCAAAAAATAGATGAACCATTTCCCATAAGGGGGAAGTTAAGGAGAATGGAAATGCTAAATTTAACCCCCTTCCAGCTTGAGGGACTTGAAAGATGCATTTTATACATACGTCCAAGCCTTCAGGATTATCATGAAATAAAACATATGAGCACAGTCAAAAGCACTTGTGTGAAAAATCTGGGTGTCTAGAGGTGTCTGGCACCCCCTGGCCACCCTACTCCTCTCCACAAATTTCCATGAGTGATTACATGATCCACTTCACTATCCCACTTATTTTTTCCTTAAAAATTTAAGGAAATGAAATCTTGCCTTCCTGCCAGTGTAAGAAAGGGAAGTGAGAAAACTGAGTACACTTACATAAAATAAATCTCCATAAATAGTAAAGACAAAGGTCATCCATTACAACCGCCAGCTGCCTGGGAGCAGAACCTCTCTCTGACACTAGGGAAACATCTGCCTCCAACACCACCACCCATACCCTCCAAAATCAGAATAATCAGTTCCCGACTGACAAGCTACATCAACAGAGGTGTAAGCCTGGGGCTAGTATTGCCTTATGCAGTATTTCCATGCCCGAGCACACCAAGGACAAAACAGGCACAGAAGGGGAGCAGAGGTGGGATGTGGCCATTGGTTAACAAGTCCGGGCACTGCTTCTGCAGCTCAGCAATAAAGGAGGACTGTCTGATCGGGGAATTTGACATTCCCTGAGCCCCTCAGCTGGTCCAAGTTGCTCCTCACCCAAAGAGCCATGCCTGGCTTCCTGCTGGCCTGCTTGGTCACCATGGTCATGTAAGTCTTAGTGCACCTGGATATTAAGCTTAGCCCAGTATTGGTGAATCACTGGATTTGCTGTCATTTCAACCTGGATGGTTGTGTTTGTTACTGTGCCGTTACTTAGACATCAGTTAATCAAGGACTCTTTCCTTAAACATATGACCATTAGTGATTTTACAGATAGCAAAGCAACTAAGGTAAGAGAGGAGGGAATGCCTGCAGAGACCTGAGACCTACACACAATTTCAGGTACACATAGGCTGTAGGTTCGCCATGGAGAAAAGAGAGGCAAGAGGAGGATCATCAGGGTAGTCCACTGCCAACTCCACATCTAGTAAGGAAAGAAAAGGTGGAGGGGAGGCTGGCTATTTAGAGGCTAGTTTTGTGGCAGAAGGAGATGCTGGCCCCTTTTTAAAGTAAAAATCAAGAGATGAGTATGTATTAACTTGAAATTTTGACCAGCATGACCTCTCCTCATAACATGAGATCAGATCTTGCAATGCCCTGGTGTCCAGTCATTCTCGGAACAACTGACCTTTTGACAAGATCTCACTGCTTCACCTTTCACCTATGAAGCTAAAGGCTCAACATAAACCCTTTGCTGCCAACATTCTTGCTGCCTCTTTCTGAATAGTTATGCTTTTATCGCTGTCATCACCTTCACCAGGTGCTCACTGCTCAAAAGCTCAGTCAAGGGTGAAGGACAAAAACATGGCAATGACATAAAGGTAACTCTGAAATGACTACTAGAGATGAAATCAATAGTGGTGTACTGCTGTTGGGAGATCAGCAATACATTTGAAAGCTTCTGAGCTGAAAGTGGTTTCATCTTCAATCAGAATAGCACAGTGTATGAGAATTTAGTTCTTGTCAGGTTATTTAAAGTGCTGTTTTAATGTCCAAAGTGTGCAGCTTCCACAGATCTCTGGAGGTCCCTTCTGAACTCAACTTATCTGTGATATGAATGAGGTTAGAGAATATTAAGAAGCATATATACTGGTAGAATATGAAAAAGCATTGTGACTTTTAATAAATTAATTTGTACAATGACTGTAGCAAGAATTCAGTTCCAAGGCTTACGATGCTTGTAATCTACTTGCCAGAAGAAATACAAGATACTAATGGCCCAAAGGACGGTTTCATATGGGAATACAATTACATTCAACGATGGCCGAATTCTCCTTCAGCAAGGGAATATTTGCAATAAGCCTTTTTAAAACATCTATACAAAATTTGATAGAAGAAAAAAACCCACCAATGTCTTTCTCCGACAGAACGGTAGGCTGCTACTGATGTTAACTCATTTTGAGAAAGCTTTCCAAATCCTAACTGCCTTAATGGCTCAACTGTCCACGACAATGACTGGCAGTGTCTTATTTTAGTCATATTGTTGGGAGAGAAGCTCCAAAATGAAAATAATCTTTAAAGACAGGAGAATTAAGCTACTTTTCCCTGTAGGCTATCCATGTTCTCTTTGTCAGAGGCTTCCACTGGGCATTAGAATGCACTTTAATTCCAAAGAACAACATGTGTTTCATGAGCCACATTTTCAAAAATTAAGAAAACATGTGCTAGTTATTGAACTTGTCCATGAAATGATGAATGTGTCTTCCAAGAAGCAGTTATGAAACAACAGTTGGATCAGTCCTGCCTTATTTGTCTGCCCACCAGAGAAGACAACACTGTAATCAGTGCAGGCTCACTTGGAGTAAAACAGGTGAAAGAGAAACAGCAGGAATACCTACATCAGATGATGCAACCAGCAAGCTAAAAGCACTTCCTATAGTAAAACCTTACCTTCTCCTTTCCTGAGGGGCCAGAGACAAAACAATCCCAATGTCTTTATATGACAACAGATCTGCCCGTACTTCCCTCATGAAAAAATGTAGTCTAAAATTGCACCTTTTGGAGATTCTGCATGGGATTTCACATCCATTTGGTTTTCCAGCTCTGAGGTTTCCACGTTCACCTCCATATTCACCTCTGTTTAAGCAGTAGGCATCGTTCCTCCTCAGGAGGTAAAGAGGGACCTAACTCACAACACCATCCACATCCACTTGCAGCCACTAGGAAGGCCTGTGGCTGCACAGATGGTGCCACACAACAAGGCATCCCCAGCCTGCCTTCCCTTTCCTTTATGGAGGGGACTGAGTAAGACAGAAGCCACTCTTACAGCTACAGATCTCCCTGAAATAGAAAACGTCAAACACCTGGTAATACCTACTCCGCTAGCTCTTCTGCAACACTATTGTATTACATTTTGAGTATCATGAAATAAAGAGCCCTCTGTCTTCATTAAATGGATGAGGAAGTGGCAAGCTGGGGTTAGGGAGAGGAGAGCAGCGATGAGAGAGTAGAGAAGCCTGAAAAACGTGTTCAGGTCTGGACATTAGTCCTGCAGATCTGCAGCAGTAAGACCAGGCAACAGTCCAATCTTTTTAAAAAAAAAAAAAAAAACACAAAAAAACCAAAAACAAACAAACAAAACCAAACAAAACCAAACAAAACAACAAAAACCCAAACAAACAAAACAAACAAACAAAAAACCCCAAACATTTAGATAGGGCAGAAAATTCCTCCCTTCCACACTATTCTGCAGGAAGTGCAATACACAGATGTAACTTTTCTTGGGCAGGTGCACGCTGCAATTTTCACAACATTCAGTATTTTCTAACTTGAAGCAATACTTTCTATGGTCTCGTAACAAAACAGGGCAAGGTCTGAAGAGAATTGAGGATACCAGTTCCTCTATCTTGCCTTAAGAACAGAGATTCACTTTTACAGCAGTGTTATCTATTTGATTAAGACTGAAGGAGTCCCTTTGCTGGGAGGGGGAGATTGTCATCTCCCGGTACAAGAGAAGAGAGTATCTCAGCACACGTGCAGAGTACCACGTGTCTACGTGTGTGTTTTCAGCAAGGATCTGCTATCTGCCTCCCAAAAAGGCAGTGCTGCGCTCCCCAGCTAGAACAACAGACGTAGTAATGAATTCTCTCAAGTGAGCAAAAGCAGCAATGCTGGCTTATGACAGGTTATTCATTCCCTTCAAAACGTTTTATCCCTGTAACATCAGCTTTTGCAGGGCAGAGGACAAAACTAATAATGAAAAGCATTCCAAAAAGAGGAGCATGCTTGTCTTCTCTTCCCCACATCAGGCTGCAAAGTTTCACGCAGAAAAAATCATCAGGCTAGAAATCAGGAGCATATCACCATACCTGCTACTTACTCGTCCATGGTGCATGAGCCTGGCAGACGTGCACTACCCCAGTAAAATGTGCACAGGACAGGAGGAGGGCTCTTCAGAGGGACTATGTTCCTGGGATGCCCTGTCCCAACAAAACCATCAGGGAGGGCAGAGAGTGCATCTGACACTTTCAGTCTGCAGGGAGAAGGGAAAGGGCATCAGTGGACCTCTACGTCAGGTGCAGCTGGTGGCATGGGCTACCAGGGTGCTTCCCTCAAAGGCAGGGGGAGAAGAGGCTGCCTTGCCTTTGAATCCTTTTGCACCCACTTCTGGTTTCTCTCTTGCTGGGGGAGAGGGAAGAAAAAGGAAGGAGGCCCCATGTAGCCACAGACCTTGCTACACTCCCCAACAAGCCCCCTGCCAGAGCAGGTTCCCCCTAGCACTGAAAAGATTTAGATGCTTGCCACTGTGCTACGAGGTCTCCCCCTGAGATCTGAAGAGATGCCGGCTGCTGCAGCTGTTCAGAAGGACGAGCAGCATGGAGGGGCAGCGCAGTCTTCCCAGCCAAACCCCTCCTACGTTATAAAGAAGTCAAACACCAAACTTGGATGCAGCATGGAATGCAGCAGCCTAATTCCCCAGTTAAACATTTTGTCCAGAAGATTTTTATACAAAATAGGGATTAGAGTCTTCTAAAAAGCTCTCACAGACGAGAGTGACTGCCAAGGCAACGCGCCAGCGGCCAACACAAAAAGCTGGAAGCAATCTGTGGAGACAGGGCAGCTCCCTTGAAGCTGGAGACGGACGGCTCTGGCGGCACTGCTGAAAGGATGCTGCAGCGTTTGCTGTAACAGAGCTGCACGCTTCAACTTGGAGAGGAGGAAACATCACAAATGGTCACAACAGGAGCTCCTGCAATAATTGAAGGGGCAAAAGTACTGAACTATTAAAAGGCATTTCTCTCTCGAGGTGAACAGATTCATTCCAAAGACATTTGCGTGACACCCTGTCATACCTAATGAAGACTGAAGGTTTAAAGACAAGTTTATGAAACTCAGTTCTGCTAACTGCAGAACTGCTAACTGTCACAAGCAAGGACTCCTAAAACTGACAAACTACAGGCAGCTCCGTCATACTGTTCTTCCGTCACATGAAGTGCCCCTTCTTGAAGTGACAGCTCACATGTCAGCATTTAGATATTAATTATTACCTATTATTAATCACATACTATCATCTGGGGTGTGATGGATAATTTTACCAAGGTGTATTCCTGGGACACAGCTGCTGCAGCCCTGACCACACAGTACATGTCATCTAGTCAAGTCAGACACTGACACAGCTGTTCTCCAGCTGTTATTACCAGGAAAACTGTAAGAAATATGGTGTGCTCAGCAGGGAAAAATTGTATGTTTGGGATTCTGACATCACCTGGATAAAATATACATGCAATCCAAATTCACCTTGTAGGAAGCTCCAAATTGATGTATTCCAAAAACACTGTTGCGAATAGTTTAGAACTGAAAAAAACCCACTCAACTTCAAGAAAGATTTATTCCAAGGGCCTGGGAGTCAGCAAGACCTGAATGTCTATTTAAAAAATACTGATTTTAAAAAAGAAAGTTTTCATTATCATCTATCAGCCCAAATCAATATAGTTCAAAAAACAAACTTCCAATGTAAATTTAAATTTCCACAAACCGGGTAGTTTTAGAAATGAAGTAATACCATTGCTGCATCTTCAGATTTAACAGAGTCAATCAACTTCCTCTGCATTTTTCCCCATCCCCCCCAGTCAAAGCAATTCATCCCTCTGGTAATTCAGGTAGGCTAGAGGTAAGTGTTGCAGGTTAACACTTAACATCTCCTCCTCTCCCCTCCAATTCAAAAGAGGGCAACAAAAGACTCAGTAATGGAGAACCACTGTCTGAATGAAAAGGTCCAATTTTACAAGATTCATCACAAGGTCTCTTATTCATCAGCAGCCTTGGCAGTCTTACTCTTCTCCCTCACACAGACATTTCTGGAATGTGTTTCAGGCTACTAAAAAAAAAAAAACCAACTAAAAAAAAAAAGGTAGTTCAGCAGGAAGCCGCAAAGGCTAAAGAAATGAAGAATCTGAAATCGAACCTGCTCCTGTCCTACAAAACACAATTTCTGCCAGAATTCTACTTTGTTACCTCCAGTAATATTGACAAATTATTTACACAAGAGAACATACTTGCAATTTTACATCCACGGACTTGTAGGTGTTCTCTTATAAGGCATTTGAGATTTTATACTAATGAGATTTGGCGACTGAGACCTACAGATATGTATTTTCATCTGCTTTAGGAAAAGTTCTACTTGAAAAGTTTCCTCCTTGCTAAACTACATGTTGATTTACTAAGAGACCTACTAGGATGAGGATACACAGGAATTCACTTCAGAAGTTTCGTGAGGTTTTACCATCATTACTATGAGAAGGGTATTGCTCTTGCCTACTCTGATTCAAAGCTTACAAAAACCAATTATGAGATTGAATCAAAGTCTGCAGAACCAACAGAAGCCAGAAATTTCTTAACTGAATATTGGCCCTGGCATTTGTGCAACCTTTGCAACAGAGTGCCAGTCTCCTCTCAAAGAATACCTTCTCTGCACTTCCAGAAGCAGTTCGCTTCAGGATCATATGAGGGGCAAAAATCCTGTTATTATTTCATTCCCTGGATTTAAACTGATGTGAATTCACCATCGTTAGTACAGTACAAATTTCCTCAGAGATCTAGCCCCTTGGTATAGCACTGCAGTGATAGGTATTAAAATGAGGAAACAAAAATCCTCAAACACATTTTTTTCCAGATTTACATGCAGCGTAAATTCATGCAACAGAATACAGCAAAAGAAAAGGACGTACAGAAAATGATCCTGGTTTTGAAGTATGTGCCGGTTTGGGAGTGCAACAAGAAATCTAAGGAACACGTTTGCCCCGAAGGAGTTAATATAACACTAAAGCTGAAAAGCAAATCATAAAGAGGGCAGGAACTGCCAGAATTAGTCAACCGTTGTTCCCGATGGTGTAAGCCTGCTCTTGGGTTCCAGGTCACAGCTTCCACACAAAAGCACACTCTTACCTCTCCCGAGCCCTGCCCAGTCCCTGCTTGTCCTGTGCACCACACAAGGCACGTCTCCCACAGAGTAACACATACACGATGACATCTTTAAGGTTTGCACCACAGAGTTCTTTTCTTACGGCTTTTCATGTTTAATTTCCCTTTTAAATAAGAGCCACAGAAACCCAAATATCAAGCAGCACCCCATGCCTCTACATTCTCTCATACTACTTGCCTATGCTAATGATCCACAGGACTTGCATTCAGGGTGTTTAATAGCACTGTACGCACCTCCTCCGGTGCTTGAACTACAAGAGTAAGTGCTGGAAGAAACAGGCATATAAGGCAGCAGAAGGGGACTGGCTAGTGGTGAGGAACAGAGTCAGCTTCTTGCCAAGGACTTACACAAATATTTGTAAGACATGAGAGGAATGTTGGGAGTCAGGCTTTTTTTTTTTGGGGGGGGGAGGGGGGGGAAGGAGACGGAGGTGTTACTGAACAGTGAGAAATTATGTCTACTGGCTGGGTTCAGCATAAATCAGAACAGCTTTGGCACTTTCTGAAAGGCAACGGAGACACAGATAGGACTTAGGGCACCTGTTGTAATTGATGTCCTCAGCATGGGCTGGATTAGTTTTCTATACCCGTAAACAGGGTTATGAATTACGATTATGAATAGATGAATATAAATAATGCAGAATGATTGTGCTTGCTTTATTTCTGAGGCTGTGACACAAAGCCTTGCTCAAAAACAAACACCAAAAAAGTGAAACACATGCATTAATACAGCTGGGTTGATGAATGGGAACTAAAAGCAAAGACCTGTTGCCCTGCTCATCTCATTTTGTGCAAGTTACAAAAACCTCCTTAAAACAGTACAGCAACCTGCTAAAAATTTTGCAGGAAACATCCAATGCTGAAGTCCTGAATGCTTATTTCTTCCATAATTTAGAACAAAGACCTCTAGTCCTTTACCTTTCCACTTCCCTCTCTCTGGAATTATATGGCATTTAAGCAGCGAAAGAGTCTATACTTCTAAGTGGAAAACAGGTAAAAATTTGGTTATTCAGTTTGCATCTGCAAAAGTTAAGCTGATAACACCATTAAGTAGAAGGCAAATATTTTAATAGGTAAGAGGATACTGCCTCTGTGATTTTGGTTTTTTTCTCTTCATAAATCAAGCCAGGAATTCTAAAGCTATTCTCATTAAAAATGCCCCTCAGGCTCTTTGAAGACATGTGCTGACATGCCAGTAGAATCTTTACAATTGCAGATTTTGGGGGGAGAAGGGGGCTTATGCTTGAGAAAAGGCATGTGCTGGGACAGACTGCACAACAATGACAGCCCCGAGGTTTTGGGACGAGATCTTTGCTTCATCAAAATGTGCTGGGCTGAATGTATTAGTAGGATACATTTGCTGACTCAGATGTTACAACCTGAGAGTCCAGGAATAAGTCTAGTTTCTGCAAAACACTTATTTGTGAAGAAAGCCCCAGCATGGGGCATGAATAGCCTCGCTGACAGAGGTTTGAAGGCAAACCTCTGCAAAAGGCCTTTGGCTGCACTGACGTGGCATGCATCTCATGCCATGCCTGCTCTTGTTACACCTTCTACACGGCATCAGGAAAGCTGAAATTGTTCACCAAGGTCTCGTCCTTTCCAACTCCTTCACATTCAAATGCTTCAGATACCAAGTATTAAGTAACATCCAAAACCACAAAAAACCCCATATATCGCCTGTAGAATTACTTCTTGAGACAAACCTCACCCCCACCCCCCTCCAGCTCCATCCTTCTCAGCCACGCTTATGAACCAGTCTGTTAAATCAAGCCATCTGTGTACCCATTATCTGCAGTTTTTATGGACTGTACAGTACCAAAATTGACATATGATCTTGCCTAATGGAGCACTGTTTATTGCAAAACTTGCAATAATTTTTCAACCAAAAAGAGGTTAAAATATCCTTCTTAAGCACTACAGAGCCTTAAGGTATGGGTGCATGAATTCCTTTTAAGATACAGAACACTCAAACATTTAGATAAATAACACCAAAACACAGCAGAGAAACTAAGTAACCCTGGCAACCAGCTCTAGGTGGCCCTGCCCAAGCAGGGGGTTGGACCAGATGACCTCCATAGATCCCTTACAACCTCAACCACTCTGTGATTCTGTGTTCCATCTAAAATATATTCAGTGACTCACACAATACAGATTTATGATCTTTAGTTAAGCATATCAAGATGAATAAACTGGGTAGCTATGTTAGAAATCGGAAATTTTTAAAGTTGTATTCAAGGATTTCTTCTCATGACAAAACAAAGACACAACCACCAGACAAACAAGGACCAGACTGGAGTGTTCCACACAGGTAACCTGAACCACTCCGCCCCAATTCAACCTGAGCTGTTTAACTATTGAAGGAGAAACGGTACGGCAGCAGCCTTCTCCTCCACACACATCTGAGGATGTCTGACTCAACCCAAAGTAAGGCAATTTCTGTGCAGCAAACATAAATAAATCAATAATTGAAAGTTCATTTTCTTCACCAACTGTTCATATCGAAGGATGCAATGCTGTGATGCTCACATCTGTCTTGCACAATGTTCTTGTTGGTACTTCACAAGATACAAAATAAACCCAGCTAGTCAAGAACAGGGGCACTAGTCTCCATGATTCTGCTCCTCTTATACATGCATTTTGTCAGTGAGGTTTTTAATGCATCAGGCTAAAGGACCTAACGGTGAGTACCATGACCATAAGTACAATAGGGTTACATTTGGATTTGTAATTCCTAAAGGTTTTGTTACTGAAACAAAAAGATAATACAGTTAATGCAAAGAAGAAGAAGAATTAAAACTGAAGTAGTGTGTAACACTAAAGCTGCAAAGACAGAATAGCACCACGGGAATTATCCTATACACAGAGATAAACTTGGCAGTAACTACCTGAAAAATCAGTTCACTCTTATTTTTTAAGTCAGTGAATAACCTGCTTTGGTGCAGCACTTCACCCATCAGTGTAGTTATAATGAACCAGGAAAAACATATCCTTTCAAAAAGTCTGACAAAGCAGACGGATGAGACTTCCAAATTACAGAGAGGGAACATATGCATGCTTTATGTCCTACACCAGTCTGAAGGTCTTCTGAAGTCTTTCCCACTGGATGCTTCGAACAACAGAAAGGAACAGTTTAACTTTAACCCTAGGTAATTACAGAGTATTGGTGGAAGGCAAATGTCTAAAGTGATTAAAAAATGGGAAAAGGTCAACAGGTTTGACAAGTTCTGGACTTGGGGGCCTGAACTGGGGACTTGAATCCCCAGAGAAACAAGATTTTAGCGTTTAATGCACTCACCATTGTCAACAAATGGTCAGGGGCAGGAAGAGTCAGATACCACGCAGATACAGATATGCTCCAGGTTCTTCCAGAGGGAAGATTATCACAAGAAACAGTATCTGTAAAAAGTAGTCTTGTACTACAACCCATGAAGCAGTAATGCTATACAACAGCTGACACTTAGCAGTAGAGCTCTTTTTTTCTAATCTTTTCTAGACGATGGATGGTCAAGCTGCCCTTCACAGCAGTATCCGCATAGGTAAGAATTGTGAGTAATCTCCAAACAGGTAATGCCAAACAATACTTTGGAAATCACGATCCCCCTGCCTGATCCCATGGCAGATGTGGAGCTGAAGGAGCTCTCAGGGGGTCGTGGGCACCCTCTATCTTTTCTTTAACGCTTGCTAAATTCTCTGGAATTTCTACAGAATACTCTTCCCCAGACCATGCAGGAGTCCAGTGGTGGGAATCTTAGTCAGGTAACAAAAGTCAGACTTTTGTTACCCTACCTCAGAGCTCTTTTGTTCCAACTCATCAAACAGCCCAGTTCCCAAAACATCCTTCCGCATTTGTTCTGGCAGGATAAGGCCATGCAGAGCAACAGTCTGCTACCTTCAGCTCAGCATTTGACTCATGAGGAATGCCTCCACACCAAGCTCAAAACAAACAAAATCGTATGTTCCTGTCCTATTCTACTTACAGTGCAAACTAGGATCTCAATTAATTAATTTTAAAAAGCTATGCATCGACACAAAGTACTTTCAGGCCGAGTAACTAAGTTAATTTTACGCAACCTCTCTCAGTACAGGCTGCAGCTTGATTAAACACAACTCACCTTGAATATCACATTGCTCTTCCGTGTATCTCTTGAGAATCTTGCCAGCTGTACAAGCATAGGAACAACAGAAGAAAGTAGGTATCACAAAACCTCGGATCTTGCATCAGGTGACTATAATGAGCATTGCACAAGGGTGCTTTGATGTTACAAAAGACCTAAGAAAATATCGATGGGTTAGGGTGTATTCTTGCTATGTTTACTCTCTTACCAAAGCATGCTGGTCAGACACATGCCATCTGCCACATCGATATGTGATACCCAATCAGGTAAACTAAAAATCTCCCATACCAGCGGGCTCTTCACACAGATAAAAAGGAACACCACTAACATAATTTTAGGTGATTAAAGAGAGTCTTTGCTACAGTGACTGCTTTTCTTGAAGGCTGCTCCCACTGGGAGATTTCAGCTCCCAGTGAAGATTCTGCCCTAATGGCTGTGCACAAGAAGTCACACGTTCATCATCCAGAAATATTTGTACTTGCATCATGTACAGGGAGCTGAAAGTGAAAAGGGAACACAAATGCCTCCATTCCCCCCTGTTCCCCCACCTCTTCCCGCGCACTCACCGGCCCTGCAGGAACCCAAAGGAGCAACCCTGCACTGGAAGCCATCCCTCTGGGAATTGAAGCTGGGTTTAAAGAAACTCATCCTCTTAATGCTTGTGGAGGTTTCCCACAGCTTGGAAAGAAGAAAAATCTGGAAAAGCCTTACTACACAGGCCAGGCTACAGCACCTTTGTAACATCAGGATCCTTCAGTGCAAGCACCTCCTTTGTCAGGCACTGGTAGGAACCATGGAGGACAATGCTATTTGTCACACACATTTCAGTCTCCTTAAGTTTCTAATTTGTCTACAACAAAAATAAATGTTTTGGCCTTATTTCAAATAGTGGAAAGGATCGTGCAGTTCAGTGTACCTGCTTTATAGTTAATAAATATTTCAAAATTTCAGCTTATCTCAGTCTTCTTCATACTTCACAAGGAAGGAGCTTGTGCAAGGTAGTGTTACCACATGGAGAATATCCACATTATCTGCCCACAAAGGCTGCCCAGGTCCTGAATGGAAATATGAAGCAAAAAACCAAAACCAATCATAGAATAATAGAAAAGGGCAGGCCCATGTTACAGGGACATCATGTTCCTGGATTGTGTTCCCAGAACCAGGCAGGATTTTAGGAGAAGAGGAAATGGCCTCAAGTTGCACCATGGGAGGTTTAGACTGGATATTAGGAAAAATTTCCACACTGACAGGGTTATCAAGCACTGGAACAGGCTGCCCAGGGAAGTGGTAGAATCGTCATCCCTGGAGGTATTTAGAAGATGGGTAGACAAGGTGCTTAGCAACATGGTTTAGTGATGGTTTTGTCAGTGTTAGGTAGATGGTTGGACTCGATGATCTGAAAGGTCCTTTCCAACCTAGACAATTCTATGATTCTGTGATTTTCCTCCTGGCCTTCTACTTCCCCACCCTCATGAAGCTCAGGACCTCTGTGTCCCCTATATTCCAGGATGCTCTTTCCAGACAGATCCCACTTACACTTTTACAACATACAGAAAAAAAACCCACAAAAAACAACAAAATCTTAAGTAGGCGGCAGTTCCTGCCCAATAAAATAGAAAAAGATACTCCTTCACCAATCACTCCTACCAAGGAACAAAGCAGACCAGTGTTATCAAAAAACCACTGCGCTGCCAAGGACTGGAACCCTAAGAAAGCAGAAAAGTCCATGAGCTGCTGATGTTGGAGCAGACAGACTTAAAAGAAGTCAGAGATGCAACAATATGCCCCAAGACCCAAACATTACTAAGGCTGAAGTGAAAGCAGAAAAAAAAGAGATTGCAAACGGAGACAAGTAAAGCCTAGAAGAGTGGATGAGGAAGAAAATCCCGATGATAGAGCTTTTAAAAAGCCTCAGAAGACATGTTACAACAACCAATCTGATAAAGAACACCTGGAAGACCATGAGAGAGGGACAGGGATCCTTTTTTGCTCTCTCACAAATTCTTTTTTAAAGGTTTGTTAAACTACCTTTTGCTCTATTCATGGTTTGACTGGGCTCAAAGTGGTGACTCAACTCTCATTAATTAATGCCAGGAACAGAACAAGCAAAACAACAGATTTGTAAGGGAGGAGGAACAGATCAAAGACAACCAGACAATTCACAGATCAAGGATGAGAGATTACATCTAGGACAAAAGAGGGGAGAAGACAAAGGTGAGGAACAATACAGAGAAACTTTTGGAAGTGGCACAAAACAAAGAAGAATTTTGCTTGGAAAAGTGAAAGAGACAGCACCAGAGAAAAGGTGGAGGACATCTTCGTTTCCTTAAAACCACAACAGTGTCCTAATATGGCCAAACGCAGACAAGATCAAACTTCACTCCTGAACTATGCTGATCTTTGGACTTGCGGCTACTGCAACATAATTAAGGAAGAGTTACAGCATAGTTTTGCTCTGTCGGCACTACAAGGCTGAATCAAACCTTATCACGGGAGCCGTGCTGCCACACAATCATGAGCTCTTAATAGTGTACAGAACAGAGAGAGAAAAGTAAGGAAAAGGAAGACTTACTCTAGTGCCATTTTCTTTTTCATACAGTAAGTCTGCCCATTTATCTTTGGCTCAATACAGGGAGGAAGAACAGAGGGGAAAAAAAGACAAGGCAAGCATATTATATATTTGCATTCTTGTTTTCCATTTCCTCCACAAGGCCAGTTTTGTAAACAGAAAGAAAGCTGAGATTTTCTTTATCTAGTTTACTACTCCCATGATTGTAACATACCATGCAGGTATCTCTGCTGAACATTCTCCATTGAGAAGGCACTGCAACTTCTTTTGCAAGACACGCTCTTTTAGTCACGCTATCTGCACCTTAAAACACTCAGCCTATTGTTTCAACAGCACAGACCTGCATGCTGAATTACAAAAATTGTCCAATATCATATCATCTTGGCTACAGATTTCATTTCATGGAATATGAAACTTCACTGAAAATCATTATACAATGAGAGAAGGAAACACAAGTGTTGTTTTCTTTTTCTTTTCTTTTCTTTTTTTTTTTTTTACCTATTAAGTGTAAGCCTACCACACTACTACAACTCCCTCTGGGATGATGTTCTTCATACAAAGACAAAATCTTTGAGTCTTATTCATGTAAACAGATTCACTGAATTAAATGAGATCAGTCACACAAGCCGGGAAATCAGGTTTTGATCCAGCATTACTCTTCCAAAATATGGCATAAAATTTCATTTGTAAAAAGCCCAGGATAATAAGCATCCATCTTTAAACTATCTAATAACGCAAAGACCAATTGAAGGTTTTGTTTTTCAGGTCTGCCCTTCTGAGATTTAATACAGTAAAACAATTATATTTTTACTACACACAAGTTGTTGATAACTACTTGTCTGTGGGCAATACTGTTCAAATACAAACCAAGAGAATTTTGTTAAAAGAAGATTAATTATTTTAGTATCATTTTATTGTTGATCTTCAACTAAGCAAGGCCTGAAAATCCCAATTACAGAGCATAAGAGAAGTGATTTTTTAATGGTACTTGGTAAAATCTGCTAACTTGTGCATTACAGAGACTTTTACCCTACCCTGTTTTTCTTGAAAGAGCGTGTATATTTGGAGAACTAGTAAGTTTAAGATACACAAGCCATGAGAAACTCCTCTGTTAGCAGAAAAGTGAATACCCATACTCAAAATCTGAAGCATGAAAACTAATCAAGTGAGGGTCTGTTTGTTTGTTTTTTCAAGTAAATAGCACAGACATGCAACAAACACTTGCCTGCTATATTAAGATTTAAAATGTAAATTTGCTAATAACAATCAGACTGAGACACTGCCTGTACGGTCATGCATTTCAAAATCTTAGTATTTTGGGGAGGATGACAGTATACAGCTCCCTAGAATGATAGGAAAATCCATTATCTTAATGTAAAATACTGTAGCCCAAATTTTAATTGTGTGTTGAGAAACTGCATCATAGTTTCACTCTGCTCTGCTAACCCTCCCTGGCTTAGCTTACTTTAAAAGTGCATTTAGTGTTTTTTCCACCACGGCAGAGTAACCACATGTTTCATGAGAGTTACAGAGGACTGAAAGACAGAGCAAGATCTCAATTTCACTGACACTCTTTGTTGCATCTCTGGGAAACACAGAGACCATTATCTGGGAAACACAGAGTTCCCAGATAATGCGGGCTTTACACCACAGACTAATGATTTGCTCAACTCTTGCTTTGGCTTAGACAGGGAGAGATTCTTCATTTCAAGTTATGAGAAGGAAAACAAATACACTTTTCAAACGTTGGTTTGGGGTTTTGTTGTTTTGTTTGGGGGTTTGTTTTTTGGGTTTGTTTGTTTGTTTTGGGGGTTTTTTTTAAGTGCTGTGCTCAGTTCTACTGAATGCACCACTACCTGTTTTCTTGGTTTGCATGTGGGCTACCAAAACCAGCTCATCCCATGTAATTATATTCAGACAAAGTCACATGTGATATGTAAGCAAATTCATATTAATACAGTATTTAAAAAATAATTATTCTAAAAAGCTGGAAATACATGCATCCAAATTTTGGATGCTAGATTTTGAATAAAATATGCTTATAGTTTCCGTGCCAAGTATTCCACTTTGAGGATAAAAACAAAAAGAAGAAGAAAAACCTGACATGATTCTAATAACTGAAGCAGCAACATCCTCATTTGTATGTCTGCACAGTTATAGACATGAAAGGCTAGATTCTCCGAAAGAGTAATGGAGTGTGGAAGCCAGAAGTTTCAATTGAAACTTCTCAAGCACGTGTGTTGGTGGGCAGGAATAAGGGGGAACTGAGAGGAGGCAGAAAAAAGTTGGGGTTTGTTTTTTTCCCATTTAAGTGACTTCTGTAGGCACACAATGAATCTGGGAATCTTTTAAAATAGATTTTTTTCAATTAAGAAACTCTGCCAAGGACCAGAGCTTATACCTACGAATTCTGCTTCGACGTATTGGTGTAGCATGCTACTTGGTGCAAGTATGCATACCAATCTTTTAATTCTGCTGTTCACTTTTCACGTTGGGTCCCATTTTGCTTCCCGATAAACAAAGCGTAAAATTCTCATTGAGAAAGGACTGGATACTTTCTGAATAAGCAAGGGAGGCCTAAATGTAGCAATAGTCAACCTGGTCTGAAAAGTACGAAGAACAAGAAACAGAAGTGAGTTACTCTAAACAGTTTTTGTTTGAGACCCGTCAAATAAATTCATCTGGTGTACTCTTTGACCAAAACTAAATCCCAAAGAGAATACTGAAACTTAAATTTTTATGATGCAAGCTGGGATGTGATTGTAATGTAGACTAGCTAAAGCTAAATGCTGATTTTTTGGACACAAGAAAGATGTTTAAATTAAGCTGCTTCACATTTGTGGTGAGTTTGCACATAGCCTGTTACCACAGCTTCTCTGAAGTAAGTTATTCCTCAGGCCACAGTAACTCCTGTCCAATCCCCAAAGATTCCCCTCAAAGGAAGGAAGGCTGCTTAAGAAAAATAAAAAATCAATATTATAGAAACTAGGTAGCTATGGGACAACAGGAAAATTCCACATTTGTATAGAGAACCAGCTAGGCAGGAAACAAGGAAAAAGCAGTCAGTCTTCACAGTGGACGGACACTAACCCTGCAGCCCCAGGGACACCTGTGTTAAGAATATATTAAGTTCAATCTACCCACTAATGAATCACAGGGTGCAGGGAAAGATCACAACAGTTAAATGACAGAACTCACTGCTAATGCTAAATTGTTTAGGATAAAGGCAAGTGCTGACTGCAAAGAGATACAGAAGGACTTAATGACACCAAACAACCAACCAGTAAAATGGCTAGCAGAATTCAATACCATTTAAACACAGACTGGTATTCAGGGTAGGAAAAAGCACATCAACGTCATATGCATGATGATGGGCTCTGGATGATTCAGGAACGAGATCCTGGATTTCTAATGGATTGTTCTTATGAAAGCATCAGCACAGTTAAAAAGCAGGGAGAGCGCTAAAAAATATTACTACAGAGAATACAACCAAAAGCACCTTTATTCAACTGTTCAACTGCATCCTGGAAGTTGTAACTCTGGCCCTCCCTCCTCATAAAAGGTTTAGCAAAACTAGAAAAGTTTCAAGGAAGGAGAACATAAGACAAACAAAGGCAGGGTATAATTAAGTAGAGGAAAATCAGGTTGGAGAAATACTAGAAGGCATCAGATTGAATCAGCAGATCTCAGGCTCAAAACAAGGGTGAAGAAATGTCTCTTCTTCTCATAAGGCAATTTTTAAGCTGTGGTTTTACTAACCTTTCTCCTCTGATTTTCTCAGCCTGTTTCCCATGCGTTCAACATTCACTCCTCAGCTTAACAGAGTCACTGACATGGATGCCCTAAAAGAGGAAAAGGCACTAAGAAGAATATATGGCATCTTTCCCTGCAAATGAAAGGCAGCCAGTGTAACAGAGGTGAGAATTAGCCAGACAGGCCACAAAAGCATTCACCTACACCTCCAAACCAGGCTCATCGTACCTGCAGGCAAGTGACTTGCTCAGCCATTGGCCACCGTGCAGAAAGAACTGAAAGAAATCTCCCCAGATGGATAGTCCTGTCCTAGTCAGCAAGAGATGTCCACATCTCCCTGCCCTCAGGTTGACTGAAATAACATGATTCGTGAAGATGGCCACACAGAGAAGCAGCTAGCACTAGGCACTCTGTTTTTCCACGCTATGTCAAAAGCATCTAGATCACTTGGTAAGTTTTTGAAAGCTCTTTATGTTATTAGAATGTAAATAAATTTTATTTGCTCTTGCTTATTTTGAGGCTAGTAGCAACTAAGACAGCTCTCCCCCTCATCAGCCCCCTCTCTTGACTGAGCTGTCCTCATTCACCCCAAATCCAGTCTTGCTTTATCAGGCATACTGGTGGAAAAGCTATCCATCTGCAGAGGCATCTCCATTTGCCTGTCAAGACATCAGAGAAAGTGAAACAGATGATGGCTTCACCCAGTGCATGCCAGGTCAGGGCTTCTTAAACCTGGGCTTCTCCAAACTGATTAAGCATAATCTTATGGCAGAACAAAAGGATCCACCTTGTGAGCTGATCATTCATTAATAAAATACTGTACTTTAAATTCACGCTTCAGCTTACTCCACACGAGAGTCTCCCATTCATATTGATGGACTTAAACCATGGCTGCACTAATGCAGGGCATTATAGGATACTGAACAGCCATTCCTGGACAAAACTAGCATACCTCTGGAAGAAATCATTATACATTAAAACTGCAGTACCATCTCCTGTGCTGAAGCAAACTCTTAACTGTTCAAGGGCTGGAACATCTGATCCTCCACAATCTCTTTTCTGAGTGGACATCTGACATAACCCTGACAAGTCCAGAGACTGGGTTTCAGCACACCTAAGAGCACCTAAACCCGTGAAAGATGTGAATATTGCAGGCAGCTTAACACAGGGGCAGCAGGAAAAATGATTTCCAACTACACCTTGTCTCTGAGCTTTTTCCATTCTACTAAGTTTTTTGGGCAAAGACTCATATTTATCTGGAGGGTGCCATATGACAGCACACAAAAATGATAACATGATACAAGTTAAAGCATAACATCTATAACATCAGACTCTGCCAACAGAAATCTATCTGAACTTCTCGTGCTTCCACGCGTGCAGATTTTAGATCTTGGGGACTAGTCAAAGGCTGAACTTATACACCAAAAGAGGAAGAACGTAAAGATTTGAGACCAACACCACTTAAAGGAAAAAAGGGCACATAAAAGAGCACAGTCTGATTTTATACAGAAGCTGTGAAAAGCTATGAAAAAAATACTTGCAAGAATTCAGAAGTTGCTGTAAATTCTGGAAAAGGCAAAATGATAAGAAAGCGCTGTATGTTCAAAATCTGGATTTAAACCAGAACAATAATGTCAATGAAAGACTGCAGATGGCAGGCAGATAATTTCACAGCCAGAAGAAAGACCAGCCCCAGCCTCCCATCCCTAAATCCTCTCAAAAGACTTCAGCCAGACGCAGTCTAATCACAAAAGCAGTCAGAAAGAAAATGAAGGAAAATTACTCATATGTAAGCTTTACAATATACTAATCAACTGTCTTAAGCAATGGGCATGCCTTGTCAATATTAGTGCAATTATTTGAGACAGTAGTGATATGGTGAAAAGATCACAACCTGCTCAGGACTGAACTGACTGCAATTTCTGCAACCATATCAGAATAACTGCTCTTCAGAAAAGTAAAACATACCTAAAATGATTCACTGTGATCGCTATTAAAAAGTTACTCAAATACTGGGCTGACATATGATGACCATACATTCCTGGTGCTTTTTTTATTTTATAAATCTGGCACTTTCCTCAGTGACTGACCCATGAGAGATAATTTAGGGAATTTTGACTCAGAAGTGTATCAGCACAATATAAATAGACTAGCAACAGGTCTTGCTAAGATGTCACATTGCAGATGCTGATAAAACCAACAGAAAATATTCTTGACTGGCTTAAAGCAATCGTCATCCCAAACTGGTAAAGAAAACAATCGCACTGCAGTGCGGATACAATGATGCAAACCCTTACAAAATTAATTCCCATTAAATCCAAATACATTTTCCATAGTGCAGGTGAAAATGCTTTCATCCAACACCATGCCAGGTCATGCACCCAAAAATTTTATCTTCAGTGGCTCATTCCACAAAAACAAATGGTGTTTAGGTGGGGAAGAAGGCAAGTCAAGAGAGACAAAGGGAAAGTGAGGGACAGACTGTTAGAAGAAGCTTGCTTTAAGCCAGGATTTGAAGGAGGTAAGATTTCATGATTTGAAGAGTACTCCAAATACGCTGCTGATCACAACATAAGATAAAAAAAGCTTAGGCTTTTTTGGCATAGGGCCAAATAAATTTTTCTTCAGGATTAGAGCAGACCCACTGGTGTGCCCACACTCAGTACTTCAAACCCCAGCTACCCGATAGCCCCCATACCCTCCTCCTGGCATCCACACCAGATGCTTCCATCCACCACTTCCCACAGATGTGCCCAAATCCCATCCCCAATCCCAGCCAGCTAGATGCACCCAGGGTTTGGAGGACCAGCAGAAGCCCTGGGGAGCAGGAAGTAAAGAGGCAGAGAGGAGCAGACAGGAAGACATGAGTGCTGGCAGTAAGACAGAGTCTTCATGTTGATTGCAAGGACCTTGACTTTTATGCCACACATGGCAGGATCAGTGACGAAGACCTATGGGAACAAAGTAAAATGATGCAAGAGCAAGGCAGCAATCTACAGCTCTGCAGCATATCGTGAGCTAGCTCTGCGCTCAATATTGCATCAGAAGTACACCACAGAGGCTACCAAGACAACCATTCCACAACCTGGTAACGCAAGAGTTCAAGTTATTGTGCCGTATTAGTTAGGCCACCCAAAGTGTATTCATTGGTCACAACAGGACTGTTTCTGCAGGACTCCTTCCTCTTTCAACACTCAAGATTAACTATTAGTAGTAATGTGCTAGATTTCTTTTGACTGCAAAGTCCTGTGCAGCCTTAATGCTCCATTTACCACACACTTCTCAAATACATGTCCTAAATTGACATTTATTCATTCTGTCACTGTTGGTTTTTTTTTTTTTTTTAATAGCATTTTTCACCCTGGTATCAAACTACTGCATACCAACAGTATCCTTCCATGCTCTGCTGTCAAGGACTGCACACCTGCATTGGATGTCAAGGGCTTCCAGAAAACATGAATACTTGTATGGCCAAACTAGCACCACCTTGGATACAGAGCATCACTGTGTCATGTACCCCATCCTCCAGTGAAGCAATAATACACAGAGAACATCCCGACGACACACGTGCATTTGAAAGTTACACAACAAATAGTACAGGAACTCACACATCTTTATTCCAGCTCTTCCTAACTTTTGAACACCGCCCTTCATAAGCCAAATAGTCTTTTGAATGGCAACATGAGATAAACCAAATACGGACAAGAGGAGAAGAAAAAGTTTAGAAAGAAGCCTTTACACATAATTCAGTGAAAGGTCACAACAAGACACAGGGGAGGCTTCCCCCCCTCACATGGTTGCTAATATGAAAATTATTTGGAAAATTTGATTTTTCAATTTAATACCAGTTAGTATCAATCTCTAAATGGAAATATTAACAAGCTATACTCGTAATAGAATTCATGGTAGGGTAAGCGCAGATGACAACAATAACGCCATCATTTAAATAGCTCTCTTTCATCAGTCCAGCTCAAAACATACAAAACACACAAACAATGTGAGTGCAAGAACCTGGAGTCAGAAACAGAGGCTGTCCCATGGGACTACCAGAGCTAGAAACTCCTACACTAAAAAAAAATGCTTTAGAATCAATTAAATCTTACAAACTGCAATTTGAAACAAAAATAATCTCTTGTATTCCTCCTAAGTAATCACATATGTACCAAGAAACACATTATTACCTATCAGACACTGGTTTGCTAACAATATGTAAAAAAGAAATCTAAATTTGAAGTTCATGCTTTTTTTAATTCCCACCACTTATCACTGTATAATACATAAAATTTTAACTCCTGTAATAAATACATTTGAACTTGAACAGGAATATTTAAGAAGTTCTTTCATTACTCTAAGGCCTATGGCAACTGGCCCACACATAATTATTTGTTTGAACTCGAATAGGCAGAAATTAAGGTATTTTTCTGCTTGAAGTGTCAGGATGAAAAGAGCCTTTGGTTCAATTTCAGCCAAATATCTAGATTAAAGTTCTCAGCAAGATGCTAAAATCATAGTTGCTTTAAAAAATATGTATTTCTCATTTAACTGATGGCTGAAAAAAATATTTTTTTCCCCTAAAGTGTTATACTTTTGGAAGGTAAACTGTGAAGGTAATCAGAATCTAATGCTCTATAATGTGCTGACAAAGGTTTTTCCGCTATTAATAATTTTTGCCTCTGCCAATCCTTAGAAATATTAAGCCTTTGAGAACTAAAGCAGTAAAAATAACAACTTCAGCAAATACCTCTTTTGTCCAGTTTCACTAATACCTAAGATAGAATCATACAATCATTTAGGTTGGAAAAGGCCTTTAAGATCACTAAGTCCAACCATTAACCTAGCACTGCCAAGTCCACCACTAAACCATGTCCCTCAGCACCACATCTACATGTCTTTTAAATACCTCCAGGGATGGTGACTCCACCACTTCCCTGAGCAGCCTGTTCCAATGCTTAATAACCCTTTCCGTGAAGAAATTTTTCCTAATATCCAATCTAAAACTCCCCTGGCACAACTTGAGGCTGTTTCCTCTTGTCCTATCACCTGTTACTTGGGAGAAGAGACTGACCCCCACCTCGCTACAACCTCCTTTCAGGTAGCTGTAGAGAGCAATGAGGTCTCCCCTCAGCCTCCTTTCCTCCAGGCTAAACAACCCCAGCTCCCTCAGCCTCTCCTCATAAGACTTGGTCTCCAGACCCCTCACCAGCTTTGCTGCCCTTCTCTGGACACGCTCCAGCACCTCAATGTCTTTCTTGTAGTGAGGAGCCCAAAACTGGACACGGTACTCGAGGTGGGGCATCATCAGTGCCGAGTACAGGGGGACGATCACATCCCTGGTCCTGCTGGACACACTGTTCCTGATACAGGCCAGGATGCTGTTGGCCACTTTGGCCACCTGGGCACACTGCTGGCTCATAGTCAGCCAGCAGTTGACCAACACCCCCAGGTCCTTTTCCACTGGGCAGCTCTCCAGCCACTCTTCCCCAAGCCTGTAGCGCTGCACGGGGTTGTTGTAACCCAAGTGCAGGACCCAGCACTCGGCCTTGTTGAACCTCATACCATTGGCCTCAGCCCATCGATCCAGCCTGTCCAGATCCCTCTGCAATACCTTTCTACCCTCAAGCAGACCAACATTCCCACCCAACTTGGTATTGTCAGCAAATTTATTGAGGGTGCACTTAATCCCCTCATCCAGATCATTGAGAAAGATATTAAAGAGAACTGGCCCCAGTACTGAGCCCTGGGGAACATCACTTGTGACCAGCCACCAACTGGATTTAACCCCATTCACCACAACTCTTTGGGCCCCGTCATCCAGAATGTTTCTTATGTAGCAAAAAGTATGCCCATCCAAGCCATAAGCAGCCAGTTTCTCCAGGAGAACCCTGTCAAAGGCTTTACTAAAGTCGAGGTAGACAACATCCACAGCTTTTCCTTCATCCACTAAGCAGGTCACCTTGTCATAGAAGGAGATCAGGTTAGTGAGGCAGGACCTGCCTTTCAAAAACCCATGCTGACTGGGCCTGATCACTTGGTTGTTCAGTATATCCCACATGATGGCACTCATTGTAATCCGTTCCATAACCTTCCCTGGCACCAAGGAGAGACTGACAGACCTGTAGTTCCCCAGATCCTCCTTCCCGCTCTTCTTGTAGATGGGCATCACGTTTGCTAAGCTCCCGTCAACTGGGACATTCCCAGTTCACCAGGACTGCTGATAAATGATGGAAAGTGGCTTGGTGAGCACTTCCACCAGCTCCCTCAGCACCCTCAGGTGGATCCCATCCAGCCCCATAGACTTGTGTGTGTCTAAGTGGTGTAGCAGGCCGCTCACTATTTCCCCTTGGATTATAGTGGCTTCATTCTGCTCCCCATCCCTGTCTTCTAGCTCAGGGGGCTGGGTACTCACAGAACAACTGGTCCTACTATTAAAAACTGAAGCAAAGGCAGCATTAAGTATCTCAGCCTTATCCTCATCCTTTGTCACTATGCTTCCCCACACATTCAATAAAGGATGGAAATTCTCCTTAGTTCTCCTTTTGTTGCTAATGCATTTATAGAAACATTTTTTATTGTCTTTTACAGCAGTAGCCAGATTAAGTTCTAGTTGGGCTTTGGCCCTTCTAATTTTCTCGATGCATAACCTCGCAACATCCTTGTAGCCCTTCTAGGTGACCTGCCCCTTCTTCCAGAGGTCATAAACTCTTCTTTTTGTCCTGAGTTGCACCCAAAGCTATCTGTTCAGCCAGGCCAGTCTTCTTGCCCACTGGCTTGTCTTTCAACACACAGGGACAGTCTGCTCCTGTGCCTTTAAAATCTCCTTCTCAAGGAAGCTGAGAAAACTCTAAAGACTTGAACAGATACTAGGAGCAACTGCAGCTGCCAGAGATACTGAAATTGGTGTTTCAGCTTTGCCTCATGTCATTATTTATCCAGACTGTAATCTGAATTTTGATTAGAAGGTTGATTTCTTCCCCCCCACACAGAGTAGCAAAAAAAATTAATTTAGACAGAAATCTGATCCCATAAAATCCTGATACAAAATTTAAATAACCTGTATTTGCATAGCAAGTAAGGCTGTGCTTCAGTCCATCACATTTCTCCTCAGTACTAAAGGAGCGTACATGTTCAGCAGATGAAACTACATACAGAACAGATATTTGAAAACCTGTCAATAATTCTCTACAGCGTACACACCATACTCTCTACCAGTATATCCACCTCACATGGCACTCGAAAAAAAATCTCAAGAATAATTTCTGAGTAAAAAAAGAGCAAATATTCTTGCACACCATCGCTAGCTTGTGGACCCTTTAGGAAGAGCTTAGCAAATTCTCTCTTAACTACTCCACTCCCTGTTAGCAGGTGCTGCTGAAGAACAGCTTGTTACAGCATATTGATAGCAGTTGTGAGAGAGAAAAGTGAAATCCTGGTATGCATTGAAGTTGGCTCTTCATAGTTGGACAGGAGGCAGGGAAGAACATTAGCCCCTTGCTATGTTGTTATGGACTGAGGTCTTGCCAAAATGCAGCTCTACACCTTCTATTCTTGGCCAGATCATTTTTGAAGAAGTCACATATTTCTTTTCTTAATAAATAAAAGGTTGGTTGATGGGAAGCTCAACATGAGCAGGCAATGTGTGCTTGCCACCCAGAAAGCCAACCGCATCCCAGGCTGCATCAAAAGAAGCATGGCCAGCAGGTCAAGGGAGGTAATTCTGCCCCTCTACTCAGCTCTGGTGAGACTCCACCTGGAGTACTGTGTCCAGCTCTGGAGTCCCCCAAATAAGAAGGACATTGACCTGTTGGAGCGGGACCAGAGGAGGGCCACGAAGATGATGAGAGGGCTGGAGCACCTCTCCTATGAAGACAGGCTGAGAGAGTTGGGGTTGTTCAGCCTGGAGAAGAGAAGGCTCCGGGGACACCTTATAGCAGCCTTCCAGTACTTAAAGGGGGACTGTTGGCAAGATGGGGAAGGACTCTTTATAAGGGAGTGTAGCGATAGGACGAGGGGTAATGGCTATAAACTGAAAGAGGATAGATTTAGATTAGATACTAGGAAGAAATTCTTTATTGTGAGGGTGGTGAGACACTGGCACAGGCTGCCCAGAGAAGCTGTGGATGCCCCATCCCCAGGAAGGCCAGGCTGGATGGGGCTTTGAGCAATCTGGTCTAGTGGGAGGTGTCCCTGCCCATGGCAGGGGGATTGGAACTACACGATCTTTAAGGTCCCTTCCAACTATAACCATTCTACGATTCTATGAAAAGGAGTTAAAATTACTTATTTCAATTTTTCACTTGCCCAAAACAATTACAATTCATTTATGTCTTTGACAAATATCTCCCTAGGCCAATCGTGCCATTGAAATATGGTACTTCATTTATGGGTTAAAATACTTCTGCTAGTGACATATTGCACTGTAGTATCTCTAAGAAAAGTTAGAACTATGAGTTCTCTGGAAGTTCATCCAAAGTCCTAATTGTTGAGGGAAAAAGAGGAATTGCAAACCTGAAACTAATGAAAGTAAATAAATAAAACAACTTGGCAGATGGTATAATCAATTTAAGAACCTAAAAGTGCTTTACAAACATTCATTGTTATGCCACCCATCCAAACAAATAAATATTGTTAGTCCTATTATACAGATTTAGAGAGTACGGGGCAGTAAGGTTTTTTTCTTACTGCACACAATGACTCACTGGGAAAGTCAAGAAGAGGTGAAGCTGAAGGTAAATGGAGACATACAGTTCAAGGCTGTCGCTCATTACCATGCCCTGCAAGTACCTGTTTTATTAAGATCTAATCAAGTCCAAGAATACTGTAAGTTTGACAGTGCAAACTGCAGAACGTGCCACCTGTGACAGAGCATGATGCTAAGCCTCGTGCTGCAACTACATTATATTGGCAAACATTGGAGTCCCATTTGTGGAGCCTGCTTCCCACAGTTTCTGTTCCCCAAAAAACGAAACAACTCTACAAAAAAGACTGAAGAAAAGCACCTGGATAATCAGGAGGTTAATCACCTCATTTTTACCCATCATCTACTGATCATTTCATTTCTAGTGTTCAAAGCCAGTCTCCTACGTGAGATTGATAGCGCTGTCTGGGTAAGTATCAAGCAGCAGAGGGAAGTGAAAACTTTCCCAATTAAGTACTATCATAAAGCCACTTTTGAATTTCTTTTCAAACAAACAAGGAGAGAAGCAACGAGATTACTACTGTTACAGAATCCCCATCCACTCTCGCAGACTAATAGGCCCTCACTGACACAAACTGGCATCCATCATCTACATACTAGGCATCTAAATAAGGATTTCTGTAGGCATTATGCACTCATTGAAATCTAAAGGCAGGTGCCTAATACTTTATGTACCCAGCAACTGTAGTTCAGGAACATGCAGTGGATGTAACTTGTATTTTCTGCTCAGAAATTATTGTTAAATTCTTAATTAGTGTCATTAGGCTATGTCTTGTGGTCTGCAATGCAACTGACAATCTTACACGTAATCATAATCTCCAGAAACACTTTGTTTTCCAAGTATCTAAAGAATGAAGATTACACAATACTTGGAACTTGAGCCTGCCAAAATAAGTTGTTATAAAACTAGCTGCACACCAGGACACATCACGTTTAAAGCAAGCAAGTTAAGTAAGTAACGTTCTCCTCAGAACAAGCCATGCACTCAAACAGTCCTACCAGAGGATCCTGCCTAACTAATGCTGCGTAAGAATTTAGTCTTTGTTACATTTTTCCATCTTTGAACAGATTTACTGATCTGCCCAGTGGATTGTTCCTTTAACACTGGTAGGACATTTTAATTTCATTTAAACAACTAATGGAGGGAAGATCCCCCTGCCAGTAAGACACTTGCTACCCCCTCAGTTTTTTTCCCCTGTGAACAGAAGGTAGACAACAGCAGACATGCCCTTCTGATCATGAAACACCAAACAAAACCAAACAATCACTTCACGCATCGCTATAAAAATACAAAGATATCGATTATGCCTTTTAAAAAAACAGAGCGCTGCCTACAGCCTATGCTGTAACGCACACAACACCCCAGGGCGTGATAAGCCCTTTATTAATGCTTGCAATAAAATGAAGACTGCAGAACAATTACACGCTGTAGCCATGGATTTCTAACATCAGTAGAGCGTATACTCACAAGGAGCTGAGTCCTCAGGGGAAGCTGCTGTTTGCAGTGAACTAGTGGAAATATTTTCAGCAGAGTTTTCAGGTGATGTCAACAACAGGAAGGATGACTTGGAGCCAGATTTCCATTTCTCATCAGGACGCAGCCTTAAAAGTTGGAACAAGAATGTTAAAGGCTCCTCGTTTATACCCCCAAACCTGCAATTAAACCCTTATGTAGATACAGGCTCCCGTATCTATGCGGCAGCCCGGAGAGTTCGCGGGTGAGAGAAGAAGGGGGGTCGGGTCGGGTCACTATTCCGGGACCCTAATAAGGAAACACTTTAATTACGAGGGCACCGAGCATTGATTTTGCAGGGCCCGTACCCAGCAACAGCCCCGCCACCTCCGCGACCACCCTCCGCGGTCCCCGGCCGCCGGCCCCCGCCGCCCCTCACCCCAGCCCCACGCAGCCCCACGCAACCCCGCCGGCGGGGCGCGGCTCCGCGCCCGGAGCCCCCCACGCGTGCCGGCGGCGCCCCGCTCACCTGCGCTTCCCCCCCCTCCCCGCCCGCTTCCCGCGGCAGACGCTCCACCGCCCCACCGCCTCCAACGGCGCCTCCGCCGCCAGCGGGCCGGGCTGCCGCGGAGGTGGCGCCGCCGCTGCCTCCGTGCCCGCTGCGAGGGCGACACCCAGCGGCCACGGCGGGCGGGCAGCGCCCGGCCCGCCTCCTCCCCGCCCGGCCCAGCCCGGCCCGGCGCAGTTCCCCACCCGAGGAAACGGGGAAGGTCGCGCTCGGCCCGGCCTGGCCCGGCCTACCACCTGCCTGGCACCGCAGCCAGCGGCGGGAAGGGGTCGGGTGGGCTAATGCGAGCGTGGAGCCAGGTCCTGATCCCCAGCCTTGGGCCCTGCAGAGCTGGATGCTCTCCTGAACCTTCGCAGCTCCTTCGCAGCTTAATTGTGGAAGCTCATAATAATTTGCGTAGGAGCGGAGGTGCTACAACACCAATTTCAGGGAGGCCAGATGCCCTTCCCTCCAGCGAGAAGCCGGCTGAAGCTCCTGGTGTTCACCGAGACGGTCTTTTGACTTCAACAGAACAAAGTTTAAGCTCTGCATATTTCCCAGATGCTTACCTTTTCCCCTATAGTTTTCCTGGAGGTAAACATTAAAAGTGTAAACCATGTCAATCTAGAAGCACCTCTCTCATCCGTACCTGTGGCACCTGTCCCTTGGAGGCAAGGAAGCGAATGAAAACCTTCCCCTCAACTGTAACCTGAAGGACTTCACTGTGTCATAGAATCACAGAATTGCCTAGGTTGGAAGGGACCTTTCAGACCATCTAGTCCAACCATCAACGTAACTCTGACAGAAACCATCACTAAACCATGTCTCTAAGCACCATGTCTACCCATCTTTTAAATACCTCCAGGGATGGTGACTCAACCACTTCCCTGGGCAGCCTGTTCCAACGCTTAATAACCCTTTCAGTGTAAAAATTTTTCCTAGTACCCAGTCTAAACCTCTCTCCTCCCCTGCAATGCTCTGGCCCACGTTCTGATGTCGGGACACCTTTCCTTTCTCAAAAGAGTAGCACTAATGAACTGTGATGCAGCGGGCTTTGAAGTCTGGGCTGGAGGTCAGAAAGGGCTGACTGGAAGGCTCTGCTTGCTGTGCCCGCTCACCACCTCACCCACCCTTCCGGCTGGTACAACGTCCCGGGGACCTTCAGTTTACCCAAGTCATGTGTATGTGTGGGCAATTATGTCTGCACATCGGTAATTCATAAACTGGTAGGGAGCCAAGTTAGATGGGACCATCTGTAGGCACTGGTACAGGAGAAAGGGGTTTGTGTGAGGAGGCTGAGCAAAATGATAAAAGCGGGTGTCCTGATTTGAGCGACACAGGACTAATTTCTCTTCTAATGCTTGGGAAAACTGCACTTTTAGAAGAATTTGTCTGAATTTGTGAAAATATTTACTTTATAGCCAGCTAGGCCATGGGGGTTTCAAGGTCTCAGTGTTTATGAGCCTCGCCAGGTGCAGGGATGAGGAGGAGCAAGACCTGAGCACTTGACCCAAGCTGGCCAACAGGATTATTTCCTACCATGAATGTCACATTCAATATAAATTAGAAAGTTTGCTGCAAAGTTCTCTCTTCCTTGGTGGCAATGGTCCAGAGAACTTCTTGTCCTGGTCCCAGACCTCTGAGCCCTTCCCTTTTTCCCAGAGCTGTAGCGCTCATTGTGTCCAACATTTGCTGTCCACTGCTGGGAGTGCAGAGCTTCCTGCTGATATAACTGGCTGAGTATAATCCCTGTATATTTTATATTGCTATCAGGATCCATATTGGTTCATTAGTGTTATTAATGTTAATTATCTTGTCTTATTCTATTAAATCTGTTTATATTTCAACCCCTGGGTTTCCTTGTTTTTTCCCGATTCCCCTTCCCGGCTGGGGAGGGGTGATCGGGTGAGAGAATTGTCTAAACGGCAACAAATTGTTGTGTGTTTCTCAAAACTGTAACAGCAGGATGTGAAGAAGGAGAAAACAGAAAGCAAGCAGCTGGTCCCCATACAACGCCTGACCCCGCGGGCACATCGCTTTCAAAGGCCATTCCTCTGGCTTGCGGGCATCCTCAGGATGATGCCATAAATGAACTAAACGTTGAAGTATCGCAGGCACCATCTAGATACATGATGAATATATTCTTTTGAATGTTTTTGCAGATGATTCTACTTAAGCATTTTTCACTAAGCAATTACTATGGTATTCATCCTCCTGCAGCAATAGTCACACCACAGGTTCACATCAAAACCCTTGGTGCTCTGGAGGAAGGATTTACTGACTGAATTTTGTGTTGTGACGCCTCCCTGATCTCAGCAAAGCTTTGTAGCTTTGTCAAAAGTACGGCACTAGTCTGAAGTCTGGTGTCATTACTGAAATTAGAATGTAATTGCTAAAATACATAAAAACATGTTGTGATTTCTCACACTACAATTTTGTTTGCTCGTTTCCATCTGCAGGGTAGGCCTACTTCACGGGAATTTTATTTTACTTGATATTGTGTAAAATTCTGATGTAGGAATGGAAGTATTCATGTGAGTATCAGTTATACTATATATTAATTAAGCTCCATATATGTAAATGTTTGCAGGACTACTTTGGCTATGTTTGATCATTATGATGGAGAAACAAGATGTTAACACATTTACAGAAAAAGGCTTTCTTGGCACTGATCTGCCACCACTCTGTTTAATAGGAGTTTTCCCTCTAACAGAAGCAGGATGATACGCTGTCACGATCCTGCAAACATAAATGCAGACGGGCTCCCTTGATTGTGTGGATGTCAGTGGAACCGTTCCTGTGCTTAATTATCATTCACCCTTTTTAATACAGACAGCCAATTTTGTGTTCTTCTGAACATATTTTTTTTTTCTGTTGGGAAGAGAAATTCCTGAGGGATCCCCTTAGCTGCCTGAAACAGAAAGTATGTCATGTCTATGAACTGCAGCTCCCCATGGGCAAAGTTCAGTCACATCTAATATTGGATATATCATATATTCAGCCCCTTGTCTACCTGCCCTTACTACAAGTGCTGGGACTGCAGGCTGGGCGCTGTGCCATTATGTGCAACCGGCTTCAAAGTTAAATGACCTGACAAAAGAAAAAGAAGGAAAGAAAAAGGTCAGGCGCAGAGGGGACAAGAAACAACTCGGTGGCAAAGGGACAGAGGAGGAATGAGTCCTGAAGCTTATGTAGAGTCCATGACAGATTATATTGCCAAGGGATTGGCAGAAGTGCTTCAGCCCTACTCTAAAAACCTACCTGGCAATGGGCCTGGAGTCTACGTGGCTTTGAAGCTGTGGTCAAGCAGGAGGCCATTGACATCAGTGTTGTGGGAAGAGCTGCACTGTAACCAGTCCTGTCATTCCTGAGCTTCTACACCATGATTTAGTATTTCAATATCTCCAAAATATTTTCTCTCTCTCACTGGTGATGTCTCATAGCTCTTTGTGTAAAAGAAACCTCATACAGACAGTCAGATTTCTGGGCAAGACCCACTTCCCATAGCTGGCCTTGGAACCTCATAGCCCTTTCTGCACAGATGTGGTCAGCTGGTGAGTGAGATAGATGGTCCTTCATTACAGACCTCAAAACAGTCCTCCTCTTTCCATCAGGAGTTTTCAGCAGATTAATGCCTCCCAGGGCTGTCCCAAGACACAATGGTGAAAACATGACCGGTAAAAATTCCTGCTCCAAACGTAAGTTCCAATTCCCTTTAAAGGACTTAAATTTGAAATGTTTCCCATAATCTTTTGGTACTTTGCTAATCTGTTCAAGCAAAACTTCCAAGGAGGTTGATGAACTGAGAATAAAGAAAGGCATTTCAATAAATTTGCGTATTGGTAGATTTGCCATGATGTGGAACATGCGAGAGGGATTTCTTCCCCCTGCCCCAGACAAAAGTGTGCCTCTATTATCTTGAGTGGGTTAGCGCAGCCTG
The DNA here is from genome assembly GCA_947846985.1 of Fratercula arctica. Taxonomy (NCBI): domain Eukaryota; kingdom Metazoa; phylum Chordata; class Aves; order Charadriiformes; family Alcidae; genus Fratercula; species Fratercula arctica. Next base: position 84,628,144 of record CANTUZ010000003.1, read on the forward strand.
GAAGGCCTGGTCATGAGAAGACTGCCATGCAGCAGAGAGGTGGGAAAATAATCAGCTGCAGGAAACACGTGGAGACTCTGAACATTAAGTCCAACCATTACACTGAGTGCAAGGAGGGAGAACGGGACAGGAAGAAGCAGTAAGAGAGAAACAGAAACACAGGAAAATGTGCCGCTGGAGAATTGGAAACTCAGCTGCCAGTCAGCACAGCGGGTAGTGTGGGATGACAGCCAGGGGCTAACACAAACGCTCCAGTGCTTAAACTGGTATGGGACAACAAGAGCAGCACTGGGAACTCCTGAGAAGGGGCCTTGCTGAGGGTCAGAAGGTCTGTCTTCACAGTGCAGGCCTGGAGGAAGCAATAGCAGGCAGCTGAGCGCACCTTGGTCTGTCAGGGGCTTCCAAATCCAATCCTCTTCCACAGACCTTTCACTACTATGGCTTTCACCACTATGGGAGCGCCGCTGGCACCATCTGGGCCCCACAGCAGATCCATGAGCTGAGAGGTGTGGGGCAGACACAGCCCCTGCCGAAGTCTCACCGTCTCCCACTTGCTGAAGGCTGAGGAGCGTGTGGGGGTGATGCAGGAGGGCCCCAGAGTCCCATTTTGGGCTCCGGTCGGGGCAAGGCCGCAGGACTTGACTGACTTTGAGGCCAGCTGGGAAAGCTCCTGTAATAAAGACACCAGCAGTTAATTTTGGTGCCACAGACTGGCACACAGAATCACAGCATGGTAGGGGTTGGAAGGGACCTTCAGAGATCATCTAGTCCAACCCCCTGACAAAGCAGGTTCACCTAGAGCAGGCTGGACAGGAAGGCATCCATGCAGGTTTTCAGTATCTCCAGAGAAGGAGATTCCACCACCTCTCTGGGCAGCTTGTTCCAGTGCTCTGTCACCCTTAAAGTTTTTCCTCATGTTGACATGGAATTTCTTGTGTTCCAGTTTGTGTCCATTTCCCCATGTCCTGTCACTGGGCACCACTGAAGAGTCTGGCCCCATCCTCTTGACACCTGCCCTTTAGATGTTTATAAGCATTGATGAGGTCCCCCCTCAGTCTTCTCTAGGCTAAACAGACCCAGGTCTCTCCGCCTTTCCCCATGAGAGGTGCTCCAGTCCCTTGATCATCTTTGTAACCCTCTGCTGGACTCTCTCCAGTAGTTCCCTGTCCTTCTTGAACTGGGGGGCCCAGAACTGGACACAGCACTCCACATGCTTCACCTGGCCGCCGCCGCCACCCCGCTCGCCCGCCCCGGCCCCCCAGAGGCTGCCTGTGCGCCGGTCCCACGGGTGTCTCTAGGCCCGCGGGACCGCAGGGCCCGGGGTGGGAGGCGGCGGCGGCAGCCAGCAGGCCCTGGAGGCCGCCGGTGAGCAGGGCAGCACCAGCGGCGTGGGCCGGGCCTGGGCGAGCGGCGGAGGCCCCGCCGGCCCCGTCAGGTGACGCGGGTCACGCCGCCGCCGCCACCACCTCCCCCGCCCGCTCGGTGCGCGCCCCGCCGGCTGCCTGCGCCGCGCGCTCCGCCGAGCGCCGTGCGGGGGAAGGGAGCGGCGGGGAGCGGTGGCAGGGCGGCACCTGGGCGCCTCCCCCCCCCCCGCCGCGGCCAGGCGCGTCCCGAGGCCGCCCGGAGGTAGAGGGGGCCCCTCGGAGCCCCGCCGGGAACGCGGCCGGCATGAGCCAGGTGCCGAGGAAGCTGCCGGAGGAGGAGGAGGAGGAGGAGGAGGAGGAAGAGGAGGAGGAGATGGTGGGCTTGGCGGGCTACGCCGACGGGGCCGAGTCCTTCTCGGACGGCGACGCGGAGAGCGGCGGCGATGAGGCGTGTGAGTGCCATCGCGGGCGGCGGGGAGCGGCGTGGCGGCCGCCGTGGGGCTGCTGCCGGGGGGATGGGGGGGGGGGGCAGGCACCGGCCTCGGAGGGGGCTGTGGGGCGACGGGTGCAGGGGTGCGAGGTGCGTGGCAGGGCCGGCGCCATGTGCGGGGAGATGTGGGTGGGGCGGGACGGGGCCGCCGCCGGGGAGGTGGCTGAGGTTTGGCTGCCCGGGGGAGGCGGGGGGGATGTCGGGCCTGGTTGCCTGCGGATGTGGGTCAGGGAGGAGGCATGGCTCCCCGGGGAATGAGGCAGGGCGAGGGGGAGCAGGGCACGAAGGGAGCCGGTGTGGGGGAGACGAGGCGTCCGGAGGAGTTGGGGGGAGGGGGGGACAGGCCTCGCCGGGTCCGGGGGCGGGTGGTAGGAGGCCGGGCTGAGCGGGGATGCTGCGGGGGTGACCGTGGGAGGGGAGGGGATGGGGACAGGGTGCTCCTTGGGCGCTACCAGAGAGAGCAGGGAGCTGTGAGGGCAAGGGCTGACAGGTAGCAGGTTGGCAGAGAGGGAGGAGGCTAAAGGCGTACAGACATAGTGGTGCTGGTGGGTAACCTCCTTTCAGTATTTTCTGTGTCTGAGGTGAGAGTTATTAGTGGCCGCAGCCTGGTGATGCGACTTGAGTGTGCCAAGGAGGAGGGGGGGTGGTTGGGTGTCAGGCTATAAAAGGCAGTGGCAACACGCAGCTCTGTGTCCGCGGCTGCTCTGCAGCTGTGGATGTCAATCCCCGCAGCGACAGGCTCTGCTAAATGTCTCTTGTCCGTCTGTCTCCGCATATGAGGACCTGCGTTACTTGCTGTGGACCCGTGTCGGTATGGGTGGTGATGCTAGGAAGGACAGGCTTACCGGGGAAGAAAAAGCAGCCTCATTCAGTAAAAAGAGGCAATGCCAGCTCAGAGCCTGTTGCTTTCATTCAGAGCCTGAATTCATTCTTCTGAGACATATTGCACAAAGGAGCTTGGAAAACTTGCAGTATCTCAGGGAGAAAAAAAGCATTGCTTTTTCATAAGAGTATAATAAACGGCCACGTTTTAACACTACTTCGATTTATTAGTATGCAGAACCCTTTTCCTTAAAGGCCCCATCCTGCAGACTGCCGTGGGAGGTAGCACATTGACTAATGCAATTTTGGGGAGGGGGAGAAGGTCAGTGCTTTGAGTATAAGCCTTCATGGTTAAAGGCTGTGGGAATGCTAGGTTGTAAGAGCTATAGCTGGGATTAATTAAAGTCTTACTTGAAACTGCTAAAGAATTGCCTTTATTTTGATGCAAAGAGAATATATTTTAGTGTATTTCTTTAGTGCTAAACTAACAGCGTTTTCTGTAGAAAAGTAATCCGTATTCTGTACTCAGAGGAATTTATTTGGATATTTTTCAATAGGAACTTCGTTAGACTGCTAATTTCAATTGCTTCTTCGTAGTGACACCAGAATATTGTACTTAACAGAAACAAACCTTTGCATCCTGAATAGCAGGAGAAGACAGTCCATGCAGGGACCTTTTTTATACAGGGTTAAAACAAGGGTCCATTTTAACAGCCCTGTCTTTCTGTTCCATTCTGAAGTCTCTGCAGAAAGAGGCATAGAGCATCTGTAACGAAGGGGCTTGGGATTTGGGTCTGTGTTTTGTGTATTTAACACTGGGCTGCAGGGCAAGGGGCTTTCCTTTTCCCAGTTTTTGTCCTCACTCTTCCTGGACCTGTACAAATAGTGCAAAATTCAGTGTCACAGCCTCCACTTTTCTACAAAGAAAGAATGGAAAGGGCAATATAAGGAGAACAGCTTCAATGCATGTGTGTTGAAAGTGAAGGAAGAAGCCAGGCTTAAAAGTAAAAGCTTAACTTCTGCTTGTAGGCATACAGGAGATTTCAAAACTTCATATTGGTCATCTCTCTCCCCATGCTGGTTTCTTGTCTCCAGCCTGAATGCTGAAACCGCGGCTCTTGTCCTCTTCTTAATCTTTTTACTCTGCACATAGGGTCATATTCAGAGACCTTAAAGCACTTAGTTTACATAAAGCCTAGTCATATTTTTGATATATGCAATTAAAAAGTATTTAGAAGCAGGGAAGCAGTTGGCAGAGTGTCCAAGGAAGTAGCTTTAAGAGATATGATTGCAGAGTGCTGCGCTCGTGGCAAAGTGGAACCAGGTCTTCTGGTTCTGAGTCTTTTCTTTAGCCACAAGAATTTCCTTCCACCAGGCATTTCTGCAATGTTTATGAACCCACAGTAGGTGAACAGCTTTCTTGATTGCATGTAAGCTTTTTCTGTTAACTCTTTAGGCTTGGGCCATCTGTTAGCATTGAAGAAGTTCATTGTATGTGTTTTGTAAAGCTATTGTCTTGACAGCACTCCAAAGTGCTGCAAATATCACAGCCACAGTAGTACTGGAAATGCTATGAGGTCAATGGGCTTGAAGGTACATGAGTGGAAAGTTTGGGACTGCTATGTCGTCTTTACACAAAAAAAAGTTAAAACTTTAAAATAACGTAATTGCATTATCAGTAAAAAAAAAAATTAGCTGTATTAGTTTAAAACTAGACTCAGAGGCTTGTTACCTTACAGATGGTAACATGAGCAAAATAATTTATTTTGGCTTGACATCACTTAAAGATGAAATGCAGTGCTTTATTTGGATCTTCAAATACTGGTGAGATCTACAAATACACCTTCCAACTTGGCATCCCTGTTGCATATGCCTGTGAAGCACTGACAGTTACTTGCTTTGACAATTAATTGCAATTGATGTGGAATTCAGGATGGGCTTCAAAAACTATTTTGGTTATCAATGAATATCTCTAGTAGCATGAAGGAGATATTAGAGTGTCCGTTTGTGTACTATGCATCCTAGTGAGACAGGTCAGGACTACTGTGTGCAGTTCTCAACTCCTCAGAGCTGGGCTCTTTTGCATGTTGCAACGCACGCAAATTGCACTCCATCAGCAAAGACATAATTGCAATTAAAGAAATTTTGTAAGGAATTGAGTGCTTCGCTGGGGAAAGTGCTTTTGGGTTTGTTAAGTTTGACTTGTGAACACTTCAAAGGATATGGCCTCTAACCAGCGTGACTTCTGTTCTTTATGGCTGCTTAGAAAAGTTGAAATATGAAGGACTGTTGATAGGCATTGGAAACTGGCATTTTATAACATTCACTCTTTGCAAAAATGATTGATTTTTCCCTATTCACAATAGGGAAAATTATCTTTCCCATTACAGAATAGAGAAAAGTTTAGTGTTAGGCATATTATGATCTCACTCAGTAACCTAGTCTGAGAAGTTGCAGTGATACATCTATTGGCATTTCTGTGGCAAATTGAAGGAGGAGTTGACATGTACTCTGCAAAGGAATGTGGGCAGGCAGCGCATCGTCCAATTCCTTTACATATAAGGTAATCTCTTAACTCTCTCTCAGAGGAAAGTGCTATAGCAGCCTTGCTATCTAGTCAGGTTTAGATGATACTCATTTACATTTCTCTGTCTTTGAACTGGCAGGATTTCAAAAGCTAAGTAACAGTCTTACTAGCAGAAGAGCTGGTGTTCATTCTTCTCATCAGTAACTCTGTTTGCACTTGCAACTATTTTTTTTTAGTATGGCTTTAATATAAAGCAATTTCTTTCTAGTAAGTATTACAGTCCATAAAAATCTAACAACCTGGAATAACGTAAACTATGCAAACCCCCAAGTTATTTAAAATATTTTTTTTAAGATACATGTGAGTTTTTAGCCTATTTCTTAAAGAGAAGGTGGGTAGGTAGCCTGTCTTCTGGTTGTCTCATCAGCGGTCAGAACTTTGGAAACTTCTGTCTACATTTAACCACATTTGAATGAAGGATGTCTCAAAGATGATTAAGTTCATACAAGTTTGATGAAAACTGGCATTCAGAAGAGTGGAGAGACTAAATGAAAGTGTTCTCAGAGGGACGGGCGAGCAGATGTGTGCGTTGTCTGTGGCAGCAGCTGGCAAATGGTGTACACATGTGTAAGGTCTAGCCAACTGGCATGTGTTGAGCTACAGATCAGCCACAGCATGTCGTATCTGTTATTTGGAGGATATGTCATAAGACATACAGGGGGAAGTTGGTGTTATTGTGGTGGGGAGAGGAAGGGGACACAAAGTACACATCCGTAGCAAATTAGACTTTGTAAGTTCTGTTGCATACAGAGCAAATGGGATTTTTTTTAAATTTTTGAAACGTGCCATAAAGCCACAACAAAAAGACTGTTCTTTATATGCCTTTATAAAGTATTTTATTCAAACTAGTTCTTGTAAAGCTTTGAATAAATTATTTTCCCTTTTGATGGCCAAAATGCAAATTGCATGATGTATAGATATGTGCAAATTAATGAAATTGCGACTATATGTTTGGCAGCTGTGGAAAATTTGTGCGTTAAAGATGAGAATGGGATGGAGGAAACCCTGTTAAATCCTGTACCTTTGGTTTGCTTTATTGACAAGACTGTACCCAAAAAATATTGTTACATCCTCCTAGAGCAGAGGTTTATTATTCCTCTATAGCTGTGAAGTATTGTAGGTACATGTTTATTGCAGCCAGAGGAGGGTACTGTCCCTGTTCAGGTTGACAGGAAGAGTAAAGCAGCATGTTGACTGCACTTTATTAATTCCTAAATTTGTTGTCTGTGGATCAGCAGAAGCTGGCCATTGCTGCATTAGGAAGATGAGATTCTTACAGAGTTACCTGTTGCTATTCTGCTTGAAGGAGTTTCAACTGTGCCCTGCTGCAGCTTGGCAGTGTTTCATGTGTGATAATTCACAAGAGCACAGTAAGTGGTAATACCTGTCAAGGCCTTTCGAATGTATTTAAAATGGCTAGGATCCCACCACTAAAGAGTTTTCAATGCCTGTCAGTCTCTGTGGTGACATGGTCCCACACTGAGTGGCATAGCCACTGGCAAGCCAGTAGATGGTGCCAAGGGATGTTCTATGCTAACACCGCAAGACCTTCGGTTGAGAAGCCCTAATTCTGCGTAACTGAAGCTCAGGAGGCACAGACAGACATGAAAAAGGTTCTGTGCCCTCCTGGCAGGCACGTCCTGCTCTTGTGTTCCTGAAAGTTGTGAGTGAGGCTTGAGGAACACAAGAGGACGGATGCAGTCACCACCCCTGGGTGCAAAACATGCTCCAAGGCAAAGGATTCCTTCAAGCTTTCAATTTTTCAGCCCATAAAACCATATAATAAATTGACAGGTTTGAGTTGTTGTTGCTGGGGTTTCTTGCCTTGGATTTTCATACTTCTGGGGTAAAGTTGATCACTTAAAGTATGCAGGGAGATGCAGGAAGGATGCGTATGAACAAATGTGTGCGATTTTCTGCAATTCAAAATTTATCCTAGCAGAAAAAGACAAAGGCAATTATGTTGTGCTCTGAATAATGTTGAATAGCCTATACTGCAGTGGGTGGGAGAAGGTCTGCCTTACAGCTAGTGCGTTTAGTCTTTTGGCTGATCAGTATTTTAAATGTGATGATTGTGCTGTGAGCCTTACTCTGCGGATTTAGGATTGACAACTTGGTTTTTTGCATTGCTTGTATTTGATGCTGCAGACAGGATATCACAGAGGTGTTTGAAAGCTTTTTGTATCTATGTGCAGTACTGTCTTCAGCTTGGACATTTCAATGTTATAGGCCAACTAAATGAAGCAATTGAGACGGTTGTAGCTGTTTTGATTAGAGATCCTGAAACTTAAGTTGGTGTGCTTACAGGTGCGGATAGCTATATGTTCATGTGTTTACAGGTACAACAGTATAGTTTACTCCTGTAGCTACCTTTATGCTAATATAAGTGCATCAGCACTAGAAAATGTTCTGGTTTAGTGGTACCAGTTTCAAACTGGGGTGGGTAACACAATGAAATCACTGTGTTCCCAGGCGTTTGTTTTGCAAATAGGCAGGGGATATGCTGTAGTCTCATTTATTGGATAACAAACTTTTACAGATCGTAACACAAACTATGCAATAGCAGATGAAATCCTAACCACCTTAGAAAAGGACTCATCGTCAGCTCAGTACTGTGTTGTAAGTCCCACCATAGAGGAATTGTGTGACTGCTGAGTTGTCCTCTTCCTATAGCTCCTGGGATGTGTGATTTTTTTTTTTTAATTTATGTATTTATTTAAGAGGAAGGAAGCCCTCATGTTGCCTTAGGAAGATCACACAGATGTGACTAACACAAACCTACTTCTTTCTTTCAGCAGTTTGATATAGCTATTGGGTGACAAGGGTATTTGTTGCCACGTGATATTCTTTTAAAGTTGGGTTAGAATGTACGTGTGGCATAGTGTTAATTAGAGTAAAATTAGGTATTTTAGGATGTCTGTATGTGACAATACATTTTTCACACACAAACGGTCTTACAAATGAGAAGTAGGTTTTCTGATAGTATAGCCTAAGGGGCAAATAATTCAAGTTTAAATGCCTGTAGCACTGCTCCCTAAGCTTAAAAATTGGTAACATTTACATATATCCAAGTAAAAACGTCATGAAAATATGTGTCAAGTGCTTGTTATCTGGCAGTTACTAATTATATTGCCATAGTTTATTAATGTTCTTCTTGTGTGATTTTATTCAGTTTTGGATTTCAATGATCCCTTCAGTACTGAAGTTAAGCCAAGAATCCTGCTCATGGGATTGAGAAGAAGTGGAAAGTCTTCCATTCAGAAAGTTGTCTTTCACAAAATGTCGCCGAATGAGACTCTCTTCCTGGAGAGCACCAACAAGATCTGCAGAGAGGATGTTTCCAACAGCTCTTTTGTCAACTTTCAGATATGGGATTTTCCTGGCCAAATTGACTTTTTCGACCCTACATTTGACTATGAGATGATTTTCAGAGGCACTGGAGCACTGATATTTGTTATTGATTCTCAGGTAAAAAAAAGGGGGGTTAGGCTATCTTTTTCTTTCCTTTCTTCATCAACAGAGAAATGGATTGGAAAGCATAGATTTTTCAAAAGCAGATAAATGACTTTACTTACATCACAGACACACATTAAAAGAAGGTCATTAAAACTTGAAGAGCCGCTTGGTTATTTTTTAATCTTTCTCTGCGGTATGTTCAAAAGTTAACTAATTTGCTTTAACATCTCAGATTCCTAAGTGCCGACAGCATGAGATCGGTGCACATGCTGGTTGTAGTCTCAGGCTTCTACTTATAAGAAATAAAAAAACTAAGCTCTTGTTGAACCTTAGCATTATCTAAAAGTAAGTAGCGTAAAATTTTATATATATTTTTAGGAACTTTCTTACAGTTATAGCTTTTCTTTTTCCTTCGTTAGGATGATTATATGGAAGCATTAGCTCGGCTGCATCTTACTGTGACCAGAGCCTATAAAGTGAACCCAGATATCAACTTCGAAATCTTTATCCATAAAGTGGATGGTTTATCTGATGATCATAAGATTGAAACACAAAGAGATATTCACCAGAGGGCAAATGATGACCTTGCAGATGCTGGATTGGAGAAGATTCACCTCAGGTGAGAAAAGCTGCTGTGCAGTAAATCCTAAAGAGGAGAGCAGCTTATTTGACAAGTTACCATTTTCTGTTCTTTTGAAGTAGCAGACAACAAGCTTTTGATATATGAAGGAAAAAGATAATCAGAGACATTGCATTCAACCTGAGCCAAACAAAGTATCTTATTTCTGATTGCTGTTTTGGAGGGAAAGATGGAGAGGAGATGTGCTTAAAAACAGATAACAAATACTCCAGAGTCCTACCAGTTTTTGCTGCAGCTGCTGTCTTGAAATAAGTTGCTTGGACAGTGGCAGCAACCAGTAGAACTCCAGCCAGTAGAGTGTATATGCCACCTACATCACCTCTGCATTCTTTGAAACCTCTCTGCCTCACAGGCCTCTCCTGATCACTAGTCCTCACTGCTGCAGCCTGCTTGGAGCCACTTGGGAAGACAAGTTCTGTATCTTATGTCTGCTGATAAAGCAGATTGTTGTAGCAGATAATGAAAAACAGTGGACTTCTGCAGACTGGGAACTAGAGGACATCGAGTTTCATGTCTTTCTTGGCACTTTAAGCCAACTACAAATACATTAAAAAGAGACACCTGCTCTGTGAACATGCCAGCTCTTTAGAGCTCTTAGCAACTTGACTGCATCGTTGTATTGCTAAATAGGTCTGCAGCTTTCAAAAAGTAGATCACAACAGACATGCTCAGTAATATTCCTCTCCTGCAATTTGAAAAATATTTTCATAAGAATACCAAGGTGGGAGTTGCATCCTGAAGTTCTACGTTGAGGTCTAGTTTGCAGTGTCTAGGGTTTTTTTTTGTGGACATGAAGCCCTAGACTTCGATTGTAACGTGTGATTTTTGATCACAAGGGGTAATTGCATAAGTGTAGGCACTTGCTGTTTGACAATATGTCATTTCACTCATATTATGAAAGGTGCATCATGTTCACAGTATGTGTGGCTAAAAGGAAAATGTGGTAACGTTTTTTTCCAGCTTTTATCTGACAAGCATATATGATCATTCTATATTTGAAGCGTTTAGCAAAGTGGTACAGAAACTGATTCCACAGCTCCCAACACTGGAAAACCTGCTTAACATCTTTATTTCAGTAAGTACTTGTTATATACTTTGTCTGTAGATCCGGCTGTGTCCAGCATGCATGTTCAGATACTGTGTTCTCTGCCTTCTGGGAGATTATGAACAACGTGAACTCTCAAGAGAAATTACCAAAACTTAGTTGAAGTGCACCCACATGCATTGCTTGGCCTCACCTCCCTGTCTATTAACACAGTGTTGCTGAGCTGCTGAGATACTCATCGTATTTCCTGAATCGCATAAAGTGGGGTAGCAGCCATCACTTTTCTGCTCATACATTAATCTGAGTGTTGCAAAGGTCTGTGCTGCATGCATTTGTTTTAGTAGTACTTAAAATTTGTGTAAATTAATGGGAATTAAAGGAACGTCATCTAGTCTGACCTCTTATGTAGAACTGTCTATAGTGCTTCCTAGAATTATTTCTACTTTGTATCGAAGTTTAAGCCGCTTAAGAAAATCTTCTCTTGTCTTGAAATTTTTAGAGGTAGAGTCCATCATAACTTTCACAGCTTCCATAATTACTCCCAAGGCCAGTCAGAAAGCTTTGTATATCTAGTGGCTTGTTACCACTGTGGAGGTAATAGCTTGCTCCGCTGTCCCTATATGTGTGGTCCCTTCCTCTCCTTTGTAATGGTTCTGACACTCACCTGTTCCCTCATTATGGAGGAGTCCCTATGACACATACCAATGCACTGTTTAATTTAGTTAAAAGCAGGTCATGGAGGAGTCCAACATGCTCTTATTTTGACACAAGATGGGAACATGGGGCCATGAGTAGAGGAGAACACAGTGAGTAGGTTGTGAAAAGGAGGAACTCACCATTTTGGTGGTGGTGAAGTTAGGTCATAGTGGGTCCTGAAACTGCACCCTTTCTCACAGTATTCTAATTTTGCACCTTGCATCTAGCATTAATTTATCAAGCTTCAATTTCTAAGCAAGGAATTTTCATGTGCCTTTTTGTGATTTTGAAGTAATGAAATTATTTAGTATCATTCAACAGCCTGTAAGATAAAATTAGGCTTCACAGTTTCTCAGTGTAGGGTGTGAAAATGGAGAGAGAGAAAAGTTAGATGTGTTGCTGAAAGAGAGTGCTAGGATTACAGAAAGGTTTTTCTGCAACTTATTCTCTTACTATTAGGCAACAAATGATGCTATTTCGTAATGAACGGTTTGTTACAAAGATCTGTTTCTACCAAAATGGCTGGACCATATGCCAGTTATCATCCACTTAGGACAGGAAGGTAATGGAGGAGTGATAACAACAGTTCTGGAGCAATTGGATGTGGAATATGCTACACAGTCTTAAAAAAGCTGTCTCAATGATAGCCCTCGTGCCAGAGTCACCCCAGGTACTCGTATTGTGAGTCAGAGCTCTGTATGAGGTCCCCTCACTGTTTGGAGCTGGTGAAGAATTTCTGCCTAACCACCAGATGAATTGAGCACGAGCTGCTTCCTGAATGACTGATGATAGTTACTTGTGCGTCTGGAACACCCAGAAGGCAGCTCCAATAATATCTAGAATATCAAATGTGATTTGTAAGGAAGAACAGGTCTGTCAAATGAATGGGAAGTCCAAAAAAGTGAGAGATAGCCTATTTCCCCTATTTGGTAGGGGAAACAGTCTCAGACTGTTTTTTATCTCCAAACAGAGCAAAATCCAGTTTGTTTATGACCTAGAGCATGGCGTAGCTATATCACTATGTCTTTAGCATGCTTGCTGTCTGTTTTTATGAGTATCTTCTATCTGTAGACAGAAGACCCAAAATGAATGTATTTGCAACCACAGGAAGACTAAACATCATTCTCCAGCATACAATTAGTTAGCAGCTGCCTTTTTACTTTAACAACTTAGTGACAACAAATCTTGACATGGATTTTGGTCATGCCTTACCTCAGGAAGCCAGTGTGCTGGATATCAAAGTGTGGGTGTACTGGTGTTCTAGTTTGGGTTTTGCAGCAATATTCATGAGGATTTGCTTTCATTATGCCACGAAGACTTCCAAGATGAAAAGCTGATGATTACGAAAATAGATCTGTGATCACTCTTTAAGTTCACAGCAGGTTTTTGCCTAACTTTATAGTGCCACAGTATGTTAGCTTGTACGTTTGAGGAACCACCAGTGTGATAATACCGCTTCTACATTCTTGAATGTAACTGCTTGTAAAGCATAAGATAACAGTTGGTTTGGCATTCAAAACTCATGTAAATGTTACCTAACACTCTTATCAGTTTCATATAGAAGGATGTCTTTTTTTCAATTACCATGGCCTTCCCAAGCCATCAAGTTGTGTGACAGAGGAATTTAATTTTAGGGTTGTTGGGGGTTTTTTTGAGGGATATTAAAAAGTAGATGTTAAAAACAAACAATGAGTTATCATGGTAAAAATAAAATTAAGTGCAGTTTTGTTTATTTAATGATTTAAATTTCATAATCTGTAAATTCAGATGTCGTATTTAAAATTCATTCACTAAATCTGCTGTTTGCCACAAGACCTGTTTAAATAACTGTCCAAAATTCATTCCTAACTGTAAGTGACTGGTAAGTTCTTTTAAAAATTACTTTTTTAGGGACAAATTTTGGCTTACTTTTCATACTTTCAAGAAGGAAAAAGGTAGGCCCATTTACTTAACCTAGGAATTGGAGTAATTCTACCAATTTTATTGAACCCAATCTATTTAAAGAATAGAAACTGCCTTCTACTCTCTCAAGCCCAGTATAGTTGAGAAACATGATTTGAATTTCAACAACCTCATGGTTTTTACCTATCCAAAATAAAATCTCATATATGCATTGCAAAAGATTTTTCACAGTGACTCTCTAGGTTCAGATTAGCCATGGAACACACTTATGTCAATTCAGAGTGCTTGATAGAGCTTCTAGCACGTTGCATGCTCTTTCCAGACTTTAGGGTTGTGTCAGAGATGACTATTGCTTATTCTGGCCTTGCTGTCATTGACATCAATGGCAGCATTTCATTCAGTTGCATAAGGCAGCTGTTGGCCTTTGTTTCTCTAATAAGGAACCCTTCTGCTCTAGTAACAGAAACAGTTGATTTCTTATTATCATTTTCCCTGACTGAGCGTTAATGATACAATGTCTCTTTGAATAGTATTTTTTATTCACTGTTTCCTGATTATTTTTATGACTTGTAATTATTGTTTGTACTGGTATTTTTATTTCCTTGAGCAATTTTCTCACACATGTTCTGGCAAATCCTTTGCTTTTTCAGTTAAAGTTGTACTAAAAACCCTGGCAAATGAAATATGTGAAGTCATGTGAGTACAATTTAGTTCTTACTGCTCCTGGCAGTCCATCCTACCCTTTCACCAAGTTTTCTGTCACCATACAAGGTTCGACAGAAGCAAATACATGCCAGTATCTCAGCAGGTCCTACCAGGATGTATTAGTTACAACTCAAAAAGAACAAGGTTTAAGTTAAGACACCAAGTTCTGCCCTTACCAGCAGGCATAACTGCTGGCATGGAAAACATCTCAAGAAAACCTTTTAAACTGTCACTGCACGTACAGGCAGGCTGCAGCAGCCAGAGTTCTGAGATGGAAAAATCAGTTATCGTTGTTAAATGTTATTATATTGTCACTGGCATCGTAATAATTTAAGGTACATCTTACCTGTACAGCTGAAGTTATCACTATGTCTCTATATAATACAAAATTTTATAATCGACTTCTCATGAATGACACTACAGGGCTCAAGTTCCAGCTTCTTTTATCTAAAATTGCTTTTATTTTCAAATAGTATTCTGGCAGTGAATTATGGCAATATACTTATATGATGCAACCTGCTCTAGGTGACTCTACTCTGTCAGAGGGGTTGGACTAGGTGATCTCCAGAGGTCCCTTCCAACCCTACGATTCTGTGATATTTACAGGTGAATCTTCTGATTAATGTTATTTTGCAGCAGCTGTTGAAGTATGTGAAGAGCTGTCAGAATTATTATTTAAAAATTAAAATTGCAGAACTATCCCATGTGGCCAGAATAAAAAGAACATAGGCTCATAGATCCATGTAGGCTGAAAGGGACCTTTTAGAGGTCGGCTCCTGCTCAGAGTCAGGCCGGTTAGAGCCCGTTGCTCATGGCTTGGTCCAGTCCAGCTTTGTATATATCCAAAGATGGAAACTCTACAACCTCTCAGGTCAGCATGCTCCCAGTGCTTCACCATTCTCATGCTAATCCTTTTTTTTCTTGTATCAAGTCAGAATTCCAGCTTGTGCCTTTTGCCTCTTGTCCTTCAACACTGTAGCTCTGCGAAGAGTTTGGCTCTGTCTTCTGTGCACCCTTACATTAAGTATTTGTAGATAGCAACGAGCCTTCTCTTCTTCAGGCTGAATAAACCCAGTTCTCTGAGACTCTCCTTGTACATCGTGTACTTCAGACGATGTACCTAAGGTATCCACAGTGTATACTTTGTTTTGAATATTTCTTTTATTAATGAATTACTGAAATGTGGTACTCACAGAGTCTTTCCGTAATAAAATGCAAGAAATTCACCTCTATACTGTCTTATTATTGATGGGTGTTTCCAGCCTTAGTTGCGTGTGCAATGGTGGCAGAATTCACAGAATCATAGAATGGTTAGAGTTGGAACAGATCATCGAGTTCCAAGCCTCTTTAAAAAGAAGATGCCCAAAATATTGATGGCCATTGTTAAATAACATACCTAGGGTTGACATTTTTCTACCTATTTTGGGAAATTTGGAAAGTGGGAGGGTCACTTTAGTCTCTCAACTATGTGTTAAATAGTTGACTTAGGGAAGAAGAAGAAGAAGAAAAAGGAAAAGTTCTGTAACTACAAAGGAAGCTGAACCTATTAAAACTAGTGAGGGGTTTTCAGTGTGGTTTTTTTTGGTAGTTACAAAACTGCTGTGGCAGCAGTCCCAAACCATATTAAAAAGGGAAGCCTATATATGTAGAAAATTCGGTTTGATGGGAGAAGGTTGCTTCTCTTCTTTATATAGGTGGATTCTGAAGCATATTTCATAGCTTGAGCTTTAGGAACGCTGGGAAATTGCCCTTTGTGTTCATGCTGGGACAGCTGCCCAGGTGCAATTCCTTGATATCAGCAAGCAGAGTTACTGTTTTCAGTTAAACAGTACGCATTTTTTCCTCTTTCTTTTTTTTTTTCTCTCTCCCCCCCCCCCCCCCCCCCCCCCCCCCCCCCCCCCGCCCAGGAAGTAGAAGCTTATGGCAGTTTACTTATCTACACAAAGAGTATGAGCTAGCATTCCTGGCTAGCCTCTCAGAGCTGTGAATATGATACATCTCCAGTATGGAGAGAGTCTTAATCAGCTTGGCAGGATGAGAGGAACATAGCTGTCATCACATTAGCAAGCCTTAGCATTACAAACATGGCTTTAATCACCAATGCTACATGAAAACTGAAAGAGCACCATCAAAATACTGGTCTTTCTCCTGTGGTCCTAAAAGATGTTCTAAGGAACCAGACAGTAAAACAGCTACAGACCCATATGAGACAATTCTGCAATTTCCTTGAGAAATTAGTTACTGAACACTACTGCCTTCTTTGTCCATCAACTTTTTACTTTCCTTCTTTCTACGTTCTCATGTGTCCAACTAGAACAACTTTAAATTACAGCTCTCTCTTTACATCTGTTGTTACAACCGAAAACCCAAAAGCTTGATCTTGGAGGACTTCCCTCCCCTGCCACTGAAAATAAATGTAATTTCTCCAGATGTTTTCCAGAGAGGGGAGGTTTGGGAATGTAACTTGGCATTATGGCTGCTCAGAGACAGAAACTGTTGGAAGGTCTGTAAGCATCATGGTTTGTTACAGCACTGCCGTATTTGTATGTACAGTTCTTTCAAAATCATCTTGATTGCAGTTTTAACTTCCACTTCTTCAGCCTAGCTTTTTGTATAACAGGCAAATAGGGGAACAAAAAAGCTCAGTATTAATTTGAAGATATGGCTTCCATTTTATATTTCTTTCTTTTTTTCTTAAATAGAATTCCGGGATTGAAAAAGCATTTTTATTTGATGTAGTCAGTAAGATCTATATTGCAACAGACAGTACTCCAGTGGATATGCAAACTTATGAGCTCTGCTGTGATATGATAGATGTTGTGATTGACATTTCTTGTATATATGGGTAAGTAAATTGTTGATGTTTTTCATAAAACTGTGTACCTAGAATCTGAGTGGCCTCAAAATTAAAATGATGTGGGTATAAACAATAATGAGAATGTGTAATTTGTCCGGACAGGAGAGGAGGAGGAAATGGCAGGCCTCTGAGATACAGATTCCCTGCCAGCGACAAGCACTGTTCCCTGCCCAGCCTCTTTTGTGAACACCTTCCTCTTTCTGTGATAATAATTTTATGTGGAGGAAGGAGTGGGAAGTAACCAACCTAAAATAAAAGGAAACATTAACATTAACTTTTTTTGTTCCCCAGGGATGAATACAACTGAAGGATGCCTCCCATTTTAAATTAAAAAAAAAAAAAAAAAGGCCCATATTTAAAATGTTTAATAGCTAGTGGTCTTTACTAGTCTTAACGAGCTGCTTCACTTTTGCTTCAGTTCTCTGTTAGTCCTCTTTTGTCTACATGATCTTTGTGGGTTGGGGTTTTTTTTTTCTGTTTCCTCTCCTTCTACATTAGCACCTGGAAATCTCCTGGGGTAGCATGTACTTCTTGCAAGTTTTGTTTTAAATGGCTTGGCCCTTGGCGAAATGTAATGCCAGCTATTCCTGGGAAAGGCAGGGCCACATGGAAAGTTAGTGCGTTAAGATGCATAGACTTGGCAGCTAAACCGCAGCATGCTTAGAATGTTGGCAGTCTTTGGTAGCCTTGCATTCTTACCCATTGATAGACTTCTTGCACTCTTGGAGAAGGTACGAGGGAGAATCCTAGTGTAGATGTGCACTAAGCACTAGAACTTCAAAAGAACAACAATTTGTGGAATACCTTTCTAAAATTTCTTAAGTTTACATATTGTGCTGTATGTTTCAGATTTTTGAGTTGGTCACTTCAGTAACTGTACAAGAACGTGTGTTTTACAGAAGTGTACCATAAAGGATGCTGATTGTGGCAATTTTTTTGTACAGAGAAAGATGCTGCTGCGTAGTTCAAAAATTATTATCTGTACAACACCACTTGTGGGGCGCTCTCTTCGCAAAATGTCACTCTGCCACTGTCTTTGTGTAACCATTTAGCATTTATCACCAGAAATCTGCTTGCTGTGGTTTTTTTAGCTATAAAGACATGATATTACAATTAATTTCTTCTGCTCTGTTCCCGGAGCATCTGTGGAACTTGCTACCTTAATATATTATTGATACTGATTGTTCTGGGATGTTGGTGATAACTACCCATTTGATAAGATCTGTGTGTGCATTCAGGAACGAGGGTAAAATTACAGGGTATAAAACTAAAACAGTAATCATCATGGCACATCATCTGTTTCTTTTCATGATTTGGTGTTGCAAAAGCCAACATCTCATGAGGAAAGTCTCATGATGGCTTAAACGGTAAGTCAGCTGCCACTGCTCAAGCAAGGTTACTAGATTTGGAGTTATCAGTACAGACTTACTGGTTCACATGTTTAGATAAAGTCATAATATAGTGCATTGATTAAAAGAAGACAGACAATCTTGTGTTAAATGGTTGGCGACTAATAGAGGTAAAAATAAGGCTCCAGTTCAGGTACTTGCAATCAATCAATCTGATTTCTAGCTCCAGATCTAAGGTTTGGTGTTTGATTGGATAAATGATTTAATCTCTATGTCTTCTTAGTTTATGTATTGTGTAGTTTGGAGAAGAGTCTCCTGAAGGTTATAATAAAAATTTCATAAACTTTGAGATTATCTGTTGAAAGAACAAATGTGGGAGTGTTTTTGTTAGCTCATCTGATGGCTTATCTTTTCTTGTTTGTTTGTTTGAATATTGCCCTGTAGGCTTAAAGATGATGGCACTGGAACTCCTTATGACAAAGAATCAATGGCAATCATAAAACTGAACAATACAACTGTCCTTTATTTAAAAGAAGTGACAAAATTCCTTGCTCTTGTTTGTTTTGTCAGAGAAGAAAGCTTCGAGAGAAAAGGTATTTTCCCCTTTTCTAGTATTGCATTACTTTTCCCTTGTATTAGCAAGTTAATGAATAATGGTGGTTGTCATTAGCTGATAAGTCTTTAGCTGTATCACAAATATTAAAGGTAAGTACAGCTTGATAGAGCTTACATAATGTGTTTAAAGGCATGAGGTATTTGTACTGGCATTAAAATAAGATGAAATCATAAATGTATTTGATAACTTTCTGAAATGAAAGCATATGAAAGTTTACATCCAGTACAGTAAAGCTTCCATCTGCAACAGTAGAATGTGTCAGTTTATCTTGGCTAACATTGAGTTGTACCTGTTGGCGCCAGCATATGCATTTGGAACAGCTTGCGTGCCATAACTAAAGGAAAATCATGGAAACTGGCTGATAGAAAGATATATGTTCTTGCTTTTCTCATCTCTGAAAGGAGGTTTTTGAAAAGCTGCATGTTTGGGAGCTAGGTGGCTTTCATATTTTGCAGTTAAAGTGCATAAAATTTCTTGGTTATCTCTCTGAGCCTGGTTGAGGTCAATACTGAAACCTTAGATCATGATCACTCTGCTCGCTGGCATGATGTTCACTGAGTTATTGGTCTTGGTGAAATGCCCTGAGACCAGAACTCAGCAATGTAAGAATGAGCCATCATCTGGGCTTGTGTCCCCATCTTGTGATATGTAATTCACCAGTTGGTGTGTTTGTGAATGCAGTACTCATACCATTACGTCTGCTGGGCTGTTTGACAGGCTGTTTAGCTTTCATTTTATAGAACTTGAACTTGTTGAATTTTCTTTAATACCCATACCGCCTTTATTATCTGTGAATGTTAATGTGGTCACCTTTTTTTTTTTTTCCTGTAAGCATAAGAAGTGTTACTTTTACATACCTACCAAAACCACTGTTTCAGAAAAGATACCATGTTGAAACATCCATTAGGGTTTGTCCACAACTCTCAGGTTGCTGTGTCTACATAGTTTGGGACACTTAGTGCTGTAGCCTGTACGCTTTAACTGTACAATTTTGGTAGTTAGTGCAGATTAGCTTTTGGTGCCTGGTGACTTCCACATAATATTTTGTCTGAACTCTAGGGAGAGGGAAAATAATTCCTGAAAAAAAATCAAAAGTGTAACATGGTGGATTTAAACCACTTAAAATATGTATCATCTCCTGTTAGGGAAGTTGAAGTGGAAAATACTGCAGTATTTGAGTTAAGAAAGCTTATGGCTTTAACCTTGAATGAGGTCATAAGCTCAGTACCACAATTCTAAAATTGTGTTGCACAATTGTAGCACCCAGTAAGTCTCCCGATTGACTACCAGTATGGCTTTACAGCTTTTCTGTGAGATCACATTCAGCCCACTCACATGACAATATTATCTGCCTATTATGTATGTATGTAAATGAACAGCATGTCTGTTGTGTTGTTTTTCAATTACAATGTAAGATGAAATATAGCTGGATGTTACTTGGTAGTATTTCTATCAAGTATCCATTTCAAAGCTTATGCATTATCAAAAAATGAAAATTCTTTGATTACTAGATACTACTTATTTTTATCACAGTTATTCTGTAAAGGAAATTTACAAAATGACACCATATTTTATGAAATATTTTGGGTTTTGTTGTATACTGAGCACTTCTCCAAAGCTCTTTATTAAGTTAAGGCTTTGTTATCTGACAATGAACTTCTATTTGTTTTCTCTTAAGAATAATAAGTATATTTAATATCAGACATAGTATGAAACTATAATGCTCATGGAATTATTGGTATTTATCAAACGTGCTTTTGCTTAGCATATTAAAAAATGCCTGGAAAAATCCCTGATTATAGCCTCCAGAGAGACAGCGTAGTATTTCACTAAATGTAGAATATAAGCAATTTTTTCATTACCTAATTTGTATAAATGTCTTTATTAATATGGAAAACATTTCTGTCTCTGTAGGATTAATAGACTACAATTTCCATTGTTTTCGAAAAGCCATACAAGAAGTATTTGAAGTAAGAATGAAAGTAGTAAGATCGCGAAAACATCAAAGCCACATGCAAAAAAATAAAAGACCCACTCCCAATGGGACACCAAGAATGCCACTGTAACTGAGGTTTTCTGGCACAGTGGCAAGCAAAGTTTTCGTGAAGCTTATGTGACTTCTGCATCTCATTGCACTGAGTGAAGAGGAAAACAAATGGGACTGATGTATTATATGAATTTTCCCTGAACGTTCAGAAAGCACTGTTTAAATATTTTTATCCAATCAGTTTTTTTCATATAGTGAGCACTTTGAGCAAAATGTTGTATATATAAGCATTGAGGTGAACACTTGTAAGAATTTTCTTAATATATGCTGTAAACCTTTTTCATGCCATATTAAGAAAAAACAGCTGTGACAGAAATACTGGGTATATAATTTGCACTTTTTCATGTTTTCCTTGTGGAGTTGGACTTTGATAAACTTAGTTTTTATGGTGATTTTGATGCATGGTGTCAGGTAAAATGTATGCTGTAGTTTATTTACCTGCTACAATCAAATTGGTTAGTAAACAATTAAGAAAACTTGGTACAATGCCTTTTAAAATTTGTGACAGCTAATACCTAACATTCATACAGATCTAATTTCGTATATTTTTCAATTTGTAAACTGAAGACTAATTTTGAAGTATTACAGCAATAAGCACCTTACCAGGGATCATAACTGGTAGGTAAATATTAGCTTTTATAAAACAGGCTTTTGGACAAATTTCATCTGGAGTTCTCCATAACACTGGTCCTGCCCTCTGTTGGGTCTGTTTTTATTATTTACCTCAGCATTTACCACTAAAATACCTTTCTATAAAGATAATTGTTTTGTAAAATGGCTCTATGTTGCACTGGTATTTTTATAAGGCTTCAGAGGAGGGTGTTGTATCTGAAACGTTGAATTTACATTGCTACGTTTGTTTTGAGAGCCTGCACATCTACAGTTGGTGCAGTGAAGAATCTGTATGTATTTCCACCCTGACATTCTGATGTACTGATAGGAGTCCTAAAGATGTGAGCACTGGGTTCTGATTCCCTCTAACAGGAGTACATGTGTGATTGAAATCAAGAAGAGATCATTAAAATGAGGACTGGACAATCTACCTGCTGTAGTAATCAGCATACATTACTACTTCTTATTTTAATATTGAACGTGGGCAGACTTGCCACAGGATCAGCCAGGACAGCAGAGCACTCTTGAACCTAAAAAGAAGTAAAACTTACTTTCTGAGTTCTGTATTCACTGTTTTTGTTTAATTAACGATACAAAATTATAGTTTCTAGTCGGAAGAGCAACTCTTTTTTTTTCCCAGTCCCTCCGCAAACCAGTTGCATGGGCGGTCCAGGGGTGTTGTGAGCAACTCTCGGGAGTGGGAAGAGCTTGACCTGAATGGGAGGCAGCTAGCGGTACACCAGAAGCAGGTAAGGGGAGCTATACCGCACTCGTTCATAACTAATCTGCCCCTAGCTGAGATAGCTCTGGAGGCAGAAGGGAAGATGGAATTGGAAAGTTTTCTGTTATCCACGATAAGGCATAATGCTGTGTGTTTATCAGTGAGTTAAAAGCCTCCGGTGTTTGCTGGCTTCTGTTGAACAAGGAGGGGTTTAGCCTGTGGTAAGCAAGTCTCAATTCAGTTGTGGTTTGAATGTAAATGTAGAGTTGCTGTAGTACTGTACTGAATACATGAGCTGGGAGAGACAGTTGGCATGAATGCAAAGGCTCTCTACACAAACACTGCCAAAACGGGGGAGACCAGTAGTTACTAAGACCTTTACTGCTGCCTGATGCACGTGACTTATCTTTTTGGAACAAATTGGCTTTTTTGGCATGAGTCTACTGAATGTATGTGGAGTTCTTAGAAAAAGGTTCTAGTCAGTAGATGGAGCTCAGCTCCATCAAGGCTCACTTGATAAGTAATGCAATTCTAGGTGCTCAGGAAGGTGAGAAACATTGAACATAACCAAAAGTACCAGTCCTGGTGCCAGTGTGAAGTATAATGACAGTAGCTGTAATCAAAGCAGAACACTTCAAAAATGCAGAGTTCAAATTCCTTTTGGTACTGTCACCACCTGTCATCTTAGATGAGGGCATCTCTTCTGACCAACCCCTCAGTTAAAGTAACACAAAGCTGTCTTCAGAGTTACCCACCGTTGCTGTGGTGAAGAGCCACCTTTTGGCAGCCTTCCAGTCCCGCAGGACTTTCACTGAAGGGCTGCCATAATTTGTGGCCACACATTTGTCTTTCACTTTGTTGAGACCTACCATTGGGTCACAGTCTCGGACCTTCTCCCTTCACTCCTTCAGGTATGGGTGACTATGTGGGACAAAGAGCACCTACCACACTGGACCAGACACTGTTGTTTTTTGTTTTTTAATGAAGTATCTCATCATACTGGCTATGGTATGAATCATAACTAAAGAATGTGGCTTCCATACATTTGGCCTGAGTTCTATGTAGTCGTGCATACTCTGGAATTTAGAGACCAACAACTTTTTTAAGACAAGTTAGCTTTTGTAGTCCCCTCCAGAATTTGGCATAGATTATATTACATAATTTAGTGAAGGTGACTTTAGCTAATGTGTAAAATTTCTAGTTGGATATTATCACAGTAAGCGTAATTTTTATCAGATTATTTATGTTTCAAATGTGTTTAATTATAAAATTGAAAGAATGTTAAAAATGCATTAGTTTTACTATTTAACTTCAGTATTTTCAGTTTAGGTGATGATGTGTGTGTTTCCCTTTTGAGTAATTTTCTAATTAGTACCTCAGGTTTTCATGTTCTAGCTGAAGTGATTGAGCACTGAGGTGTGCAAGGTTGTTTTTTTTAAAGAAAATATTATTTCAAATCTCTTTTTCTTTTAAATTTTATTGAAATTCTAGTTTTTATTTTAAACAGATTAAATACCCCATGTGCTACAAGAGACAGTTCTGACAAGACAGTGTTGAGAGACCTTTTTTTAAAATCAGAAATTGTGCAAGAAGTAATCACTTACCAAATAGTGAAGTAATTCCAAAATACCTGATCTGTGAGTCTCCATTTTTATGTATAATCTGAGTTGCCTAGACATAGTAGGGACCATTATTGAACTAGCCATGTCTCTTTAAAACACTGGTTTAGAATAAACCCAAACTGATTTAGTATCCCATAGACACTTTAAAGTCAGGAGCTGAATAAGTGTAAAACATTGGTTCCAACAACTTGTAGTTGAGGAAATCTCTGTAATTCAATAGGCAGCAGCCCAGAGTATTTAATGGGTTCTTCAGAGAGTTAAAATGCATCCTTGAGCATGCACTGGAACATGGCTATTTAAAATGTTGCAGTGCTGGAACGTCTTTCTAAAATTCTGTGATTACAGACGTGCAGTGCATTAGCATGGAAGTGTAACCAACAGGAGCAAACTACTCTGATAAAGCATAATTCAAATTGATCATTTGAGATCTCATGTTTTATGATGGAACAATTTATTATTTTTCTCGTTAAAACAAAGATTCTGTGTGTTCTTGCATGTGAAATTGCACTCCTGTGATAAAGTTTTATACTAAGGGAGTTCAGTATGTGAAAGTACTGCAGTGATTTTTCAAAGAAATTTTAAAGAACCTATAAACTCCATTTTTATACACATCAGATTAATTTGAAGAATTAAAGAAAATAATCCTAAACAAATCATCATACACAGTAGCAACTGTTTGCTTTAATGACATATTTACTGTCTTTGTTATTTGCAATAGTCATGGCAGAATATTTTTTTCTTAAATTGAACATTAAGGTTTTCCCATTTTTGTACTGAATGATGTGCGTGACATTATTACACAGTGATTTTTGTTGCTGCGGCTTTATCTCTGTCCTGTTCATTGGGGAAATCAGGTCATCAACACCAAAATTTCTTGTTCAGATTCTAAATATTTATTGATAGCCGAAACTGAATTTACTCAATTACAGACAAACACATCAACTTCACCCATTTCAGCTGTGTGGAAAATGAGAAATAAGTTCGGTTGGGAAATTCTTTTGGCCTCCTCTGGTATGGTGGCATATGGTTGACGTCCCACTTGATTTCCTACTGTATTAATATTTGCACATTAGCTCATATGTATATCTTCAAATGGCTACATTTAAAAAAGACTCTAACAGACTGTTTCTTTTCATTTGTTTTCTCCCTGATATCTTCTGTGTTACCTTTCTCATTTTGCTATCTCTGTACAGATGTTTCGTTGTAAGCAGGACAGGTACCCAGTCTTCTTGGTTCCTGCCAGCCTATTCTCTTTGGTTTATAAGCATTATGAGCTACAGGCAAGGTCTTGAGCAAAAAGCTACTGAAAAAATATTAAGTACGAAAATATCTAAATTGTATAAAATCCATTACATGCTACTAACATCCTTAAAATGATACGACATTTACGTAATCTTGGTATGTACACACACCATAAAATATGTGTTCATTTTCAAGTTACAGATTATGCTGGCAGTCAGATTTGGAACATTTCTTAATCATCTCCAGAACATATTTTAAAATAAAAGATCCATATAGATAAGTACATCCAGGGGAAACAAAAATTATCTAATGCAGCAGTCTGTCACAATGTCTCTTGGACTAAACTAACATATTTTTGATAAGGCAAAAGATTTTCAGGAGGCTAGTCAGAGGAGATACTGTACTAGATATTTTCCTTAATAATATGAGGAGCTGCTATAAGAAGGAAGGATTATTTATTTCAGAATTGCTGAGTACCAAAAGGTAGAGAAAAAAACACTGATGTCCTTTTCAAAAAAAAAACCCAAAACACACAACCATCCAAAAACTAACCACGGCCTAAATTGAGAAGAGCCGGGATTAAACACCTCATCAATGAGTGTAAACGTGAGAGAGAAAAAAAATACAGAGTGGCCTGGTGTGTAGGCCAGAACATTTCGTAGTGTATTCCAAGCTGCCCTCTTTTACAACATGCAAGCCAAGAAAGACGATGGGCTTATCCTACCTAACAAGATGCACACGTGTATGTTGAACCATGGTGAGGTGGTCTGGGCCAGCTCAGTTGCACTATATGGTCCTTAAGGGCCCATGCAGTAGTGCCCCGGCAGTGACTTACAGGACAGTATCACAGCCGCTTTTGCTATTATGGCAGGATTTACCCTTTATATAGGTTTTAATCCCCACTCAGTGCGAACTAGAAGCCATTCTGGACTCTGCTGAACTTAAAGGATAGTGTTGGTACAAGTAGCGTAAACCAGGTGTAGTCCTAACGCACTTTCCCATCAGCACTGTGAGTTTCTGACCCAGATGAACTCATGTTTGCATGTAGGTGTTTCTGTGTCAGGTAGGTGTCCGCGCAGCCGGTACCAATCCATTCATCACTGCACCTTTATGTTCTTGGTCCTCCTAATTAAAAAACTGCCTGACCAGATGGAGTGGTGGATGTCCTAGCAATAAAGTTAAAATCTTTAACTAGCACCCCTGGGGTTTTTAGAAGCCCCACCATCCGCTTGGCAGTGGTATCGTTCAAGGGACCTGACACCTGTGATACAGTTCCTACTTGTTCTGAGGTTAAATCAACTGCAGTTTGAACTTTCCTCTGTTGTTCCTGCACATCCATATCAGTTTTGGAGACTACTTTGGTAACAACCAGAGCCATCTGAGCCATGGGAAACATAATCTGTTTCAACTCCTTTTCCAAAGCAGAAGAGAACCAGGGTGTGCCTTCTGGGAAATCCAGCAGAGTGAGATAAAAAGGTTCTGGGGGCCAACATCTTTATCTCTAAACCCTGCACTGAGAGGTAGAAGCATACTCTGCTCTTCCACAGTGGTCTTTTCAAAGACTGAATCATCTTCTGGCAAGCCAAATGGTCTGATCCACAGATTGCTTTTCTTTCAATACTCCACAGCTGCTCGAACTTCTTTTGGCTGCCAATGTGCCATTCATCACGCTGTCTGGTCTCACATCCTAAGTGCTGAAGGCAAGCTCTGCAGCAGAGGCACGTGAATCGCCTCACTCCCGCCACTCCTGTTCTCCTTGCTCAGCACCACTCATGTTCCTTCAGCAATTTCATTCCGTATTTCAATTCCACATTTTCTATCTATACAGCAGCAGTCGTCTCTCCAAGTTCTGCAATTCTTCATAAAGCCTGTTATGCAGAAACTTGAGCATTGGCTTTAAATTTAGTGTTCTCTTGACAGATTATAAATGCCTTTCCTGCTTTTCTCAGTGCACCCTCTCCCATGAAAGCTTCCCCCTCCCATGAACTGAGTGCATCCTTAAAAGTTCCTCGGGATGGGAAAAATTCATTCTCTTCTTCTCTCCCCTCGTTATATTGCTACCATTGATAGTCCCCATAAACTCCAAGCTCTAAATCTCTAATTTGAATAGGTACGACAATACCAGACTGCACAATTGTTTTCAGCGTTTGTTATTCCTCTTTCAGAATAACAAAATTCCTCTGCAGCCTGCATCCCCTGCCAGTCTGCATCCCTTGTGAGTCGCTTTGCAAGACACCTTCCACCATCTGCAAAAAAACCTTGCAAGCAGATACACAATTTAAAAGTGCAAAGTAATAATTTATTGATTTAACACAGGTGGCTGTGACTAGCAAGCTACTAAAGTAAGCATTAACATGCTCACCTCCCCCTGCAAGACACCTGATGAGTCTTCACTGGCCAGTGTCACCAAACTGCCATTTTCTGGCTCTCCACTTTTGCCTTCCAGCATTTTGTACCTTTTCACATCAGTGTTTTTCTTCTGGACCTCATCTCCACAACCCTACTTTCATCTCTGGTTCTGCTTTATCTTGCCTGGCTCTGCTGTGCAGCTCTTTCTCAGGGTGCGGTGATCCTCTGAGGGTGCTTAACCAAGGCGATGGGGCTGGGCCCTACCGGGGCTGGGCCCTACCAGGGCTGGGCTCTGGAGCCCAAGCAGCTGAACCTGTAGAGGAAGGTGTCTTGCTAGCAGTGGAGAGCAGGTTAATATGGTCAGCTGGAGCCTGGGAAGCAATGCAGTTTGCCAGAGGGTAGACCTGTTTGGTCAGCAGAGCCCTGCTCTGAGCTCTCTTGACTGTTGTCATTAGGGGTTTAGTCCAGTTGCCCGCATGGGTCCCTCACATCATTGGAGGTACTCTAGGCACCGGTATCCCATATCATACCTTTCTGCTCCATATGGCTGTCTGCCATACCTTAGGATACCTCATATGGCATCAGATGCTTATGGGTGTGCAATTGAATCAAGCCCTAGATTTCCACTAACCATCTGAGAAACTCCTGGCTGTCCCAGACATCTACAGGGAGCTTGCAGAGATGACCGATAATATATCTTGGTTAATGACACAGTAAGCTTTAATCATCCTTACACTGATTGTAAAACACTTTTTTGAGGAGCTTTAAATTAAGCGCCTGCTCATAAGTCCTTTATTGCCATTGCTGAGTCAGCAGGAGCGGTATGCAAGCAGCTGTACACAAGCAGGTACACACAAGTTCACATTAGAGTCCTGAGTAACATTTTTGGAATGGATGGGGTGGAAACACTGCTTGATGGCAATCCGACAGACATAATCCCGACTGCTCTCCCTCTGGCTGCTGTGTAATTGTGAAGACAGAGTCTCCCTTCCCAGGAGGAAGCTTATGGGAGTAAGTTAAAGTGAAGGGACATGGGGAGCAACTCACATATGGAAAAAGTGACAGAAATTCTGGGGCCTGAAGCGGGAGGATCATGAAAAACTGGCTGCATGATCAAACGCTACACCTGGCATTTTCTCACGAGATAGTAGCACAGGACCAAAATAATTTTTAATCGGAGTAGTTCACAACTACTCTCCAACTATCTAGCTCTCTCTGCAATTTGGACGGTAAAGAATATGCACTAGAGAAAATTGCTGCAATTATCCATAGTTGCTATAGAGTTACTAGATCAGCAAAGTCCACAGACACAAACAGCTGTCACTCAGACAGCAGCTTCAGCTTTGACTAGTGCCTTTGTACGTTTCTTCTGAACCAGGAAGCCATCTGAACTATTAAAATGATGACGCCAGAGGGGTGTGAGTCAAGTGACTGGTGTGACTCTTCCCATTCTTCGGAGGGGTGAAAAAAGAGGCGAAAAATATGTACCTTTATTTTGACTTCACATAGCGTGGACTACTGGAAGATGTTCCACAAACTCTGCACTGATGGTCCACATCAGGCACTTGCTTGCTTGGGCAGTTACAGCAAACTGGTAACGTCTTCCCTCATTCTCTTTCTTCCATTTCTGAAATAATGCCAATTAAAAGTCAGCTGGCAAAGCCGCCCATTTTGTGAGATGGGTTGCTTTAGAACTAAACTTGAAGAAAAGACAGTAATCACCTTCCTGAGAAAGCACCGAGCATCTGTGCAATTGCTACAGGGCATTGGTTACACAATGCTGCGCTTGTTTTCATCGGCGAGGAGGAGGTGCACTTGTTGAATCCAGATTTACCAGGTCTGAATTCACATAAAGGATTATAAAAGCTGAGACTGTATTAGTCACCAAAGAGCACAATAATGATTTCTCTTCCAAGTGAGTCATATCTGTTCCCACTGATAATATAGGCATATTAATATTAGATTCCTTAATTCCATTAGAGCTTAATTCTGCAGCCAACTGTCTGTATTGAAAGGGTAGCATTATAAATGAAGCAAACTGTTCTACATTTTGTGAATTGGTGAAAGCAGGGTGTGAATGCTTTGTACAAAGAACTGTTGTATTGTCATAAGCTTTTGTGATCTCAAACCTTCTCCAGAAGAAATTATTTGTAGCTGAGTTTATGAGACAGCATACAAACCCCACTCTGAGCTGACTTTAGGTAATCACTTAACGTATAGTATACACTGTTGAAATGTACCTTACCTCACACAATTGCATGACCTGCACAGAGAAATAAATAATAGTTCAATGTCACACTACCTAGTTTAATTCCCCGAGGTCTGCAAGAATATACACTGATGCATCAGTGCAAAAACTGAACCCCTGTGTCACACAGGTGTCCTGCCTCCAAGAGAAAGGGGAGGTTTTGGGAGGAACTCCCCCTTTCCGGGGCTTCTGCTGGAGGCTGCTTGGTGTCCATCCCCCCAACTCCGCATGCTGAACTCTTGCGATTCCCGTTCCTACCTGCTGAGCTCCCCTCTTAGACCTTTATTGTTAGTTCATCAAGAGTCTTAACTGCTAAAAATAAGAGGCTCTATCGACTGAAATGTTTGTAATTCTTTTAAACTGAAGGGAAACGCATGATACATTTGTATCAGATATAGAGAGCTATATATATCAGATACAGCTATACATATATATGAAAATAGCTAACTAGGACAATCCAGAACACACCTGACAGCCTAATCACCCTTTGCAGCTAATGGAGAAATCCAGGAACTTTTAAAACATGATTTGCTGGATCTACAGCTAACATTTATTCCAGGCAAGATGAACTCTGCTGTAACAGCTCCTGTTTCTCTTCGTTAACTGTAAAGCGAGCCTCTGGTAATCAGCTCAGAAACGTATATCCATAATCTGCAGTTGCCCAGGGAATTCTGCCCCTCTGATTTGGCCTTTCTTTCACTGTAGAAATGGCTGCAGTTGAATAATTATGCTTTTTATCAAATCTTTTGATTGTCATTAATTTTTTAATATGCATTTTATCAGACCTTGTGATTGTCATTAATTTTGTAATATTTTTAGCAAGAGAGGGGCCTAAATGCTCCGTTGCTTAGAAGCCAGGTGGCTGTATCAGTCTTCTGGTTTTTTCCAAAAGAAAAAAAAATCAGTATATCACAACTGCAGAAAAGTACATAGAAACATGGGCAAAAACACCTTCTCAGAAACTAGAAATAAAAAAAAAATAATTAGAAATTATTAGTGATTTTTTTGGGGGTCAAGCTGAAGCTTTATTTCAACGTAAAACATTTACTAAAGCCACACAATTTTTAATATTTTCAAAACTGATGATTCTTGATGTCCTGCAACCAACTTGGTGAAGTTGTGTAAAATCTTTCTGCAAGGATTCAGTGGGGTATTAAATAAAGAAATCTTTGTTGCAGCAGCGTACAGGCAAACTTTCAGTTTCTATATGCTTCAGCTGACCATGTTTATTTTTTCACCAAGTTAGATCATATGACAGGATACACAAGCTACAAGAAGCCCTGCCAGCATGTAGGATTTGACTGCAATTTTGTTGCTATATCTGGTGTTTGGTTTTAAAAAAAACCACAAGTTCGAGCACAAAATGGCTTCTCCGTGCAAAAGTCTAAACCGAAGGCAGATGAAAACACAAATCCAAAGGGCATTTTTGACGGTAGGCAGGAAGAGGAGGGGTGCTGCTGCTCAGGACTGGCACACTGACTGTGCAAGCGCTCTGCAGTGCCTGCTCCTCGTCTGCCCCAAGCAGCAGCTGACATGTGGGGCTGGGAATTAATCCCTGGATTTCTACCCCTACGCTGACTACTTTCACAGGAGTTGGTGGTTTCATCCGGCAGCATTCACCTCATGCAGCTCTGATTTTTAACTAATAATATGGCTGAAAATCAAAGCGGTTTCGTACTTCTATCTCTGCACAGTTTCATGTGGCGATGACCCCGGCACGCAGCCAGGCCACGATGTAGCTTGCTTAAATGGGGAGAATGTATACGTCCCATCAGGAAATTTCTGTTACTTAAAATTTAAGTCTATTCAGCTTATTTTCTGTGGTGCTTAGCTGTCACGTAGTTATAGTGACTGTGTATTTCTTTTTTTAGCTAAAAGCCCAAGTTTCATGTTAACTGCAGGTGCTTCCTCCTTGAACTATATAAAACGACATTGCAAGTGCATCCAGGGTCAAAGGCCAGAGCCCAGGAGGGAAAGCTGAACTCCACATTACTCTTAACTATCACTTCTCAATTCATGCCACATTATAATACAACTTTTAAAATTATCTTCTATCAAAATAGATCCCAGAACTTTTCACATGGAAATCCAGATTTCCAAATGCAGAATACCGCTCTTCCGCCTTGGGGAAGGGCAAGCTTTAGTCACAGATGGTCCCAGAGCCCTTCTCCCACTGCACAGCAAGTTGGCTCCAGCACACGAGGAGAGATGTGACATACCTACTAAGAACAACCAAAACAGTTTGTAAACGTGACACCCAGTGCCTGCAGCTCACCATCTTGAGCCGTCAGATCAGCTGTTGTTAGCCAGGAATGCTGAGATGTCATCAAGAGATTTTGGCCATTAAATGTACCCTGTGGGGTGCTTTTGGTGTAAGAGGCAACCCCAGGGTCTGACACCATCCCTTCCCTTCTGCTATATACATTATTTATGCTTTACATTATTCGTAGTGCTTTGTCCTGTAACAAGGAAGATCACTTTGTCCCTTTGAAAACTCAGCTACTTGTTAAGGTGGAATAAATTGGAGTTGCTTTATTTATTTATTGCTGTTATCACAACATCACTGTGCAACAGAACAGGAAAGGGAAGAGTAATGCCCGTTTTTGCAGTTCTGAGAAAAAAATATACCTACTCAGGTGTTTTTGTTTACAACTGTTTTCTATTGCTGTTCAATCAAAGCAGGAAAGAGGAAAAAGAGAACGAAGACATCAAAACATGAAAAAAATATTTTTTTTTCAAGATGATTAGGAAGAATATAAAAGTAAGGTAGATGAAATTGAAGACAATTCATGAGCTAGAGACACGAGTTTCAAGCTTATGCTGTGGAAGACAAGCACATAGGCACGTTTCTTATTTACAGCTTGTACTGAATTAAAGGGAAACTGAGACTGCTGTGAAAATGACCATTTTAATTTGCTACATATTTCTGTAGCTATAAAAAGTGCTATCTCCTACTGTGGCTGTAACTAGGCGGCAGAGAAACCTAAGTCGGACAGGCAGACAATTCCTCTGGCATTGTGGGATGGACGAGGGGGATGTGCCCATCAAGTCAAGCTCTCGCTGATGATTCCTGCCTGAACTAATAGTCCTTGGTGTACGACGCCATTACAGCCTTTCATGATCCTGAAAACCAACAAACAAGATGTTACTGAGCCTGCCAGCACGGTTAAGTCTTTTGGGCAGGGTGTCGGTGGGTCCGCAGGGTCCTGGAAGCCCCTTTTCTAATCCCCCAGTTTTCAAACCAGCTTCCTTGTGCTGTGAGGTCTTGAGGCACCTCACCCCGTCATCTCTGCGGTTCAAGCCGGAGACCAGGCGGGGATGTGGAAGGGGGAGGCATTTCCACTATCGCTGCCACCGGGCAGAACTGCGGCCTGATGTTTGCAGCACGGCGTCCCGGCCCGCCTGCTGCACCCCCAGCGGCGGCTCTACCGCGGGGCCCCAGCGTCCCCCGTGGCTGCTGGAAACCGACTTCTTCTGCAGACAGCTGAGAAGGGTCCTGAACTTTACGAATTTTCGCCCCTCGACGTGGCCCGCCGTGCCCTGGACTGCCCGCCCCCGGCTTCGCGGCCTGCTCCAGGCCCCGGCCTGGGCGGGCCCCGCCGAGGGGCCAGGCCGCGGGGCGGGGAGACGGCGCGGGCAGGTGCCTCCCTCCGCGGTCACGGCGGGGCCGCCGCTGCCACGTCAGGGGAGTTTCCCGAGGCGAGGCGGGCTGGGCCAGGCCCGGCCTTCCTCCTCCTTCTCCTCCTCCGCCCCTTGCCCCGGCCCCCGCTGCCGGAGTTCGCCGCGGAGGGAGCGAGCGGTGCCCGCTGCCATGGAGGCCCGCTACAACCTCAAGAGTCCGGGTAGGCGGCCCGGCAGGCCCTGGGGAGGCGGCCGCCGGCCTCGCCCGCAGGCCGCGGGCGGGCGGGGGGTGGCGGGGCCGGGCGGGGGGTGCCTTGTGGGCTGCCTGGGCCGCTGCCTGAGGCGCGGTGTGCCCGCCCCGGGGCTGCCGCCGTTCGCGGGGGGCTCGGGGGCCGCTACCGGGACCGGCAGTCGCCTGCCGGGGCGCGGTGGGACAGGTGTAGCGGCCGGGGCCAAGCCGCGGTGGGGAGGAAGGAGTGGAGGGAGGGAAGGATGGATGGGGGCCCTGGGCCGCGGCGGTGCCCGCGGGTGCGAGTCAGCTGCGCGCCGGCGAGGTGTCGGCGTTCAGGCGGAGGCCGGCGGGGTCCCTTCAGCTTTTCAACGTTGAAAGCGCCCTCCGAGCTGTAATTCGGTTCAGAACAGCCTGGCTACCTGGGGTGTGTGTGCCCGTGTGTTTTTGCTGGTTCGTGGAAGCGTTTCTGACCGTCTGGTGGCTGTGCCCTGTTCCCCTGGGTATTGCCTCCTTTCCAAGAAGGTGCATGTGAGGGGACAGATTGCCAACGATAGTGTAGTCTGTGTGGTGTAAGTTTGTTCTACAGAAGTGTCACTGTACATGCTGCATTTACAGGCATGTGTGTGCGGTTTTCATGGGATTCTGTGTTAACATGCATGCCCCATAACTCCTAGACTTTGTTTTGAACCCTTGAAGTTAGAAGGATGCCTCAAGAGATGTGGGAGATGTCTTGAGGATCGGCGCCGGAAGGGAAGGTTTTGCTCCCTAGGGAGGGAAACTGAGGTCAGGTTGGGTCCCTCCTGTCCGGCTGTGTTGGTGCAGCGGCCCCTCATCGCCCTGGAGGCTTCATCTCCTGGGAGCTGCATACACAGACAGAGGCCCATCAATGCTGCAGCAAAACTTCTTCCACAGCTTGTAAGGGGTAGTTGGGTTTGTGTGGCGGTCACCGTCCTGCCCCTGCTTTCCCCTAAATCCAGTTTTGGGTACTAGGTATTATCAGCCTCATGTTATTATGATGAATAGTGGCTTTCTTCTTTAATCATACTGTCCTATAACCAGCATGGGAGCTGGGGAGAAACTTAACATTATGTTGACTTGTGCCTTACAAAGGTGAATGACAGGCTTATTTACAAAACATCCTCATGGATGATGTGTCTATTGCTAAATTATGTCCCTTGCCCTCACACCCAAGTTGCATAACTGAAAGATAAGAAGGATCACAATGCAAATAATGTACTTGTTATAGTTTAAAATAGCAGGAAGGAGGATTGTTTGGTTTGGGTCTTTGTTGTTTGGGGTTTTTTTGTTTTTGTTTTTGGTTTTTTTTTTTTTTTTTTTTTTAGGGAGACATGCTGGATATGTTGCATATGTGAATTTACAAGACCACATGAACATGGTCACTAGTTATGGTTTGCCACGTCACTGGAAATAGTGGTGGTGTGCTGTATGATGTGCTCCTGGGATCTGGGTGGAGAGGGCAAATATTTGTGGTTTAATTTAAAAATGCTCTTCCCCTGTGTTGTTACTAGTCACCCTTGTTTTCATGAGAAAATTATCTTTACTGGAATTGATTTTCAGTACCTGTACTGTTCCATAGCAAAATGAACCTTCTTGGCAAAGATGAATGGTTCATACAATGGGTCAATATTGCTTCCCCAAATTAAACATGCTCTATAGCATATTAATGTATTAAATTATTTCTTTCCATGTGGATGCTGAAATTCTATAAATGATTTAAATAACTTTTTAAAATCTCCGTAATATTATTTAAAATGCTTATTTCAATAGTAACTTAATATATGTGAAATCTTTAATTAAAAAAGATGGGCAAAAAGGTATTGAATAAATACCAAACCTGATTTAAAATATTGTTTCTTTAACACTAGTTGTCCATTAAAATGAATCAACTGCAGTTATGTATAGCCATTGCGATTGGTCTGTCCCTTTTCTTGCTAATCAGGTGGATAAGCATATGTAATGATTTAATATTTTTGTGTATGTTTTACAAATTCCCATCTTGTTATGGTTACATGTGCAGTTTAATGATGGTATCTTACACTTGCCATTCAACTGAAGGTTTAAGATGGAAACGTAGAGTGTTTTGATATTAAGGTGGGTTTAATTAAGGCACTGAAATACATAAAACCAAATCCACCATATTTCCTGTTTTAAATAGTTGTGTCATCTGTGGACTGACAGGATTGTTTTGGTAACTGAGCCCTCTAAGGCTTTAGAACTAGTAGCTGTCCTCGTGCCTGTTGCTTTTCTTGTTCTGACTTGAATAGAGGAAAAATCCATCTGCTAACCTTTAGGGCCTGGTCAGCTTTAGGGATTTGGAAAGTGCTGTCTTGAGACTGAGTGAAGAAAATAATCGTTTTGTACCTGCACAAGAGACTTCTGTTGAAATTTGGTTTTGGACTTGAGCAAACTCTGGTTGCAGGTGGTGACTTCTGTCTGCTCAGTAGTTTTAAAGAGAGCAAATACCACTTACAGTGTTAGTATAAGTTATTTTAATGATTATAGTAGGCTATATCAGAAATGTCATAGAGGAAAACGCATTTAAGATAGGAAAAGTTCATTAAAAGAAACCTGTGCTTTTCTTGATCTTCCTTTTAAGCTAAAATCTGCTGTAGATCTATGACAGGAGCTGCAGTTCTTCTATGGTGATACATGGCTACATGGATCCCTCTTCTATGAGTAGGTGTGCTAGACCAGATTGATCAAGGAGGATCAGTTGGGCTCTCTAGTGCCTTTCTTTTTTGTGTGCTTTCATATAGACCACATAAAGAGCAATATTGCTACACAGCTTTGTCCTGCTGCTAATTGCTGCTTGTCAATATATTCATCTTTCTTCCTTATCCCAGTTTCTCCAGCTAATGTTAGTTCATCTCAATGTATCTAAAAGACAGTAACACTCCACAACATGAAGCAAATTGTTCCACTGCGCGCTGTGTCTCTGTCGATGAGAGGCACCACAGCTGGTGCTCTGGCAGCTCTTGGTTTACCGTAGGTCCATGTCGTGGCTGCCACAGGTATGAGCTTGGTGAGGGTGGTGTGCTAAGCTGCTGCTGGCTCCTGTCACTTACCCTCTATAAGGGCAAGGAGGTGTGGGGGAATTCACCTGAAGCTGTCTCCTCACACCATCTGTGAACGTTTGTTTGTTTGTTTGTTTTTTATTTCTTCCCCAAAAGACCATTAATTTTGAAGGGAAGAAATTTCACACTCCACACTTCAGGCTTCTTTGTATTGCCTCAATAAGGCAAAGCCTTTTAAGCTGTTGCTTCATATTTTTATGCCTGGTTTTGGCATTTGTAAAAGGGCAAGCTATTTTCTGTTTTAGGATTTCAAAATGGATTAGTCAATGTATATCAGCCTGCTACCATATGGCTGATAAACCTCTCCCATCAATATTAAAGCTCAGCTGACTAAAGCACAGACTTCATCCTCTTCATGCTTCAGGAACATCCCTATTTTATGAAATTTGTAAGACAGCTACTTGCACTAATCTCTACTTTCTTTCCCAAGAGCTGTGACCCATAGCCTGCTGCAAGATCAGACACCAAATCTTGTAGTCACTGTGTTTGTAGTGACAGTCTCCCTCTTTCATGTAGGATGTTGTTACCAGTCCTCTGAGCGGGTATTAGCACACTTGAAGAATTATGAACAGCTACTTACAGTGACTCACATAGATTCCACAAACAACAGTGCTTTTTTATTTTGTTTTGGGAGGGTTTTCTTGTTTGTTTTCAGCAGACCTTCTCATCTAGAATTCGACTAGCGGGGGCACTGGAGGACTGGGGAGAGCACATGAAGGGAGGTGTGGAGTGTGTCCTGCATTTGCTGCCCGGGGATGGTGCTTTTGGAGCTTAGATGCACAAGGAACATAACGTGCCGAGACTGTGATCCTCTTAGCTGTCATCTTCAATACGTATACCGCTTTTCCGACAAACTATACTCCTCTTTTTGCTCCATACTTTTTACAAGTTAACAAGTATTCCTTGCCAACAAGCATGCATCAGTTCTTTGTTAATAAAAAGCAGTTAATGTAAAATAGCCAGTAGGTACTGTGCTGCTGGGTACCTTCCGTGTATAAAATACAGATACAATTTTTTAAAAATAAAAAGTTGAATTAAAAATTGAGTAAAGCTGAAGACGTTGATCTTAGTGTTTTCAACAAGCACCTTACATTTGATAAGTTCTATCTCCTTTTGTGTTGACTGAACAGTTGTTTTGAATTGTAACTACAGAAAGAGGCCTGTACTTCCTGCTGCTCTGAGAGAAATGAGGACGAAAGGTCTGTCGCTTCTAAGGATGAGAGGAAAGAGAGAGTAGACTAATTAAAAGTATTCTCTCTTTTTTGGGGGGGGAAGGGGGGACAGGTTCCAATACTTTGTATGAGTACAGGAGGCTTGTGGGTCTCGCTAAAGAATATACATGAGGTTGTGAAGATGCAGAGCAGCTGTTCAGGCAGCTTGTGGTTCTTGAGAAAGGATGTATCTGAGACCCTGAGGCTGTAAAGCAGATGACCTGTCTCTTGGCAAATGGTATTTCCATTTGTTATTGTAGCAGAAGTGAAAGGAACCATCAAACTGAATTTTAAAATAAAGTCACTTTAGACTCTATGACTGCCCCAGACAGTGGTTATAGTTCTGCAATTGCACATTTCCATTCTGTAAGAACAGTTGTTTTGTCTTGTTACATGAAATCAGCATAAAATGGGAACTTGACTAGTGGAGAACATCACAGAAGCAGTGAATGATGAGCAACTTTGTTGTCTCCATTTGCTTTTATTTAGACAGAGAAGTGTGATTTCTCTAGTATGGAGAAATAGTGTTCCACAGATTATGATGTTTAGAATAATGTTGAAACTGGAGCAGATTTCAGTAGAGATTACTTTAAAATGGTGATGCTGTTCACCTGAGACTGAAGTTTTAACTCTTATTCATTTTGCCCATTCCTCTAGCACTGCATGATGTAGGTTTGATAAGGTGGTTGCTGGTGGTACAGGAAGGATCCATTAGCGTTACGGATTGCTTCCACTGCTGGCTTTCTAGTTCCAGAAGACAGAAAAATATGGAAATCTTTGCACAGTCTGTTGCAAGTATGCCTGTTTCTACATAATTCTGTTGCTGAGTGTGGAATAATTACTAAATTGGCTAAAAATACAAAAGTACAGCATTGTTCACACGTTAAGGAAAAGTATAAAATCAAGAGGCTTCTGAGGTAGAAAACAGCCGCAGCTGGCATGAAGAATACAACATCTGCAGTTCCCTGATAAGGATGCTTGTGAAGCTACATGAGGTGCGGGGTGGGATGCAATTATTCCGCGGCTTTACCTTATGATGTATACCAGATACGGGACTGGGATGATACCATGAAACAGATAAGCTGCCAATTAGCTGCCTGCTCGATACTTGGAGCCAGCATTTTGTCAAATTTTGATGAAATGCTGTCCTTTGTGCGAACTTTGCTCATTATAATGTCATTATAATACCAAAACACACCTCCATCCCAAAGGCTACCCGTCTCCAAGGTGCGACCACTCCTTCTTGAGTCTGTGCCCTGAATTTCTTGTAAACTATACCTTTAATTGTGAAGCGAGAGAATTTCACACCAATCATAATAAAAGTATGTATGACTAAAGTCACTCAAACACCACCTTGAAGATAACAAATAGTATAAAAATAGCCTGAGAGAGGGGGGATACCCAGGGAAGACACCATCGCGAAGAATTCCATCACTGACTTCCAGGGTCAGTCGACGGGCTGAGCCTTTCTTCCCCCCCAGTAGGGACGCTTTTGGGTAAGACTTAGATTATACCGAGTGCTTTCTCGGGAAACTTAGAAATTTCTCTAGAGAATCTCTTTCCTACATTTATAGCCAGGCTGTATCGTTCATAACTTTGTCACGTGTTTTGTACATGTAACAATACTTTCATTTGCACGTGCTTTGCAGACAGTGTATTTATCACCGGCAATCTTAAGAACCTATCTATCTGTTGTTTAAATAAACTGCACTGTTTAAGTAGCTAGTCGTTTCAGTTTCTCATTGAATGTGACCAAAGACTCGAGAGTGGCCGTGCTAGTTCATGAGCATGACTAGACTGAAGGTGCAGTCCACTATTAGTGTATCCAAATCGTAATAGTTTAATACATATTAAACACGATTGGACTGATAGTGCTGAATTGGGCATCACTCAGAATTTAAACCTAGCCGCATCTAGCCTCCCACCTCGGTGAGGAGTGTTAGAACGCGAGGGGGTTTATCTTCTGCCAAAACTGCTTTGCCCCTTTCCACGCAACACTTGAGTTTCAGAACAAACATCTGTGTAGTCCACTGTCCCATGATAGACAGAGGCAGTAGGGAATGCTTTGTAAAAGAGCTTTAAAGAAACAGAATATATAGTACGTTCTCCTCATCAGTGGTTTAAAGATATGCCGAACTGGAAGTTTTATGTGTCTTCCAGGGGTTTCAATTTGGATGGATGTGACTGGGATGTATGTTGGGGTTTTTTTGTTGGTTTTTTTTTTTTTTTTAATGAAGAAAGATAGGGTATCTCAGTCCTAATAAAACTGTAAATGTGGTCTTGATTCAAAATTAAGGGACTATGAACTGCTATGCAGATTTTTGTGAAAATACAGTCACATTTTGTGAAATGACATACAAAAATATATACAGGAACTCAAAAATGTATTTAAAGACAGATGTGAACTCAGAAGCGTTAAGAAAGGTGGGGGCAAAGTGAATAAACACAAGAAATGCAGAGGTAGAGAAGAATAGCATTAGTAATATGGAACTCACTTGAAAGTGTGGTAGTGTGGGTTTATTTCTAGAGTAGATAGATTTGACACTATTCTGCAAAAGGACAGTAATTTATATTTCAGGGTATTTTTGTCTCAAGCCCCCCTTTTATTGTTTTTAATTCACTGATGATCACATATCATTCACAGGTTCTAAGCTGTCAATGAAAATCACATCCACAGTGGAGTAGGTGGCACACAATTAGCTAGTGACACTGTACAGGTTGCTGTGAACCTGATAGAGTCTCTGTATGTATAGATTTAATAAACCATTCTCTAGAGAGTACAACACTACTTAAAAAAAAAAAAATCATTCGGCATATCAAAGAGCTGAAGTAAAAGTACTTCATAACTCTCCAGTCTGCTGTGCCCTTTGCTTTGAATACGTTTTCTTGCATGCTTTAGTGACCGCATCACTTCAAGTGATTTTTTTTGACTTAAAACATCAAAGCTCATCGAGTGTTATTGTCTTATGAGAAATTCTGTGTACTTTACACATAAATTTAATCCTGACATTTTTTTAAATTGTGTGATCCAGTCTTTGTGCAGTGACTGCCTGTGATTCCCTGTTATTTTTCCCCCTACATGGAATTTAAAATTACCTTTAGTAAGCGGGATTTTCTTTTGAGTGCTAATACAGGCAGTTTGGATGAATGGGTTTCCAGGTGCTTTGGACTGCTGCGGGGACTAGTGGTAGTGGTGGTTTAGCAGGTGACACTGGGCACTGGGAGCCCTGAAGTCACTTGGTGGCTACACCAGCCATGGGTCAGGCACTCTTGGCTCAGCGGTTGGGTATTGAGTGGAGGGGGAAAAACCAAAGCTAGCTGGACTTAAAAAGACTTTCCCCAAAATGTCACCCACAACATACCCATCATCTAATTGAAGGGCCTTGATGCTTGTCTCAAATTGATTGTGTGGTTTCAATTTTTTTATTTTCCTAGTATTATTGTCTAATTTTTTTCCTAAATGTAGATAGTAGCATCATCAATAGACAAACATGTTACAAAGATTACTTGTATTTTACTAATAGCTTAAGTGGGCTGAGTAGTTATAAAACCTTTCATCCCAGAGAAACTTTATAAGAGTTTTACTAATTCATTGGAAAATCTGCATTCGATAAGGAAATTGCATCCTTATGCTTTCTTGGTCAGCAGAATCATGGGAAAAAATTACTACTTTTCCTGTACTTCTCCTGAGTAGACCTCTAAATCTTATTTAAAATGAAGAAAAAAAAAAAAAAAGAAGCCATCAAAAAAAAAAAAGGTAGAAAGCATTTGCTGAAGCAGTAAAAGCTGTCAGATTGTTTTATTCCTTTTTTTCCAGATCAGATAAGTCAACTTGAAAGATGAGATCTCCAGCTTTATGCGAGCTGTTTCAGGTTCCTTTATTTATTTGTTCATTATGTACTTTCTTTTTCAAACAAGAGAACTGAAAATTGGCAGAATGAGATGATTGCTATCCATTTGAGGAAGATACTGTCACGCACAACCTGTATTACTTAAATATGTGTTTGTTTCACTGATGATCTTGCAGTCATCTGTGTGTGCACAAGATGCTGTCTCTTCATGTGATGAAGTAGTAGGGGCTGAGCCTCGCTGAACTGAGACCACCCTCCCCATGCTTCTGAACTTGGGTTTGATTACAGTGTCACCCACCTCACCTCTACCGCTCCCCTCACCTGGGTCTGTTTCTCCTGTTGAGCTCTTTTACCTGAGTACCGTTGCCTTTTGTAGACAAGTTGTGACAGATCTTCAAGAAGCTTGTACTGATGTCTGGGCTTTTGAATGTTGGAGGGAGCTGGAACTTGTGTCAGGTTTTCTGAACTTCCAGTGAGCAAAAGGTATGCAACTTTATCATGCTGAAATAAATCCTGTTGCAATATTGTGTGTTATGTTTCTATTAAATTAACATTCGTCAGCTCATTTGATTGGTACATGTACTGTCCACTGGTATTGTAAAAATGAACTGAAACCTTTTCTTACTAAATACAGAAGACTACTAACAAAACAAAGCTCTGTAAGGCTAAATAGAATTGCTTTATTTTTAGACCATTTTTATTTTCACAATAACAGATTTTTTAAAAATAAGGCATAATATTTTACTAAGAGAACACTACCGATATTCAAATCCCATCCTCTATTCAAGCAGTAATTTTAACATCTGTGAAGACTGTTCGCTTGCATTGCTGTGTACAGAAGGGTTTCCCGGGACACGAGGTGCAGACTTGCCTAAGTGGGCATGGTAGCAGGAGTACTTGAATGTGACTTCAAGATATATCCAAGAGAAGCAGTTGTGTTGAACAGAAATTTCAGGATAGCTTAAGGTCAATGTTAATAAGAAGTAAGATTTGATGAGGACAGTTTTTGACAGAAATAAATCTACAGATTATACATGCATGCGTTACACAAATTTTGCTCATTAATTGTGTTTTTCCACCACCGCTCAATCCTAAAGCAAGCTGGTGGCTTTAAATTTGATTCTCAGATTTTTAATGTCCACATTTTGCTTTTCGGGAAAATTTGGTTAAGTTGGGTGTAATACAGGAGGCAGATTGTCAGGCAGAGCCTCTGGCCCACAGCACCCGCTCTTTCCTTTCCTCCCCAGAGCAGTGGAGAGCTCCCACGCCTCCTGCCAGGGCGGTAACTCCCCTGAGCTCTCTAGAGTTAGCCCAGAAACTTGATTTCCTCTGTATTTAATGTCAATGAACATTATGATAAATTGTTGCCAAGTGTACCTGTGAAAGCATGGTGATTTTTCATGCTGACAGTCATGCCATGTTAAAAAATACCTTGATTATTTTGTCTCTAAAGCCTGTTTTCAACAAGTTGAGTGTCTTGATTTGATTTTTTTTTTTTGGCCAAATTAGTGATACATTTTGACTTTATTGACAGTTTGCAATTCTTTATTTTGAATGGGCACAAACCGTTCTCATTTTTCAGAATTGCTATTGCCAGACATTTACTCAGATGACTCAGTGTGATTTTAAGTGGGTTGAAATACCATATTTTGCATCAAAATTCTTCATAATGAAGTTTGGATAAGAATGTCCTGTACTTGTTGCAGGCAGACTTTGTGAATTACGTTTGTTTCTTCCATTGTGGTTTTCAGTAGCCAGAGGGACTGTGTTCACGAATGCTGCAGCTGTGTTTAAAGAAGAAACAATTTAATGCTTTCTTCACTGGATCATACATTCTCAGAATGAACCTTTATTGGTCTAGGTTGTTCTGTGCAGCCTATCAGTTGGCATTTTTCAGCAATGTGGAAATAGAACCACAGAATGGTTTTGATTGGGAGGGACCTTCAAAGATCATCTAGTCCAACCCCCCTGCCCTGGGCAGGGACACCTCCCACTAGACCAGGCTGCTCAAAGCCCCATCCAGCCTGGCCTTGAACACTTCCAGCGATGGGGCATCCACAACTTCTCTGGGCAACCGGTTCTAGTGCCTCACCACCTTCATAGTGAAAAATTTCTTTTTTATGTCTGATCTAAACCTGTCCTCTTTCCTGTCACTGGAGGCCTTCGTAAAGTCTTTCTCCATCTTTCTTATAGGCCCCCTTTAAGTACTGGAAGACCTCTACAAGGTGTCCCTGGAGCCTTCTCTTCTGCAGGCTGAACAGCCCCAACTCTCTCAGCATTTGTTCATACACATGTCCTTCTTTTTCTTAAGATATCCTAGGTTGCTTAATACTGAAAACTTCTTATAAACAAATTACCTCTATGATATACAAAACCTCAGTTACATATTTTGGTGTATTTCATGCTCCAGGAGTGAAATAGTATTTCATATTCTTTCAGTGTATTTTATGCTGGCTTCTTAAAATATTTGTAGTCTGGCTTCTTGATAATAAAGTAATGCTATGAAAAAATACATGCAGTATCACTGTCACTGTTAGTTAAATACAAAAATATGTTAAAAAACATGCTTTAAACTGCTTCCATTTTAAATTCTATGAAAGAGGAGCCCGCCTGCTTGTTGTCCACACCTGGCTGCTGTCTCGATTACTTCTCAGTGCAAACCCTTGGTTTCTCTGTGTCTGCCTGCCAGCTGCTGGCACTCAGCACCCAGGGAACAGCCTCGGTGGTCAAAAAGTTGTTCCTTTCAGGACAAATCCAAAGTGCTGATGTGCACTGCCAGAAATCCTGTGCCCAGTTTTAGGCGGGTAGGCTCAGTCTCAGTAGACTTTTGTAGAACAGTCTTAAAATATTTTTCTTTTGCTCTAATCGCTTTCCCTCAGTTAACATGAGTAACTTAACTTGGTGCTGATGTAGGGGCACTGTATTTCTTTTCTTTCTTGGTCCCTCATCCGGGAAGTCTCAGTAACAGAGCTGTCTGCCTTGTCCACAACTATTCTGTCTTCATTAGGCTTCGATATGTACATTCTCAGTTTTCTCATGGTTACCCTTTTGCTTCATGGGGTATCCGCTTCTGAATTAGCTCATCTTGGTCCGTGCCACTCTTCTTCTGAAGGCAAGTGTCCAGGCTTGTTGGCTGTGAAGCAATTCTGGTCCAGGCTGGTTTTCTTACTATTCGTCGCTAATGAACTGGTAAACCTTAATTCAGATGAAAGAGTCAAACTGTTTTTCAGTGGAGCCTGGACGCTGCTGCCTGTGACATGACCTCATGGGCTCTGCAGGGTGTTTAACTGACACCTCCCCTTGGCAGCAGCAGAATTGGGACAACTGGCAGCAGCAAATTTCCACATAATCAGTTTGCTTTTTGGGTTGTAAGAAGTCAAATTCTCAAAACTTTGAACTGTTGTTTATAGCTGTCAAGAAGTGTGAAGGAGGAAAAGAACTTTTCACAGTAGATTGAAATCAAAATTCCTCTGCAGGAAGGTTATAGTAGCTTCCCTCACAGTGTCATGAAAGCGAGTAAAGCCCTGGAGTC
This sequence comes from Fratercula arctica, assembly GCA_947846985.1. Lineage (NCBI taxonomy): Eukaryota > Metazoa > Chordata > Aves > Charadriiformes > Alcidae > Fratercula > Fratercula arctica. The sequence goes on from CANTUZ010000003.1 coordinate 84,673,056, forward strand.
TGAGTATGTTACGCAGCCGACAGTCAGCTGGTGATGCCAGGCTTTGCAAACTGAGGAAGTACAGTTCAGTTTCACCATATCTTTATGCTTACACTGTAAGGGAATTTGGGCAGTGTTTCTTCTTCTTTGTTGTTAGATAACTATGCAGTGAGAGGGATGTCCATGGTTTGAACTGGACGTGGAGGATGGATTAAGGGATCCTGTTCCTATGTAGTTGCTTAAAGAGGTAACTGGTATTTGCACTTTTTCCAGTAAGTAGGAGGGAGTAAGAACTTTCTACCAACCTTATTCATGAGGCGGCATCCTTGAATTTCTTGTCTGTAGTTCTTATGTTTAGTCTGCTCTTCAGGTTGGCTCAGTTCTTTACTAGGTGTTAATGCACGATACGCATGAGGGCACGTGACAGGACAAGTGACGTAACAGAACTCGCTAAAGGGGAAGGAAAAAGGAGATGCAGAAAATGCAGGTGATGCTGGTGGTTCTGAAGCAGAAGATTGGAGAGGGTAACTAATTACTATCCTGAATTTAGGATAGAAAAATACCTATGTGTCCACACTTAGTAGAAGGTTCAAATTGCAAAGGCCCTGGGTAAATTTTTCTAGCTAGGCATCTGCATTTTCAAATCTAGTATAAAATGTCATCTCCTCATACTACTGGTGGGTTGGTTTCTCTCAAATTGTATTGTGACCTCCTTTGGAATAATTAAGGGAGTAATCATGGGAGGTGTCAGGATCAGGCTTTTCAGCAGTTGTTTAAAGATGCATGTGATGTCCTTTATGATAAAATATTGAAGTTATTAGTCATGTACACCTTGTATTTAAAGTCTGAAACTCTGTTAATGACACCTATGTTTTTCCTGGTGTCTTTGGTACAATTAATAATGTAAAACTACTTTAGAAACTCTGTGACATATTTTTAATAACTTTGTATTTGTATAACTCATTTAAGATTTATTCAGCAAGAGTAATTTATATTGTGTCTTGGATTATTAACTCAATTGAAGCAGCTGGGATGTGCTGAAAAAGATCAGTTAGTTGAAGAGAGCTCTTCAAGAAATGTTCATATATTTTTCTATGCAATGTGTATTAACTTTTTTCTTTATTTTCATGTCTTACACTTTTTCAGCTGTCAAACGTTTGATGAAAGAGGCCGCAGAACTGAAGGATCCTACAGATCATTATCATGCACAGCCTTTGGAGGTTTGTTTCTCTGTATGTTTGCAAGAGGTTGTAATTGAGCTGTGTTATTAAGATATATTCAAAGTTCTCTGTATGAATATGTATTTAAAATGTACATATTTAGATACTAGCAGACCTTTTAGAACTGATTCTGTTCTTTTTTTCCTATGATGGGAATCAACAGCAGAATTCCACTTTAGTGGTATTATAGTTCCAGGTTGTTAGGGAAAGTACATAATAGTGGTTTTACATTGCACCTGGGTAACTTTATCACACAGGTACAATACATTTATTCCTCCTTCTCCTTTCTGAGAGTACTTAAATGCATTATGTTTAAGTTAACCGTTTTACACCCAAACCTGACATCTGGCTCAGTTGCTGAGTTGCTCAACAAAACACTTAAGCCTAGGTGATCTATGAGGATTCACCATAGATCACTACTTTGCATACAAAAAACTGTGAAAAACATAAATCGGTGCAATTCCAGATGCCTTGTAAGAGAGAATGCTGAGATTCCCCTTAAATAGTAGCTTCTTGAAGCCTATAAACACCCAGTTAAGTTTTTGGGCTGAGAGGACAATGAAGTTCTGGTGGGTAGAAGTTTAAACAGCAACTCCATCTGATTTCACTGGAATAATAAAAATGGCAATGTTCTGTGGTATTCAGTTAGGGGGGTTGATTTAGCTATTCACAGAAATGCATAGCGCACTTAACATGCGTAGAGAAAATAGCAGGTTCTTAGACGCTATAAAATGTACCTTATTATTGACTAGTTTTTGTCTGTACCTTATGTTTCCCCTTCTTGTGGTGAAATGTAAAATTCAATTCATGCTATTACTTGTAACTTACATGAAGGTCTTATTTCTGGGTTAGAACAGTGATGCGCTGGGAAGAGAACAGTAGCGGATGAAAGGAAATGCTGGAAATGTTCACAGTTACTTCCCAACCTTGAAAAAATTGTAACTAGGTGGGCGGTCACAGCCCTGTGATACCAATGCTCAGCATTAGTTGAGAGATGTCGCTCACTGACAGCAAGCCTCATTTGGACTCCTGTCCTAACAGTAGGAGTTGTTTGGTTTGTAAATATCCAGGAAGTTGTGGATATCACATGATATGATACACAAAGCCAAACACAGAACCCCAAAGATATAATGCTTAAAGAGAAGTTATTTATATGTCCAATGAAAATAATATTCCAAATTTCAAATTGTACCTGTTGTGCAGTAAGGCACAGTAGCTGTTTCAAAATTCTTTATTGTGGTGGGTTGACCCTGTCTGGATGCCAGGTGCCCACCAAAGCCACTCTATCACTGCCTTCCTCAGCGGGACAGGGGAGAGAAAATATAACGAAAGGCTTGTGCGTCAAGATGAGGACAGGGAGATCATTCAACAATTACCATCACGGGCAAAACAGACTCGACTTGGGAAAATTTGTTTAATTTTATTACCAGTCACAATCAGAGTAGGATAATGGGAAGTAAAACCTACATCTTAAAACACCTTCCCCCCACTCCTCTCTCCTTCCCAGGCTTAACTTTACTCTGGGATTCTCTGTCTCCTCCTCGCAAGTGGTGCAGGGGGATGGGGAATGGGGGTTGTGCTCAGTTCATTACATGTTGTCTCTGCCGCTCCTTCTTCCTCAGGGGGACGACTCCCCACACTCTTCCCCTGCTCCAGCTTGGGGTCCATCCCTCCACAAACCTCTCCAATGTGAGTCCTTTCCACAGGCTGCAGTTCTTCACCAACTGCTCCAGCGTAGGTCTTTTCCATGGGGTATAGTCCTTCAGGAACAAACTGCTCCAGCATGGGTCCCCCTTGGGGTCACAGGTCCTGACAGCAAACCTGCTCCAGTGTGGGCTCCTCTCTCCGCGGGGCCACGAGTCCTGCCAGGAGCTGGCTCCAGTGCGGTCTTCCCATGGGGCCACAGCCTCCTTTGGGCATCCACCTGCTTCGGTGTGGGGTCCTCCATGGGCTGCAGGTGGATGTCTTCTCCACCATGGACCTCCACGGGCTGCAGGTGGATATCTGCTCCACCATGGACTTCCGTGGGCTGCAGGGGAACAGCCTGCCTCACTATGGTCTTCACCACAGGCTGCAGGGGAATCTCTGCTCCAGTGCCTGGAGCACCTCCTCCCCCTCCTTCTTCACTGACCTTGGTGTCTGCAGAGTTGTTTCTCTCATGTATTCTCACTCCTCTCTTTTGGCTGCTGTGCACAGGTTTTATTTCCCCCTTATTAAATGTGTTATTCCAGAGGCACTACCACCATTGCTGATGGACTCAGCCTTGACTAGCGGGTGGGTCCGTCTTGGATCCAGTTGGCTCTGTTGGACGTGGAGGAGCTTCTAGCAGCTTCTCACAGAAGCCACCCCTGTAGCCGCCCTGCTGCCAAAACCTTGCAATGCAAACCCAGTACGTTTATGGAGAAGCAGAAGAGAATGAGAATTCTCTGGGGTGTGAATCAAGCCACTGTGTTGGCTTGGGCATGGAAGGGGCTTTGGGGAGGCTGTCATTAATGTTCTTTCTTGGGGTGGGTGTCCCCTCTTCTCAAGAAATGATTAATCACTGGGGCAAAGACCCAGTATTCCCTTACTTGACTCAGTTTTCCATCTGTCAGGTAATAAAACTCTTGTCATGATTGTTACAACTAGAATGGAGAGCTTGAATAATGAATTTGAGGGTTGCAACAAAACCATTGTGTAAGAAAATTACCAGACAGCTAGAATATTTTATCCTTTTAACCAGAATCTTAGTACTGTGTTGGTTCTCTTACTCTCCATGTGATTTTGACTTCTTAAAAATTCTGCTGTGCGCTGTTTCTTTAGCCTGTCCTTGATCAAGAAAATGGTGTTTAATTGCCGTCTTCTTTGATGCATTCTTCTTTCTTTTCTTTTTTTTTTTCTTCTCTGTTTGGTGGGAACATTTTAGGATAATCTTTTTGAATGGCACTTTACTGTTAGAGGCCCTCCAGATTCAGATTTTGACGGAGGGATTTATCACGGGCGAATAGTACTACCACCGGAATATCCCATGAAACCACCCAGCATTATTTTGCTGACGGTAAGCATGTTTACTAGTTTTTCCTTTTTACGTGATCAATTTAACTGCAGGTGACAGAGAGACATTCTTGGCATCTAGGGTAGTGTTGTTTTTGTAAGAAAGGTGGCATAGTACAGTTAAAGCTACCAACTGAAGACCAGAAGTCTCCCAAGGTGACTTTGGTGTTCTGTAATTACATGAAGCTTTGCACCTAGTAAATGGAAGTTTTCTCCAGGAGACAATCACATTTCTGATGTGATTGTCTCATCTTCCTCTCTCTCCATGGGGCCCTCTCAGTCTCTCTTGGAGACATTGGTCACGTATAGGAAGGCAGACCTATGGTTTGGGGCAAAGGCCCACATTTGTGCATAGTTTAATAGAGCTATAGCTTTTCAGTCTTGCAAGTGGTGTGTGGGTTACAGGAACAATAGCCAAGCCACCATATCACATTGGGACATGTGAGGTATCAGTTAAGAGTTTCTTCATGAATGAATAGAAGCAGCGGGCAGACTTCTTTGTTAAGAAAGCTGAATGCCAATTTTGTGAGGTTGGCAGTAATATAATTATCAAGTATTGTTTGCATATAGATTTGTTTGTTTTTTTTTACAACTTGTACCAAACCCCAAGAGTTCACTTCAGCATGTTTTATTATACCCTCTTTCTTTTTTTGAAGGCCAATGGCAGGTTTGAAGTGGGGAAGAAAATTTGTTTAAGCATCTCAGGGCATCATCCTGAAACATGGCAGCCTTCATGGAGTAGTAAGTAGCAATTATTTGTAAAATGTTACCCCCTTCAAGCAACTAGATCTTTAAACTGAAAAAAAATATCTCATAAAGAGTGTTTATAGAGGAAAAGGAGACAGATTTTGAGGGATTAAAAGCATGGGAGAATTTGAGAAATGTAAAGTCATGAAAGAGCGACATAGGAGGATTTGGGAATGGTATTAAATAAATGTGGGGTGAAAGACTTGAGAAACTGAGCGGTGATGGTAAGCTCTTATTTGGATGCACAAGCATTAAGAATTCTCAGACAGAATATTCTTTGTTGTTTTTTTTTTGGTTTTTTTTTAATTGTTCTTATGAAAATACTTTAAATCCTGTTACTTTACCCTGTTTGTATAATCACTAAAACCAGCTTGAATATTGATAGAGAGGAGTGTGGTCAACTTTTAAATCTGATGCTGTACTTCTGAACACTCAAGAGGAAAGACAACGTGGTCTGAGTTCAGAATAACTGAATGTTTTCTGCCTTTTTTTTTTAAGTTTCATTATCACAGAAATTGAGACTTGACATAATTCATCCAAGGCAATATTTCTGCATTTATATAATTTTTGTTTTGCTGAGTACAGTACATCAGTTACTTCTTTGGATATCAGTTGCGCTTTTAAAATACGGTGATAACATCTCAGGAGTTTTCTAGCAGACCACTCTTCAACTTTTGTAAAGTCTCTTATGTTTTTTTTAAAGGGTAGAAAATACTGTCTTCTAAGTAGGAGGTGTAAATATCCTATCTCTGTTTTGTGGTACTTGTCTTCATGTGATATTTATTTACCAAATCTATTAGCAAAGTGTCTTGAATTCTTAAATTTCACGACTCTGTAAAATTGAAGGATAGATATTGTCAAAAGAGGTGTTACAGATGACAATTCTGTTATGAGTTGTTATTAGTAGTTAAGTAAGCTCTTTCTGCAGCATAATTACATGTAAGGAACAGATTCAGTGGTATGTTGCATAAAGAAAACCACTGAGCTTGTGTGCACTGAATTGCGGAATTCATGTCTAATAGAAAACACACACAAAAAGAAGGTGGTGTTATGAATCCTCTTCTTTTCCTCCCCATTTATATTTTAATTCTGCCTTACCTTTATTTCTTTAGAACCCATTTTAAAGTCTGGAACTCTAATCTTTATATTGATGCAACGTTTTTGTGACAACTTATCTTTTCTTCTCTGTGTTGGCTGATGGAAGAATAAGGCCTTGCCTTTCACTTTTAACGTGAAGTTTAAAAAAGTGAAGAAAGCCTTGCTGCACCAAAAAAGCCGGTGCTTGTCTGAAACAAAATTAAGTTTTGCAAGCAGAACTGCAACTTTTCTGTACTTCATGTAGAGTGAGATAAAATAGTAGTTGTTTCTGCAACCTTGTTTCTATCTCTGTTTTCCCATTTTAGTAAGAACAGCTTTACTAGCCATTATTGGATTTATGCCAACCAAAGGTGAAGGAGCAATAGGATCTCTAGATTATACACCAGAAGAAAGAAGAGCTCTTGCAAAGAAGTAAGCACTTAAGTTTGTTACTGTAGGTACAGACATATAGATATACTCTCTTTTAGGGTAAACCATTGAGTAGAAAGTAAGTCACTTCAGTCCGTTCTCTTGCATTTATTCCAAATATAAAAAAAGTTCTATACCTTGTGTATTTTTTTTCCTGAACACTGTGCAAACTCAGAACTTACAATTGAATAAAATACTTTGAGAGGGCTCTGTTCCTCCCAGCATTGCATGGTCAAATTAGAGGTTTGTCTGAAATTCACTCTGAGAGGTACAATTAACATTGTGATGCAGTGGTAATTGCAGCGTGGAGGGAAAATGAGTATGATGGAATTGATAGTAAGTGTGAGTGGGAGAGAAAACAACCAAAACAATGATGTGTCGTTTTCCTTGAGTAAATAGTAATAATGAAGCAACAACAACAATAAAAATATGAAGCAACCGTTTCTGAATGATTTTTAGGAAATTAACTTAAAATTAGATTTGTGCCTATGATGAAAGGATTAGCTTAGTGGATAAGGAGAAAGCAGTGGATGTTGTTTGTCTTGACTTTAGCAAGGCTTTTGGTACTGTCTTCCTTTACTATCCTCAGAGAAGCTCATGAAGTACAGCCTAGGTAAGTGGGGACAGTAAGGTGGATTAAGAACTGGCTGAGCTGCTTGCCTCAGAGGATTGTGATAAGCAGCACAAAGTCCAGCTGCAGGCCGATTGCTACTGCTGTACTCCAGGGGTTGATACTGGCACCAGCGCTACTCAGTGTCATTAACAACCTGGATGATGGGGCAGAGTGCACGCTCAGCAAGTTTGCAGACAATGCAAATCTGGGAGGAGTGGCTGATACACCATAAGGTTGTGCTGCCATCCAGAGGACCTTCAACGGGCTGGAGGAATGTCACCAAGTTCAATAAAAAGAAAAGCAAAAGTCCTGCCCCTGGGGAGGAGTAACACCAGCTGACCAGCTGGAAAGGAGCTTGGAAGGGGACAACCTGGGGGTCCTGGTGGATACCAAGCTGATGGTGAGGCAGCAACGTGCCCTTGCAGCAAAGAAAGCTAGTGATATTCTGGGCTGCAGTAGGAAGAGCATTGCCAGAAGGTTGAGGGAGATGATCCTTCCTCTGTACTCAGCACTGGTGAGACATCTGGAGTGCTGGGTACAGTTCAGGGCTGTGTCCATGTCAGCATACAAGAAAGATATGGATTTACTGGAGCGAGTCCAGTGCAGTGCCACGAACATGATTGAGGGGCTGGAATGTGTTTCATACCAGGAGAGGCTATGAGAGCTGGGAGTGTTCAGCCTGGAGAAGAGAAGGCTCAGGGGATCTTATCCATGTGTACAAATATCTGAAAGGAAGGTGTAAGGAAGGCAGAGCCTTTTCACTGGCATCCAGTGACAGTATGAGGCAATAGGCACAAACTGAAACCCACAAAATTCAATCTGAATGCAAGAAAACACTTTTTACTGTGTTGATGGTCAAAGCATTAGCACAGGCTGCCTGGAGAGGTGGTGGAGTCTCAGTCCTTGGAGGTATAAAAATGTGACTGGAAACAGACCTGAGCAACTTGCTCTGTTTGACCCTGCTTTGAGTAAGGAGACTGGACTAAATGATCTCCAGAGGTCCCTCCCAACCTCAGCTATTCTGTGATTATCCTTAAATGAACTCTTACACCTGTGGGTTTTGGTTTTTTGGTTTTTTTTTTTTTTTGGATATTTCTCCTTTCCCCATCTAGGGAGGAGAAGGTACTTGACCATATCCCTATCTTATAAGCAAAGTTACTGTATTCCATATTGTAACTAGTACCTTATTTTGAAGGCAGCTGTGAGTTTATTCTGCCTGTATTCTGAGACAGTCAGAAGCTCCAACTTTCCTGTCAGTGTGGCACTGAGTCAAAGCTGATAAACCCTCCTGAGAAGCAGGGTTTAGTGGATTGGTCTTGATACTGTACTATCAAGGCGGTGTGGTGTCTCATTGGCTTGGAGAGCTGCCTGCAGTGTGCCCTGTAGACAAATTATGTGTGCTAGAGAGGAAGGGTGATGCTCTCATAGAACCTGAAATTCCTGCACATGAGGTGCAAGCTCCTGGATCCAATTTAATGTTTGTAATAATAGTTAATTAATAGTAATAATTTACGATTTTAATTTGATGCAGATATAAAGTAAGTTTTAAAATGGTAAAAAAAAATTAATAAAGTATAAATAATAACAATATGTAAGTCAGTTGTTAATATTTTCCTAAATGACATGAGAGAATATCTATTTGTAGTATAGATAATTCTTAACATATTTTTTCAAGATAGTGTGATTTGGGTCAGGGAGAAGTACTTTCAAGCTACTGGTCTTGACACTACTTGTCTTTCTGTGGATTGTTTTGCAAATAGTTTGTTTAAACAAGCACACAGGAACATTACGAGAACATGCTATTCTGAGCTATGTCATTTGTGGTCAGGTCACAAGACTTCTGTTGTGAAATGTGTGGCACATCTATGAAGACAGCCCTCTTACCACTAACATCCGGAAGTGTGTCAAGCCAGGCGGACAAGGAGGCTAAGGAACTTGCCAGACAAATTAGCTTCAAGGTGAAGTCACTGTTTAAACTTTTATCTCTGTTGTATAGAATTAAAAAAATTATTGAGGAAAAACCGGTAAATTGCAGAAACGTTCATCATTTCGTTAACCTTCATCAATCACTACATGGAAACCTGGGGTTTTTTTGGACAGTCTGAAAGAGAAAAATAGGAGTGGATCTCTTGCAATGTGCCACTTAATAAATTGTGCACGTCAAACACTGATTGATTAGCTTTAATTTCAGTGGTGAGCACTGTCGTAAGAACTGCCTATCTATGTTGGTTTTACTTCCATGTTTTCAGTCACTAATAACTTGATTAAATTCTCCAGAATTAGTCTTAACATAAAAGTGTTAGGACTAAGTTTTGGCAAAGCTAACCTAAATTTTTTTTTTCCTTTGTGATTTTTTTTTTCCTCTTTTTGGCTTATGGAAGGAATAAAACATATTCCTACTGAAAAGTGGTTGCAAATTCTTTTGATCTACTCTGCAGCTGAAGATACTGAAAGTTGAACTCTGGTATGGAAGTTGCTGTTACCCAAAAATGTGTTCTCTAGCTTGTGTTTCAGTGAAAGTAAGGTTTGTTTAGCCAAATATGTGCCTTAGGGAATTGCATGTCTTGCATGCACAGTGGTGTTTTTCACTGGATTTTCCACTAAACTCTTAAATGAACCACTAAGGAAGACTGCTGTGCATGAGGCAGGGAACTACAGTGAAATATATTATGACAATGTGACATTGGTGCAGAATGCGTCCTCACTAAGGTCAGGGATGCTAGTATGTCCTCTTTTATCACCATTGTTCTTCTTGTCCTGAAGACTACTTTTTTGTGTGTGTGTACACGCCATGAGAGTAAAGGTTGCCTCCTATGGAGCATTAGAGCAGCTCATGGTCTAATGGAGAGTCCAGCCCCATGGCATTGCGTTGGCGCTTTAATGTTATGGTGCAGGTGGGAAAGGCAGCTCATTTCTGGAAAACATAAGTAGTATCCTAAGGAGATTGTGAGTGACATTAGACTATAAAGAAACCCAGACCTGTAAAAGTGATGGTTCTCAAGCTTGGTGGAATAATGGGCAGCTGTTAACCTTCAACGGTTGGACTCGATGATCTGAAAGGTCCCTTCCAACCTAGGCAATTCTATGATTCCATGACTCTGATTACTGCCAGTTTTGCAGGACCTGCATACTGCTGTGCAATCTCACATCCAGACATGTTGACACAGTTGCGTCTGTGTGTAATAACGCTTATGATAAAGAAATCTCAAAATATTTTACAAAGATGAGAAGGTACAGGAACAGAGTTTAAAGCTGAGCCTACTTAGAGAAGCAATGGACTGCCTGCTCCTGGCTTTTTTAGGGTTAAAGGGTTAAAAAGTGCAGGATTAATTTTTGCTTAAGAACCGCTAATTTTCATCACAGAAATTCTAGGAATATCAGTGTAACTTTTTTTTTTTTTTAGAACTCTTAACTTACATTTCATACCTTTATCAGTTTTAAAATGAAAGGCTTAGGGACGTCAATCTCTAAAGAATATTAGCATGTTACATGTAACTCCACCTCCTAAGAACAAGCACTTAGCAAGGGAAAAATGAATAAATGCCTCAGGTTTCTCCAGCCTTTTACAATCCATTGTGGGTTTTTTACAAGGTAAATCAGTTCTGTCCTCTGGTTGCACCTTCCCTCCCTTTCTCAGATCAAATTTTAGGGATTGATCTGTTTTTTAAGCTTCATGCTTCTCTGCTTTGCTTTGTTATTGTTTGTTTGCTTGATGTTAAGCTGAGGCATTTGATTGATGTGTTTGTAGTAAATAAATAGTATGAATTATTGGCAGGGAATACAAAAGTTTTTAATCGTTTGGATGTATCCCATGTCAATTTATGGGGTAAGATTTAACATCAGGTTGCTGATTGAGTGCATAATTTGAGAGAACCTCTCTACTAGCAAGTATACTGGCAATCTCTACATTATCTTGATCCTTAAAGAAGAGATTTCTTAACATTTTCTAGGTGATCCTGGGATTGTGAGAAATTATTTAATACCAGTCTTAAGCAAAACGGTAACTTTAAAAAAAACAACCCATGTGTAGTACTGAGAAAGGAATATGAAATTCAGGAGAGAAAAAAACCAAAACAAACCACGTTTTCACATTGCAGTTTTCCGTCTTCTGTGAGCCTCCACCTTTTGTTCCCATCTGTTTTAATAGAAAATTACATTATTTATTTTAATCAGCTCTAAATTGACTTGCAAATTGTTTTGTGCATTTTAGGTGCTATATACCATAAATTCCATTCCACTTAGAAAAGAAAGGATAGATGACTAATAGCATATGCATTACTGTAAAACAATATAGTTTATCTACATGTTGCCATCACAAGGCATATTTTGCAGTAAAATTAATTCTCCACTCACCCTCATTATTATTTTTAAATATGGTGATCTTCTTTATTCTCTCCAGCTTTTCTGGAAGCAGAGGTAAGGGCTGGAGAAAAGAGAGACTTGGTGACAAAAAAGTATTTCAGTTTTGGGAACTTTCAAGTACTTTATTTTTTTGAATGTTAGTCTGACTTCAGTCTAGCGTACTAGACTTAGTATTTTCATGAACCAAAATCAAATACACATTTTGTAGAGTATGTGCTATGTAGAGATTAACAGTAAAGATGAAGCAAGCTTTTCTTGGAAAAAGCAGAATTATGAAAAGCAGTGGTCGCGGATTCCAGGGAGGGAACTTGCAACTGGATATGGGAAAGGAAAATTCACCCTGCAGATTGTCAAATGCTGGAGCAGGCTGACCAGAGAGGTTGTGGAGTCTCCAGCTCTGGAGGTGCTCAAAACTTGACTGAACATGACTCTACTTTGAGGAGGGAGTTTGACCAGGTGACATCTAGAGGTCAATTCCAGCCTAAATTATTCATAATCCTGTGTTGCTTTGTTGCTGGTCCGTATTTGAGTCATAACTTGTCCTAACTAATATTAGAGTTCATAATAGTCAAGTGCAAAAGGAAAGCAGTGTTGTCAGATTATAAGTGTTTTTAAGTCTTAAATTCATCTTCAGGTTGTTTCAGTGATATATTTTTCGGATTCTCCTAAGATAATATATATCAAGAAACAGGGAATTTAATTTCCTCACACAAAATAGTATCGTGAAAAAGAATATTGTTATCTTACGATTTTATCAGCTTTTTATTGTTGTAACTGGTTGTTTTCTAATACACTGTATTTCTTACTACTACTACTACTACTACTACTACTACTTATATCTGCATTTGAAGACAAGTATTACATTTGGAATTGTCTTCTTTATAGTAAATTGAGATCTAGATACATAACTTGGGAGGTAACTTGCTTGCTGATAAAAATTGATCTGGTCATGAATTTATTTTTTTTAACATGTATAAATTTTAAAGTGTTTCAGTTCAGAACTATGATGGTATGTCCTTTTCCATTCCCAAGGGATTATTACAGGCATATATACTGTTCAAACAAGAGGTTTGTTCGTGGTCTTCTACATGTCACTACTGATGTCTTGTCTAAAATTTCTAAAAGCATGAAACCTAAATTCTGGGAATTGATGCTTATTAGACATTTTATAAACATGTACAAAAGTGGTATTATAAGACTTGTATTTTTACTTTTGCTCTGCTTGTGCTGAAATTTAAATACTGGAAACTGAGGTACGTGTGCCTGACACAGTGTAGTGCTGGGTCTACGTGCCCACTCTGGCTGTGGAGCAGCTTCCGTACTAGAACCAGTATAGCCACATTTAATTAGCACTTACTGGAGGCTCATTAGCCCTGCTGAGAAGCAGGCTAGATTAGTTCACTTGTAACAACAGTAGTCAGCATTCACTTAAGTACACAAGAAACAGAAGTTTTAAAAAATGGTGTTATTTCTGGCATAATGTTGACCTGGATCTTCTAAAGATTTTTCTTTTTTGCTCTATACATCTGTGCATTTCTTGAATGTTATACCTGTTGTTATGTGCAACTGATACTTGCACATCTATGCTCTTATTTCTAAAGAATGAGATTTTCTTAAACCTGTTGGTGTGAAATGTAGTTGGCATACTTGATTATTACGTTTCAGTAAGTCTCATATTCTCCGTAGATTAAGATACACATTCCAAAATAAGCCAAGTCTCTTAGGAGCAATTTTCATCTTGTCTCTGAAGCTTACATGTGTCCTCCTTGTAGGCAGAAGTCAATTCATCCAGGAAGTCTGATGCTGGACCCTCAAACATGTCAGGATTGAACTACTCTGCTGCTTCACGTGAGCCCCAGCAGGATGGCGCAGCTAGAGCATTCCAGGATCCAACAAGTGCAGCGGTATGGTCCATCTTTGAGCTTTATCAGTGCAAATACAGGCATAGTCTGCACATGAAATCAATACTATTAGGCTGATTGGAGGCTTCATTAAGAGTATGCAGTTCATGCTTTTCTTCTATACCTTCTGCATACTTCTATATAAAATCTGTGTGTAAACTTTAGCAAACAGTATGCTGAATTGCTTTTAGAAATAGCAGTCTTTTTGCTTTCACTTCCTTCTCTTAAAAAGAATAAATAGTGTTCTTTTAGCAATTCTTGTTCCCAGTAGTTCCTTTAATGTATGGGTTAACAGTTCATTAAAATATTACGGTGTCTGAAGTACTACAATTTACCATCTGCATAACATAGTTTTTTGCAGTAGAATTCTTAGCTAGAGGCAAAAAATGTTTCAGTGATAATTTGCAACTTCTAAATATTAATTAAGGGTATCTTCCTGTTTTTTATAATCTCTTAAGTAAATCTGAATAAAATATTCTTACCATTTGAAGTATGACACTTCTGTTTTAATACTGCTAGGCGTAGGGCTTACATAATGGTTTCAGAAGTGACCGAGGCCTGGTGGTGGGCCAAGGCAGCTGCTGGTATGACTGTGGCAAATGCAATCTGAATTCACTGATAAATTGCAGGCAAATCCCAGCTAAGCTGTCTTTTTTAGAGAGGATGGGGCTGTAGACCAGTTAAAAAAACTAAAACACGTCAAATAACGTCAGACCATCTGTTGCATGTTTGCAACATATTTTCAAGCTACGTAGAAATATAAACATGCTAATAGCATACTTTTTTCCCACAACAAGGATTTTTCCAGATTGTCCAGGATTTAATAAACCGTTTTACTTTATTCTTCTTATTACAAATCCTGGCTAATGTAGCACAACTAGCCAAAATACCAAGGCATTGCTAGTATTTCCTTGAGGAAAAAGAGACTCATTTTTCCTTTTATTAATACCACTTCTAAGGAATTTGTTTTAATCAATGACGCTGATTTAGTAAGCAATGATTAACTTAATTTTCAGCGGAACAGTCCCATGTGAGATGAAACTTTTAAACATAAAAATGTATGTAAAAATATTTATGTGTGATAAAGCGTAAAGTGGATTCAAGTTTTAAGGGATCAGACTGTCATACTCATGGCTGGTAGAGTTTGAAGAAATACCTGTGTTTCTGAGCTGCCACATTTTAAGTGTTAGTAATATTCTGGAGCCATTGGGGAGTGAAAACATACAGCCACACAGTGGAAGAAAGAAATGGGTAACAGGAAAGACTATTGTAAAGAATTTGAGCTTGCTATTTTTGTGTTCTTATACATGCAAAAGTTAATATTAAGTTGTCCCAAAGTAGGGAGCCGGAGGCCTTGAACTGCTAATAAGCATGAAAAAGTATCCATGCAAACCTCAGACCCTTTCTACTCAGCTGGGCTTCTTGCATGTGTAAAATCAGCTTGCTGGGTTAGTTTTTGTGTAATTCTAACTTACTGAGTTGTAAGTGTTAGATGTGGGCAACATCAAAATTATATTTTTGTTCTCTTCTTGGATAAAATATTTACCACTTACTCTACAAATGCGTGTTTAATTAAAAGCTATTGTAGAAAATTTGCTGTTGTGAACTTGAAATGTTATGCCCTTTGAGGATAAAAAGAGCAGGGGTAGACCCAGTGCTCAATCCTTGTATTAACTTACATCCTTCCTTCTGGTGTAGTAAATCTAACGCGCCTAATTCTGAAGTCATGGGACCTTATGTCCTGCTACACAATATAGAGGAAAACAGTAGCAGTAATCATGCAGGAAGAATGAAGTGTTACCTTTCTTCTGCTCTTGTAACAGTTGTAACCAATCTTCCTTGAAAACATGGTGGTAAATAGGTGCTAAGGAGAGGGTCTGCCTGTAGGTGAAGAGGGAATCTGTAAACTCTTTTATATGGGAAAACCAATTTACAGAATGCTTCATGGGCAAGTTTGTTTTTTTCCAGCAACAATTGTCTATTCCCTGATTTTTACCTTTAAACTGCTTGAAAGGATAGAGATTTTGCAATGAATTAATGGCAGGACAGTTGTGAGTACAGTGATGCCCTTCCTGGGATAGGTTTAGCTGAATACTTGTGTGAAGAGCCAGTGCAGAGTGGTCTTACAAAACACCTCTGACTAGACTACTTCTGACTCTCTCTATATATATAGACACACTTTTAAAAATTTATTTATTTATTAAGTTTGTAGTAGCTGTTGATATCTACTTAGGGCATAGTAATGGTACATTACTCCTGTTTGAATATTCAGATTGCAAGCAAAGTACTGCTGAAAGTTGGCTTGATTAAAAGTACTTGCCCTTAGCATTAAGAAAATTAGATTCTTCCACGTCTGAGCAAAAAAATGTTTTTGAATGAATATATCGTAGATACTCAGGTTGGACTCAAGTCCGGATAAAGTCACCTACTGTGCCATTGGTCCCCTAAATGTTGGTACCAAAACCCATCACAGCCCGTGGGACTAGTTAGTGGGGCTGGAGAGCACTTCGGCTCACTGAGAAGCAGAAGCTTTTGGTATGATGTAAACCGTGGTGTTTACAGTTGATGTATATGGTTAAACTTTTTTTTCTGATAACCTTGGAATAGATTAAACCTTAGTACGCCTACTATTAAACGATATACTGTAGTAGTGTCCTCAACTAATGTACTGGCCGGATGAAGCGTTGTAGTGAGGAGTGATGAAATAGAGTGTAACTGAAGTCAACTTGTCTTGAACTGAGGAGGGAGGTTTCTGTGAGAAAACGAGGCTATGTTCTGATACATGAAATTTATAGAAGCCCTTATTTTTAATCATATGTTCTGAATTACATATTGTTAAAAAGTGTTTCTGTTTATCACTGTTAAGTGATGTTTTAAGTTTTGTAGTACTACAGCAACGATTTTAAATGTCTTGGCAATCTGGAGTACTTGGTCTGACTTTGATTCATTATTAGCCTTTAAGCCATGCTGTATCAGACTTCAGCTGTTCTTCCGTTGGAAGTTCTATGGACAAACAAGTATTTCACCTATCCTTATATCTTCTTGCTTCTGTGTCTCTCTGAGATCATGAGTATGACTGAAGGAGGCTTCAGTAACCCAGAGATTTGAGTTGGTTCTGAGTTCCTAGAGTTTGCTATATTTTAAAACATCCCTTCCAAGATGATTATTTAATACTTCTAGCATTCTGATAATTTTTTTTTAAAATAACGGTCTGGAGACATAAGTGATGCAGTGAATGCTACCATTCTGCAGTAGACTGAACACAGGGTAGATTTCCTGACTTGCATTTCGTTACAAAATAGAACTCTGTTAATTCTAATAAATGTACATTTTACTAAGTTAGCCTTATTTATCAAACTTGGATGTCCTTGAAGCAAAGTTTTCTACCAGTTCTAACAGTTTCAGAAGCTTCAGAAATAATAGGACACACAAAGTGCATATGCAATGACTGTAAATATCACGTTAAAGGTGGCTACAATGTAGATCTTATTAAATATTTTTATTTTTAGTCTATTAAGTTCTTATCCCCAACGTTGCCAGTATGGTTTGGCAGAAAATACTTAAAATTGGATGGAAATTGTGTCATGTGAGGTGTTGGGTTAGTCTAAGAATCTTGACATTTTTGCTTAAGGAGAATCTAAAAACTTGCCATAAGTGAAGACATGAAGATTGTGATTATTTTTTTTTTTTTAGTTTTATTTATAATACAGCCCATCTGCCATTTTTGGGATTCTTGTCTTCAAGCAAAAAAATCTTTCTCTCGATGTATGTATTATTTAAGATACGCTAGCATCTGGTGCCAAGTTTATATCGGGTAATGATCACTCCTTTCTTACCTAACTTCGTTCTGCATGTCTGCTAATACTTGGTCATTGATTATGTTGGGAATCCCAAGGCAGTGGGTTAGCTCAGCTTTGGGTGAAGCACTCAGTCTTCTGCTGCCCTGATGCATCTATATGATTTCCTCCCAAAAAATAATTTAAAGCCTTGGAATTGTCAGTGAGGTTTCTCTGGAATTACTGCTCTGTTCTTGTCAGTGTATGGCACCTTGTCTGATTCATAATGGGGTCTTTTTGTTTTATTTTTAAATTAAAAATTTGCAATGTTGGGTAGAAACCCAGATATGTGACAACTAGTGCTAATTACTTTAGTTAGGAAGCATGAGGGATCAGGAATATTTCTAGACCTTTTTTTTTTTAAAAAAAATTCCTTTTTTAAAAAGCTACTTTAAGAAGAATAGCACTTTGCCTGCTGAATTTGCAGTTCTTGCTTCCTGAATTCACTTCTCTGCCTCTCTCCTTCTGAAAGATGGGAATGTGGGTGAATCTAGGAACTTTATTTTCAAAGCCTCAGCTTCCCTATGTCTTTATTTTCCTTGGCATGAGGAGCTTTCAAGTGGGTTCAGTATGAAGGAGAATGACTTTCTTCTGCAGTGTAGTGGAAATCGTGGCAAGCTGCTTGTGGTGTTCTTGGCTGTCTCTGCTGATAAAATAAATCTTTCAAAAACATTTTTATTTGAAGCTGCCCAAGCTGCTTGCTTGCTTAGGCAAGAAACCTATGTAAACAGGCAAGTTGTCAAATGTGGTGAGTAATTACATCAGTACTTCCTCGCTGATAATGAACAGTGGGAAATAGTAAAGATCAGGAGACAGGAAAGGAAGGTCTTTTCACTGGGCTAGTCAAATCACCAACTAGGTGAAAATTTGGAGATTATTCTCCCACATACAGAATATGCGGCCAAAGAGTCACAGGGGCAAGTACTACTTACTATCTTGTGGATCATCAAACCTGATACATAGTTGAGGACATTCCCTAACTGTCCATATGGAAAGGATATCTTTTGTGGATATAGTAGCTGGCCAGAACAGTGCTTAGGGTTATGTATATTGTGTCCAGTAACAGGCTTTTGCTTGCAAGCAGACATAAAATGTCCAGAATTCTAGTTTTACCTGCTGTAATGATGATCAATCTTTTAGAAGAAGGGAGGAGGGGGGAAAACTAACTTTGGAAAAACTCTGGAAAATAGCTGCAAGTTGCAGTGGGAATACCTTGAAACTGTTCTAAGAAGTAAAAAGAAGACTTAAAAAAAAACCCCAAACTTTTTGTCAGAGCTACTTTCTTTTTAAAACACTTTAAAATGGAACCTTGTCAAAATGTTTATTTCCAACAACTATGCTGTGTCGCTATTTTTAATATTGAAATGTTGAAAGTTTGGGCTTTTAGTATTGCAAGCAGGGTTAGGCCAGTGAAATATCAGAACTCATCGCTTCAATCTTACAAACTGAAAAATTATTTTCTTTAGGATACTCTGAACATCAATTGTCAATGTTTATTTTTTTACTGCATATAATTGTACATCAACGTTTGACCAGTAGAGGGCAATGGGTATGTGCATGTATAGGTACAATGCTCCATAATTTGTGCTGGAATCGCTTGGATGCCTCATGTTCAGGGGTTTTGTTTTTTCCAGTGTTGTTGGTGGTGATGAGAGCTGAATTTTAGACCCAGCTGTCCACAGGAAGCAGGACAACGTTGCTTAATTGGGAGTTCTCTGGACTTCTCTGTCCTTCCTTTCTTGCCCTCCCCAACTTGTTTTCCCTTCAGTACAGGTGACATTACAAATCCTCAGAGTTTTAACTATCTGCAGGATTATTGAAGATTACTTGAACTGAAAAGAGTTGGGCAAATCCTGGACAAAGATATTTGAAATATCTTGATTTGGAACGCAGGTAGAATTCAAATATTGTTTCACAGACTTTCTTCAGACTTCTCTTGTCCTTAGAACTGCTAATTTGCAGCTTGAAATAGACGACTTCTGAAGATAGCCATCACTTTTGTCCATACACTAACAATCTGGTAACTACTAGTGACATGTATTATCAGGCTTTCAAGTATTAACAATTACCTGAAGAGTACATTTTAGTCCTAATGATTTTATTCCTTGCTAATCATATGCACTGCCTTGCCTCACAACTCCTCGTGTTTCCTTTTTAGTCTGAAACTCAGAATAGCGGTGCAGCGGCCGGTCAAGAGCATACTCCGCCTGTGTCCACCAACACGTCTATGAGCCCTCGGCAGCGCCGTGCCCAGCAGCAGAGTCAGAGGCGGCCTCCGTCTTCAACTGACTTCAATCGGGTACAGCAGCCAAGAGTCAACATGAACCACACTGGGTCAACTGTTCTAATTGTCCTGCTGACTTTTGCATTGGCAGCTCTTATATTTCGTAGAATATGTTTGGCTAACGAGTATATATTTGAGTTATAAGGTTGTTTCTGTCGTAACAGCGGTGACTTGAGTGCTTCATTGAACATTCTGTATTGGGTATGACATGAGAACTGTTTACAAAGGTTACTTTTTGTATTTACACTTAAATCCTTATGAATGTTAATGTACCTACAGATACATTACTTGTAAGAAAAGTGAAGTTGGACGTTTAACTACAACAAGTGTTAATTGAGTGCCCACTAGATACTTGGAGAACAAGTACAGTGGAACAGTATCGTTAAGGCATGTGGTGAGGGGAGTCGTTTTGAGTAATTTATCAACTAGAAAAAGACAATTTAAAATTAAGTGGTTGATTCACTTTTTTTATGGAACATAAATGCAATTAATCACTCCATCGAAGTTAGTATAACATTTGACATTGGAGAAGGAATTCTAAAATGAAACACAAATATGTGTTTGTGTCCAGTGACCTCTTAATTTAGAGGGGGTACAGTTTTGTAACCACTTTTATTTACCATGACACATTTCTAGAGGGAGAACACATACAAATTGGTTGTGATGCTGCTTTGCGTGTGTGAAAGGGAGAAAGGAGTAGGGGAGGAAAGAAGGGGCCAGTAAACTACTTGCATTATTCTGATTTTTATTTTTTGGAAGAAAGATTGGATAATCTTTTGCAAGATTTGAATATCCTCTTCTAATACTCTCAATTGTATATCTTGTTTTTTTAAAGTTGAAGGTTATATAAAACATGTCTATTCTTGCAATAGTTATAAATATGTAATATAATTATTTACCCAGAGCTATTGTCTTTTAATTATACCAGAATATACATAATGTGTTGAACTGAATGTTTCATATGTGGTTTTATTTACTAAAGAAAATTTAAACCTTATTATACTTAAACTCTCATCTATATGAACATGCTTAAGAGAAATATTTATTAAAGCCTTGGTAGTAATAAAGGGTTTCAAGCCAGTCTTCAGTTATGTTTCAAGTATCACATGGCCTTTTGTTTGGTTGGTGGCTTTTTTTTTTGTTTCTTTTCTTTTTTAAAACCTAAAATCAATATTGGACCCAGAGACTTTCTGCATTATTAGTTTACTAAAAAAATAAACAATTGGTAATATTCATGAATGCTGTGAAATCACATATACAAGCAATAGACCTACAGTTGTAAGGGTTTTGAGGGTTTTTGTCTGTGAACATTTTAAGTACTGCAGTGAAGTAGAGGAAAGCAATCAGTGGGATAACTTTCCTCTTGTATTGTTCAGATCTAAACATATTCTAGCATGTTTATTTCAAAGACAATGAAATTTAGCTAACTTTCATTATGTTGCTGTCAAACATGATAGTACTGATTTAAGTGGGATTCTCATCCTGTTTCTCAGCAAGTATTTATCAGGCTGCCTACGACTTTCTGAAATTCTATTAAGTAGAGTATGTATTAATGTTTTGAAACATTGAGGTAGGTATAACAACATCTAAAATTAGGAAGGCCCGTTTTGTGTCCAAGGAGAATGTGGAAATTTGAAAAACAAAACAAAACCAAAACCCAGAAAACCTGAGTTCTTTTTTAGCGCTTCTTCTGGATTGTTGATAATCTTGTTTGCAGGTACAATGGAACAAAAATCAAAAAATAGTTTTCTTAAGTTCAGACAAAAGTTTATAGTTTGTTCAGCCAGTTCAGCAGTTGCTTCCACATTCTGCTGCAGAACAACTTGATGTCAATATTTTAATTGATGTGTTTTTACCTAATTTGTACGTTTATTTCATTAGAAATTTAGAAATGCCAACAACAACCAGAAAAACCTTCACCAAAATCCCCCCAAAAACCCTCTCCAGACTCTGTAGCCTCTAAAATAAAAGTACGAGTGTTTCCTAGTTGGTATGTTGCTTGAATACCTCTTCTGTTCAAATATTGCAAACCTGGGCTCACAGAAGAGAGTTCCGGAAGGGCTCTGACCCAAAAGAAAACTTTGCTGGATTTTGACTGCTCTGCTCTGAATGTGCTTTTCTTTTCCTGGAGACTCACTGGTCTGTGCCAAGCAAACTTTTGTTCTCCTACTTGTACCGCGTGCTGGCTATTAAAGCAGCCAGGTCTTCTGCAAAGAGGCAGCCTACATCGCCCTTTGGGCTAGCAGAAAATAAGATTTGAACAGTTTCTGAAAATGGCCACCTCTTTGTGATTAAAGAAATAGCTGCTTTGTAGCTTTTCATTTTTATTTCAGACTTTTATGAATAAAAAAAAGTTAAAATGCCTGATTGTGCAAATACCTATTTGAAAAAATAAATATTAATGGAGACTTGACTTATGTAAAGGGTCTATTGCATGTATAGATACTGCGGGGGGTTACCATGTTTTAATTCTCCTTTAAAAGTTAACAGTAAATAAAATCATTTTCAGAGGGAATAGCTCATCTTTTATCTTGAACAGCACAAAGAGCCAGGCTAAACTGGAAAATAAAATCTCGACTGCTATAAAACCATCGAAATATGTACATTTTACAATGATATGTCTGAGACATGGCACAGGCGCTTTCCAGTGGAAGAGGAAGCCCGGCGAAGGAACAGACAATCTGGAAAGCCTAATGAAAGGGGACAGCCCGGTTTTACAGAGTCTGGCAGAAGGATAGTGCTGCCCCGAGATTAGGGGATTGAGCAAAAAGCCAGCGTGCAGAATTGCGGGTTTTTATGTAATGGCTTTAGTAAATATCCTTTAGGACCCAGTGGAAATGTTTGGTGAGGCAAACTTGGTGAGTAATGGCCAATCATTAAGCGGTGATGAGGGAAGAGCTTTGAGTGAGAAGCCCCTGAAAGCCTCTCGAAAACACTGGCGTGGGGAAAGCAGCGTTCCTGCCACCCATCGCCGACGAACATGCGACGCCGGAATTAGAGTGGATTCGATGTTTAAACCCGGGGGGACTTGTCCTGCAGGAGGTTACTGGAGCGCAAAGTGCCCGGCTCCCATTGCCAGCAAGATGCCTTATTTTGCAAAACTCCTTTTATTAATCTTCTGCTTAGTTCTTCTCGTGGAAAGCAGGAGGCACAGGAGGAGGAGGTGGACGAGCCAGCTGGAGGTGCAGAGGGCAAGGTACGGGTTATTAAAACACGTCGGTGTCCCTTCCTGTGGTGTTATAAATGCATTACTACATAGACATAAAAATCTGCCTTGTCAGTGTCTCTGTGTCTATTGTACGTGCAAACAGCTTTATAGATAATGTTTTCTGAGTAGTGTCTGACACTATATTCAGTTTTAACTGCAAATGGATGTGTTTAATGAGAATTAACTCTTAATAAGGCAAGTTTTGCGGATAGGTTGTCTACTTCAGCTTGGTAAAAATATTTTTAGCCTTGTATGTGAATTTAAGAGGGAATTTGGAGAAGTTGCAATTAATAGAGATGTTCAAATCTGGATGTTGTTTCAGCACTGTTTCAAGAGCAGGTTGTTTACCCTGCTTGCTGGAATGTCTGTGCTGCTTACATTCACGTGAAAGATACTTATTTTCTAACAATTTGAGTTGGGGGTGTTGGTTAGCATGCGTGGTATTAACTAATAACTTTTAATCCCTGGAAGTTACCCAGGGATTGTAAAATTAAAAATACATTTTGAAGAAATACATGGAAACTTTACAAAAATATATATTTTAAAGTCAAGTAAAGGTACAAGAAAGAGTTAAATGTCTTAGCAAAGTTTATTAGATTTACTGTTGCTGAGATTTGACCAGAGGTTTACATTAGAAACGATAATCTTTCAAACCTGTCAAGACAGTCCAAAGTATGTTATCCATTTTTGTAGTTATGTCATGCTGTGGCAATTATATCTTACAAGATTGTTCGTTGCTTGAAGGGCTCAAAAATAAAATTGGGTTAATCCGTCTTATTAAACGGCTTCACTATGGCTGTAAACCTGCATCTTTCCATTTATTTTGTTGGGTTTTTTAGTTTAACACTCAACACTTCTGTGGGGAGTGTGGTTACTTGAACATTTTACAAAGAAATGTGATACAATTGAAAGCAAAGAATACCTAATGTGCTCTCAGATTTTTACTACATATTGGAAAATACAGTAGCATATGCTTTTAGTGACATAAATGTTACAAAGCTGAAACAGCTAGGGCCCGATTCTGAAATCCTAAAGCCAACTGAAGTTTTTCCACTGATTTCCACAAAATCTCCATTATTTCGTTTAACTTTGAAATTTTTTCCAAGTCTGTTTCTGGGAAATGCGCAGAATTCATCAGCATCATTTTCTTGCAAACCATTCACATGTAGTAGAGATCATCTACTTTGAAGAAACAAAATAATATAAATCATCCTTTTAAACATGACTTTACCCCAAAGCAGTGCCATTCTCTGGGTTAAAAGTTGTTTGAATATTTTGTACTTCATTTAAACATTGTGAAAATAACTTACAATTTCTTCAGTGCCGTTATTTTTCTGAAGCTGTGATAGAGTGGAAGTCAAAGCAGCACTAAAATTATTTATATGAATGAGTTTACTGTGAAGAATAAGTGATACTGTTTGGTTTCCTGTGGAATAATGATTTTAATGAACATTTTTCCAGCCTGGTAGAACCTGAGGAACTATATGTCTTTTTGAGAGAGAGATATATACACACACATACACACATTTCCTATGCAATGTACTTATTTAAAAGTATATAAAATCAAGTTTTAGGGACTATCAAGTGTGAATATTTTAAATACAGAAAATTCTGCAACACTGCCAAAAAAAAAAAAAAAAAAAAAATGTATGAAGCCGTGACATTGATATTTTAAATTTTCAGTTACGTAGAAAAAATGTAGTTGTCTCTAAACCAGCAATGAATAGTGGACACTTCTAGTAAAAGGAAATTAAAGCCAGTTCGTATGCTGGTTCTCTAATCATGGAAGAGAAATGAAAACAACATCCTTTTTAATAATTTCATCACATTTTCTGCTTCGTATTTCTCTTGTTGACTTACCATGAGAAATGCAGTAAATTTTACAGTAAATGTGTTAGCCAAGGAAATTTATTTCTAAGTTTGGGAATCTACATTTGATAAGTTTGATATTTCGTGTCCTTTAAGGCGATACATCAACCTGATCTAAAGATCTTCACACTGATTTTAGGAAGCTAGCTGGAGTTGTGCGAGTGCGGAGCGTCTTCGTTTCTGTAGCTCGTTACTTGAGGGTTGTAGGGAGGTTCTTGCCCGTGGGGCTCTGGGGGCGGGGGGGTCGCGGGTCCTGCAGGCGCCGAGGCAGCTCTCGGCCGAGTCTACGCAGAGAAGCTGAGCCCGTGCCTTCACGGGAAGGGAAGATGCTGAAGCTGGGTTAGGGCTGTGGGGTTAGGAACCCAAACTGAGAAATGCCAGGTTAAGGGTTGCCTGTGCATCCTTAATTACTCCCCTTGTTTTACGTTAATATTGAGCTGTCACGCGTTATTTTGTCTGGGAGCGGTACCTCACTCAGCACGCTGAATGGGTAACACTTGCTTAATTAGAAACTGCGTCGTGTTTAATTGTCCCTTACTCCTGCATCCCCCGCCTCACTGATAATGCAACTCTTCTACAAAGTGAGGTACAACTTAAAAAAACTGCTTCCGTGCTGCATTGCCGTGACCATTGCCGGGTGCAGCTTCATGTTCTGCTCTGGAGAGCCCAGGATTTGCGTAGGAAATGGGGGTGTGCTCGTTGAGAATTGGTATTTTAATAGCAGGGTTTTTACATTTCCCAGTGACACGGTCTCTGATGTTTATATATCACTGTCGTACTGACTGTACAGTGCGCGTGCACGTGGGCCTGTAGCTTCCTCAGAGCATCAGCCGAACTGTAAGGGCCAAGCAAGCGCTGTTGGCACGTCCAACATGGGGGTTTTGAAACAGTGTGGGGTACTCTTCAGTAGCTCTGCAGCGGGCTGCGTCTCAGGAATCGGAAAGTGCCGGCAGTCCTCCCACACTATCCAGCCGGACAGGATTTCCTCACAGAAAAAGAGAAACTCTGAAAAACAGCGCTTTTGTTAATATTGATTGCTCTATAAAAGTTGCTGAAGATGCTTCTGGTCATGTTTGTTGCTCTGCATAAATTGTCCTAGAAGAGAGGGCTCTGGAGACGTTTGCCATCTGGATTGTGCCATTGAATGCCATGTTTCCAGTGGCCCCTGCCCATCTGGCTCCGAGTCTCCGAGCCTGTTCCTCTCTCCTACCAGTTGTGTGAAGCCTCAGCCTTCAACCAGCAGAAACATTGGGCTTTTGAAACTGAAGTGGCTTTGAGCTTCTGTTAGCTAAAGGCTTCCTGCCAAGGTTTTTTGGAAACGGTCAGTGGTTTGGAGTATCATGTCATTAGAGATGTAATTTTCAGGGCATGCTACATGCCAGCCTTAGGTTGGGACCCAGAAGCAGAAGACAACCGTCAGGGCACTGGCAGCACAAGGCTCAGCACACGGACTGTTTTTCCAAAGAGTGGGCCACTGGGGCAAGTATCTGCTGATCCCTGCTGAAATGCCTGTGGCTGGCAGGCGTGCTCCCTCCGTCGCCTTGCAGGGCTGCATTTTTTTCCCCCCAACTTTCAGCCAGGTGCTGCAGACATGTCTTCTGGCCTGTGGTACCTCCCAGCGCCTACTGATCCCTTCTGCTCTGTAGTGGTTTTTCAGAAAATTTGATATTTGTAAGTGGCTCAGTGGTTAAAATGTTGATAAGCATTTTTTACAGGGCTACAAAGATGATTAGGGGACTAGAACATCTCTCTTATGAAGAAAGGCTGAAGGATTTGGGTCTCTTCAGTCTGGAAAAAAGACGACTGAGGGGGGACCTTATCAATGCTTATAAATACTGAAAGGGTGAGTGTCAGGAGGATGGGACCAGGCTCTTTTCAGTGCTGCCCGGCAACAGGACAAGAGGTAATGGGCACAAACTTGAGCATAGGAAGTTCCACCTAAACATGAGCAGGAACTTCTTTACCTTGAGGGTGGCAGAGCACTGGAACAGGCTGCCCAGAGAGGTGGTAGAGTCTCCGTCTCTGGAGACATTCAAAACCCGCCTGGATGCGTTCCTGTGCAACCTGCTCTAGGTGACCCTGCTCTGTCAGGGGGGTTGGACTAGATGATCTCCAGGGGTCCCTTCCAACCCCTGCCGTTCTGTGATTCTGTGATTCTATTGCTCACCTGGGGTTCAAGTCCAGGGCATTGTACAGCCTCTAGTTCTGCAAGGTTTGATGTCTCCTGAGGTTTTTTTCAGCAACACTGCAGCAGGGCCAAATACCACCATGAACCAAAAGCAGGGACAGCCATGCACACACACAAATGGCAGGTCTCAGAAGCAAACCTCACGCCTTATCTTGGCTGTGTGCTCCACGTCTTCATGTTTGCCGTTACGACTTCTCTGCTGTTACTAATGTTGCCCCCTCTGACTTTGTAGTAGCTGTGCAGTTGCCTGTGTAGAGTGTGAGATGTTTCGAGCCTCCACACTGCTTCCTCCCCAGCCTGCGTGCATTCAGCCCTGTCTCTTCGGCAGTCGTGCCTCCTCCTGCCTCTTCAGCTCCTTTTGTGAGACATTTTACCTTGTGCTTGTGTTACTGCTCTTGGTTTTGGGCTGGATAGATGTAGGAAGAAGCAAAGAGTGCAGGGCTTGGGATACGCTTGCTAAAAAAGAGGTACCATTTATTGCTGCAAAGAAAGAATGTATCCCACATTCATCTTTAATAAGCTGAAAACATGCAAAACCATAGAACAGACTTGGGGTTTTTTTCTGGTTAAAACCCGTACTTTACAAAAACCAAGCAAAAATGGGGGGTCCTAAGGAACAGATGATAAGGTGTGTTAGGCATGTGACTGTGAGATATTCCTAATCTGTATAATAGCAGTGATTGTGTGCATCCTCTGAGTTTGTGTCCATCATTTTCCAGGGTCTGATTTAGGGTTTTTTTCTATAAATCTGGCAAGGAAAGTCACTTCCCTTTCTTTCTTGCTTCAGGCGTAAAACCACAGATGTGTCAGTGTGGAGCACGTTACATCCAGATCTTGGGCAACGGAGTCTCTCTCCCCTGTGGCTCTGGGAACAATAGGGCCCAGTGTAGCCATTCATGTAAACCAGATAGACCTGTCTTTTTATGGAGCTACCAGGGCCTCTTGGGCAACTGGGACTTCTCAAGCCCTTGAATTGGTGGCCCGAATAGGCAATGGAAGGAGACCTCCCCAAAATCGAGATCTTGATGTTCCCAACTTATCAGGAAGTTCTCCATTGTATCTGATCCCGTGTGATCTGTGTACATGAATATTAAAGATACACATCTATGTGGGGTACACTCATACAGTAATGGAGAGAATAAATTTGGAATGCTCATCTAGGAGCAAGTTAATTTTTATGGCAGTCATAAACTGTTATTGCACCTTCTCTTTTTCATTTATCTTCTTGGGCATCTTTGCATCAGTCATATACTTTACTGGTTAGAAAAACAAAGTTAATGGCACCTTCAACTAATGCGTTTTGGGTTTTTTCCCCAGAGAATATGCTGAAATGCAGTAAGATTTTTACTGAAGCTGTAGAAATATTTTCCAAATCCTGATAGAAAAAGGGATAATAGGAGCCAACATCCCATGACTATGAGATGCCATCTTCATGTGACCAAAGTCAACACTGAATTCTCCAGAGGGAGGTGCAGAAACCTCCTGGACCCTGGGTGCCGGCAGCTGCACCATGCTCCGGTTGGGAATCATGTTTCCTTTCAGGCTCACCGCTTGGCCGTTGCCTTATGCCCTACAACATGACAACTGTTTCCAATTTGATAAGCTCTTTACCTGTCTCTGGAAGGGTCTGAACGTCTGCATAGATACCCACTGCTTTTTTGAGTCCTGCTCAGCTGTGATTTCTCATGCCATCAAAATTTAATTTTCTTTGATATATTTGGCAATATGAAAAAAAGATCTATCTCATGTAATTGAGAACAATTCTGACTAAAAGTGGCTGGAAAGAAAAATATAAAAAAATTTAGGGCAATAACGGAGAAGCCCTTACAGAAACTTAAGTTGATACCTGTCACCTGCTCTCCTGTATAAAGAGGAACAAGTCGTCACAAAAGACAGTTTTATCAAAGTCATCCCACATGTAAACAGCAATAAAATTATACATGAAAAACATGGCAAAAAAGAGATGTGCAGCTTATAAATGAATAGTGGCGAATTGCAGAAAGTACATAAAGCTGAAAGAAACCCCCACAGATCTATGATCAGAAGTGCTAAAGACCATAAGTACATCAGGGAGGATTTACGAGACACTGGTGATCAGATTGTCAGAAAAGGCGCCCGATGGGCAGGAGCGTTCAGAGCATCCTTCAGCTCTGCAAAGGCACCGGCGGCTCTCTTCACCTTTGCTGCAGATAATGAGATACTTCCTATGCCAGAGTGGTGGGGGTGGCATGGGAAACCCACCTGAGAGGGTCAGAAGATACCAGCATAGCTGTGGTCACACACTGTTACGAAGTATGTTGTTGGTTTGTTTTTTTTTTTTTTTTTTTCAAACAACCTTGGTCTTGCTTTTGGATTAAATTGACAAAAAGAGTTATGCATTTCAAAGGAGGCTGCGTAGGCTGCCTGTCATTAAAAATAGCTCTATACAAAAATCTTTGTAAATGGATTAAATTGATTAAAAATTAAATGACAGACCTCTGTCTGTAAATTCGGAATAGTCCGTCATGTACCTGAAGGCTTGAGTATGAACTGATGGTTAAAGTCTGGCTATTAAATGTAATCCCAGGCTCAGGAAATTCCTGAAAACCTCTGTTTTCTTCCTAAGGCAGCGTCGGTGTCCCCCACCAGCCCTGTGAAGTCTCTGCAGCCACAGATTTGTTCTTAGCAACTCTCTTGTGTGCTATTTGCTGTTTGATGATGATTTTTAAACTAATTGATCAGAGCTTGGCGTTTCAGCGAGGCTGTGCCATCGATTTACAGCATGGCATTGTAATACCATCAGGGTTTTCCATACTACTTCCTCATACAGCACGCAATCCAAAGTTTTATTGGATTTTTAATTTGATTCCCCCTCCCCCCCGCCATACTTTGAGTAGAGAGATTTGATTGAACACTTATTGGTACTTAGACCTTTCCCTGATGGTTAAAGCCAAACAGACAGAGCAGGATCATTCTTCTCCACTTGCAGCTTTTCAGGAGCAGAGGCAATACTGGGGACTGCGAAGTGGAGAGCTTTGTCAGCAGCCCCAGCCTCTGCGAAGAAACACAGCCTCCCCCTGCAGCAAGCAGTTAGAGGCTAAACTTTTGCCTCCAACCATTCCCGTGGAGGGAAATGGGTGATTTTTGTCATTGTTAAAAGGCAAAGCAAGTCCACACAAACTGCTGGTACTTCGTGGGGCAGATAGATAGAATAGCATGTCACATTGAGTGACTGCCGTCAGAAAGATCTTTCTCCTGGTAATGTTGCCCTGGTACCCAGCCAAGTAGGTACCTACGCCGTGGTGCTGGCAGCAGCCCCGCTTCCCTCCATGGGTCTGTGCCCACAAAGCTGCTGGTCCTGCGGCTCTGAAATGGGGCAGGCAGAAGTTGGCCGCAGAGTGCCGCTCGGGCCACTGGGACGTCAGACCAACGCTTTTGCTGTCTTTTGCAGTTACATCTATAAGAAGAATCATGACGTGACCAAAACTTGGAGAGGAAAGACGGAGCAGCTTCTCAGGGTTGATGACCATGACTTCACCATGCGGCCGGCTTTTGGAGGTGAGAATAAAACAGTTCACTTGATTTCATGCTCATCTAATTAAAACTCACCTAAACAATCATGTAATTATTATTAAAAAAAAAAAAAAAAAAGCAGCCTCTGGCCAACTGTACCAGTGTGAAGGAACCACTATCATGTAATAATCCGGCTGAAAATACATTTTCCTCTGACCATTTTCACTCCTTACTGCCAGGCTGGTGCCTGTGCTGTAATTGTTCCTTTTCTCTCAGAGAAGAGAAGATGGTGCTTCTTGTGCTGAAGACCATCCCTGCTTGCCTCCAGTCAGGTCAGAAGGTGAGCTTGCTCATTCCAGTGGCTCTTCCAGAGCAAACGAGAGGGCAGAAGCAAAGTGTGGAGTCAGGCTTAGATTGGAAAGCACACAGGACCCCAGGCTGGCAGCCCCTGGGACAGGTAGAGTATGCATTGTATGCAGTTGCAGGCTCTGAGTGGACAGGACCATGCTCAGCTTGTACATTACGGCAGTGGGAAGGAGGGGAATCCCAAATGCTTGCCTTTTGCCAGCTCATGAGACAGCAGCCACTGCTGAACTGGTCTCCGTGAGGGCGGCCATCCAAGCCGTGTTTCATCATATTAAAATGCAAGGGAATAGAACAAGCAAAGGAAAAAAGCCAGCTCAGAGAGAGTGCAGCTATGGGATCCTTATTTGTGTTGGTGACTCTGGGTTGAGTAGTTGGGTTTAACAGTAAATGGTTTTTGCAGCCAGTGAAGTCAGTGACAAACTCTGCTGGTCCCAAAGGGAAGGGATCGAGCTTTCCCTTCGGTGGGCAAAAATCTGTGTCAGTGTCGGAGAGGGAATCTTGGTAACCTTCTAGGTAGCAGAGAAAAGCCTCAAAGCATGTGCGTTGAAACCTTAGAAAACCAAATCATTAAAGATTGTGGTGCCGTGTTGGTTTTTCAGATTATTTTTTCTTTTAAGCCAACCTCATTTTTTGCAGTTTGGCTGATGGCTTCTGAATGCCTGATGTGGACAGCCTGGAAGCACCACTCTCTCCTCGGTGTCACCACTCTGGCCAAAAGGCCTGCTGGCTCCTGGGGTTGATGGGGTGGGATGTCAGGGATTCTCTAGGAGGAGATCTGGACTCTTCCCTCGACTTGGTTGGAGAGAGCTGGGGAGCCGCTGTGATTTTTTTTCTTTTTTCCCCTGGTTGGATGTATGTCAGGGACACGATGCCTGTGCTTTTTGGGGAAGCTGAGGGGTTTTGTTCTGTTGCACTGATGGTTTAGGTTTTCATGTCCAGTGTCACCACTGCACTGTATTTATGTAAACAGACCAAATTTTTACTATTTTTTATCAGCGTCACACCTTTGTGCACAGTTCCCACGGAGTAGACACACATAGTTACGTGGTTACTCCTCCAGTGCTAACGTAAGTGCATTTTAATTTCCTTCTTGTCTTGTTTCCCATGCTACCTCCCATCACAGGCATTAGGATACTGCTAAAACCTAAAAACTTGGAGTAACCTTTATAAAACTGAGAAATATCCTAACAGCCTTTCGGTGAGACGGTGAGTTTTTGTAAAGGAAAAACATGGTGTTTCTGTAATTTTTGCTCAAAATGTCCTTATCTTGCAGAGCTACCTGGGACAAAGGTGGCGTGTTAGGAAAGTTGCATTAAAGTTGCATGTGATAAAGAACACAACATGGCAACAGCTTTGTTGAGGCTCCAGCCTTGGAAAGCCTGACTCCTGTGCATGGAGGTAGCTCGGGTGCTACAGGTTCTTGCGCAGCTGCAGAATTACGCAGTGTATTTTTAGTGGCAGATGATAAGCCTGACAAAAAAAAAAAAAAAGAAATATAAAGGAAAGAAAAAAAAGTCTGGTAAGAGGCGATCCTTATATTTTCTTCCATATGCTATTTGTCGGGCAGACACAGTGATTTGCTATGCCCTGTGAGTCCTTCCAGTTTTTTGCTGTGGCAATGCTAGTCACACTGATGCGGTCTGACCCGCACAGGATAAAAAGGCTTTTGTACTGCTGAAGCGGAGTAGAGGAGCCCATGGGATGTGTGTGATTATAACTGGTCACGGCCCTAAGACCTTCTCTGCTCTCTAAGAGCAGCTCATGGTCTAATGGAGAGTCCAGCCCCATGGCATTGCATTGGCAATTTGATGTTATGGCGCAGGTGGGAAAGACAACTCATCTCTGGAAAACATAAATAGTAGCCTAAGGAGATTGTGAGTGACATTAGACTATAAAGAAACCCAGACCTGTAAAAGCGATGATTCTCAAGCTTGGTGGAATAATGGGCAGCTGTTAACCTTCAGTGGTTGGACTTGAGGATCTGAAAGGTCCCTTCCAACCTAGGCAATTCTATGATTCTATGGCTCAACATTTTTGGTAGACCAGTCTACAACTTTAAACTAAAAAGGGGATGGGGTCTGCAGCTGCTTTACTGTGGCCACAGTGACTCTTGTTGGTCTGCAGAGCAGAGTCATCAAGCTGCCAGCCCACCACAGCTGTGACCACTGGCCGGAGCAGTCTGGGGTTACACAAGGTGAAACGGAAGAAAATCATTAGAGAAAGGTGAAGTTTTTTTTCAAGAAAAAGTATCTTTGTAAAGAGCAAGTGAGCAAGCCAATGTTGTGTAAGTTGTGTTATTAACAGCCCAGTGAGCACGGTTGTCTTGCCTGCTCTCAGCCCATTAGAGACAGGCTGTTGGGTACAGTGGTAATGACAAAGATTTTTACTTTGCTGATGTTCAAAGTAGCCTACATAAGTGAAAATAGACTCTGTTTGTTTTGACCCTTAGGGAGTTGTCTCCATGTCAGCGACCTTGTTCTAGCTAGCAGATGTTCAGGTATTATTTACAAATATTAATATTTCTATGTAAATGTTTGTTTTGCTGCCTTCCTTAAACATCCATTTTAAGCATTTCATCTATGACATCTCATATTTTACAGGGAGCCTGTGAATAAGCAGCTTTAGTTGATACTTAAAATAGCTGTATCTTCTTTGCTGAGGAACAACCTAATGCTGTACTTTTATTATATTTCTTCGTAGCCCGATAGCTTAACGTCAGCTGGTCCTCGCTGCCCTTTCTGGGCAGTATTTTTGTCAGGATGGATGGATGAATGGTGGGGTGAATGAAGCATAAGTAGTTCCCTTAGGGTTAGTATCAAGGGCTGGAATAAAACTTGCTTCCCCCTCGATGACCAGCCGTCAGTGGGACGCGGAGGAATGAAGCTCTCTGCAGCCATGTGGCAGCCGAGGAGAGTATCCTGGTGGTGGCTGCCTGCAGGCTGCCCACACCTAAGAGGTCCCAAACATATATACTTCCATTTAAAAAATAAATAATATGTACATATTTGTACACACACACGCATGCAGAAACACCGAAGGCTCTTTCGCACTTTGCAGACTTGGGCTTTCGTATGGACTTTTGCAAGGCTCTCTGGGTGTGCACAAAATATCTGGCAGCAAAGAAGTCTCAAACCTGCTTGTTTCCTATGCAGGTATTTTTATCTCAGGGCCTACATCTGCCTCACTCCTTCAAAGATAGATGAGGGGACAGAGAGACTGTCTCAGAGAAAACCAGTGAGCCTTTGAAATCACTGCCAAAGGGAAAAATTAAAGAGATGTCGCAAAGCTTTAGTCTCAGAGCTGGAGTGGAGAACTGACTCCAGGCATTTTCGTGGTAGCACGCTCTTCCCTATCTTCCAAAGCTTGCTGCAGTGTTAAAAAATAAAAACTGTGTTTATATTCAGCACCTGTTTCTGACTGGGAACGGACTCACCCTTTGCAGCTTTCCTGGCTGCTCCTCAGTGGGTGCTTTTAGGTGCCGAGACACGCTGGGATGTGACAGGCTTTAATGTTGGGCACCTTCTGAAGTCATTCCTGAAGGGGACTTGTGGAAACCTCTTGGGTTCCCTGGAGGGTTTAGCTCCAGACCAGATGTCCCATTCAACCTGGGAGAGAGTTTAGTGTTCAAACTGGGGTTTTTGCAAGGTGAAACAAGCCACAGAGCATTCTCAGTGTCAGAACACACCCAAAATGGAGACTTGTTGTGTCCGTCTGTTCTACTTGTACAACCACTGAATGCAGACGCAAAGTGAGTTTTCTCTAAAGGTAATTTGTAAAGCATCTTTTCTATATGCAGCACCTGAGTCAAATGTGTAATGTCTTTCACTGAACAGCAGGTCACAAAACAGAGCAGCTCACTGCAGAGGAAAGAGAAACAAGGGAGGACTCTTACTGCTGATTCTCAGGACACCGGGTTGTGAACTTGGCAAAGGAATAAAGACCTATAAAGCCACAAACACCTTGACAGGCTGGTCCCTGACTATCTTTTTAATACCCAAGTTCAGTTTGAGGCAAGGACACTGACATGCAGGAATTTACAGAAATAAGATGTTGCTGATGCAGTTTCAGAAGGTGGTACCTATCCAGTGAGAAGGTGCGAGGGTGCTCTATGGTATCACTTGTAAACCCCACACAAGTTATTGGGCTACTGCCTAACGCAAGAGAGAAAGTAGAAGTGCTCCCATCAGCCTCGGGTTGTGCTTCAGGTCACTTAAATCCTCTCTCAGCACGCGCATATAAATATCTCCCTCAAAATGGAAAACTATTTTCCATTTCTAATTTTTATATCATCAAAGTTGCTAATGACTGTGCGAGTGTCGAGCTTACTTGGAAGCTGCCACTGTGCTGTGTCTGAGATGCAAGGGGAGTAGTTTATTGATATGTTAGTTTCTGTGTTTTAAGTGGAAGTCTGTGACTTTTATGAAGCTTTTTAAGAGTCCAGGTTTTGCATTCTGGTTGTGTCAGTCCTGCTGAATTAGGATTTGTGTTCTGCAAGATATTGCTGTGGACAGTGATGGAGATAACGGATGTTGACATGTTTGCTGTTTCTGGAAGAAACGCTTCAGTTGAAGGTTATACAGTTTCTCTCTGGACCTTGATTTATAAATACTTGAGCTCATGTTTAATTTGAATACTTCCATGAATTTGGATGACACTTTTCAGAGACTTGAAAGTATGAGCTGAAAAGCTTTGCTGGCCTGCAGTCTTTGAGCAAAGCAGCACTGCTTCCTCTTCTCAGCCAAACCCACAGCTTTCACAGGGAGCCGTGTAGCTTCCCATCCAGCAGTGAGGATCCCATCCTAGAGAGGAACCTGAGTTTTGAGATTTCTCCAGTGCTCAGTACTCAGGTCTTTTCCTGCTTGTAATTCTCCGAGCTGATCCTTCTGTATTTCCTCTCTCTGAAATAAAAATGAATATTGATAAAATATCGTTTATGACAAGAAAAAGCTAGTCAATGAGGGCGTTTTTACATTCAATGCTGTTATCTGAGTTACTTGTCCTCTGTTTACCTGCTCAGTGTGTCAGACACCATCTCAGCTGTTCTTTTCCCTTCCCATTCACACCTTCCTCGTCCTCTGCTCCCTCTCAATAAAGAGATTTTTTTCTGTTTGCTCATCCCTAGTGGCATTTGATGGGGAATTTTCCAAAGCATCTGCAGTCCCAGTGGTTGAACAGTATAGTTTCCAGAGGAACAGGATTAAAAATCTAGCAGTTCCCAACTGACTCCAAGGATTAGAGAGCTCAAACATCTCTTGACAACTTTCTGTGACTGATCAACAGCCGTTTGATTCAATCGTATGTGCTGTAGCCAAGACGACCTTCAAGGAAACCCAGGGTTTGTTTCTGTGGTTTAAAGAGGGCATTTCTTTATGGGACTTCTGTTTTTTGCTTCAGACACTGCATGCGTGTACAGTGTTCCTTGCATCAAGGGCCTCTGCCAAACTGCATCTTAGTAGAAGTATCGAAGAGTGATGGGCCAAGTGAATATGCAATTATCGTTATCAGTTATGCTCATTGCCTAACGCAGGAGTTGGAGGTCAGCAACATTTGGGCTGTCCCCACTGGCCCTTCACCCACCCTTCCCTGCTCAGCCCAGCCTCTTGTCCAAGCCTCCTCCAAAGGGTCTCGGCATCCCAACATGCCCTCATCCCCATTCCTGCGCTTTCTCATTGCCTCAGCCCCAGGTGCTGAGTGAGGAGCAGGGAGAAGGGAAAAGCAGTGATTTCTCCTGCTGATTATAGTAGGATTTTGCCCAAGAAAGGCAGGGTAAATATTTCCACTGGTAAGTAAATTTTACAGTCTCATTTCATACTGTCTGTATTAAGAACTTCATGTTTGAGTCCAGGGTTCAAATGAATTCTCCCTCTCTCTGTTAATACTCACTGTTTTATCATCCCTCACATTTGTGGTTAATTGCAGAAAAGAAAAAAGTAAAAGCAGTTTCACTGATGTGCAAGACATACATAACTCAGCCTTGGGCCTCTTCTCTCAAGGGCTTTCCAGAGCGTCCAGCTTCACACTGAACACCCTTTATTTGGGGTTTAATAAAGCTTCACGGCAGCTCTAGAATGGACTTTAGACCTCGTCCTTGCAATGAGGTAACTGCTGGTTATCTGGGAGTCAAACTGAGCGTTTGGTGCAGGAACATGAAAATAAGAATATGGACACGGTATTTTATCTTCAAGAGCAGATAGGGAAGGAACAGGAGAGAGGGACAGATGCCAACTTGAGAGTGATCTTCTGTTTGTGGTTTTGTTTTTTGTGTTTGTGTTTTTGCTTTTGTTTTTGGTTTTTTTTTTTTTTTTTTTTTAGTCTGTGATTAATGTTCAGACAAGCGTGGAAATTGCAGCAGTAAATAGACTTTGGATGGGTTTTGATTTCCTGAATCAAGGCTAAATTAAGCAGTGATACACGGAGAGTGTCTCTTGCAGTCTGGAAGTTGAGGGGGGGCTGCCCAGCACGTGCTGGGCACGCAGCCCCTGGGCACTGGGGAGACGCAGTGGGAAGTACCACGGCCGGCCGCTGCCTTCCTCTGCTGGCTCGCCCTGATTGCGCTGAGAAGCCGAGAAGCCGTCCTGGCAGGGACCGTGCCTTCTCTGTTCACACTGTGCCTACCGTGACGTGGCTGTTTGGAAGCACTGTGGGCACGACTGCAATGTCAACAGCTGTGTGTGACAGCAAATAATATTAGTTACAAATGCCTTCTCTGGCAAGGACCAGAGGCAGTGCTGAGGCCAGCCTTGTGCCCACCCTGACGTGGGCTGTGTTGGACCGTGGAGCCTTTCCGAAGTTCTGAAGTGACTCACTCCAAGCATTGAGCCTTGCTGTAGCAGAGGCCCAAGTTAAGTATCACAAACACGTCTACACTGAAGAAGTATGAGGTATTTAAAGACATTAAGGGAATAGATAAGTATTTCAATCATTGCTCAGGCTCTTCTTGACCACCATGTGTGACTTCACCAGGTATCTGAGCAAAGAAAGGCTAATTGGCTACCAAGAGGGCACTGTGTAGTTTCCCTGTTGATAATACGGCACGTCAACTTGTTATCACCACAGATACAGTGCTTTTCACTGCCTTGTTTAAAAAAAAAAAACAACAAAGCACGCTTTACTGATCTGGAGGAATGTCATATAGAAATTTTTTCTCTAGGTGTTGTTTAACTTTTTTTTACTCAATGTCCTAAATAATCACAGAGAGTAGAAGGAAGTGTGGCTGCAACCAAGGTGTAATCTCATAGAGTGATTTCCGATTGAAAAGGACTGCTTTCAAACACTGTATGTAAGATGGGCAGGGTATGCAGTGAGATGTAGCATCACTTACTGGATCAACTGAAAGAACCATAAGTAACAAACCACCTCCTTAAAAACAGTACTCTATAAGCTGATTTGCTTGTTAGATCTTGTCATATTCCACAACTACTCAACTGACGGGGATGAAGGGGAGCAGAATACTGCAAGGCTATTGCCACCATATTTCCACTTAATGAAGCCACTAATTCCTCTGGTCAAACCAGAAGGCGACGGATTTGTGGGGTGACAGAAGGGCCGTGTGCTAGTCATTGTCTGCTGAATGCTGGATTGGAGATTAGGAAGGACACATCTGCTTTGGACATAAGCGACGTCTCCCCGTGTGGCAAGGGGCCAGTTAAAAGAAAGGATGCATGGCAAGGCTGACAAGGAAAAGATATCTGTGATTTTGGCATGGATTTGCCTCTCTTTGATAAATTACAATGGTCTGAGAAGGAATCTACTGTCTGATGAACGGTTGCATCCTGTAGCCAGATCAGTAGGAACGGAGCATGTTTCCTGGCCTGGCAGGCAGGGACTGGCTCCTGAGGAGCTGAGCTGGTGTGACCCAAAGCAGGGGGCTCTCTGACCTGCCGTCCTCCTCCCTGCCTGTCTCTTACGGCTCTGGTGGCCAACTCAGCCACCTGACAGGTCTTTCCCTGGCCTGATTCAAGTCACTGATTTGGAAGAAACTGTCCAATTGCTGCTGCTGCTGTTGGTTTTGGCTGGGTTAATGTTCTGTGAGCTGAACAGCCTTGTAGAAGGTCCCATCGCAAGCTCAGTCTACTCCCCTATGCAACTTCACCCTTTGCTGAAAGTCATCCCCCATGCAGTTTGGGCAGGGGGCTGAGGGCTGTTCTCGCCTGCTGAACGAGCACCCCTGTGTTGTGAAGCCCTGTGTGCAAGAGGAAAAACTCTTCAGCACTTCTCATCACTTCAGCACTGCCACTGTTGTGGCAGCTTGTCTGCGTTTCCTCAGTGGGTGCAGTCTCGGGCTTTGTGGCTTTTCCCAGTTTTGGGGAATACCTGGGAGAAGGGGAACTGAACACCAACACGGTGAGAATTTCCTTGGCCTCCTTATAACAGGGAGCAAGATGGGCTCATGTCGTTGGAGTGAAAAATCTTACCAAAGCCTCTGGGCTCCTGAGAAATATACCAGTGCTGATTAATTGGAATTTCTCCCCAAGTAAATCTTCCTGCAAACACCCTTCGTCTTGGACAGATACCAGCAAGACACAAACAGGAGTGAGCAAATGTTTGCTGGCATTTTTTTTTAAGCATGAATTGTGCAGCTCTGCATCTGAACGTGACAGGTCTGTAAGCATCTAGGAGTCATCTAAAAGTGCTGGGTTAGCCATGTTTCAGCTTCATTGCTGGGGGCAACAGTCACTTAAATTGGAATTGGTGGTGCCGAGGACCCTGGCCCTGCTCCACAGGGTTCGCTTCAGGGTGCCTGTACCCAGCACAGCCGCTGATGGACAGGGCGGGTGGAAGGGGGACAGTGTCACCGTCAGCACGCTCTGCTGTAATTCGGTGAGGCTGGCTTACCAAAGCCCTAGCAAAACCTGTATAGGGGCCAGTCGCCGTAATCAGCTTGTCTCGTGGGCTTTGCGATTACCCTTTCCCTACCAAAGGCCGGTTGGTGCTTCTTTCTCCTCCAGCAAAGGAAAATGCAAGGCTTTGATCAAAAGCCCTGAAGATGGGTATGAGTCTGTGTGTGCCGCTGCAGGTACAGGAGCGGGATGGATGGCAGCTTGCAAAAGTGCTCTGCGGTCTCAAAACAGCAGTTCTGCTGTCTTCTTAGGCTTATGGTGCATTCAGA
This sequence comes from Fratercula arctica, assembly GCA_947846985.1. Classification (NCBI taxonomy): domain Eukaryota; kingdom Metazoa; phylum Chordata; class Aves; order Charadriiformes; family Alcidae; genus Fratercula; species Fratercula arctica. Next base: position 84,712,769 of record CANTUZ010000003.1, read on the forward strand.
GCTTGGATGTGGTCTTGAGGAAGATGCTACTGTAGCTAAATACACGCATGCAGCAGGCCCTGCTGTGCGTGGCACTGCGCAGATATGGGTCTGGGTCTACAAAGGGATTGCGGTGCCTCTTAAATACCATCCAACTGCTAATCAGGTTCAAAACCTAGGTGCTAAAAATCTTTGCAAACCTTCATGGAGGCCACTATGGTCCTCGGAAAATTCATTTCTGCTGGGCAAGTCCCACACATGTCAGCAGAGCTGCTACTTCCCTCGCCACAGTCTGTCTTGCTGACAGTGCCCGGGCTGGAGATACGCTCTAGGTACGCACATCGGCACGAGCCCTGTGAGACCCACTGCCACACACTGAGAGCTCAACCTAACAGTGGATCCACCTGGACTGTTCCTCAGCAGTTCCTGCCGACCTGCCTTGGTGGGTCGTGCTTGGTGGGCACATCTCTGTAGGCACTTACCTCCTCAGTGCACTGGAAAAGGTGAAAAAAAGCTGTGTGAGGACACACTATGTGGAACTTGAGTAACCTGAGGAGGTCCTGGTCACTAATGAGCAGCAGTCTACAGTGAAATTTTGGTATAGGGTTTTTAGTTATAGAGGAGTATGGTTTTATTATGGGATGTTTTCTGCTTATTTACTCTTTGTGAATTTTCTGGTTGCTAATTTAAAAACTGCTGTGGAAAACTATTAACATCATCAATGAGTGTATGAATGAAAATGGTGATGGGCTCTTGAGAGTTTCATGTAGCTTGTCTTGTTGACAAGAAATGAGAAACCCACAAGGAAGAGTTCTTTACTTGCAGTTTCTTCTTCTCAGTCCCCTGTTCTTGCTGCCACGCTTGTTCATAAGGGCCTAAAATTTATGATGGGATGGCTCAGCTTTTAGAAACGTATACAAATGTTTCATCCAAGCTCTGGATTAGTTGGGCAGTGCCAACATTGCAGCACTTGCCAAGGGCAAGATAATTCAGTGTTTCAAAAGGGGCCTTACATGGTTATTCACTGACTCTTCCATCAGCCCCCTCATGAAGAATCATGGATAGAAAAGTACAGCATAAGCTCGGAAGTGTTTTGCATACTACCTTATAGTGCTAATTAGATGCAAATGATGTAAAAGAACAGTTATTTACATATCTAAATCTCATTCTCCTACAGGCCCTGCAATTCCTGTTGGGGTGGATGTGCAAGTTGAAAGCTTGGACAGTATTTCTGAGGTTGACATGGTACGTAATCCTCTTTTAAGCCTCAATTATTCCTAGTCATAAAAAGTCCCTCCCACTGGAAATCTATGGATTTCAAATTATTGGTCAGAGGAAAGTGATGGCAGCATTCAGCACAGGCAAAGAGCTTGATACTCAGAACCTGAGACTTGATAAAACCAGGTGATCTTCAGATAAAGATTAAAAGTATGAAGGAAAAAGGGACCTTAAGTGGCAAAATAATCAGTGCTATGAAGGATCTATCACAACCGAAAAAAGAAATGGCTGCTTAGGAAGATTTGAAGGTATATGGTGAAGTTCACATAAGCCGCGCTTACTGCAAGAGTTTTCTTCCTTAGGGAACTGTTGAGTCCATTTGTTTTAAATGCATAATTCTGGGAGGTGCATTAGAAAATTGTTGTCAATGTAAATGAGAAGGAGCCGCTCCTGCTCCTTCATCACTGGGAGTAACCTCACTGAGGGGCATGAGTGGGAGCTGCCAAGGGGGAGCCTGGGCTGCCTCTGCCAAACTGGAGTTTGGTGTGGGGGAATAGTCTTTCAGTCACTGATGATGCTGTTCAGGAAATTTGCACCAAGTTCAGTTGTGATTTAGTATCTTTATTTTTTAATTAATTAAAAAACAGGAAGAAATACATGCCGTTGTTAACCCTCAACAGGTTTCAAGTTGTTTCCAGCGAAAAGAGTGTTCACAAGCATTTTCTTGTTTGGTTTTGGGTTGGTTTAGTTTTTTTTTTTTGGTTTGGATTTTTTTTTTTTTTTTTCAAACCATAGGAAATGGAATTAAAACACTGGAAAGAGAAGTGGAAAGGAGAACACAGAGGAGAAGCAGAAGCTTCTTGATTTCTTCCTCCTTCTGCCTTTTCCTCCCTGTTTTCAGGCACCTTCTCTGGTCTAGGCAAGACATGAAGACTTAAAGGAAGAGCTTTAGGCTGATGAATTTTTATTGTGGTGCAATTCCATCTTCATTTAAAGAAGGGAGCTCTCCTGCCTGGATATCGGAAGAGGGGGCCTGGGGGGATGCCTGCAATGAAGCGGCTGGGAGGGAGCTTTCAGTGCGGGAAGTGGCTGTCGCAAGGAGACTTGCTGCTCTAATATATCAAGATAATGTCGTAGCTGCAAAAAGACCGAATTAGTGCAAATAAATAACTTGCAATGCTTTCTGTCAGGGGCATCTGATTTCAACAAAAGTCTTGCCCATCAGGAAGCTTTGAGGGCAGCTCTGTCTCCCTTTGCTGTAGACAGCTCTGCAGTCCTATTTTCCCAGCACAGGACAAGTACTTTCCAGAGCAGTTGCTGATTTATATTTGGGGCAGAAGAACGGTCTCCCAGATCAGCCTGGGATATGCTGGTTTGGTTTTCCAGCAGTTTGCCCCAGCGTGGGTGTTCGCGGAGAGGAGAGCGGGCAGGAAGCACAGCCAGGGGAGCCAGGCTGGCTCTGTGTCCTGGTTTGAGCGACACAGGACTAATTTCTCTTCTAATGCTTGGGAAAACTGCACTTTTAGAAGACTCTAGTGTCTGAATTCATGAAAATATTTACTTTATATAGCCAGCTAGGCCATGTGGGATTCAAGGTCTCGGTGTTTTCGAGCCTCGCCAGGTGCAGGGATGAGGAGGAGCAAGACCCGGGCACTTGACCCAAGCTGCCAACAGGATTATTTCCTACCATGAACGTCACATTTGGTCTAAATTAGACAGTTTGCTAGGTAGTGCTCTCTCCCTTGATGGTGGTGATCCGGAGAACTCCTTGCCCTGGTGCTGGACCCCTGAGCCCTTCCCTTCCTCCCAGAGCCGTAGCACTCGCAGCGTCCGACATTTGCTGTCCACTGCTGGGAGTGCACGGCTTCCTGCTGATAGCATTGGCTGAGTATAATCCTTGTGTATTTTATATATACATATATATATATTATATATATGGTTCTTCAATATTATTGTTAATTATTTAGTCTTATCCTATTAGATCTATTTATATTTCAACCCTCGTGTTTCCTTGTTTTCCTCGATTCCCCTTCCTGGTTGGGGAGGGTTCATCAGGTGAGAGAATAATTGTCTAAACGACAATAAATTGTTATGGGTTTCTCAAACCATAACACCGTGCCTGCACCAGACTAGCCTCTTTGGCCCCCCACTGCAGAGCAGAGCTGCAGGCAGGACTTCTTTCAAGCTGCTCTGAAGGACTGGTGGCCTTGGAAACTGGATGCCCTTGGTCGGGAAGCCTTTGGCTACTGCTGCTTCAACAGGCACCTGGTGCCCCAAAGAAGCAGCAGACTGAAGCCGGCTGCTGCTGTGTGCACGGGTGGGGGATGCTCTCGAGGCCGCCCGGAGCGTGGCACAAACATGAAATGTGCTGCCAGAAGTGAAGCATTTGTGCACGCTCATTTGCCGTGCCTCCAGCAGGTACCATCGTTCACTCACTCATTGTAAAACTTGTTTCCTAAGGGATTCTCCTGCTCATGAATGGTGAGATAAATGCCTTTTCTTGGTTTGTAACTAGTACGTGTGCTGGTCAGAAAGGAACAAGTGATTGCAAACTGCCTCCTTTCATAGAATCATAGAACCATAGAATCTTCATGGTTGGAAAGTACCTTTGAGATCATCGAGTCCAACCATACACACACACAAAAATCCCTACAATCTCTGGCACTAGAGCATGTCCTGAAGTGACAATCTAGACTCAGTCCATGAGAAAACATCCCTAAGTTGGATTTTGTGCTTAGAAGCTGTGTCAGCTGCCACTCGGGCTTGATGTTGGCAGCGCTTGGTTGCCATTGGCCAACTTCTGTGTTGGCCATTGGAGGCCTGTTTGGAGAGAGAAGAGCGCTGAAGGCGAGGAAGGAGAGGGCTCCTGCCCGGCGGGATGGGGAAAGGGCCACACCTGGGAAGTGGTGTGGCCCTTCCCATGCTGTCCCCACAGGCATTCTGTGTGCCCCACTGTGGTGGCCGTAAGTCATGCCAAGGGGTGCCTGGCTGATGCCACGTTGGTCCCTGTCCCCCCGTGCTCCCATGATGGAGCTGCTCAGAGGCATTCTGCAGCCTCGGGCTGCCTGGCCCTCCTCTTGCACCACAGCCGGAGGGCTGGTCAGAGCTGGTCACCCTGAACAGCCAGGCTCATTTTTACCCTTTTTTTTTTCTTCTGGTGTAAATGGCACTAACTCCTAAGAAACCATCAGTTATGCCTCTTCCCTGCTTTCCTTTTCGCAGCTCCAGTCAAGCTGATGTGTTTTCCTTGCCCAGCCCCTGAGGCTGGCTTCTCCAGCCAGGTTGCAACCTAAGCCCTGCTGGTAGCAGCAGTCGCTAGAAGAGTTTCTTTGGGACTGTAGCTGGAAGGGGAAGGTGTCCAGTGTCCAGTAGGGAACAGGATCTGGGAGCATCCCTGGGGGAAGCAGGGATGGAGGCTGGGACCAGTCTGCCAAGGTGGGCACCGACAGGTGGGTGGGCAGAAGTGTCCCTCCAGCAGGTCCCTGCCATGGTCAGAGAGGGAGGTGTCTGGCCAGGTCTGGCCCATGCAGGACAGCAAGGCAAGGGCTGGCGCTGGGGAATTCTTTGACAAATTAATGGAAAAACCTATTGGCAATGTGAGACTGTTGCCAGGGCAGCCCTTTGAAATGGAGAGCCGGGTTAACCGATGGTTTGTCATGGGGAAAGTAAAATGAAGTGGTGGTTTTAGAAAGCAGTTGCCGAGTGGTTAGGAAGAGATCCCAGCCTGTGTTGCTGCCTGCCCGGGCTTGGCAGCTGCAGCTCCTGTAACCACTGGCTTGATTGGGAATATAAAGAAAACAAGTGTATTTGATGTCTCAGCATCAGAGAGTAAATTCAGCTCTGAAAGCAGCAGCTGCCAGGTTGGGATCAACAGATGTTTTCCTTTGTGTGACTGAAGCTCCTGCCCCCTCAATGAGCTTAAAAGAGAGCTTTATTTATACACTTGTACAGTAGGAAAAACAGTTCCCTCACTTGGTTGCTGTTTGCAACAATTTAGTTCTTTGGGGATAAATTGCTTAGTGTTTAGCCTGACCATTAAGCTAATTCTGAAAGTTTTTCCTTCTTGAACATGTTATTTACCATAGTCCTACAAGATAATTTTGCCGGGATTGAAGAATCATTTCTGCAGGGCAGTGCTGCTCTTGGGGCTTATTTATATCCCTTTTAGGACCAAACATTACTGAATACTGTCATACATCGATTGGGGTTTTTTGTTTTTTTTTTTTTTTTTGTCTGAAATTATTTTGCCAGGAAAATCCATTCACAAAGAGCACTGGTCTAGGGAAGAAACAGGAGTTGAGAGGGGAGGGATTTCATCTACCTGGTAGAAGTGAGTTTTCTTTCTGGTGTTTCCTAGGTGTAGAAAGCAACACTGACAGACCTCTCTCCGGTTCTCTTCCTTTTTCGTGAAGGATTTCACTATGACCCTGTACTTAAGGCACTACTGGAGGGATGAGCGTCTCTCGTTTCCCAGCACCACCAACAAGAGCATGACCTTCGACGGCAGGCTGGTGAAGAAGATCTGGGTCCCCGACGTCTTCTTCGTGCACTCCAAAAGGTCCTTCATCCACGACACAACCACGGACAACATCATGCTGCGAGTGTTCCCCGACGGTCATGTCCTCTACAGCATGAGGTAATGGCGTGGCTCCTGAACACCCTCCGGGGCTTCACTGTCAATTTTGCTCCCAGTGTGGCTTTGGTGACCACCAGGACTGCTACTGCCAACCCTCCTGCTCGCACTGCTGATGCAGAAACCTGTTTCCATCATGGTCAGTACAAGATGCTTCGCAGGAAGCTGCGAGAAAGCATGCTGTGGGCAGTAACAGGATAATCTTCTCCTGGGAGGACACGTTCCCCTAATTCTTTGCAGTCAGAGGAGGGCTTAGTCAAGCGGGAATGTTCATCCCGGGGTCAGTGTGTGATTAAACTGGAAGCTGCTGATATACCAGATGGTGACCTCTATAATTATCCTATTTTGCTTCCTGTTTGTCTAGAAAAACTTTTTTTTTTTTTTTTCATTTTCATGTTGATGTAAAGGTTTAAGTTTGGTTTATTGAAGCTGAAATGGCAGCATTAAAGACCCCCTGTAGTCCCTGATTTTCTAGCAGATTTGTTGGCTGGAACAATCCTGACGCACGTCTGTCATGGCCTAAAGGGTTACCCAGCCTGCGGGTGTACAGAGATCATGACTGTGGGTTTGCAGGATTCTGTAATACACCAGGACATGGAGGCTTTATCCTCTAAACTTCTCTACCTTATTACAGATTCCAAAAATACCACAAAAATCACCACTAGCAAGTATACCTATGATTAATAAAGTGAATATGTGTCATGCTATTACAAATTACTGTCAGCGATCAATAATATAGCACCAATAAATCATATAGCAACAGGCAATAACAGCAATAACCAAGTAGGTGTATGCTATTACAGGTTCCTACAAATTTATCATTAGTGGGGCAACTCATCGACAATGTAACAGCAGATATACTTACGATAGATATGCTTATATGGATGGATAATACTGGTACCAAGTGATACCGTCATCAAGTGAACCAAATTATCCTACCGGTGGGAGGACAAACCAAAACAGCCCCAAAAGTAGGCCCAGAGGGGGATCAATGAGACAACAGACAGAGTCTCACTTCAGAGATGCTCCGTGTCATGGGGTTTGGAGTCAGCCGGGCGTCCCCAGTGAGAGTCCAAGAGCTGGCAGAAAGTTCATGCAGCGAATTCAACCTGTTTAGGAATGGAAAAGTACGTGCAGCACGGGAAGTTCTCAGAGAGAGAGGCTCCATTTTGACTAAAAATTAAGTCCTCCTTATACCACAGAGGTATAAAAGGATGTAGGACACCACCACTTCAAGCAGCCAATAGGTGCTGTTCATTTCTATTTTTCACCTGAAACAGTCAATAGATGATGATGGTTTTTGTTCTTTCAGACCAATTTTTATTTTCCAGACTGTTTTCCACCTCTTCAGAAAATAAATTGCTGTTACAGTCCCTTGTTTTTGTGCTTGTTGATGGTATCTCAGGATGTGTCGGGTTTCTATGTACCCAGCTGCACTTCAAAGAGGGTGGCAGCACTTCTCAAGGATGCTGCAGCTTCCCGGGCTGGCAGGCCTTTCTCTGTCAGTATTTTTCAGCGGACATTTTCTTTTGCTCAGTGATTTTCCCCTTCTAACCAGGCCACCTTTATGGCTGCTCACATCCGCATCCCAGCAGATTTCATTTCCTTCAGAAGAATGTAAAAAGAGATGCAGAGAAAAATACACCGCCAGAGGAGAAAAACTTGAGAGCTTGGACAACAGAACATTTCCCCAGGACAGAAAACTTGCTCTCAGTGTACAGTGACCTTTGAATGTTTTGTAATGCAAGGATTTCTGTTCTAGGATCTTTCTGGAACTTATTCATTTAAGCTATGGTAAAATAATTTTCAAAAACAAGGGAAGTTTTTTTATAAAGTTTGATTCAGGACGCTATTTCTCTTTGAAGAATGAGCATAGTGGACAATTTTATCCCAAGTAGGACAATATCCCACCAAACCAGAGGGCTCTAAAGTTCACTGGTTTCCTAGTCCAAGTATAATTCTAATGAATTTATTTAAAAAACCCTGGACAAATTATTAAAATAACGAAGAAAATTGTGTGTGTGTAAGAAAGAGAGCATGCACCATATAGCCACTTTGTTCTGCATGGTCTGAATGATGAAAATCCCATCTTGACTAAACATTTAGGAACAGCTGAATATCGGTTTCCATTGCTCACGTCCCGCAGTTCTCGTGTGCTGAAGCCAGCGTCACACCACTAGTTAGCAGTGCTCAACAGCCAAAATGAAGGAACAAGTACTTTTAATGGAAAACATTAGCTCTGCTCATTTGCACACACGCAGAGTTTTCACTTTTTGAAAATTTTCTGTGAGCTGCCAAGGAGGTGATGTGACTTTCTTGTGTTACCACACAAGAGAGAAGGACGTGAGTAACCACAGCTGACTGCACAAGAGTTAAATGGGTAATTTGATTCATAAAATCCAAGGAGAACAAGAACCTACATGATACTGGGCCCTGTTGGTGTTTAGGACACTCTGAATGTGATCCAGCTGTCCAAGCATGGGTGTCCAGTGGCATTGGAAATGTCCTCCATGGTATGCCAAGATGTCTTGAGATATCTGCATGGGGTTGGCACAGGGCTTGAGTTGAGGAATATCTTATTGACGAGCTGAGTTTCTGTGCTGCCCCTGACTAACAAATTGTTTATAACCACAGGTTGTGCCACAGTTTAAGTAACCCCCCCGGAAAGAAAATGGAACACTGTAATGAGACTGAGTCATGCAATGTTTAAAGGCTACACACAACTATGGGAGATCATTGCTACAATATACTTTCTGGAGCATATCCCCCCAAAACCTTCTTTAAGTTTAGCTCACATGGCAAAATTCTGCTCTAGTTTTATAGTCAAAATGAACAGCGTGTTCTTTTCAGGGGCGATGAGTGTGTAGGTCAGAGTAGGATTTGGATCACAATCCCTTGAACAGAAGAAAAGTTCTTTATCAACATCTGCAACGAATCTAGAAAATGGTCACGGACAACATAAGTCGGCCTCTGAAATGATGACTCACAGCTGATTTGCCCCTACTAAATCGGGAGCTCCACGGCAAGTCTGTCCACAAGAGAAAAGTTCAGTGACCCACTGGAAGACTTGTTACGTAATGTGCACAACTGGACTCGTTTAAAACCGGGAGCCGTGATTGCTGCAGCTCCTTAGCTAAGACACAAACTTAAGAGAGGCAAATCTCACTTGTTGAAAAGCAGCTGCACCCATTTTATGCTCCCTGCCCCAGAAAAACAGCCCCCAGAGTAAAAGAATTTGATCGAGGACTGCAAGAAACTGCTTTTGCCTTAATAATGTATACACTGGAGGAATTTTGTGGCTTGTAACAAGGTTGGTTGTGTTCCTCAGGCTTGGGTTGTTGTTGGCGTGACTGTGGGGGGAACTGAGCAATGGGGAAAATGAGGAAACCTCAATTAAACTGGACATAAGGCAACCTTCAAATGTAAATGGTGAAGTTACTTTATGTTGTTGTCTTGTAGGGAAATAGTTGGATATAAAACGTGGTGGAAGTGTCTGTACTGACATTAATATTACTGTAATGTCCAAGACAGAACTTTAGTTCCCTGGTAGGTATTGAAATTACAGCTTCCTTTGGAGTGTCTGTGTATCCATCTCACTTGGATTTGGACTTGGAGAATTGGTAAGGCATTTTCCTGGGGATTTTTATGCTAACATTATGCATAATTGCTGGCTTTAAAGTTGCAGAATGATTTATCCGTGTTAACACTCTCCCTTCATTGCTCCTCATAGAAACCAGCCTTTCTCATTTTTGACTTCCAGAATCACAGTGACAGCAATGTGTAACATGGACTTCAGCCGCTTCCCCCTGGACTCTCAGACGTGTTCTCTGGAGCTGGAAAGCTGTACGTTGTGTCTATGTTTCTAGCTAGACGTGCTCCACGGCTGGCTGCACACACATACACTGGAGACATTTCACATTACAGTCTATTTTAGAGCCCGAAAAAAAAGCTCACCAGAGTTACTTGGAGTCTTTTTAGTGACTTACTGTGTTGTGTATCTAGCCCTTATGCTGCAAGACAGGGGAGTTTGCAAGGAAAGCATTTAATAGATGGCACTTTCAAAAAAAAAAAAAAGCACCAACAGAAATGGTCAATATATACTGGTTCTGAGCAGCTTGCTGATGAGAAATCTGGGGGAGAAGGTTTGCACTGTTCATGGCTTCTGACAGGAAGGTGATGCTTTCAAGTGGCGTAGTAAAAAGTTGAGTATAACGATTGTTAATTTTCTCTAAATTTCGTCACCAAAGGGGTTTATGTATGATATAATTCTGATCCTGCAAACACTGCGACTTGGGCTCAGCTTCTTTGGGAAGGAGTTATTCTGCAGACAAACTGATTTGAAGAGTTAAGATTTTCATGACTGTTGCGTAAACTTTCTGCAGGGTATGCCAAGGCTAACATCTAGTTGTTTTGAAGTCCTCCCAGCTATTTAACTGAAATTTTCCTCTATAAACAACAGGATCACAGAATCATAGAGTAATTTAGACTGGGAGAAGAGCTTTAGGTTGGTCTTGAGGTCAGCTGCTCCAACACCCTGCTCAGAGCAGGGAGCTCTAGAGTGGGTTGTTCAAGGCTGTGTCCGATTGGGTTTTGAACATCTCCAAGGTAATGGTGGTTCCACAACTTTTATGTGCAACCTGTTGAAATGTTTGACAGCCCTCATCCTGAAAAATTTTCCTTTTTACCTGCTTGGAAAAAAATGCCTTGCTGCAGCTGGTATCCCTTTCCTCTTGTCCTTTCATTCTGCACCTCAGAGAAAAGCCTGAGAAAAGCCTGTCTCCATCTTCTGTATGACCCTCAGCAGGGCAGCAGTTGGACCCCACCACAGACTCCTCTTTTTCCAGCTGAACAAACCCAGCTTCGCCAGCCTCTCAGCTTATGCCACGTGCTCCAGCCCCCTGGCCATCTTGATAACCCTGTTTTCATTCCCCATTCCTGCTACCTAGTGTGCTAACTAATTCTTTAAGTTTTTCTTTTACACTCTTCAAGTATTTCTAGACTTTTGCTTCAAATCACACCTGTCACTTTTGTTTTTATAGTTTGAGGTGCCTGTGTTTCCTCCTTCCTCTCAATTTAGGCATTTTACCCATGACTATTTCCTGAGTTATTCTTATCAGTTAGCAATTAGTTGTCTGTGATTTTTGGTATGTGATGCTCAGAAAAGTACCATTCTAGCTGTCATTTCATCAGTGTGGAGTAAAAAGAGGGTGTGTTTCCCTGAATCAGGGTGATCTGGATTTTTGTTGTTGCTATTGTTGTCATAGTATATCATAGGGCAAGATCTTTTTAACTCACTGTTGTTAGAAAACTTGTTTGTGGCATTACTTCACACCAAAGATGCCTTTGTGTTTATTAATTTTATCTGGATCTATTAACTTCTGCTTCCCCTCCAAGATAAAGTCATATCACATCGTGTTTTCTTCTTCCCCTAAGATGCTTACACTGATGAAGATCTGATGCTGTATTGGAAAAATGGGAATGAATCTCTGAAAACTGATGAAAAGATTTCTTTGTCTCAGTTTTTGATACAAAAATTCCACACTACATCGAGACTGGCTTTCTACAGTAGCACGGGTATGGCCTTTTCTGATTTATTGCTAAAGCTAATGCTGTATTAACTACTTGCGAGAGAGCTCTTGGGATTATATGTCACTGAAATGTAGTCTCTACGGTCTGGACAATACATGTTTTGAAAGATCAGTTTGTCTGTTCACTATGCTTTAGAAATAAAAAATCAAAAGAAAGATATTGTCTCTCTGTGCCTACCATCCCGGCTGTTCTCACCGATTCTGGCTTTCCTCCCCTCCCAAAGGTTGGTACAATCGCCTCTACATAAACTTCACTTTACGCCGACACATCTTCTTCTTCCTGCTCCAAACCTACTTCCCCGCCACCCTCATGGTCATGTTGTCCTGGGTGTCCTTCTGGATCGATCGCCGAGCAGTTCCTGCCAGAGTCTCTTTGGGTGAGAGCAGCTGCAGCAAGCCATGACTGCGTGAAAATCTTTGAGCGTGACTATTTTGACAGGAAAGGGAACTGTTCATTTTGATGGTTCAAGATATTGGGCAAGCAGATGTTTGTTTTATCTGATGATTAATATAATGTCAAACTTGGAGTTTGTTTTAAGTCCTTCATCACTAAGCAATCCTCCTGATCTGTACTTAGCTCAGGACAGAAAGGACTGTGGTTTTAAAAATAAAGTTGGGCAGAGAAGAGAGGTTTCAGTGTTTATGAGTCAATGAATCAAGATTATTCCCTGTTGTCCAGCCCTGCAGTTCTGAGACACGCATTGCCATTGGGGAGGGTAGAGTTTCACAGGAGTTTAGGCACCTACAGGGAGTTAAAAGCTTCTGTTACAATTTTCATGAGTGCCTTTTGTGAGCAGGATCCTGCCATGTCCCAGCTGCCACAGAGCCAGGTATGTGTCTTCCCAACCAGCTGGCACTGGTGCTGTGGCTGGTGGCTTTCTCCAGGCTGCCTGGAGGGCACCAATGTGGCACATCTTCACAAAGCTGGGAAAGAAAGGCAGCAAAGGATCTTGTCCTATTACATGTCCCTCCATCTGTTGTACTCCTGGGGACACTCAGGGCATGTCTGTAACATCAGACCTCGGACAACAGGGGGGCAGTGAAGGAAACGTGCCTTTCCTCTCACATCTGCAGTGGTGTGGATGAGAGGCCACCAGCCCCGAGGTGAGTAGGAGGTTGGGTTTCTCCTCTCCCAAGGGTGCCTCTCACTGACGGTCCAGTGCTTCTGGGGCAGGGAGGTCTTTCATTTGAGGGAGTGGGAACACAAAGAAGGAGTTGCTTGAAAGTCCTGCACACACCAATCTGCCTCTCTGGACATCTAAAACCCATCAGGAGGAGCTTTGTCTATGTCAGGAGTGGAGGAAATTCTTTCAGCTGAGTATAAATATAGGACATGGTTTAGTGGTGGACTTGGTAGTACTAGGTTAACTGTTGGACTCGATGATCATTAAGGTCTTTTCCAACCTAAATGATTGTATGATTCTATGATTCTAAAGAGAGACAATTTGTTCATCACTCCATGCATAGGTTAGAGGAAGGCAAAAATGTGATAGGAAAAATCTCTGAATGTTGATGTGTAAGGCTTCCAATGCCAAAAGCAGAAAACCAGTATTTTAGCCCCACAAGTTTATCTCACTTAGAGAGCTACACACTGCAGCAAATGTATGAGAAGAGGCAGTCGAGAGTCTGCTCCACTGGAAGAAATGCGTTCAGCGGCTATTATTTAAAAAAAAAAAATTGGATCCTGATGAAAAGTGAACAACAGTAGCTGTGCTTACGGTGGTCACCATTTTGAAATGGCTGAAGTAGCTATGAATGCGTTTTGGCTTCTGTGTTCTCTATTTAAGTGGCTTTGGGAACTTGTAAATATTTTTCTCTCTATGATGATCCAAAGTACATACTATTTTGCAGGATTTTATCTCTGTCTGTCTAAATATCTATATACACACATACACGTGTATATATATACATATTAACACACATATAAATGTATATAAACATAAATACATACATATAGGTTTATAAACACATACACACATCTATATATATATAATACAAGGGTGATTGTTCAAAACTGTTTTGATTCACACAGCTTGAACTGTAGACAAATATTTCTAGAGGTAAAAATACAATGCTTTCCTTTTGCATGGTTTCATGCAAAACATTTTATCATTATTGAACGCCCCTTTTAAGACCAGTGGTTTAGATCAAATCCTCTTTAGCTGTGACCAAAAATCAATACTAGATTGCTTTCTGGTGGTGCCTGTAGCACAGATTGGTACAGGTAGGAAACAGGAGTCCTTGTCACCACCGGTCTTAGCAGACCTGACTCTAAGCACTGTGTTAAAAAAAAGAGGTTAGGGAGGGAGTTAAATGCTGTTCCTAGCAAAACGATGGCTGTTCTGTTGCTCCTCAAAACTAAACCCATCCTGCACACAAAAGTGCGGGCAGTGGAACAGTTCTGCATTGGCAGGAGAGATGCTTATCACAAATTTATGTCATATCTAACATCTTTCAGACTATTGTGTAGAGCATAATTTCTGTTTTTCTTGAGGCAAAAGCCTTATGGACTGTATCAGTCAATAAAATCTGTTTCTCTTTGTTCTTTCTAGGGATAACCACTGTGCTGACCATGTCCACCATCATCACTGGGGTGAACGCCTCCATGCCTCGTGTTTCCTACATCAAAGCAGTGGACATTTACCTGTGGGTCAGTTTTGTGTTTGTCTTCCTCTCGGTGCTGGAATACGCAGCAGTGAATTACCTGACTACGGTGCAAGAGCGGAAGGAGAGGAAACTGCGGGAGAGGGTGAGAAAAACTTTTGTTTTGTTCCTCCATTTATTCCTTTTTTTCTTACACCTGATCTGGTCTTTATATTGACTGGTTTCTGTCTCTAAATGGGAAAACACTGACATCCATGTGTGTATAATTGGATCTGTTTAGACCGCTGCACCTCAGGCTGAATTGCTAACACCAGAAAAACAGGAGTTGGTCTCATGGGTCTTTGTAGAAACATCGGAGAAGAGGAGAGTGTGACCTGAACTGAGGAATTCCGCAACCTGGGACTGTGTGGGGATCACAAGAGGGGAAAGTATCAAATCCGATACTTCACTGTGGCTGCCACAATTGCTATATTTTTAAACTAAAGGTATTATTTGGAGCAAATTCATTTCCCCCCTCTACAATTAGCTTTACTCTGGAAACTGGATTCAACAGATGCAATAGTGGAATTGTTCCTTATTACCAAACTCAAACAACAGTCAGCCAAGTTATGCTTTAATGTGCTATGAAGGGTCTTATCCTGCATCCTTGGAGGTTTTCAAGGCCTGACTAGATATAGCCCTGAGCAGCCTGGCCCTACCATGAGCAGGAGATAGGACTAGAGGCCTCCTGAGGTCCCTTCCAGCCTGAATTATCCTACAGACCTGTGATTCCTTCTTCTTTGTCATTAAACAAAACACCATCACCTTTTGAACACTAAGGCCTGGGACCAAATTTTTTCAGTCCCCGTACACCCAGAACATCACCATGTTTTACAGCTTCTTTCTTCCCATTAGGAGCTCCCAACATTAGTTCACAGGTAACAATTGGTCACCTACTGCCTTTGACTCCGACTCCTGGAGAAATTTATTTCAGCCTTTCAGAAATGCCAATGCAGAATCATTTTTCATATGATTTGACTGTGACATTTCCCTCTCTGAACTACTCTGTTGGCTTTGCATGTCCTTCTCTTCCCCTTGTGCATCTTCCTATGACTTCCTTGAAGTAGCGAATACACCATCTATCAGCCCAGTACCTTTCCTGTTTGACATCTGATCAAAAATTTAGTCAGATACATTTTAAAAAGCAATTGGAATAAATTAAACAGACTCCTGTGACAAAATCTGACCTCTTTTCAAGGCCTTCTCAACAACAGTGTGATTCTGGAAAGCTACTTGAACAGATCCTGGGTATCTTGATTTATCTGTGTCCCCATCCTAGTCCCCACCCAGGGCCCAGCAGTTCTCTGCAACACAAGGTAGGGATGCTCTGTGCGTGCACAGCAAGTCAAGTGTGTCTGTGGCCTTGAAGCCAGCCCTGCTCAGACTTCCCACATCCAAAGAAGACAGTGTTTGTGTAAAGTGCATCTTGACAGTACTCAGGAAATAACAAAAAAATCACCCTTACTAGGTTCAGCATGCCTAGAATAAACCTGCTTTTTTTTACTGGAAAGAAAACTCTTCTTCTGTATCAGGGGGATGAAATGAACTTGAGAGGTTTATTACTGTTCTGCTAAGTTTTCAGGAAGGTTTTCCCACATCCAGTGGTGGCATAGCTTGTTATTTATATCACAAATCTGCCCTTTATCAAGTCTTGTGCCTTGAATTCTATATTCAGCAAATGTTTTTTTTACTACACAAGGTAAAATATTCTATCCAGTCTCCAGCACGTGACAATATTAATCCTCAACAATGATAATAGGAGCAGAGATAATAAGCAGCGTTACTTGAGGGGATTGTGGCAAAATGTCGGTGAATGCTCTTGAAGAAGCAGAAGAGACATTTTTCACTGTAATTGAGAAATACAGAAAGACCCAAAGAATCTGAATGCGAATGTGTCAGGCTTCCCAGAGAAGAGCTCTATGTTATGTCTACATTAAGAAATTAAATGTGCCTGGGACCAAGGCAGATGGACCTGGAGTAACTAAAACGAAACCTTCTTTTCCTCAAAATCAGAGTAGTTGCTGTGAACTGCCTGTGGCAAATGGTCTGTGGCCCATGCTAATTCTTGAACCGTGCACAGGAACTTTTGGTGCTTGTTGGCCTGGGCAAAATTCAGGCCGGAGACATTTCTGACATGCTAATAGTATCGTCAGCTGAGTTCCCGTGCCCAGGGAGGCTCTTTGGCTGTGTTTAATTTATTAGTGTAGATACAGACTAAAATTGCTGCAGGGTGAAATTGTGTAGCAGACTTCTGCATGTGTGTGCCTATGTGAAGATGGGTGCAATTTAAGACTCTGTGGAGGTGGGTTTCTGGTACATTAGGCTTCCTTGTCCATAGGGGTGTCTGTTGTCACATGTTCGTGAAGCCAAGGGAACTGTAATTTGACCTGGGGGCTAAGAGTAAATCTGCAGAATTTCTTTCTCTTCTGGGTCCTGCAGCAATTAGCTTATTGCCACTAACTGCTTTCCCTTCCACCCACCCACCCACCGTCTCCCGGACCTGTCATCAGTTGATGATAAAGAGCTTGATGTAATTCTTCCCTGTGGGGTTTTTTTGGTGGTGGGTTTTTTTTTTTTTAAGGTGCACCTGTTTAGTATAAAATATGTCTTAAAACCCAACTGATGTTCAGTTGTACCCATGGAGTGCTCAAAAAAATTCCTGGAGTGACGGTTCTAACAAGCAGAGCAAACGGGCTACAAACTTGTCATGTTTTTCTGCACGCAATCTGCTGACATCAAATCATTTGATTATGACTAGAACACAGAAAACAATTCCTAAACTGATTTTCAGGTTTTCAGTAAGCAATATGATCTGTTGGTTAAATAATTAGAAGAAAAAGCCTCTAGTGCAGAGTTTTCCAGTGGCATCCTGAATATTACATATTCAGGTATATGTACCTTTTACGTATATATATATATATTTTTTTTTTTTTTTCAGGGTATATAAATTTCTGTGTATATATACTTAATTACTTTAGCTGAACTTATCCTTGAAAACAAGTCCTTGGAAAACCCACACATCAAAGTTGGTGGAGGAGGGAAGTGGGGGTAAACTGTTATTGGGTAAGGAAAGCAGCCTAAAGGGAATCAGAGGCAAGACCTCCTGGCAGAAGGGAGGTTTTGGAGTCCATTTTCATTACATACAAATATATAACCTATATTTCTGAGACAGAAAAACTGCAGATTTTAAACAGTAAAAGACAGTATGTGCTATGCAAAATTCTACCTTTATTCATTGGTTTTCTTAGACTTTTGGGATTCATGCTGATGCTGCTGAAATCAATGTAAGTTTTGACATCAACTTCAACAGAACTGGAGTTTTACATTAGGCTTTGAACTGGTCCTCTCCTTGGTTTAAAATCAGATTTACAAAGAAAATGTGTATCTGTGAAACCAGAACTTAGACCTTTTTTTTTTCCATAACACGTACTGGATAAGTAATTTCCACAGATAAAACTGCTTCTTGTCCTTGAATATTTATAAACACAAAGACTGCAAAATAAGCAATCTCAGGACAGCAAGGCCAAACAGAGCTAGCTAAGAAAACCTTTTGATTAGCTTTTGTGTCTCCTACAGCACTTTTCTAATCTTTTCTGAAGCTGCTCGTCCAAGCAGTGTAGCTAAACCATGTCTTATCCTTTTTGGAACACAAGAAAAAAAAAGTGTCTTTTTTTTTTTTTTTTCAGAGAAATTTATGTATCTTTACAGTATCTCAACTAAAATTTCAAGCTCAACTGTTTGCAAGCTGTTTGTTAACAGAAAGGCATCATTTCTGTTGCTAATGTGTTCTTCCAGTGTTCAGCTATATTTCTTGTTTATGTTCCTAGTTTCCATGTACGTGTGGAATATCTCATTCGAAAACTACGATGCTGGATGGAAACTACAGTGAATCTGATGCCAACAGCCTGGCAGGATATACAAGAAACCAGATGGTCCCAGAGGAAGAAAAACAAGAAAAGATGGTTGTGCACTTAGCTATGATCAATGAATCTAATTCATCAAGGAAGAGAGGCCTGAAGGGCCATGTGGGCTTGCGCATCATCCAGAACACTCATGCAATTGATAAATACTCAAGATTAATATTTCCAGGCACCTATATATTTTTTAATTTGATATATTGGTCTGTCTTTAGCTAAGCATGCTGGCACAGCAGTAACTGAAGCAGAAGACATTTACAAAACTCTCTTTTGTTGGTTTTTCAGTCTAATCTGGATGCAAAGCCAGAAAACTGATTATTTTATTGCTTCTTTGGGGGGCAAAGGGGACAACGCATCCTCCAATGAGCAACTCCATGCATAGGTATCATGGACGAACCTGCTGTGGTGGTTGCTTTCCAACTCACATCCCAGCTCCAGTTTGCTTTATGACACGTGTCATTTCTCTTACTTGAAAATACATGCTCGCCATTCACCCAAAAGGTGCTGTATGTTCATTTAAGGCCGGCCACACTGGTGGTGCCTGCTGTGCAATGGACAACCAGACACAATGCTCACAGAGGCTCTCCTGAGGGACTGGACAAATGCAAGGAGGGGTCTGGACAGGGCATCTGCTGTAAGGGAACTGAATGAGGCCTTTCCTTTTCCAAATCTCTGGTTTTGAGCAAATCCTTTTATTTTTCTTTGGTGTATGAACATCATGTTTCTTTCCATTGGTTTATAAACAAAATCCCCTTTTAGGATCCAAATTCTACTTTCTCTGGATAGGAGCTTCTTTGATACTGGTAGGACAGCTGACTGGCCGGGATCAACAGCATTGGTTACAGAGTGCAGGTCGTAAGTTTGACTTGGTGGTAACTTTTTTTTCTAGATTAGAGGTAAGGAGTGATGATGAAGCAGAGCAAAGAAGCCCACAAGCTCCCAGGGTACATGAGTAATGAAAACAGGGTGGTTTAGGCATGTGTTCTCCATATAAGTTGAGCCCAGCACGTGATACATAGCACCTGCCCTCTAAAATGAGAGGGGAAGACGGTGTGTAGTAAGTACAGTCAACACATGGTGAACGGGCAGCATCTCTGGGACCATCACTTTCTCTCTCAAGAAGCAGAAAACAGTGTTGAGTGCAGCACTAGTGGCTTTCGAGGATTTTCCTAACCCCTGTGAGGAAAGTGCAGCCCACAGAGAAACTGTATATCCCAATGTGCCTCTCCCAGTCAACACATTGTCCTTCTCTTCAGGCATTTTGGATCAAGAGGGAGGGATGTCTGCCAGAACCTCTCTCTGCAGAAACGCAGACATGTCAGAGATTGAACGGCCAAGAATAATACTGTGGGATTCAATGAGATCCTGTTTGGCCTCTGGGTCCAAGGGCCATGTAAATCATTTTAAGCTGCTGGAGAGCATTGTAACGAGCTTCTGTGCTTGGCATTTCATTTTTCATCCTGTGATATCTCCCTTTCCTTTGCTAACAATGCTGCCAGCAAAACCCAGATGTAGAAACATGATAGCAGCAAGACAACAATGCCCAGGTGTGCGTGCTCCTTATTTTTAGAAAACACCATGACTTTTTGGCTTTGGTGGAGTTTATGTTCAACAAAACATTTGGTTACCAAGCTGAAACTCAGCAGGGTGGGCAGAGCCTAAAGCGTGAAGACCCAGGACTGAGGTTAGAAGCTGCCTCAATGACAAGATTAAGTTATACATCTGACTGGGGCTGGGCTGTGAAGATTCAGATAAATCACACGAATAAAGAAAAAACAAACAAAAATACTAATACAACTGTAACTATTTGTTGGCATGTGAAATTTTCTGCTTACCGTAGCAGTAATTCTTATGTCTGAGGTCTCAAGGGATGTAGAAGATGGCAGGGAACTCCATCACTGGAGTGTCAACTCCAGGCTGTCAACAATACCCGGAATTTTTCTTGTGCCTCTAGTCTTGCTAAGTCACACTGATTTACTGGAAAGAAAATTGATAAGAGAAACTAAAAATCACAACTGTTCCCCTTTCATCAGCCATGTTATTAACTGACATTAACAAGAGTTCTGTGGGGTCATACAACTAAGAATATACAGCCCTGAAATCGCTGGTGAGAAGGGGAGCCATGGCAGGGCAGTATCTGACTTCTCTCCTGAGAAGGCAGGTCAGTGCATTTACCACACGCAGCTCTTCTTGAAGCCAAAACCTGTCTACTTCTCGCGTCAACAGGCACTACAATACAGAGGCAAAAAATATTAAAGACATAGCTCGCTCATCTTTTGAGAGGTTAAAGCCTGGACGTAACGGTGTGTGTTCTTCAGCGTTAGCAGTTTTGGAGTGTAAAACAGGAACCAACGCCGCGGCTGGCAGCAGGGCAGCGCAGCGGAGGGACCTTTGCTGGGGGAAGGCAGCAGAACTGCACCAGGAAGGCACCAGTGCGGGGAGTGGGAAACTCAGTTCCCGTGCCCCCCATTTTGCTGGTCTTCCTACGTCACCCGTGGCATGTGCCATTTAACCTCTCAGTGCCTCATAGAATCATAGAGTGGAAGGGACCTCTGGAGATCATCTAGTCCAACCCCCTGCCAAAGCAGGGTCACCCAGAGCAGGTTGCATGGGAATGTGTCCAGGCAGGTTTTGAATGTCTCCAGAGATGGAGACTCCATCACCCCGCTAAGCAGCCTGTTCCAGTGCTCTGCCACCCTCAAAGTAAAGAGATTCCTCCTCATGTTTAGGTGGAACTTCCTATGCTCAAGTTTGTGCCCATTACCTCTTGTCTTGTTGCTGGGCACCACTGAAAAGAGCCTGGCCCCATCCTCCTGACACCCACCCTTTCAGTATTTAGAAGTGTTGATAAGGACCCCCTCAGTCGTCTTTTTTCCAGACTGAAGAGACCTAAATCCTTCAGCCTTTCTTCATAAGAGAGATGTTCTAGTCCCCTAATCATCTTTGTAGCCCTTTGCTGTCCCCTCTCCAGCAGTTCCCTGTCCTTCTTGAAACTGGACACAGTACTCCAGGTGCGGCCTCACCAATGCAGAGTAGAGGGGGAGGATGACCTCCCTTGACCTACTGGCCACACTCCTCTTGATGCATCCCAGGATGCCATTGGCCTTCCTGGCCACAAGGGCACATTGCTGGCTCATGGTCATCCTGTTGTCCACCAGGACTCCCAGGTCTCTTTCCACAGAGCTGCTCTCCAGCAGGTCAGTCCCCAACCTGCACTGCTGCATGGGGTTATTCCTCCCCGGGTGCAGCACCCTACACTTGCCCTTGTTGAATTTCATAAGGTTCCTCTCTGCTCAAATCTCCAACCTGTCCAGGTCTCTCTGTATGCCGGCGCAGCCTTCCGGTGTGTCAGCCACCCCCCCCCAGCTTTGTGTCATTGGCAAACTTGCTGAGGGTGCACTCTATCCCCTCATCCAGGTCATTGATGGATATATTGAATAGGACTGGACCCAGTACTGACCCCTGGGGAGCACCACTCGTCACTGACCTCCAACTAGACTCTGTGCCCCTAATCACGACCCTCTGAGCTCTGTCTTTCAACCAGTTATCTATCCACCTTACTGTCCATTCATCTAACCCACTCTTCCTAAGCTTCCCTATGAGGATGCTGTGGGAGACCGTGTTGAACACCTTGCTTAAGTCAAGGTAGACCACATCTGCTGCCCTCCCCTCATCTATCCATCCAGTCATGCCATCATAGAAGGCTATCAGATTAGTCAGACATGATTTCCCCTTGATGAATCCATGTTGAGTACTTCTCCATCGGGAAAGTGGGGAGCAATAATATTTACCTACCTCATGAGGTGCCGAGGGGCTTCACCTGCTTAACTAGCACGTGTGTGGGGCACGGTTATGATTTCTGAGTGGGTCACCCAGTGGGAGTCCAAAGGGTTTTGTCTTAATTACCAGTGAGTTCATCAAATGTGTCCTCTGAATCAGTCCAGCTGGAAGAAAGCGGGTATCTCCCCCACATTATAACTTTATTAAACCAGAGATAAATGTAGCCCAACAGCCAAAAAGTGAACATTGTCAATGAATAATGCCTCCTGGCATAATAAAAAAAAAAGAAGTCCTAGTGCTTTACTTTGCCATTTGTTTTTATTACAGCTCCTGTTTCCTTAAAGGTTATGTGGTGGCAGAGACAGTGCTTTAGATCCTGTCATCTTTGCACTAATGCTGCCTGTAGTTTTAATGCCAGCTAATAAACATCTTCTGGAGAGGCTACCTTACTCTTATTTTATATGCATGTGTACATAACTGATAGAAATTGATGTGTGTTTCTACCAGACACAATTACACAGCCTATAAAACCATCGAGGAGGGTATTTTTCCATTAAAGGGAAAAAAAAAGTCTCTGTCTTGGGCACCACTTACACTTATTATTCATTAAAACAATAGATGAAAAGTATATATGCAAATAAAACCTAGACATGTCCTTCAGGCAGCGTATGAATTGTATTTTTCTGCCTATTAAGAGGGGAGTGGCTGCACATGAAGCTAGAACAAATACTTGAAGTGTGGTCCTGAGAATGTATTTCACCTTTCATCTCCCCTGGGTTACAAGAGACTTCATGAGCACTAACGTCTAGTCTGCAACATCCAACCAATGTTTTGAGAAATAATGCCTGAAGCTCGGCTCTGAGCACTGTTTCATGGATACAATCCAATTCTGTGAAGCACTGAGCGTCTGGACAATTAACCTACCGAAGGACAGGATTTTCATAAGGATTTGGGCAAATGAAGCCCATTGATGAATATGCCTTCTCCAAGTAACCTGATCCAACGGCAAAGAGAGAAAATGTCAGCCCTGCTCATTCTGCATCTGGCTCCATTGCACTTTTACTTACTTCTAACCAAATCCTGTCTTTGAAAGAAAGTAACTCTCTCTCTATATGTATAATGTATATGCAGATAGCATATAACAAAGGAAGACGCTGGGACATGTACCTGTGTTAGTGTACATATGTGAAATTGTAATATATTGTATGTAAATTACCATTTATTACATCCAGAAAACTTACTATGTTGAATTGAAAAAAGGCTCTTATTGTCAGCCAAGGGCCAAGAAATGAGGTACGGCAAGTTATTCCATAAATAAAAATTATAGGTTCTCCTACATTTTCCTTCTGAAAAAGGAAGTGTTGAGAAGTTTGCAAGAAAGGCTGATGCTAAACTGGTTGTATGGTGTGTACATGCCACTGTGCTGCGTGTTGTAATCAAACCCGGTAATAAAATAACAGATGGAAGGAGTGGAAAACAGTCCATTTCATGGTGTGAACTTTAAAATGTGATTTTAATTCTTTTTGGAGATCTGTTAGTTATGAGCTAATGTCCTGCGGTAAAGGACTTGAATAAACACCTCATTTGTAATTGATTTTAAATAAAAAGCATCTAAAAAGGCGGAAGAAATGTAGTGGAAGCATGTAGGTACTTTGAAGTATGCAAAGCTCCTTGAGAAAACTGAGCCGTTAATTACAGCTATAAGCTACAGAGACCTTTTGTGGAAACTGGAGCCCACAACTGAAGATATTTTAATAATTACTTTACACTTAAAGGCACATTTTCAAAAGCCCAAATGGCAGGTATATTTCTCGATCTCCACTTGACTATAAAAGAGAACTTGTCATTTAATTCCTCCTTTGTGCCTTTGAAAAGATTGTCTCCACACTTACCAAGGGAAGATAAAACCCCTCTGAGGTCCCGGCTGCCCGATCTCATCTATTATCCTTAATGCAGACAATGGGACTAAACGAAATGTGCATGAGCAAGGCTGATACCGAGACTAATGGCTATTGTCTGTCAAATTTCCACAATGGAGAGATTACAGCAAGGTACAGTCTAACTAAGTGAGATCCTGCCCTGCTGAAATTTAAAGAAGAGAAAAATGTATTTAAAAAACAGCAAGACTTTAGCACTATTAAAATTAAAATGTAATCCACTCTCACACTAAGCTGATTAATTCCTTTGCAAAAATGACATTTAAAATAATGTATCAGGGTCATTACTTTCCTGGTCAGAGGAATTACCATGTTGGATGAAGCGAGAAGGGTGGGGAGGGAAATGGTGCACGAGCAGGGGCAAGGTGCTGCTCTTGTGGCAGTGGCAGGGGCGACTCCAGGCTGATCAGATCCCACTGTGGAGGCGAGGATCGGAGGACCTGGCTTTCCCAAGCACTTTGTGCCTGGGTGTCACACACGTCACCATGTATGGCCCTCCTTGATTTGAGCAAGAAAAAGCTATCTTCTGCTGGGAGCTAGGCTTAGGCTGGCTATGGGCTGGGACCTGAGACAGGGAGACCTTGAAAGACAAGCAATATCTGCACCCACAGCTGTCCACAAAATTTTCTCTAAATGAATCATGCCTCATGCCACCAAATTTTGACAGTAGCCTGCATTGCGCCCACAAAAGAAGACCCCCAAACCAGGACAGCCCTGCATTGCCCACTCCTCGGAGGAAGCAGCAAAGCCCTCAGCAGATAATTTGAACACCGAATTTTAACATTTCCTGGCTTTGAGAAAATGCGCAAGACTTATCATGGTCAGTTGTCCAAACTGGACTTCTCCCACAAGTCTTTTAGGGGTCTCCGAGTGCAGATATGTGCGCTTGCAACCATAGAATTTAGCTTGGGAAAAGAGCCTGGCAACTCAATCTGTGGAAAATGCATATAAATGATGTGGTGAAAAAAAAAAAAAAAAAGAAAAAGATTTTTACTGCTCTACTTGTCACACAGATTTATAGAAGAAAATTGTGTGTTTAGCTTAGAGGGAATTCGGAGAGGGAAATGAAAGGACAAGTTAATTGTAACGACAGTTTGAATTACTTGAACAAATATATTTTGGGAAATGGGACAGAACATTAGAGCTGTAAAGCTCTCTTGCCTCCTGGCTCTTTCCATTTTATCTGGATTTTTATTAGGATCCAAATTTATTTCAACCATGAAATTTTAAACCTTTCTTATTAAGGTGCATAATGACCACATCTTTATAGGTACAGTTGGGAGGAGGCCTTCAGTGCTGCGCGCAGATTGTTTAGTTGCGGCAGCCTCCAAGTGAAAATACAGCTCCTTTTTTTCACCTGGAGTTTCGGGACAGACAGACGCCATTCCACAAAAGGGGAAAGGCAGAGTTATTCAGCCATTCGTCAGGGAGGCAAGACACTCTCCAAGGAGCTGGGCAAGAGAAAGGCCATATCATTTGCACCAGACAGAAACCTTGACATCTGATGCGCATTGCTGGGTGCTCGCGTGTGGTCATGAGTAGGACTTTGTAAGACCGCACGGGGAGGAAAGAAAAATCCTGCTTGGGCCATATCTGGAGACACTAACCACCTCAGGTGGTCATCATCCTAACCATGACCGCCAGCCACGATGGTGACATGGATTCAAACTGCCACCCCGGGGAAGGTGACGATGGATGTTTCCTCAGGGCTTGGTCCCACGTGCTGTGCCTCTGTGAGACCCTTTCTTTGCAGGGTCAGTGTCCGCCTGCCCCAAATGGCTCTGATTTGGCCCCAGGATGGCACACTGAAGGACAGGTTTCTCTTCTTCTGGGACTGGGGTGGGGGCTCTCCATGCATGTTTTGTCCATGAGGGAGGTTGGTGCCCTGGTCTGCAGATGTGGTGGCTGCAGGATTTTCCTGTCAGATTCCTGCCACATCAGACCTCCCTTTCATCCCAGCGGTGGCCCAGGAGAGGAGGAGGAGCCCTTGCTTCAAAGGTCTGGCTGGTCTGGAGAGGGCCTGGTGAACAGCACAGAAAGCAAAGGAAAGGATCGAAGTGGGAGGCCCTGATGATTACTTGGGGTCAAATGGTCTGTCCCGGGCTCTTGGGCGCTCTGTGCCCTAAATGACAGAGGACGTGAAAAATGTGCAACTCGACTTTTGAACTGAGCTGCTAAATGGAAGTGGCACTTGCTGACCTGCCCAGAGCCCTCACCGCCGCTCACACAGAGTAAGGCTGGGGCTTTGTGGGTGTCACTCTTTACCTTGCTAACATGCACAGGAATGCCCGGTGCCCGGCAGTGGCGCTACCTGGTGGTGATGGTACCCGGTGGTGATGGTACCCGGTGGTGATGCTGCCCAGGAGCAATGCTGCCCATCAGCTCGGCCTTCTCCAAGCTCAGCCTCCCACAGAAGGGCTCTCCCCATCTCCTGCCCACCCTCACGCAGGCCCAGCCATAAGGAGCTTAACAGGATGTGGCTTCCTTAAAAAAGAGAAAAAAGTAGGGAAAGAGGCAAGAAGAGGAAAAAAGTGCCCCCCACAAATGAAAGTAAGTATTGATGTGACTGTGCCAAAGGCAGTATTTTGCCAAGCCATTATCTACTCCTCACTTCTCCAGCTTTTCTTTAATCATGGGCTGTAATGTATGTGCTATCTCTTCCTTAGTCCTCTGGCAGCTGACGTAAACATTGCAGCATGTCAATATTCTTCCCACGTCTCAGCTGGTGACAAAAGCCATGAAAATACGTGACTAACAGCTCCAGTGCAAAACACCTTTGTGCTGGTGCTCTGCCAAGGGAAGAAACCATCGAGGCTGTTTCACAAGTACAAATGCTGTCTGTAAGGCCGTTTCCTTACCATGTGAATCAAATAAAAGAATTATTTGAAGCAGTTTAATTAGGAGGAGGTAAAACAGCCTGTTACAAATGAAAAAAAAAAAAAACCAAACCAAAATTAAAAATATTCTGTCTGATTTCACAGAGGAGGAAGCAGCCTCAGAAAGAAGTCCCAGGCTCACCATCACTTCACGTATCAAGCAACATGGTGCAGATGCATGGCACACAGCCATGAGAGGCCTGGCTTGGACGGCTGGCGGGTGCCGGTCCAGCAGGCAGCCCGTAGGAGGAACCACCAGTGCACCCAGGACTGAAGAAGCCATCCAGGAAGCACTTTAGATCCAGAGTTTCGTTCCTCAACTTCTCCATCCCGTGCTGGTGGGCTGCTGCCTAAGTCCTAAAATGCTCACACTTGCTTCCAGGCATGTCCGTTCCTGGTACAGAAACTACCTTGAAGCCTCATGGTCGCTCCGAGGTGTGCCCCTGGTCCCTGGCTCAGCCTGGGTGGAGCTGAACGCTCTGACGGGCCTTCAGGCTGGTCCACCCTGCTCAGCCCTGTGGTGTTAAACTGCCCCTAGTGCCATTTCCCACCTGCCTCCCTGAACCTGGATGTGCCTCAACACCTTGAGCACCTTGCCCATATCTCAGCCCAGCCTCCTGGCTTTCCGCTGTCATTAGAGCAGGTAACAGACTCAAAGACGTCACATGCACTTGCTGCCAAGCAGACACCCCTCCGGCCATCTTCTGGTGTTTACCCTGATCCTCATTTCTCCTCCTCATGAGGCTGTGAGAGGAGATCAGGAACTGCCCAGAAACAAGCCAACGGCAGCTGCAGTACTTCTTTCCGTTTCTCAAGGCATGGGAAGGCTGGAGAAGGTGAAGCTGCTGAGCTTGGTCCCTGGGTGCCTGGGCACACACATGGCGTAAAGGCTCGGTGGGCGTTGGGGTTCTGCCGTGGTGTGGTGAAGCCCAGCCTGGCTCTCGCACCAACACCTTGTTGGCCAAGGAATGGTAGACTCAGGGCACATCCCCACCACTGGGACGAGGCCGCCATGCCGAGCACTGCCGCAGCAGCCAGGTGAAACCAGCTTGGTGGGGCTGCAGGGGGGCCAGCCAGCTGGCTCCTGCGCCCGCAGGCAGCATCCACTGCACTTAAATCATTTCTGACAGATGCTCATGCAGCCTTCTCTTAAAAACCTGCAATCCCCCAGTCTCCCCAGGCAGTTTATACCAGTGGTTAACCAGCCTTAAAATTAGAAAGTGCTTACTGGTTACCAGGCTGAATCTCCCTTGCTGTAATTTGGGCCTGTTATGCATTGTGCTACCTGCAGTGGGTATGAAGGAAAGTTTATGTACCTAAGATTGTGCAGATATCTACCAGGTTTCTTCCGCTCTTCACTTCTTTGGACTACATCTGTGACCGTCCTTGAAGGCCCCCAGTTTGTTCACAGAAAAGCCTCACAGCAACCTTGCTTGCCCCCACCATTTCCTTCTGCGGAAGAAGCAGCATGGTTTGACATTGGAATTTGATTTATTTTTTTTTAGTGTATATGTTTTTCATTAAATGTCTCACTATACCACATAGAGGTGATAACTCATCCATGAATAACAACCCCATCTTTACCGTAACACCTGCTAAGATTACCTGGCAGCCCAGAATTGACTAGTTTTGAACATGTACAAAAGCTCTAGTGGGCAGAATAAACTCCTCTCCTCCCTTAATCATCAATAAACTCACACATCCCATAAATGCATCAAAGTGCTTTTCCATGCCTTCCGCATCGCTGCAAGCTTTGGCTCCTGTCATGGTGGCCAATAACGCCCCCAGTATAATCCGAAGCACGACTATCACAGGATGGCTCTCTTTGATCAGCTCTGCTCCTCCAACAGGGAAGCTCTGATGAGCTGAGGCCACGTCCCGCAGCTGGGCAGCGGGGAGACAGGAGGATGGCTGAGCCCTTGCCCTGCCCTGCCAGTCTGCCCTCGCTCCCCTGCCCCAGCAGACACGTGGGCGGGCAGGCAGAAAGCTGGGCCCCGTGTGTGCCTGGGATATGGATAAGTGCATTTTCATATTACATCTAATGTAATAAGTCAGTTAAATGCCCCTCATCCGGGGAGGGCAGCATGTTAATAAATGGTCGTTACCAGCAGTTGACAGTTGGTTAGCACAGATTAATTCCTAATGAAGAAAAAACTCTTTATGTAATGTAATGCTTCTGGCTGGGGATCAAGGGTTGCAATCATCCACCCACGGCAGACCTTTTAAATCCGTCTTTGTTCCACTGCGGGAAAAATAGACCAAAAAAAAAACCAACCTGCTATTTTTTAAAGGTTATGATTCAGCCAGCGTCACTGGGATCCTAATTCCAGGAGTGCTGAGCTTGTTTCCTGAAGAGTACAATATGTTGCACCGCAGCCTGGTGATGCAGATGTGGGGGAGGAGGCAGTGTGAGGCGGGAGGGGGGCACTGCATGGACCCCGCGCCCTGGGGATGCAGGAGACGGTCTCGTGCAGCCCCCAGCGTGCCATGGCTCTTGCACCTGGCGGGATGATGCCAGCTCTCTGGCCACAGCCATGCGTTCTTGGGGCTGGCTGGTGGGCATCAGGGCAGGCTGGGTCACAGAGCCACCCTGGGAAGGTGCGAGGAGCAGGGGTGCAGCTGTATTGTGCTTGTACTGGGGCCAGGGTAGCCAGCCCTCACCTTCCAGCAGCCATGAGGAAACCGCCTGTGAAAAGCAGGAGGTCAAACCCAGCTTAAGCAGCAGGGATTTTGGCAGGGGACCGTGCAGCTGCCCAGACCCCCATGGCCAGTGTTGTGGCAACACGCACACACACAGGTTTTCACCCTTCCAGCCATAAGGAGGCTCCTGGGACCTTTCTTTCTGCCTGAAAGAAAGCAAAGCATTTCACACTGACTCACTTACCTTTCCTCTCCCTCCCTTAAGACATTCCTTGACATGAGGGTTTAGGATCTGGCTCCTGGACTCCTTTGCAGGGGACACCATGTCTCCAGGCTGTGCCAGTGTCATCATTGCAGGGGGAATTACAGAGGCACCTGCACCCACCCTGGCAGAGGCTCTGAGATATTCTCCCAAAGCCATGAGATCAAAAGCAAAACTCACCAGAAAGCCAAATCCACTGCAACATCAGTAAATAGTGCCAATAATTACCAGTGAAGAAGAAAAATCGCTATGGTTATCCTGTGACCTAAGGATACCGATATAATAAAACTGATTGTAATAAAACTGATTCACACACAGAAAAGTGATTTGTACTTGTGAGGACTGTTTTTTTTACTCTACTTAATTTTACTCACAATCTGATAGGAATCTCCCTATTGATTTACTGATGATCTCACAGGAAAACTTTGGAAGGAATTTCACAATTATGGCTTAAAGAAGAATTATTCTGTTTTACTTATATTTTGCTGTATCTTGACTTACACAAAATAAATGTGCATAAAGTAGGAGAAGCCCCACAAGCTGTGACATGCGAAGACAAACGAGACTTGCATCTCCAGAGCAGCGTGGGTCCTCAGCAGGTAAAACGGCATCTCTTACATGTTGGGGTTTTCTTTCGTCTCCTTTCTGTTTCGCCTTGCTTTTCCACAGTGATGCCAAGCTACTGAAAGCAGATTAAATCTGTAAGAAGTGTGAGAACAAAGTAAATTCTGTGCAGGCAAAGGACTTCAAATGGGGAGGAAGGCTGGCGGCGGAGATACTGTCATAGGCAGAAACTTCAAAAGAGACGCAGCAGGTGATTAACTTTGCAACTAATCGGTGCAGCCGGAGCTAGGTACGTAGGCTGCGTGAGCGAGGCTTAATGCTGCAAATTTCTATTTACGTCATTACTTTGAGTTTTTGCCATTTGCCTACCCTTGTGTTAAAGGGATGTGGAAGAGCCCTGTGCTTGTGTCTGGGAGCATGGTATTGCCCATAAGGGCTTCCCATTCCCCTGAGCCCTGGGGATGGGAGGGCAGGGGCACCACCGCTGAGGGATTGGGCTGCCAATGCAACAGTCTGGCCAGCAGCACCCTGAAACAACTCCATGGCTTAAATTAGATGCTGTGACAGACAAGAGAGGCAAAAGGAAACACCACTGGGGCTGCTGCCCAGGCTAATGCTGCCCAGGGAAGACATCTCTAGAAGGCCCCAACCACCAAAGGGCCATCAGCTGATGCTACCTGGTTGTGCGAACAAGGCTTCCTGACAGGCTGCCATGCAAGCAATGGGGGTTGGGTACTGGTGTGAGTGGAGAAAATGGTCATCGTCCCCTCTCCGAGCCTTTTTCATGCAAGTTTTTACCAGCAAAGTCCATCAGCAGCTTTATGCTTCTCAGCACAAAACAAAATCCAGCTTCTTTTTACTCATGGGCTACTCTGCATGTGCTGTAATGGAAATCACGGGCCACATTTTTAACAATCAGTAATTTTTGTGACACTAACACAAAGTGAGCAATGTGATGATAACATTTGGTTATTGACATCAGAAATGGAACAACAACAATAGACTATCTTAATCATCTCTCAAAAATGCTGAATATTTTCTAGTACTTTATCTGGGCTACAAAAGAAGTTACTGTTAAAGGGATGCCAGCCTGGAGATTGTTAATGGCTTTTTTGGCTCTGGCACACTGAGCAATACTTTAATGCTGACTGGAGAGATGAGGTCTTCTAAGGAGCTGCAGAAGCCATGTGCAAAAAGCATGTACAAATTAATAACAACCATTTTTTTATTTGCTCCAGCACTAGAGAAAAACAAAAAAGAACAGACAAGGTTCTGCAGAAATGCCAATATGTTCTTGGGCTTTGGGGTTTTAAAAGAATCAAGTCTTCAAAAAAAGTTCACCAGCATTTTCTGTCTCAAAATGTTCTGCTTTAGAACTGTTTGCTTTGTAGTTTTTCTGGTTTTATTTCATTTCCTTGCTCAGTCTTACTATCAAAAGAAGCTAGGGAAATGAAGGAAGTGAACAAAAGGAAAAAGTTTGAAAGGCTTCCAGAAATTTTTTAATGGAGAGGGGAAGATGATTCTGGGGGGTTTTTTTGCTCTGTTTTTTTTTTTTTTTTTTTTTTTTAAATGTTGGAGAAACAGCATTCTCAGGCTCAGCTCCAGATGTAGCGTAGGACACCACACACTGATGGCTGATGACAGGGTGTGTGCTGGGGCTTTGTGGGCACGCAGGGCAGCTCTTCCACATCTCCCTCCCAGATATATCGCTACCATTACTTTTTTTCTCTGCCAGAAATATAGTGATCCTACCTGGTGCCCACTGTAGACAGGGAAAAGAAGGTTTGTCCCATAGGGAGTCTCCTCTTATGCAGGGAATTCTTCAGTGCAATGGCCAAAAAGAGAGATGTCTCCTTCCTCTGACACCATACACACAGAGGAGAGGAGTATCACCATAAAGGAGTACTCACTCACAGCAGTGGATATGCTCAGTAACCCAATGAGACACCCCAAGTCACACTTTGAAAGTGGCCATGTTTGGAAAAACCATGCAGTTTCATTTTTCTACAGTGATTACAGGTTTATAATCCATAGATGAATGTAATCATGTCATA
Organism: Fratercula arctica; assembly: GCA_947846985.1. Lineage (NCBI taxonomy): Eukaryota > Metazoa > Chordata > Aves > Charadriiformes > Alcidae > Fratercula > Fratercula arctica. The sequence goes on from CANTUZ010000003.1 coordinate 84,744,860, forward strand.
TTTACAGTTTTGGTCATGGAAAACCAACTGTTTTCCTTTTAAAATCAAAACTTAAGTCTGATCTTAGAATATTTTTTCTTTTGGCAGGGGCATGTTGTTTTCCCAGACATGTTAAGTTTTATATATTCAGCACAAAACTCAGCCATCATGCTCCTACATACCATGGTCTGGTTTCCAGAGGAGATTTTTGCTTTTCCTGGACTATTTCTGGGCTGACATCAGCACACTGTGCTGCAAAGCCATAAACTTGCAACTACACATGCCCACAGTCTGCTTTTTGGGTCCTTGCCCAGAGCATCTCAAACCACTGTCTCCCCTTCTATTAGCTCTGCTCTGGATTTCTCTCTGAAATAATTACATTATTTTCCTTTAAAAAGAAACCATTCAAATGCTATTTGTGATATCAAGCCTCTGATAAAAAATTCACTCTTGCCAGAGAGGGAGGGGAAAGGATTTGGCCTAAGAAATCAGAGCTCGTTTTCAAGTGCCTGAGAGCTCAGTGAAATTGCCATTCAAATCAAAGACATAAACAAAACCAGTAATGCTAGGCAGCTTTCCATAATTAGAGAGTGGTGTCTTTTGAAGAGGGAGGGGGAAGAAAGGAGAGATATATTTTATTTTGGTTTCTTTTGCATCTTTGGGTGAGTTTTACCACCCACGGGAGCTGCTCGGCCAGCTCTCCCTAAGTCTCTGCTTATCTGTGCATTAGGATGGCTGTGGACTGTAGCAACCTGGATTTTTTCACACTTCCCCCTCTCTGGGCAGTTTTATGGGCCACGAGGGACCTCCCCAATCCTCTCCCTTCCCCAGAGGGTACTAGGAAAATGTCATTTCCTTCCAGTACAAATACACATCTGCTTACAGTCTCTTTTTCATGCTGGGGTAAACTCCCCTGATACACCAAATGGCATGAGTGAGATGTTCAAAAACCATGCGTACACTAAAGAAGAGTCTCCTGGTCATGGGGTTTTTGCATGAAAAAAATGACTCCTCCCCTTAGGAAGAGTTTTTTTGTACTGCTTTTACACCTCCTTCCCTTTCCACTCCTGCCATAGCTTGCTCAGGGTGACCAACATACAACCAGCCCTGTGCTGCTCCCCAAACCTCCTTTACCTCCTCCCCAATCCACCCTGGCCCCTGGGCGATGATGCTGGGGCTGCACAGCGTGGACATCCCTGCCATCCTCTGGGAACCCTCTTTGCCAGGCAGCCGGGATCAGTAGCTGTGGAGCTGCTTGTCTCCAGCAGGTGGGAGCCTGCCTGCACTGCTGCTGCCTGCCTGCCTGCACTGCTCTCTGCCTGCCTGCACTGCTGCTGCCTGCCTGCCTGCCTGCACTACTCGCAGCACCACTGCCACAGCTGCTGTCCCCCTGCCTGCACTACTGTCCCCACTGCTTCCCACGCCACTGCCTGCACCGCTGCCCACATTGCGCTCCGAGAGGCAGAGAGCCAGCCTGCGTCAATGTCGCTTCCTGGCACAGCCGTCTGTTGCAGAGCTTGCGACTCTGGCAAAGAAAAAGTACCAGGCTGGTAATTCCAGATGGAAAAGCACAATAAAAATAGAGTGAACAATAACAAAAATTCCCCTTTTCTTTTCCTTACCTTCTATGTCCCTGCACTGCAACAGAAATAAAAATTGCAGATGATCCCGTTGCCCTGTTTGCAATTACAGGAGCAGCCACATACTTCAGTGCTGGGTGTAAGGCCCGTGCACATCCCACCCCATCTCATCCCCAAAGGTCACCAAGGCCAGTCCCAGGTGGGACACAAGCAAACGGCGCTGGTGTCAGAAGCGGGGCAGCCACGATGCAGACTCATGTCCTACGGGACGAGCAGCTGCTCAGGGCTGCGTTGTCCTGCTGCCACTGCGGCTCATTTGCTGCTGGATACCTTGGCTTGAATGTGCAATGAAATGAGAGCAAGAGGTTGAATTAGGAAGGTGAGGTGCTGGTTGTGACATAGGACACAGGGTAAATAGGACATAGGGTAAATAGGACAAATGTGCAGGAAGAAGACAAATGTGCAGAAAGCAATGATATGAGAACCCAAAATGGTCATAGCAAAAACTATATTAATTATGTTTGTGCTTTTGTCGAGGCTTTCCTCTTTTATGGGTGTATCTAATATGTTTTAAACCACCACTCTGCTAGTGTGCTTGTAAGAAGGTATACATCCAGTTTTCTCTATTTTATCTGGAAATAGAGCCATGTAAGATAAATGATGCCTCTTCTATCTGTTCCCTCTCAGTGAGCTGCTGAGACCTTTCTGACAGACCTTTTGTGTCCTGGTCCCCCCGGCGCTGTGCCTCGTGCTCGCTCATGCACTTCAGTAGCTCTTTTCAATGGCTTCAGCATGCGAGTGTTTTAGTGGGACGGGCACAGATTCATAGAACTGGCATTGACCTGGTTTGGAAGGGAAGAGAAGAAACAATGGTGAAACCATGTGAGGAAGTTAAAAAAAAAATAAAAATACTGTCTTTTTCTATAACGCAGCTCACCTACCGCATTACAATCCTAATGTTGTACTCCTTCCCTTTCAACATCTGTCAGTCTGTTTTTCCTACACAGCTTCTGCTTGCAGCAGGTCAAGGCCTCTCTGACCTTGCTGAACTGGATGTCCCCTGCTTAATCACTGCTCCCAGGTCAGTGCAGGAAGCACTGCTTTGTCCAGTAATGGTCACAGCACATTCAGGAGGCTTTTGTGTTTTCTGGGTGGCATAGACCTGTTCTCCGTGATGCTCGGCGAAAGGCAAAGTGTCAACAGTCACAAACTGCAGCAAGGTACAAGAAGAAAGCTGCTCAGAGAGGCTGTGGAAACTTCACCCTTGGAAGTATCCAAAATTCAACTGTATGGGGCCCTGAGAATCCTGGTCTAAGTTGGATCCCCCAGGTTTAAGAGCAGAAAGTACCATCAAGACTTTTTTAGTAGATTGTACAGGAAAACAAGCCTGTTCCTCACTGTATGCTCATCAGAAAAGAAATGCAATCATCAAGACTTCCTCTTAAGGCCGAGTTCATACTTGTATAAAGATTCAAATATCCTTGCAAACCAAAGGGAGAAATTAAAACCATGGCATGGGATAAATACATCAGTGGTTGTGTTAATAAAAAGTCTGGCTCCCAAACAATTTCTTGGAATAGCAAGAAACCAGATACCCAGGCTGGTGGTCTTACATCCAAGCCCCATTGCTTTATGACTTTGATTTGAAATGAGTCTACTGAATACTTCAATAAAGTCTCAAGAGATCAATGATAATTTGTGCTTCAAAAGGAACATCAAAATGACACTAATAAAAAATTGTAAATGATATCAAGACTGAAATTAATAAAAGCTCTGTTCCAAACACAAATCTGTGACGTCACTAAGATGTGACAGTTAATAGCTATTTCTGGTCATGCAGTCTGGGAAATGACAGGATTAAAGTAATGACTCGGTAGCTCTGCAGAATCCCTGAGAAATCTCAGCAGCCTCCATGGAGGTAACACTAGGAGCAGAAGAAGCTAAGCTGGGCAAAGGGGCACCTCCTAACTGTGAGCAAGCTGCCCAACACCAGAGGGCCCACCTGGATGGAGCACCTGTAAGGGATGGTTACCATTGTGCATGTCACCCTTACCTAGAGAGATGCCCCATAAGGACCTAGAGTGTCCTGTGGACACTTCAGGAAATATCAGACAAGGAGAATTATTGACGTCAAAAGGTAAACTGGTCATGAATAGAACTGGTCATGAATAGAACTGGTCATGAGTAATGTAAAACTGGAAACTAGAAGATTTCTAACTATCGCCAGTGTTGAGGAACTGTGTTACTCACCAAGCAGTGAGGTCAGAGAAGCTAAATTGTTGCAAGATGGGGTTTGATGAGTTTATGCAGATGAGTATATAGGCTTTGGGCATCCATTTTCTTGGTTTCTTCACAAGGATGCTGCAAGAAGGCTGGTGGTGAGGGAAGTTGATGTTTGTCAATTGTTTGGATCACATGGGTTTAAGACACATACTTCAGTACTGAGCTGGTCACCTTCACAGGCTGGGACACTGCCACACTTGGTCTTCTTCATACATGTCACTTGGGTGACAGAAAGGGGAGGGGGACTTTGGTTTTTCTTTTGACAGTGCAATGGAGCTTGGCAACAAATGGAGGACACTGAGCACTGAGTTCTCCTCTTCAGACTTATCTTGGAAAAGCTTTTAGGTGTATGCTTGATGCGTTTTGATGTTGATTTCCTTGGGTGATTTTTTGGTTTTTGTTTCCCTCTGTGACATGAGCCACTTCCAAGAATGGTCTGTGCTGACACCTAAGGACAATTCTGCAGAGGGACAAGCAGGATAATCTAATACTCAAGAAGCTCTACAGACATACTAAGCTTGCTCATTTGCCAATGGCAGGGATTTCTATGCTACATAATCATCTGCTGATTCCTGTACACTTGCAGTCTCTTGCTGCAAAACAAGACCTCTTATTAGTATTTTATTTCAGTTAATTATTCCAATCAGACTAATGTTTACTAATTACAGTCTCGTGTCTTCTCATATTACAACATATGGTATCTGCAGGCAAGGGGCAGAAGCTAAGCTGGTGGAGATACACAATGTGCTCCATTGTGGATCTAGCCCACTATTTGTATAAAGGCATTAACACCACAGTAAAACAAACTGGGCAAATTAATGTCTTGCTAAATTGAGATCATGGGAGACAATAAAGCAGGCAACTGCTTCAGTTAAAATAAAATTTTAAAATAGAGTGCAAATCCAAGCCGTATCCAGTACAAGAATTTTTGTCAGGGAATTAATTTGTTGAGAAAATGGTCTAAAATAACTCCAGTTCCTCTATGTAAGTCTGGAGGACAGAGCAATTGCGTAGCAGCGGGATTACGCTTATTGGCAACAGACTACAGGGAGGCAGCATGGGGAATGTCTGCCATGGGATTTCTGTTTTGTCACAGATCTGAAGACCTGGAAGGACTGCAGGCAGTTCGAGATGCAGAGACACTAAACAGTATCAGCTGTGGTGGTAAAACTGTGTCAGACAAGTTTATCTGTGCGATTTGGGTCATCTGCGATAACCCATCTAGTAGCTTTTAGAAGCTGGCCACTGAAATCAGAATTGCATGTTAGAGATTTGTGGCTCCTGTTTGCTGTTCTCTTCCTGGTGAGTTTCTGTGCAGTTCATAGTACCTTTTCAGTTTGTTTTTTATTGCTGCTTTGAGGCATCAGTGTTCTAGTGATGAAGATTGGTAGCAGAGGAAAAGGAGCCAACTGGTAATTTTCCAAATGACCATGTATAATTCACAGAGCTTCGGTACTTCCAAATGGCAGACTAACATCATTTAGGACAGAAATGCAAGGAATATTGTTATTAGAGCTGCCTGCATCTGCATTCAAGCTCCAATGTCATTGCAAAACCATGAAATATCTCAGAGTTGACAGAGCTGGAGATGCTGCAGCATATTCACAGAGGAAAATAAAAGCTTCTGGATTTCTTTGTGCCAAAAGGAAAAGGTTGCAGTGACTCCAGTGAAGGGAAACATGTAGGAAGCCATGGGGACAGGTTGACCATGGGCATTCAACGTACGAGATTCTGTCAGAACAACACAAGAATAGAAAGGTGGAACTTGCTGACATTAGTCACATCATTGACTTTGCACACTTAGAAAAATACTCTCACAAGCCCACAAGGAGGATGCCACGGTGCAGCTCTCTAGGCCAGCCACCAGCACGGAGCTGCTGTCCTCCTCAAACATGAGAGACAGCCTCGGTGGGAAGGCAGTGCACCTGACTGGCTTAAAACAGCTGCCTCCTGATAAAATGTACCATTTCCTAGAAACACTTCCCCAGCAGCCCCAGATGGCTGGCTCAGATGCAGCTGTTCATGCTGCAGGTAAGGAATTTGGACAGGCAAGCCCCCCGGCTGCTTACATGCTGCTGGGAGGTGCAGGGTGCTTCAGGGACAGTCCAGACGCTGCCAGTAGACTATGTAGCTTGAAAATGCTTCTCTCAGTTGTCCTGTTCTTGTGTTCATCCCTGAATAAATCCAAGATAAGCTATACAGATGCCTAGTGTTTTACCGAAAAAGTTAAAAGTGGTGCTGAAGCCGTATTTGAAATGTATGAGTCCTGTGAGCGATGGCCAGACAGGTCATTTGTGGCTGGTTGGTGGGTCTGTCAGATGGTCACCCAGGGAAGTGCATGATTCCAAGAAGGAGCTTGCTGAAAACCACTGTGTACCTCAAAGTACATCTACCAAGGGAGAATATCGTGATATTTGCTTCTCTTTACTTTAAAAAATACAAATTGATATTCATTTGTTATTTGCTTAAGAACTTCTTTTTGACCAATAATTATGTAAAACTTAACTGTTACACTGCCCTCTGAAGTTAATTATAACTGCCAAATTCAGCAAAGGTTGTCAGATCCAAACAAACCTGTCTTTCAAAAGCGCTATTAGAATTTGCCACATTAGCTGGTGCCAATAATTGATGGCTCTAAGACTGGCTCGTCGACTATTTAATCATCTGTTCAGCTCTTCTTTACGGCACTAGCTATGGGACTTCCCCAGATTTACCCCTGAGAAATAGCCCATGTCCTTCAGCAAATCATAGTATCTTCACTTAAAAAATACACTAGTAGAGACAAAAACTTTCTTGGTTACTGTTAAAAAAAAAAAAAAGGGAATGTATTTCTATTTGAAATGTGTCTTCTGTGGTCTTCCAAACACTGCAACTTGTAACAGCTTTAATAAAGCTATTTTAATAAGTCTCTAGCTTTCTGGATAGAGGAGAACTCTTGCTTTCAAGATTCAGCCAGCTTGCACCATCTATGTAAAGAGGTAATATAACCTTCATACCCTTACAATACCCCCTTTTTTAAACACACAAGCGAATAAAAGTGGGGATTTTTTTTGGCCACTTTTATGTATGGGAAGCTACTGTCCAGTCAGTTTTCCAGGAACATTCTCCATTGATGTCCAGAACTTCTCCTCCCTATCCTAAAATTATGACCCATATTCTTGACTGTTAAATGGGTAGTTTTCCAGTAAGCCGCAGTGAAATGATACAGGTAGTTTCTGGGTCTTTCCCTAAGTTATTCCATTTACTCTTTGTCAGTCATCCTTCAGTTTTTCTGATCTACTTCATGTCACTGCGAGCTTAATCAGGAAGCAGTCTGCATTTTATTCTTGCTCATTCACCAGGACAGAACAGGACAAAGACCCAGTCTCTTTGGGCAGATATTTGCTTCACCTGATGAAGATTTGCCATTTACAGTAATATATCAACATGGGTTTTTTTCTCCAGTTTTTAAATCATAGAATGTGTTGGGTTGGAAGGGACTTTTAAAGGTCATCTAGTCCAACCCCCCTGCAGTAAGCAGGGACATCTTTAACTAGATCAGGTTGCTCAGAGCCTCACCAAGCCTGGCCTTGAATGTCTCCAGGGATGGGGCCTCCACCACCTCTCTGGGCAACCTGGGCCAGTGCCTCACCACCCTCATTGTAAAGAACTTCTTCCTAATGTCTAATCTAAACCTACCCTGCTCTAGTTTAAAACCATTGCCCCTCATCCTATTGCTACATGCCCTTGCAAACAGCCCCTCCCCAGCGTTCTTGTAGGCCCCCTTCAGGTACTGGAAGGCTGCTATAAGGTCTCCCCAGAGCCTTCTCTTCTCCAGGCTGAACAACCCCAGCTCTCTCAGCCTGAATATACAATGAAAATATTGTCATTATTTTATCTTGATACTGTATTTTTGCAGTTCCTCAATCAAAATGTCATGTGGTACAACATCAAATGCCTTACAGAAGCACATTGCATAGCTTCAGTTCCTCCAGCAAACATATTTTAAATTAATCAAAAAAGGATTAGCTGGGAAAGATCTATTTTTCTTTAAAGCCATGCTAATTGACATTAACCAAATTACCCTCTAACTCTTTATTTATTGAGTGTCATATCAGCCATTCCAATGTTTTGCCTGGGATCAGTGTCAGGCTGAGGACTGTAATTACTCCAGTTGTTCATTTAATCCTCTCTGAATATTGGCAGAACAACTCTCTTATTAAGCACCTCTGCCTTCTCTGAATTGCTATTGACAGTTCTGTAGCTGTTATTCATACCTGCCTTAGCTTTTGCCTCAAGATGGCCCTGTTGGAGTCTTGGTGTTTGTGTATAAGAATTTCTGATTCATCATCCTTCTTTTTTCTTCCATGTTGTTGCTGTCTTTTGAAAAGCATTTTGAATTATTTCCTGGTCAACAGGCAGGGGCCCTTAGCGTATTGCTGGTGAAGTTCCCCATGGGGTGATGCAGATGGGCTGTAAGAACAATAGAGAAAAATGGGAAACCCTTTTTAGCTAGGGATGTATGTGTAAGAAATGTACTTATTGCAAACTAAGGGGAATGATGTGGCCGGGATAGGAGGGCTGAGGACCGGAATCTAGTAGTCAGAGTGAAATTAGTCCCTATCCAGGATGTGCAGAGCATAATTTCAATCCAATCTGAATGCTCTCATACCTTTTAGCTCTGGATCTTCTAACAAAGCTAAACTCACACCCTTTAAGAGAGCAGTGCCTCCTGGTAAATGAGTGTCCTGTGTGCTCTGGGGATTAGGATATATGGGGGAGCATCAGGTGAATCCTTAACACCCATAGCATCCTGTGTCTGCCTCCTCTAGTATATCTGCTAGTAGCAGACAAAAATACTTGCCAACAGGCTTCACTAGGCACTAATGTCCATGTTTCAATATTTTAATTCACCCCTCTTAAACTGCTAATGTTCAAGTATCCTTCTAAAAGTGTCTTTTTATCTTTTATTTATCTTTTACTTTTTTAAGTATCTTTTTCCAGTTTTAGTAGCAGAACTTTCGTGCAAAAAACTCAGGTGCCCCACGGCTGAGTACACACAAAGCCGCGTAATCCAGCTAATGCAGCTCCAGGAAATTGCAGAACAGGCTGAAACAAAAGGACACAGCTCAGCACGCAATGCACATAATCTCTCAGGCAGAGTGTAAAACCATGTAAAGACACTTGCGAATTCCATATGTCTCCACTGGCACAATGACACATCATGTGGCGAGAAAAGAAGCATTCAGTGGACAAAGAGATCCTTGAGCAAAGAGCTCTAATGAAACCAGAGTGGTATTAAAGATGTGCCTCGTTGGGGTGCTGTAGCATTGTTATTCATTTCAGCAGTGAGAAACAGCAGCTGAATGCATTAGTCCTGAGGCACGGCAATTCACTCAAGCACATTGTTTGCTGCAGCCTTTCAGGTTTCTGCCCAGTGCAGGCTTGGCCTATTTCCCTTGCGTTTCATACAGTGCACAATCCATTTAGGGATTTATAGCAGCTTAGAGGCACATGTACAGTGCCTTGCCTCTATCTGATTTTTATTCTGTGATAAGAAGGCTTGGGGTCATGGGTTCATTGGCACTTGTCTCCTCCCTGCCATTCTTCTTGCATGGAAATCTAATTATTCATTAGTGTTCAGGATTTCTTGAGGTCCACTAATGTCCTCATCACTACCTGGAGAAGTCCCAGGGTTTTCCATGAAGAGCATGTGAATCAGCTCTGATGTGAGGTTATAAGTGAGGGGGTGCAAGAAAGACCAGAGAGGAGCAGGGCCTTAAAGACAAATATGATAATAAAGCACAAAAGTTATCTGAGGTGAAATCTTTGGCCAGTATAAAGTGGCATGATTCCCATCTTTGTGCACAGTTAATGCCAGCTCGTACATTGGTCTTTAAAACTGAAAAGTAAAATCTTCCTGTTGGGACATTCCGCCCCACCCCACTCTTGCTGGCAGCTCCTGGTCTCCACTCCCCACAAATGCAGCCCATTGAGTTACAGATTGGAGAAGAGTGTCCTTGTCTCTTGTGCCTGCAGAGGAAATATTATCTTTCCCTTTCTGCATGGAATCCTTTGGTTTTAATCACCTCAGTGTAAATACATGTATTCACACTTCTCTCATCTTCTCAACTTCCTGGAGAGTTTCATTTCTAGTTGTGCAAGAGCTGAGCTACAAGTGCTATGAATGGACACCAGCTCTGCTGGCACCACCATAGTGAAACTCAGTGGGTATGCCACTTATTCCTAAATTGTTCAAATTCTATTAATCATCAGTACTAATATTCTCCTCAGAGATGGTCCTATATCCAACAAACATGAAGGATCCAGCTGACATATTTAACCTTCTGCGGAGTGATCGTGTCCCAAAGGATGGAATTACACTTGTTAAAAGGGACACAAGTAATGGAGTCAGAAGCCCCACTAACTTCATTTTAAGCCTAATTCTTAAAATCTCTGACAACACCCATGACTGAAGGCACTGAAGAATTAAAAAACAATACTCTGACCAGCGTGCCCTGGGAGATACAGTGCGCTGTTTCTGAAAGAAACAGAGCTGCACAGGGGAAATAATGTCCCAGAAGTTGATCAGCTTCATACCAGTTGTGCAGGTACCCTTGTGCTCCTCCAGCTTCTGCAAACGTAAATCACAGCAGAGATTCGGTGACACATTCATCCACGTTGGCATTACAAGCTTTTAGATAAAGGCAGACACCCATTAGGAAGAGGTTAGAAAATGTAAAAATGTAAATACTATGGGGTCTTTTATGTGTGGCTGCTGTAATCTGATTAAAGCTCCAGGGGTATTTACATGACCTATACTGTGTATTACTGCACAATTTGAAACTCTGGGTAATTTTGAGTACTGTGTCCAGCTCTGGAGCCCTCAGCACAAGGACATGGACCTGTTGGAGTGGGTCCAGAGGAGGGCCATGAAGATGATCCGAGGGCTGGAGCACCTCTCCTATGAAGACAGGCTGAGAGAGCTGGGGTTGTTCAGCCTGGAGAAGAGAAGGCTCCAGGGAGGTCTTATAGCGGCCTTCCAGTACCGGAAGGGGGACTACAAGAACGCTGGGGAGGGGCTGTTTCCAAGGACATGTAGTGATAGGACAAGGGGCAATGGTTTTAAACTAGAGCAGGGTAGGTTTAGATTAGACATTAGGAGGAAGTTCTTTACAATGACGGTGGTGAGACACTGGCACAGGTTGCCCAGAGAGGTGGTGGAGGCCCCATCCCTGGAGACATTCAAGGCCAGGCTTGATGAGGCTCTGAGCAACCTGATCTAGTTAAAGATGTCCCTGCTTACTGCAGGGGGGTTGGACTAGATGACCTTTAAAGGTCCCTTCCAACCCAACACATTCTATGATTCTGTGAATTAATTAAGCAAGAGAAGGCCCAGGTTCATGATTTGACTGGAGTTATCATTGTGGCAGACACTTACATGGCATTGTGCCTTGCCCTTTGGGGTACTGAAAGTACCTCTGGTTTCCTGTGGTGGCTGGTGGCTTGTGTGACTGTTCTCCAGACTGAATTTCTACTCCTGACATGGTCAGCATCTCAGTACACAGCTGACTTAAAGGCAAAACAAGACTGAATTTTTTCTTCTGACTATGCTCTCATTTAGGAGATAAACAGGTTTTAAATAGAATCGGGGGAATAGTTGACTTTTCTGTGGTCAAATGGAAAAAGTGTACTTTTGGTTGGTTTTAAACTTGTTTATTTAACAAATTATAATAACGTGGTTGCGTCAAACGGAGTGAAATGTTTACTGTTGTGACATTTCTTATCATCCATTGTTAATGAAACCCCAGGAAATACAGCATTAGAGTCCCAAGCAGCCTGGGAAACCTGCATTTAGATGGCCTCAGTAACTAGGTAAAAGTCCACGGTCCCATTGAACTCCTCTGAGGAACAAAGTGACTGAAGTGCTAAAGCCCTGGTGCAGGGAAAGCGGTGCCAGTTGATGGGTGTCAAGTGGGCCCCTGAGCTCAACAGGAGCTGGGGGTGGCATCCCCAGGGAGAAGCCAAGCCTCTGTGCATGGGGTCAGCTACTGGGGACTGCCCTCCAAGACGAAGGATTCAAACTTTATTCATGTCCGCTTGAGCAAGAGACCTACATTTTGTTACCTCTCCTGTTTAATATCGTTTGTTTCAGGTGCCTGAGATGCTTTTTTTCTTGTGGATTGTCATTTGCATTCAGGTCCTACTCTAACCCAAATAAGCCTGGTATCCAGCTTCAAGCACAAAACCATTCCAGGAAAGATGGCTTCGGCTGTAAAAAGGAAATAGTTGGCCCTTCCTACTGCAGAACTCAACATTGCCCAGATGACTTCAGGTCTACAGTCCACCCCCACTTCTTGATCTGTTCCTGGATCAGCTACTGACTATCTATGAGGGATTTGGTGCAATCATTTCACATTTGGGTGACTGTCTCCTATCTGTAGAACTGGTGTTAAAGTTAGGAAAGTCAAGGGAAAGTCAGGAAAATCAATGGTATTGTAGCTTTCAATTGACATATTAAAATTTGCTCTGGGATCTGGGGAATGTTGTCAGATGTGGGTGGAAGGTTAGTGCTGAACTTATTACTAGTTGGGAATCTGGAAAGCAGAGGTTATGTTTAATTTCATGTTTGTGAACACTCATTTGACAGGTGAACAGGAAAAAGATGCCTAGGGATTATTAAACCAAGTAAAACTAAATAACAATTCAAATTTAAAATATTTTGTCACAAATCCCTAGGATCCTCCCCCAAATATATCAGCTGATAAGCTTAAATAATGAAGTTATTTGGGGAGACTGTGGTCAACTCACAGCTCGTCTACAAACTGTAAAAGCAGATGAACTTGTTGAAAATACTGCTCGCTGCAAAATAATCACTCTTTTCTTGTTTCTATCTACTGAACGAAAACAGTGCTATATCTTTAGTCTCTAGTTGTTCTCATGGAGAAAACAGGCAAAATTAATTATCCATCTAATCAAGCTCAAGATTAAACAAAATCTGAGGACAATATTGAAAAATATATTTTGTTCAATTTTTCTGTTTTCTTCAATTTTTTTAGTTAAGGCACATAGCCATAATTTACCTTTTCCCTGGATATTTGAATTTTCCACATTTGTTCTAATTGTCATATGCCAACTTTCCACCATTTTTCCTCTGGGAAAATCAGAAAGAAATAGTGCAGGAAGTGACCCTGAGAAGTAATATAGTTTAACCATTTGTCCTAAAACAGGATTAGCAATACCTGTCTTAATTGTAATGATGGCAATTGCAAACTCTGCCCATGTAATCTACTGCAATGCTTCATTGTCCTTATTGTTAGAAAATATTCCTTATTGTTAGAAAATATTCCTAGTATCTAATTGAGTATCTAATCTCATTTTTCCCTTACTAATCTCTGAGCCCATTATTTTTTGTTCTGTATATCACAGCCATTTGGAACAGAGTATTTTTCTCTTTGATGTGACTCTACATACCTCAAGACATATACTGTGCTGTTTCTACCCTTTCAAGCCTTCACTTTGGGTTATGCACCCAGATGGTTCACTGCTTCCTTGCAGATCATTTGCAAAATTTGCTACTTTCTTGCATGTTGGTAGAGTCACAGATAACTGCTCTTGAGGTGCAGCAAGATAAAGGAAGCTAAAGCTAGCAATGTTTTGCATCAGTCCTACAAATATTTCATGAGGACCATGCTTCCTTGTCTTGCTTATGAGAATGTTATGTGAGATGGCATTCAAAGTTTATATAAATCTACTGCTTCTCCCCAGCCTATGAAGCCTTTTGGCCTGTCAGGGAAAGAAATTAAGTTTGCTCAACATGTTTGTTCTTCATGAGATGTTTGTTTTTCGTGAGCCCGTGTCTATCCCTCATCCACTTATTTTCTTCTGGGAGTTTAGAAGTCGTTGGACAATTTGTTCTGGGATTTTTCTATGAATTGCTCATATTTGAACTTTTCTGTGAACAACAATCCAAAAAAGGGGAATTGAACAAATTTTTTTGGCCATCTCTATGTCTTCTTTTATTAAATTCCCTCTGTTAGTGAGAGGATGAATGTTTCCCTCCTTTCATGTGTACCAAGGGACCTCCAGCTTTTCCAGGGCAGCTGAGTGAATTCATAGTTATCCCTTGCTTGTCAATCCCCATTGCTCCTCTGGTGCATAAGCAAGGGACTAGCATTTTTTTAAAATGTGTATGAAGTAACAAAAATGTATTTCAAAAAGAAGAAAAAGTTCCTTTGATGAAAGATGTCATAAAACTTCATATAGATTATTGCAAAGACTGAAGAGAGTATATCTAGAATCACCACAGGTGAAAAGAAGAGTTATTAAGGTACTTTTTATCCTCCTTGAGAAGGATACATGAATCAGTGGAGACTGCATGCAGATAATTTTCAAAGATAAGATGGGTACAACTTCTTTGAACCGCAACAGAGATTAATGACTGCAACAAACTGCTGGTGAGTAATTGCCCATCTCTTGAAGCCTGCCTGACATTGTGTAGGAAATGTTTTAGCCCAGCAAATCATTACATTGAATCCTGGTTGATGGATTGAAATTTCAGTGGCTTTTGATATGTTGTTTCTGTGGATCCCGAGGCAGGGTAAATGCTCACTGAAGTCAATAAAGCTATGTCAGCTTAGACCAGGTAGACATCTGCTCCCCAGGGTTTTTAGAAAGGGATTTCATGAAAAGAGAGGGGTGACTTGACGAACTGATCTAAAATAAAAATCCATGGGTAACTGACAGAGGTAGAAGAGCCATGTCAGCAAAGGGATGGGATAGGGCTGGTGGTGTCTGCAGAGCACTGGGCAACGTCATAAGGCAGAGGTGGGACCAGAGCTGTAAGGCCTTGTGGGGAGGCACAGAGGAGAAGAAGAGTAAACACAGCTGTGGGTTATGCAGGAAGGGGGGTGAGCTCCAATGAGATGGGCAATGTGGGTGGCTCGACTGTGTATTTCTGTCAATGCTGTTTTATTTCCTTTAGCACCAATGCTAAATTTTGTCAGCCACATGAGACCCAACACACCAGCCCCTGAGCTCTCCTGCAGCTCTGGCATTTGCTCCTCTGCTTTAGCAGGATTCCTCCAAACATCCTTGTGCAGAGAGGAGAGCTATGTCCCCCCACGCTGTCCTCCCCTCTCCCTCGATACACCAGGATTCTTTCCAGGGACCCTGCTCAGCAGAGCAGTGAGGTACGTGACACAAGTCCTGTAAGCACCGACTGCTCCAGCCACAGTACCACTCTGTTAAAGTAATGTTGAAAACCACACAGGGTCAAAATACTGTCTTGCAGAGCTGAATGGAAGCAAGTTTTTGCTGGAAAACAATACATCTATTATCACTTTTCGATCTATTGGGATGCCTGTAACAAACATCACTGCTACACAGATAATTTCGGTGATTAAAGAAGAACTAATGACACCTGCCTGACTAACTGCACTATTTTGGTTAACCAGGCAGAAATATATATATGCCATTTCCCCCAAGTACTTGAAAAGGGTTCAATTTAAACTAATTAATAAAATAGCCTGTTTTGACAAAAAAAAATTGTTCTCTGAGAATATGTGAATTCAACACTGCTAGAAAATCCCTGCCATCTGACGTAGAAGGATTTATAGGTTTAGTGGAAATTGCTTTCCCCACTGTCCAGATTAAATACTGCAGGATGATTTTTTGTATGAGTAAACATCCTTCCAATAACGATCAGACCGATAATGTCTTAAAAAGAGGAACACAATCTTCATTTTGGTTTTCTTCTTCTTGTATGGACTATTTCTGGATACAGAACCTTCAGGTAACATGTTGACTGTCCATAAAATGCATTTTAGCATCTTCCTGCTGTTGTGGGGATGGGTTTTATCCACTGAATGCAGAACCCACCGACAAGGAAAAGAAATACATGAGGTATACAAAAAAGGCAGGTGAGTCTCTTTCTTTTTTTCATTCAAATTGCTACAGTTTGGACAAATGTAATGTTTCAGGTGAAGATATAATGACTAACAGATAATTAGAGTTTGCATTTGCGGATTGTGATCTCTCAGTCAAAAATATTTTCTGTTGCTGCTTTTGCCAATGAGCTAGTTTTAATGCATTTTCTCATTGCTCCCACCAAAAAAATCAGTTTGTGAGGTATCTCAAAGTTTGAAAGGGTGCAAAAAAAGAAGCATTTGCTTATATTTCTTGTAGTTAAAATGTGGTAGAGTATTTACATGAAAGTGGAGAGAGGAAATTGAGGTGCATGGGTACTGTTGCATTCACCGAAGATTAGATTGACTTGAGATCTCATATTAAAACATTCAGACTTTATTTTATTATTCCCATACTATTTGTTTTATAGAGCTTTTGAGAGGAAAAAAATGAAAGTATCTCTGCAAGCTTCAAGGCTATGGTCGGTTATCAGAGGAAACAGAGCATTCAGTGTATTGAATTAAGATATTTTAAATTATTTAAAATATTGTCTGTTCTTCTCTTTCTCTCTCTTACAAAAAGGCTATGTGATATTTTTCTCCTACTATCTTGTAGACAGCCATTTTAGGAGGTTTTGAGTTGAGGAAGGTTTTTTGCTACAACTGGGTTCTGATTACTTATATTCTATTTGGGGAATATTTGGAACTTTCTATGAGGATTTTTATACTTAGGCACATAACAAGGTACCTCTGGAGGAGAAATCCTTTGGGGTTTTTTGGAGGATATAGCTGACACGTTTAGATCACTGTTCAAATGTTGTGTACTTCTGCTTGTGACAGACTGAACATATGTCATTTCTGCTTTGCTATATTCACTGTTTCTATTCTGTAGTGACTCCGCATCACCATCGATACTGCAAAGTGTATGGGGATGGAAATGCAGGAATGTCACAGTCATGAGGAATTCAAACCATTGCTGTTAGCCATCAGAAAAAATGATGAAAGCTGCAAGAGGAGAATCATAGAATCATACAAAGCACAGTGCTTTTTTGCTTTCCCTTGTAGCAAGTCAAGGCTACATTACAAAGTGATTGCAGTGTCCTGGTTGGCATTTGGGGGCCCATGAGCCATCTTATAAATAGGAAATGGCTTTAGCAGTGACGTCACCTTCATGGAGGTATAACTGGCAAAATGGATGCAGTGGCTCTGCTCATGATCAGCCCCCAGGGCACGCGTTCCCAGAGGCAGTATGGATGCAAGACAGCCACGAAACCTCTGCTTTCGTTGAGGCTTCATGACATTGGCAGCAGAGGTGATGTGCTGACTGTAGTGAAATAAAGGGGTGAGAAGCAAGGTACCACAGTCTGAGTTGAAAAGTGTCCAGCAGAGAGGAACGCATACACGCAGCCGTGTTGCTGTTTAGCATCTTTAACAAAAACTCCCACTGCACCAAATGCTTAACAGCGTCAGTGCAATGAAGTGACGATACAACAAATCACAGCAGAAAAGAGTGTTAAAAAATATGTGAAAATGGAAAAGAAATACCTATTGAATTCACTTAGGAACTGCCTCTTCACCCATGCTTTGTATAGATGGTGTAATTGTGCCAGGACAAGCCCATCAGAAAGCCGTGAGGTATTGCAGCTCTGAGAAGCTGGGTCCACTGCCCTCCCAATGCGCCCACGCTGGCCTGGGAGGTCATTTCTGGCCTATTTCTGCCTCAGTAGAGCAGTACTGATGCTGAGGAGGGCTGACAGGGAGAGAGGAATAATGCTGGTGCACGGTCATAGGGTTGTCCATCAGCAGCATGGTGCCCAGTACAAGTCTCACTTTCCCCTGTGATGGCATAGGCCAGAAGAGACCAATGGTTTTAATAGTCTTGTAATTTGTAAAGTCAAAAAGGACAATTATGGTCATCCTTCTGATTTCCTGCTAAGCACAAGCAACAAAGCCTTCTGTATGGATTGTACACAGAACCCCTAATTTCTGATAATTAACTACAGTGTCAGATAAACTCAGAATATGATTGCAAGTATTTTTTAACTTCGGCTTCCATCCATTTTCTCCTATTCTATGCTAGCTTCTCTCTTCTCCATCCAGGTGGATCAAGCCCCCTCTTCATCTCCTCTTGGGTATATTCAAAAGACTAAGCTTCTTATATTTCTCAGTATGGGATGTTTCCCAAACCTTGACCATGTCATTTGCTTGTTTCCTCTGTCCTTCACTGCTTTTTCAGGGACTGGGTGCAGTGTTCGCACAGTCCTCACATAGGTGCTGTATACAGAGTTACTCCAGTTGACTACCTGGGATTGGGGTCATGATCTCCATTGCAGCCACACAGCGGGAGATCACGTTTGCCCAGCAGCTGTGTATGACAGGACACCTTGTCTTAAAGATACAGCCAGTTCTCTTTGCACTCACGTGTAGTTCCCTATACCTTAAGATGCTGATCATATCAGACAGTTTTGAAGTAGACACGGTTCCTTTGCATTTCAGCCAAAGTCAAGGCCTTTTTCCATCACATAATTAGATCCTGGAAGAAAAACAGAGCAAAGGGGGATGCTATATAACATCAGAAAAAGCTTGCAGTGAAGATTGTTCCTGAACATTTTGTTATTGACTCTGTTTCCCCTCCCTTCAAGACTCGGTCCTCAATATCCATCATGCAGAAGAAGGTATAGCAATTGACTTTGTTACTCCTCTCTGAGCATTGCCATCTCTTGCTCCATAAGGCTTGTGGTAAGGACCAGGATGGAAATCCACCTCTTCCCTACAGCCTTTATCTTCTGAAGAGAGCCACGTGCCTCACTGGAGGCTGATGGGAGGCTGGTGGGGGAAAACTATTAGAAGGGGAAAAGGCTGGCTCCACACCACCACTGGATGCTCAGGGTGGCTTGATTTGCACCCATGGCCTTCCTAGCCTCCAGAAGCCCTTTAGGGGTACAAGATCATCCGCTTGCCCTACTGCGAGGGCTTAGTGCCAGCCACCGGTGTTGGCAGGCAGAGCAGGCACCTGCTGTAGAGACCTGCCACCTTGGGTGTGCTGCCAGTGTCCTGCTGTCCCTGACAGACGTGTCCAGTTTTGCTCCTGATTCTCATGGTGCCATTGATGGGGGAAATAAACAGGCTTTTAGCTTGTTTCTTTGGATGGTGCCATCCTGCAAGTGTTAGTTTCTTCCAAGGAGACTCACTTGCTCCAAACTCTGTTTTCAAATAAAAACTCACCACTTGCTCTGCGGTTTTCAGCATCAGGGTTTGTCCTTTCACCTACCCAGATCCAGCTAGTCCCACAGCCTTTGCACTCCTGCTGATATGGTGAATGTGGGGCCACAGGGTCAGGCACACTCTCCGTCACAATTTTTGGCACTGCAGGTACCCCAAGGTGGCCATTCTACCATGAGACAGAACAACCTTGAAGAAGGGTGAGCAGATGGGCATGGTTTTCCATATGAGAGTTCATGCATGTACCAAGGTCTTTTGGAGCCTGGGATTGCATGACAGGAATTTTGCAAAAGGTCCCAAGTAATTCCTGGAATAAAGCTGATGAGGCTTTGGGACAGAGTGTGACAAGAAAATGGCAAATAAGTGTATGCATAGTATGCATACAGTCACAGTGAAAGCAGCAAAGTAGATAGCTTTATTGCACGGGACTTACTACAGAGCCCTCCAATATTGTAATTCACTGTAAAAATGTCTGTGTGTCAGTCAAAGACTCAACTACATATTTTTGCTAATCTCTGGGACAAATCACCTCAAAGGAATTTCATTTCAAAGAGCAGCAACATAAAAATAAAAGCTTTCTCACCTTGCAGACCTGATTGCCGTTTGTAGTCAGCCGGGTGCAATTCCCACAGGGTTTGCAAAGCTTTTTACTCCTGCTAAATCCACAGTGCCAAAAATCCTACAGGAAGGAGCTGAGATCTGGCGCACCGGCAACAGGGCTATCTGCTGCTTTCCCAACTGCTCCGGCTCTTGGAAAGCCACCAGGCTGCATGGGGGTCACTAGAAGGGTACAAAGAATCACTAAAGGTCACAACATTGTTATGCCAACAGAGGGGCCAAAACCTGTGTTGCTAATTAGACTTGCAGAATCTGCTAGAGAGGATGAGCAATAGGAAAAAAAACTGGCCTGGAGCTGAGCCCAGGCTGTTCTGCCAGAGCTAACTGCTGGGAAAAAAAAATCTCTTTTAACACTAAAATCTCCCCGGACAGCATTATAACCACCTTTCAGACAAACAACTCTCAGCAGAAGAGATTTCACTGTAGAAGATTTATGGATCATGTTTGTTTGATCTTAGCTAGGAGACCCTCTTCATGTTTGTTCAACCTTGGACATGTTATAATCATTTTGCCTCACTCTGGTCTCCAAATAGGAACTCATTTTCCACTCCTCTAGAGCTCCCTGTCCATGTTTCTGTCAGTACAAGCTATCTTTTACAACAGTTGCATGACATCCTCTACATTAAGCCCAGGGCTTGTTATCACAAGGTCTCTTTCATGGCCAAAGATCTTTGTCTCTATGATGTTTTCAGATGTTATTACCATCAGTGACACCCTTCATAAGTGATGGGAGCCACCCTGCATCATTATGTCCATGGTTCCTTCCCGGTCCTTTCTCAAAAGCTCAGCATCATTCTGAACATGCGCAACATTAAAGTTACCTTCCCTTGCTTTTGTTGAATTTGGATAGGACTTCTGTGTTGTCAGCTCCTCTGTACCCCAGCTACATTGTGTGCGAGCTCCGTGTGCTCTGTAAATCACACAAAATGGTCATCCTGGTACCCTCACTGAGATTGCCTCCTACACAGCTCCTACCTTCTTGCCCTCCAACCGCTTTCTCTGGCCTCATAAATTCATTCCTAACAGGATTTCTTCCTTTACCTCCCATAAATCCTTAAGCTGTTTTCTTGTCCTAGAGTTTTGCTCTTGTATCTTATCTTCAGGATTGACGCTGAAAGCATTTATTTGCATGAACAAAGCTTACTAATGCAAGCTGTCTTTAGATCAGATCTTCAGAGTGCACGATAAGCCCATAAAATGCCCGTTGAAAGCATTGCCTATAGGAACACATTATCAATGGCGAGCCAGATCCGGTGGAACACTGAGCACCAACAGCTCCCAAGGCACTCCTTTTTAAGATCACCACTTTGCGTTGTGCCTTGACGCCATCTGCACCAGCAGTGCTGGGTATCAGGAGTGCAGTACGAAGCACAGAGTGGGCTTCAGGCCAACGCAACTGGAGTCTCTCCGTCTCCCATTGGTAAATTGCGTTTCCGTTTCCTTCTTTCACTTCCACCTCCTTCATTCCTTTTTTTCCCCCCATTCAAGGTTCCTCCTCTTCTCCAAACAGCTCTTTCTGTTTTTTGTCCCAAACTTTCTCTTCCCCCTGCTTCAGCTGTCTAATTTATTTGACCCTAGGCACAGCCATTTCCCCTGTCACACCATTCTGCCAAATTTTCTCTAGTTGCTTTTAACTCTTTATTATTCTGTAACTTCCTCCCCATCTTTCCTGTAGGCCTCCTTTAGGTACTGGAAGACCACAATAAGGTTTCCAAAGAGCCTTCTCTTTTCCACGCTGAACAACCCCAAGTCTCTCAGCCTGACTTCAGAGAAGAGGTACTCCAGCCCTCTGATCATCTTTTTGGACATCCCTGGACCAGTTCCAACAGGTCCATGTCCTTCTTACATCAGGAGCCTCAGTGCTGAACACAGTACTCCAGGTGGGGTCTCACCAGAGCAGAGGGGGAGAATCACCTCGCTTGACCTGCTGGCCACTCTTCTTTTGATGCAGCCCAGGATGTGGTTGGCTTTCTGGGCTGCGAGCGCACATTGCTGGCTCACGTTGAGCTTCTCATCAGCTAACACCTCCAAGTCCTTCTCCTCAGGGCTGCTCTCAATCCATTCTCCACCCAGCCTGTATTTGTGCTTGGGATTGCCTTTTCCCATGTGTAGGACCCTGCACTTGGCCTTGTGAAACTTCATGAGGTTTGCACGGGCCCAGCTCTCAAGCCTGTCCAGGTCCCTCTGGATGGCATTCCTTCCCTCCAGCCTGTCGACCACACCACACAGCTTGGTGTCATCAGCAAACTTGCTGAGCGTACACTCATCCTACTGTCCATGTCACCGACAAAGATGTTAAATGGCACTGGTCCCAATACTGACCCCTGAGAAACACCATTCATTACTGATATCCTTTTGGACATTGAGCCATTAGCTGCAACCCTCTGAGTGTGGCCATCCAGCCAATTCCTTATTTACCAAGTAGTCCATCCATTAAATCCATGTCTCATCAATTTAGAGGCAAGGATGTCATGCCAGACAGTGTCAAGTGCTTTGCGCAAATCCGGGTGGGTGATGTCAGTTGCTCTTCCCTTATCCACCAATGTTACAACACCATGGTAGAAGGCCACCAAAGTTGTCAGGCATGATTTGCCCTTGGTGAAACCATGTTGGCTGTCACCAATCACCTCCTTATTTTCCATGTGCTTTAGCACGGTTTCCAGGAGGATCTGCTCCATGATCTTTCCAGGCACAGAGCTGAGACTGACCGTCCTGTAGTTCCCTGGGTCTTCTTTTTTTTCCCTTTTTAAAAATGGGAGTTATGTTTCCCCTTTTCCAGTGAGTGGGAACATCACTGGATTGCCACAACTTCTCAAATATCATGGATAGTGACTTAGCAACTTCATCTGCCAGTTCCCTCAGGACCCGTAGATACATCTCATCTGGTCCTATGGACATGTCCTTAGGCGGTCTCCAACCTGATCTTCTCCTATGGTGGGCAGTTCTTCATTCTCCTAGTCCCTGCGACTAGGGCAGTGTGACCAGAACGCTTGCCAGTGAAGTGTGAGGCAAAAAAGTTGCTGAGTACCTCAGCTTTCTCCATGTCCCAAGTAACAAGGTCTCCTGTTTCCTTCTGGAGAGGACCCACATTTTCTCTAGTCTTCCTTTTATCACTGGCGTACCTATAGAAGCTTTTCTTGTTGCCCTTGACATGCCTGACCAGATTTAATTCTATCAGGGCTTTAGCTTTCCTAACCTGATCCCTGGCTGCTCAGACAATTTCTCCATATTCCTCCCAGGTTACCTGTCCTTGCTTCCACCCTCTGTAGGCTTCCTTTTTGTATTTGAGTTGGTCCTGGTGTTTTTGTCTGATATCCTCTTTGTTGGGATGCATCACTCCTGAGCTTGGAGGAGGTGATCCTTGAATATTAGGCAGTTTTCTTGGGCCCCTCTTCCCTCCAGGGCTTTATCCCCTGGTACTCTGTCAAGCAGATCCCTGAAGAGGCCAAAGTCTGCTCTCCTGAAGTCCAGGGTAGAGAGCTTGCTGTGCGCCCTCCTTGCTGCCTTAAGAATGCTGTGTGCCCTCCTCAGTGCCCTAAGAATCTTGAACTCCACCATTTCATGGTCACTGCAACCAAGGCTGCTCTTGAGCTTCACATTCCCCACCAGCCCCTCCTTGTTGGTGGGAACAAGGTCCAGCATGGCACATCTCCTTATTGATTCTTCTATCACTTGGAGAAGGAAGTTATCATCAATGCATTCCAGGAACCTCCTGGATTGCTTATGCCCTGCTGCCTTCTCCCTCCAACAGGTATCGGGGTTGTTGAAGTACCCCATGAGGACCAGGGCTTGTGAATGTGAGTCTGCTCCTATCTGTCTACAGAGGGCCCCATCTGCTTGGTCTTCCTGGTCAGGTGGCCTGTAGCAGATCCCCACTATAATGTCACCTGTCTCTGCCCTCCCATTAATCCCAACCCATGAACTGTTGTCAGCTCCTCAACCATCCTCAGGCTGAGTTCCATGCACTCCAGCTGGTCATTGACGTAGAGGGCGACACCCGCTCCTTGTCTCCCCTGCCTGTCCTTCCTAAAGAGCCTGTATCCCTCCATTCCAACACTCCAGGCATAGGAGCCATCCCACCATATCTCTGTGATGCCAATAAGATCATAACCCTGCAGGTGTGTGCACGTCTCTAGCTCCTCTTTTTTATTCCCCATGCTAAGCACTTTTGCATAGAGGCATTTAAGTTAGTCCCCTGATGGAGCTGACTTATTGGCCAGAGTGTCTGGAATTCCTTTGAGCTGCACTTCAGGTGCTCTTCTGCTGACCCGTGATCCTTCTCCAGGCTCTGGGCATCTACTGCTGGCACTGGCATCAAATTGGTAGGAGTGGGATGGATCGAGGTTCCCTTCCCCTGGCAACTTTGGTTTAAAGCCCTCTTCACCATCTTGGCAAGCCTCTGACTGAAGATGCTCTTCCCCTTCTCTGACAGATGGACCCCATCAGTCCCCAGTAGACCAGGTTTCTCAAAGCAAGTCCCATGGTCTAAGTAGCCAAACCCCTGGCTGTGGCACCATTTGTTGATTTGCCAGATTCAATTGGCCCTTCCCAACCCCTCCCCTTTGACTGGGAGGACTGATGAAAAAACTACCTGCGTTCCAGAAAAGTACATTCTGAAAAGTACTTCTGAAAGTACATTTAAAAAATGTAAAAATACAAAGTAGAAAACAATGTATGCTATTCTGAATTTACTAACACTGAATTCCTGCTGTCATTTTATTTGAAGTCACTTGGCATCATGAGGTCCTGCTGTAATTCTCCACTCCCAGTTCTGATTTTGATTACCTCAAATGGTTACATATCCTCAGTAAACATTGTTGCCAGTAATTATTCTTTCCTCCCAAATAATTGATAAATTTATTGAACAACAGATGTCCTATCATAGGTTCCCATGGGACTATACTGAAAACTTTTCTTCACAGTGAAAACTCTCCGTTACTCCTTTTGTTACTTATTTTGCAACCATTCACGTGAAGGTAACTTCCCTCTTTCTGACCATTTGGTTTCTTTACAAGCCTCTGGAAAAGACCTATCAGCACCTTTTTGGAAACAGAGGTACACTTTGTCATCTTGATCACCCTCATTAACTTTTTAGAGAAGTCTATTATACTTACAGTGCATAACATCCCTCGAGAAAAGTCATACTGTCTCTCTCTCTCCTTCAATATATATATATTTATCTGGTTTTTACTATGGTTGTAGCTAATTTGTCCAGTGGAGCAGTCTGTAGCTTCTGAGATTCCACTTGGAGCTCTTTTTCCAAAGAACTGGCAAATTGTCACCTTCCGCTCCTGTGACACAAAGAACAAAGTAAATGCTCGTTCAACAGTTTCTTATTCGTCTTTCTTCTGGGTGAAAGCTTGGTGACTTGTTACTGTTCAGTCTCTTTGCTTTAAATCTGTCTCTGGTCCTGTGCCAATATGAATGTTCCTTAATATCAGCCCAACAGCAGAATCGTTACAATTCTGTATTTTTGGTGGTGCAAACAAATTCCTTAGTTGTTGATGTTTTTGATTGGCCTTATGAAGACAGAGTGATTTCATTCCTGTAAGTAAGGAACCAAAGTGTAGTGTTGATAATTAGCTAGTTATTCCCCATTCTGCATTTGTACAATTATTTTTCTGTACTGCGTGCAGTTCTTTGTGTTCTCTTTTACTGAAATTCCTCTTATTAACATCAGTGCATTTCTCCAACACTTTGAGGCTGCTTTGAATCCTGATCCCAGACCTCAAATTTTCTGTTTCTCTTTCAGGCATGCTGTCATGCTCGAGTTTTATAGTTCTGTCATTTGCATTACTATTGAAAGTATTGACTAGTAGTTTCCAGGATGAAATCTGTGAGATGTCACTTAATACCTCTTGACAGCAAAGTAATGGCATTTACTCTTTGGTCTTCAACCATGCTCAAAGTCACAGTTTCATCTCAACCGTATTTCCCTAGTTTAGTAATGAAAAATAAAAAACTTAATTCAAATCTACTTTTCCTCCTGCTTACACCAAGGCAGCCAGTTACACTGTCAGAAAGGACATTAGACTGGTTTGACGTCAATTGTTGCAAAGATTCACATCGAGTGATCTTTATAATCTCGTTATCCCTGGAGGGGGGGCAGGCAAATGGATCACGAATTTGTCCCAGTTTCTTTCCAAACGTCAAAACTCCAACATCCTTCTTTTGTCCCCTGCTTAAAACCAACTTCTGTGTTCACCCTCACCCTCTCTCAGGGGTATCACCCATCTGTGGAGTCCTCGGAGGTACCTGTTTACAGGTCAGGGGCTGTAAGAGCTGGTACTCTTAGTGCTGCCAGGGAAGGACCATCAGTCTCTGTTGACTTAAATACCTCCAGTTTATCTAAATATAACTTAACATGCCCTTCCCTCATCTGCTCTGTCCTGACATCTGCTTACAAGTCAACTTTTCTTCAAAGATTGGGGTAGACACGAAACCTTTCAGCACGCACCAAGTTGCCCCGTTAGTTTCTCCCCTTCCCTTCATCTGTTTGTCTTTTTCACTTAGCTGAGCCCCATCACCATGCCTGTCTCCTCCTCAGCTGGCAGGACGGTCCTCAGTCACGCTCCTTCTGCTCCCTTCGACCCTTCCTTTCAACCTGTATAACACAAAACCCAACAAACGTACACACACTGGATGCAATTTGTGCCACCTAGGGGCACTTTCATTTTTGCAACATCAGTTACAGTGCCAAGACCTCAGGTGGCATCACATGTCTGTGAATAATCAATATGCGTAGGTTTGTTTCATTTTTTTCCTTTTGCTTTTTTTTATGTCCTTTTGTTTATGTCCGGGCAATGTTTGCAAAGGAAGTGCAAAATTTAAGGGGTGTATGTCTTCTGCCCTTGCATATTTTGCATTCTGAGATTGACCTATATTCAAGTAATACTGGATTAAAATGGGGTTCTCGTTGAATTTTCTGTATCACTCAAAAATAAGATGGTAGAACAGCTCCAAATCCCACTGTTTCTCAGACTTTGGGATGTGAACATTGAGAATAGTGCTCTTTCCCCATTTCTCTGCAGAGATTTAACCACCTATAATAGCAATGGGTCACCTTTCTTCACAATCTTTAAACCTAGTAGTCATAAGGACATGTGACCCAATATAATTACAGGCAAACAAGGGCTTGCCAAATGTCAATACATTTTGTGATTAATTTTCCTCAGTTTTTAGTGGCTTGTTTACAGCTCACAACTTTGTAGTTCTCCCAATTTGAGTACAAATTAGTGGGTTTCTCTACTACATTATCCCTGGGAACTAGTATGTGATGCAGTGGATTGTGTCTCCTGCAGTGCATGTGGCTGGATAAGAGCAGCTTCTTCCCATTGCAAGTTTGCTCTCTCCTCCCTCAAGTGCTGGGTGGGTTTTCTTCCCGTTTAGCTGGCTCACTTTGCCTCCTTCCACAAAGCGCTTCTCTGGGCTCTGGTCTACCTCTCAGTCTTCACCCAGACCTGCTGCACCACCTGTCCACCAGCATCTCCTGCTTGCTGAGAAGGTCTTCCCCATTCATTTGCAAGTCAAAGGCACATTATGGGGGAACTTTCTGTGAACCCCTTGCCCCAAAACCTCTTTCCTTCCTTTGGGACACAGCCTGGGAGGTTCTTTATGCATTTCCAGGGACCAGGCAGCATCTCTATCCCGCACCACTCTGTAGTGATGGGTCACCCCTACTCATTCAGGACTGTCCGGGGTGTTCTGTGCCCCAAGAGTTATCCCACACAACGATGAGGCACCATTTGAGCCTGATGTCTCCTCTTTGCTCCTTCTAACATCTTCCCCTCCAGCCTTGGCCAATGTTTCCCCTCCGACCTTACACAGTGTTCCACCTCCCTTCCCATCTCTGCCTGTCCAGTCTCTTTTCTCCTCAATCTCACCCAAGGCATCGGCTCTGTTGCAGATCCAAGCTCTCTTTGCTTCTGCCCCACTTTTTCTCCGCAGAAAATTTCTGTATGTGTGTGCATACAATTCCCAGCCCCTTCCTGCCTCTCCCCCATTCCCTGACCTGGCACCCCCCGCCTAGTTTCTGCCTTTAACATGATGCTGATATGGTAGGAACCCAAGTCACTAAGTGGTCATAAAACAGAGGGAGAAACAAAACCTAGTCAAATATTTAGGCACAGGTCTTTAATAAGACCTCTACATTTCTCACAGCTCTTTAGTAGTACTAATACACCTTTGCCGTTCCCGTGTCCTCCCCATCAAGGCGAGGATTTGTCCCCTGTAGGGAATTGAGCTGCCTCCACTGCTCTCTCACAGTCCTTCTGCCTTAGGCAGCATTTCATCAGGGCCTTGCCCAGCCATAATTTTGCTGGCAGACAGAGGAGAACATGGTTCCTGCCATTTCCCTGCCTAGCATGGCACAAAGACTGTGCAGCATAGCGGATGCAGAACGGAAGGCACCACACAAGCTGCCTACCAATGTCCACCCAGGGATTGGGAGCGCAGAGCCAAGCACCATGAGGCAGCTTTCATCACTTTCATTCTTTCCAATTAAAAGTCCTGCTGAAAACTGGCTCAGCAAGCTCCACACCCTCTCTTGCCTTGCGTCAGTGGTAGGAGAGGCTGTGGATCGGCTGCACCGCAGCACAGCGTGAGTTGCAGAGCTTGTAGCTGACAAAATTAAGCATGTGGTGCTTTCAAAGGGTAAGGGAGGAGAGTCCAGAGTCTCTGCACCGGAGAAAAGGTGGAGGCATCACCCAGGCATGAGATAAGCAGAGATGAAATGGGCATCCTGGGTGCCTCTGCCCCAGCCGCTGGCTGCCAGGCTTCCCGGGGTGATGGGCACCTCTGCTCAGGGTGGGAGGTTTGGGGTCAGTTGCAGCCCCAGCTCCTGGCCAAGATGTTCCTGCTGACACAAGTAACTGAAGGGACAGAGATTATGCCACAGCCACATCTCAGCAATATTTCCTGAGACAGGATCTGTTCTGACATATCTTTTCTGATCCGCCATCCTCTTTGCAGACCTAAGAATATCATAAGGGATAGGGAGAACAGACTGTCCCAGAATTTAATGAAATCTGATAATAATAATAATGTTAGTGTTAGTGCAATCTGCCAAACCCACAGCATCATTCCTCGAGGATGTCATCCCTTGGACCCAGGAAAGACTGTGTGAATTACTTCATTACTTCAGCAAGATACTTTCCGTTTTCTCTTGAGGAAGATACATGGGATCTGACTTTTTCCTGAAGAACTGAAACTGTATTTTGATTTAACTCCTCAAGGAAGAAATATTCTCAGATCCTAATGAGATTATCCTAACAACAGTGTAAAATAGGTCACTGTCTACTATAGGTATATTGCCTCCCGCAGAGAAAAGAAAGTATGATTTATAGGTGGGAAATGTATGCTGCATAAGTAATTACAAACTAAAATACTAAGATGGGTAGTAGCTTCTCTCAGATTTATTCTGGTTGCTCCCAAAAGCTCTTATTTCAAAGACAAAGAATACTGTGGGTTTGCTGGCGCACACTGCAAGTGTGGACCTGACACTCCTCTGTCACGCATCCTGTGAAGCTGGGCATTGGGAAATGCTTGCTGGGACATTCATATGTCACAGTTGGACTGTGTCTTCTGAAAATCAGACATGGTTATCCCTAACTCTGTAAGCCTTTTTGCTGTGTTGGAGGGACTACAAGTACTATAGTAAATCTCAGGCTTTTTAAAAAAAAAAAAAAAAAAAAAACAACTCCTTTTTGCCTTGTGTCTGTAGCAATAGCGATGAAAAGCTGATTTTGTTGATTTTTTTCCTCTAGCTATCCTAAACTTCAGTCGCCTCATCTTTCCCCCAGCCCCAGCAAGCCTCAGCCTTTGGGGCAGAAGCATCTTGTGACTCTTGAAGCAGTAGGGGGATCTGGGGGAACAACGATGACTTTGGAGAGGTTGCATCACCCAAGCTGTCATCAGGAGGGGCCTGAGAGCTACTGTGAATAAATGCCACTCTGCTCCAATTGTTGCTTTTTCATAAAGCATCTCAGTGAGCTTCATGAGCCATGAAATGCCTTTCAGCGCTATAACTGTTAGGAGATAAATATTGACATTGGGAAAACGAAAAGTAAGGTTGTTCATCACTCAGTATATTTTACCTCAGGAGTTATCGGTTAGTTTTAAAGACAGGCTGTCACCCCAGTGAAGGCAGGAGCAATACTGTCACACTGTGTGGCTGCGGTGGCAAACAGTTGTGTTGAGCAATCTGTGAGCAATGTCTGGACCAAATCTCCTGAGTGCGGCTGCCTGCCGCAAACGCTCAGGGACAGCAGACATGCGAGGGGAAGCCGTAGCTGCTTGACATTGATTCACAGCCTGAACGGGTGGGCTAATGGGGTCCCGTGATGGAGCTGCCATTGATCACTTAGTCAGCAGAACAATCCCCATGAACTGGACCAGAAAAGCTGTTTATCGAGCAGAAAGAAATGGGTCTTCAAATCACAGTAACTAGGGAATGATTGGCAACAGGTAAAAATGTTTCACTGCCACAGGAGGAGGCAGGAAAGTGGTGGAGGCTTGGTAACATCAGAACTGTGACAGGGGGAATGGAGCTGGCAAAAAGAAGGAAAGGCGCTAAAACTAAAGCACAAATGAACACGGTCCCCTTGCTCCATGGGGTGGCTGGAGCGTGGGGGACTTTTTATGCTGGTTTGTGGTAAGGAAATAAAGTTTAGTTTAGAGGGAATGGAGAATTGCCTGGAAGAAATAAGACGAACCACTTGGGGTTGCTGGGTGGAGAGGACAGGCAGGATTCAGTCGTGAATCCTTGATGGCCATGCCTTGAAGGCTCTCTTGACAGGCAGGATAGGGCCAGGGCCAACATGAAGCATTAGGTAAGCTCTACAAAGAGAAACAAAAATTAGAAATTGCGAGAACATGGCCTGTTTCATCCCTGCTTGAATACCAGCATTATTCCTGAACAGCCAAGAGTTTACTAGGGCACTTTAAAGTCATGTAAGTAGGTCAGCTTGTCACCAGAATCTGCTTATCCTCAAAACATGTGAAATTACTTCCTGACAGCTAGCAGATGAGAAGCAGGCAGCAGCGAGACACGACAGCGGCACCCAAGGGCATATCAACAAGGCAGAAAACTCCAGAAAGTGCATTTTGCATTTGCAAGTGCATTTTGATGCATGATGTCCAGGTCTGAGCAGTGCCAAAGAAGCTGCTCCTTGCAATAGCAATGGTGCTGCATGGCCCAAGGCTCCCCCAAACAGTGGTCTGCCTGTGGGCTTATTCCCAGCCCTCGTCTGGGAAGCACAGAGCAGATTCTGGAAAGAAACCCAATCCCACTTGGCCAACACTTTGCTTCAGGGCGAGTCAGTGATAGAGTCCGGTGTGCCCGCCCTAGTCTGGGTGATGTGGAGGTTTTCTGCTTCTCTGTGGCAGCAAAAAGATGAAATTTCCCTCCAATGCTTTCGGCTTTCAGAGAAATTCCCAGCCCAGGGAAAAACCGTCCTGCGAGGCTTGGGGTTCAGCCACTGCTCACCAAAGGGACGATGGTGCTCGGGTGGTGACGCTCGTTAATGCAAAAGGAGTTTTGCTGTGGTAAATCTCTACAGAGTAATTTGAAATGTATGTTAATGGGCAAAAAGTCTCGTTAGTAGAGGTAATTAGAGTTAGTGTTTATTACAGAGAGAAGTTAATGTTTTTAACTTTTAATTAAAGATGAGTTAAAACTGTTAAATGTTTAAAATGTTACTTTTGCACAAGCTGGCACTTACATTGCTGAAAGCAATATTCGTTCCTTTAATGATAAAATAAAATACTGGCCAAACACCTGAGAGGAGCTTTCTTGACAGCCAGCTGGAACACAGTGTGAAACCAGAAGTGAATATTTCCAGGCTTTTTATTTACTTTTCTTCCCTCCCCCCCCCCGAATATTTTAAAAAGGTTTTCTTCTCATGCAACTACCCAGCTGCCTCTGGTGAGTAGATGTAATGGCTGGCAGAGGCCCCCGGGCAGCCTGCCTTGGCCTGTGCAGTGTGGCCTCTCTCCAGAGCCCCTGATGGCGCCGGCCATGGCTGCGGGGGCCATCTGCCTGGCTCCTTTGCCAAGGCACTCAAAACCAGTGGCATCCCACCTCACAAAACCCATCGCTCCCCTCCTTTCGCCCTGTCCCGGCTGCAAGCCCCCCAGCACCCCTGCCCTCCATGCCCTCCGCCATGCCCAGCCTGACACCGGCCTTCGGTAAAAGGGTAAGAGCCATTTCCCACGTGTGACAGAAAGTAACGCCGCGGGGACCTGGGGCTTCCCACCGTGCTTCCCTCATGATGTCCTCCCCCACCTGCCCGTCACCGCCTGTCTCAGCTGTCCCTTTTCCTGTCGTTTCCATGCAGCCGGCCGCAGCGGCAGAGGCGGGAGGCCCACGGCGAGGCGCACAAGCAAGGCAGGTAGGAGAAACCCTCCGGCCCCAGCCCCGCCGACCGCAACCCCCACGGCCGGGCTGAAGCTGTGGCAGGGGAAGGGGACATCACTCGAGCATGGCAATCGTATTTAGGTAGGAGTCGTGCCCAATCGGTCCAATGGTTCCCAGAGGAAGCCACGTTGCCTGACACCCTCATGGGGGTGAGGTGTGATAACACAGCCATTTTCCACAGACCCTTGGGCTGCATGGCTTATGTCACCCATAATGTGCCAGCAGGTGCCTTCCCTTCAAGAATCCTTTCTGCAGAGCTGAGTCCCACTCCACAGGCTCTCCATCACACCGCTCGTCCTTCCCTCCGCCACTGCCAGGGGAAAAGCGCCCTTCTGAGCGCTGTCAAGCCTGCTCACAAATGTCAAAGGTTTTGCCAGTGACCTGCTAATATCACTCCCCCTTCTCACACGGGTATAAACCTTTGACGATGGATGTTCACAGTGCCACAGGGCTTTCAGAGGCTGAATTAAATCTAAAGCAGAAGCAGGGGCCACCTTTTAAAATGCCTATGGGGTAATTCATGACTAGAAGAACTCACTGACGGAGGTAGATGACTCACCACTTCTAGAAATTATTAAACTGAGACTGAGCGTCTTTCTAAGCTACTCTGTAGTCAGATCAAGCACTGGGTTTGAGAGAGGAGTCGCTGATAACATCGCTGGTCTCTGTTAGGAGATTGTTGTACTGGCTTCTCGTGGTACAACTGCCCACGAGTGTGTGAGAAGTA
This sequence comes from Fratercula arctica, assembly GCA_947846985.1. NCBI lineage: Eukaryota > Metazoa > Chordata > Aves > Charadriiformes > Alcidae > Fratercula > Fratercula arctica. The sequence continues at coordinate 84,777,569 of CANTUZ010000003.1, forward strand.
CAGCATGGCTAAGCAGTCTCATTTAGGAGGAGCTTTATCTCAGGAACATATTCCCCATCAAGTTTCTTTGTTGTCCTGTTTTCCTTTAATCTATTTCTGACTTGTTTTGTGTATATTCTCTGAGCATGCCATCTTTTCTCAAACCGAGAACCAGCAAAACCTTTCCTCCTGTTTCTGAGCTCCCCTGCCACCCAAGCGGCTGGCATGTGGCTGGCTCTGAGGGCAGCAACGCTTCTCCTACACGATGGGGCAACCAAGGAGCTGCTGCCACCATCCCAGACAAAGCACTGGAGTGCTTAACAGCATTTTGCACCTTGCATGTGGAGGAGGAGCAGATCATCCTCTGCCCAGCACTTGGTGCAACTCTAGCAGCTTCTGGAATGACCCTCCCAGGATCTTTAATGCTCAGACACCTCCCAGGTCTTTAACATTCCTTTTTACCCTCGTTAGAAATCTGGGGCAGGAGCTAACAATTTTATCCCAAGTTAGGGGATGGCCTGCCTCCTGGCCTGGTTCCCAGTCTGTTTCCATTTTGTTTCTGGGCAACAGCCAGGAGTTTATTTGATATATTTTTTCCCTAATACTTGGCCTCATGCCCCATCATAACTCAATGTCAGAAATGCCTTCGCCCCTCCATTTCCATTTCCCCACTTATCCACACATACACTATTCCTGCAGCCCACAATTTTGAATGGTTGTCTCCAAACTGTGCTATAAGCAGGGATAATTTTACAGAGACAAAAAGTCACCAAAAATGTTTTCTTAGTGCCAGAATTATCACAGATGCCTAAGCCGTATCTTGAGCGCAGGAATAATTTTTTTAATGACATGCTACCAACCACTGCAAGCAATGGCAGGGTTATGGACTAAGGGGTAAATGGTCTAAGGGGTAATGGAGCAAAGTGGGCACATACTTCTCATGGGCACTGCCTAGGACTCATAGCAGTGCTTCTCTCTTCCTGCTAGCCCAATCCTAAAACGAAGCCCTGACATCACCAAATCTCCCCTGACGAAGTCAGAGCAGCTGCTGCGAATAGATGACCATGACTTCAGCATGAGACCAGGTTTTGGAGGTATGAAGTGTACATATTTGTCACTGTTTTACACTGTCGCTTCTTTATACTATAAAATGTAGTCAGGGGAACAAGCAGATTGAAAAGCAGAGCCTTTTCTGTCCCTAATTTTTGATATTTTGTGTTGTGAATTCATTACATCTTTGGGGGGATACGGGTGCAGTGAAATAGCCTTCTTCCTTGCATGAGCAAATAGCTTAGTCAAAGGCATGAAAATGTGATTACAAGCAATGTAATATTCCTGGTATTTAGTGACACTTTCTTCTGATAAAAATCTGCAAATACACCTTATGTTTGTTCCCAGATGATGGGGAAATGATGCTCAGAGGGCTGGAGCACCTCTCCTATGAGGACAGACTGAGAGAGAAGGGGTTGTTCAGCCTGGAGAAGAGAAGGCTCCGAGGAGACTTTATAGCAGCCTTCCAGTATCTAAAGGGGGCCTACAGGAGAGATGGGGAGGGACGCTTTATCAGGGAGTGTAATGATAGGACACGGGGTAACAGCCTCAAACTGAAAGAGGGTAGATTAAGATTGGATACCAGGAAGAAATTCTTTACTGTGAGGGTGGTGAGGCACTGGCATGGGTTGCCCAGGGAAGCTGTCAATGCCCCATCCCTGGAAGTGTTCAAGACCAGGCTGGATGGGGCTTTGAGCAGCCTGGTCTAGTGGGAGGTGTCCCTGCCCATGGCAGGGGGGTTGGAACTAGATGGTCTTTAACATCCCTTCCAACCCAAACCATTCTGTGATGCTGTGGTTCTGTGATTCTGTGAAATTCTAAGATTTCATCTTACTATGGTGATGTGTGTGCGTGATCAAATCATGTACCACACTTACTGTGTTTACTGACCTGGCCATTCCATTTATAACCCAAAAGAAAAGATTTTGACTACCGTGTGTTAATGCTTGCTCACAATTTTGTGGCTGTGTGCTAGAGCAACCTAAGCTTTCAGGGAGATGGATGAAGGAGAACACATTTTCTTTCAGCCCATCAGATTAGAGAATGTTGTAATTTACCTACCCTTTCTGGCTGACAGATGGTCATGCAAATCCAGGATACAATTATATATTCTGATGGAAGAAGATTTTATTGCTAAATGCTCAATATACCAAATACCAGCATGTTCAATTAATTTAAAAAGGTTTCAGTTTCATAGCAGTCTGCTAATGTGAGCACTATTTATCTTGACAGATCTCCTGTAGTGTAGTTGCCAGAGGTACGTGAGGGACTAGTCAAAGCCTGGAGGAGGAAAAAAAGATCGAAATCCCTGTTACTTGGGGTCACAGCCCAACCCTTCCCCTTGGGGGCCCTAGGCTGAGTGGCACATGCTTGTGTCCTGTAATGCGTCCCCTCCTGTCAACCTGTCCTTTCCACAGCTAGGTATTGAGTGATGTGAAAGCCAAGTACATGTAGCAGTTCTCAGGGATGTTGTTAGACTGAGAGGGGAGCAGAAGTGAGGGAAAAATTTGGAGTAACCCTTCCACATCCCCTTAGCTGTGCCACTGCTGCCCTCCATGTGGATGGGTGCTCTGCTGGGCAGCCGGCTGGTGAGCCCTGGAGCCAAGTGCTAGAGACAGGGCTTTTAAACTTTGATTTTGATTGTTATTACAAGGGGTTTTTTATTAATTACAATCATTTCTATTTTCAATTGGTTTATTCTTGTTTCTATTTCAGACTGAACATCTATTTTTGTCTCTAAGAGATGAAAGTCAGAGGATTACTTTGTCTCATCAGATTTATACTTTCTCAACTTTTAATTTTTTTTCCCTCAGGCCCTGCAATTCCTGTTGGGGTGGATGTCCAAGTTGAAAGTCTGGACAGCATTTCTGAGGTGGACATGGTAAGAGTCACAGAAGGGCTAACATCCCATGGGACATCTGGAGACCATCTAGCCCAAACCCCTGCTGAAAGCAGGGCTGGCTAGAGCATGCTGCCTGAGTTTGTGTCTGTGGGGTTTAAATACCCCTGAGGACAGACCCTTCACAGCCTCCAGAAGGCAGATTTGGGTTTGATCTGAATCTGCTGACAATTGCTTCTATTGACCTCATGCTACCATTTCATCTCCCTTGAAGCAGAAGGAAGAAATTTGACAGTTTCTTTTCTCTAGGACAAAATGATGCAACACTGCCAAGACTGCCTCAAAGGATTTGGGTTTTTACATTTTTTTAAGAAGTGGTAACATGTTTAAAAGCTCTGAGGAGACCAATTAACGTGTTAGTTTTAAGGCACTTTTGATATACTGCAGACACAGTCTCACTTTGGCTATGTTCTGAGGTGATCAGGGGCCAGCTAGCTCCCAACCAGAAGCCATGTAGCCATCCTCAGAGCAACACTGGTTCAGACTGGTAAGTCCTGCTCTTGACAGGGCAGCCAGAATGAGTTTGGAGGGGAGAAGCTCCTTCAGAACTTGCCTTTGGTACATTAGCAGTTGTATCACCCCTGCTGTGTGCTGAGGACCAGCATAAGGCTCTGCCAGTCCTTCCTGTATCCTGTACACTGATGCTGAAGTAAGATTTCAGGAGCATATAGGACTAATACTGGTGCTCTGCACAGGCTAAATTCCTTACTAAATCCCTGTCTTTCATTTCCTAGCATACAATTAGTAATGTGAAAATGGTCAGTTTTCAAATGCTCTTGAAGTGGTGCAGATCTTGATGATTTTTCTGGAAGGGCTTTTTTCATCACAAAACACTGCTGAAAGTAAGGTATGATTTCTACAGGAGATTTTCCATGGAAAGATTTTACATGCATACATGACATGTAAACAACAGGCTGTGCAGGAGAGCAGGAGCACAGAAGGGGAACGGGAGATTGCCCTGCGCGTACGTTGCAAGCCCCACTCCAATGTTTTTCACCCTTTCAAAACCCAGAGCTTGAAAGACCTGCCCTGTTAGAGCACTCCCAGAGTCTCTCAGCAGCTCAGCTTTTGCTTTGGAAGAGAAAAAAAAAATAAAATCACTTCCCAATACAGAATACCTTTCAAAATGCTTTGCTCTTTCAACAAATGTATCAAATAGCTCTAAAGCTTTCAAAGAAAACCCCAACTTCTCTGTGCTCCTAATTAACAGCCACAGGGTTAAGAAGCCTGTGCCTGTCCTCCTCCCGTGTCCAAGCCAGGAACATTGCTGCGTGGCAGCACAGCTGGTGTTCGGCAGCCACCCCGGTTGCACGCTGGGCTCATCTCACTGCAGCTACTCCGGCTTTTGAGCGGGCTGGGATATCTGCAGTCAATCGACCACTTGGAGGGTACAGCAGGGATGCAATGCTGAGGCACATCAGGGTCTACATTCTCCCCAGCCCCGGGGAGCCCCCCAGTTGTCCCCCCTGTCTCTGGTGCTCTTGGCACCCTGAGCACCAGCTGTGGGGACTCCAAGGTTTTGCCTCTCTTGGGATGGTGTCAGCCCTTCTGGTTGCGGAGAAAGCTTGTGAAGGTGCCCAGAGAGCCCCTGAAAAGCCTTGGGACTTGAAAACAAAGGGGAAGAATTTAACATTGAGTATTTTAAAGTAAAAAAACCAAACAACAAACCCACTAATTTTTTAAGCAAGTATTATGGTTTTGAAAAACTTCCCCTGGTTTTTGAATACTGCCCCTGCTCTTTCTGTAACATCATACTGCAACACCCAGCAACATGGGAAAAGCCCTGAATGGCCTCAGGTAAAAAAAATATTCAGGGTCAATTTTGGCTGCTTGCAAAATAATGATAGAAAAGAATTTATGCTGTCAGAATCAATTCTTTTTAACTTGTGCAGCTTTATAGGAAAAGGCCATGATGCTTTGCAAGATCATTGCTTGCTTTTTAAATGAAGAGACATCAGTGACAGAGATATTCACTCTGTACTAAATTTAAGCTTGACGAGTTAGATATATCAGTCTTTCCTTTTCTTCTCCTATTTTCTAACTATCTGCAAGAAAGTGGTAAAATAATAGAGGACATTATAAAACTTAATTAGGATGTCACAAATCAGATTCTTTTTGTCCAATTAATTTAAAAATTTATAAATATCTATTATTGACCACTGACCCTGAAATTAATGGAGCTTTTACAGGATGTGTGGGGCAGATATTTTATCTGGAGGAAAGATGAGAAAAAAGGAAAAACCAGATTGTTACCTAGCATTGGAAATTCATTTGCAAACATAATGGGAGCAAATAGTGTCTCTGAGAAACAGACCAAAAGAAGAGCAAGATATTATACGGTTGTTGCTTGGGGCATTTTCAGATGATGCATTGTAAAATATTGTGGTTAGTTTAATAGCCTAAAACTAGTATTAATAAATCTTTCCTAATGAAAGCTGACAATACTTGGTTTGTTCCACAGCAACGATAAATATAATTTTATGCAAAAAAGTGAGGCATTGAGTTCTTACTGAAGAACAAATAGCTGTCAATTTATTACTGTTTAAAGGACACATTAACACACAGGAGTCGATGTAAGAGGTTTCCCAGAAAGATCTTCTTTAAATTTGAATACAGGGAAAGGATGTTAAAGAACATTCTAGAATGGATCAAATTAAAAAGAAGAAATTACATGGTCAGTGGCTTTGGGAGCTTCAGTTGAGCTTCAGAGCTTCAGATGCGATATAAAGCATTTCCAATAATATATTGGCCTCTAATATAATAATAGCAGAAGCTGCAATTAACAAATAACTTCTACTGAAAAAAGACTGCAGAAACCCCCATATTTCAAAATGTTGGGAAAGTATTGTGGAAAAAATAAATTAAAATGTCAAATGGTTTCAAAAAAAATGACCCCAAGCCCATCTGACTTCCTCTACCCTAGACACCAGGGCAGACTGGTCAGTCTTAGACACTTCCCTTAGTTTATAGGCAGTATATTATACTACACTCAAAGATACCATGCCTATAAACACTTGTGCGTGAACTTATCTCGAGGTACCTGAGGGCTTCCTTTGAAATAAGGAAAAAGGCAAACCCAAGTGTACATGCCTCTGGGGTCTGACTCCAGTACAACGGAGCTCAAAGAGAAGGAGCGTGACTCGGATCTAAGAATAAAATATGTGGGGAGAAAGAGAAAAAAAAACCCATTTTGGTCAAATTCTGAGTCAGAAAGATTTCAGTGGCTGTGCTGGAGGAAGAGCTTCCACTGCAGCATGGTCTTCCAGTTGCTTGGGGGAAGGCAGTTGCCAGAGCAGCGTGGAGGGCAACACAGGCAGCAAATACTTCTTCACTGATGGCTCCAGAAATGCAGCATCATGTGGATGAGGGAATTAAGTGGTTGGCAGTACTCTCCGCCTACCACTGCCTTGACATGTCTGCCTTTTAGTCCCTGGAGTGGCTCGCAGACACCAAAATGCAACATTTGCATTTCAGAGGTGGGTTTGCCACCTGGATGGTCTCTGATTTCCGAACCCAGGAAGTCAGTCTGACCTGAGGAATAAATAAGCTGCAGCCAGTTGTGTCCCCTGCAGCTCAGGGAGTGGATGTGCCTTCAGGAATGCTGCTTTGCAGCTTGTGGATTGTCCCAGAGAGGAGAACTCACTGCTATGCCAATAAGGTGTAAGTTGTGACACAAGCCTGTTTGTTGCAGGACTTCACCATGACTCTCTATCTGAGGCACTACTGGAAAGATGAGAGGCTGTCTTTCCCCAGCACCAACAACCAAAGCATGACCTTTGACGGCAGGCTGGTGAAGAAGATCTGGGTCCCTGACATGTTCTTTGTCCACTCCAAGCGTTCCTTCATCCATGACACCACCACAGACAACGTCATGCTGCGGGTCCAGCCAGATGGGAAGGTACTTTATAGCCTCAGGTAAAGCTGCATTTGGTCAATGTGAGCTATTAGTGGGGTGAGAGAGAAAACTGAGCAATTGATTCCTGTATTGTGTTTTTGCATGACTTCATACTAAAAAAAAAAAAAAAAGAGAATGAATGTGCCAACATCTGAGTCCCTGTGCAAGTTCGGTAGGTGCCTGTTGCAGGAAGCCGATTTCTATTTCAATTTGCCAACGTTGCTGATTCCACCAGGGTCCCTTGACCTTGTGTGCATGGTTAGTCTCTGCTCCTGCTGTTGGGAAGCTATGGCCAGATGCGGCAGTCCCTCGGGGCAGCTCACCGGGGACCAGGGAGCTGCACTCCCTGCTGGGCACTGTGGAAGAGGCAAGGCACAATCTAAGGAAGAGGGCAATGTCTGGTAATAAACAGAAGTCCAGAGCGTCTGTAGTTATCCACTTCACTATAAAAGTCTCTGGGCCTAGTAAATTATGCAAACTCTATTCTCACAGGTAGTTATGAAGAAGAATAAATTATACTGAGTGCAACTTTAGCTTTATGATAAGCAACAAAACAGATGGAACACCCTTCAGCACATGAAGTGGCAAGCTTCAGAGCAAGGGTGTATAGCTCTTGGTGACGCATATGTGTGGCTAGAGCAACCCAAACACGTGACTTCAACTCTTCCTGCTTTTTGCTCACATTTCATGTGAAATGCATGAAAGCTCCCTGAAGAAGACATTTTGGGTAAACTTTGTTTTGTCCTCTAGTTTGAGGGGTGATCCCAACCCTGGATTTCTTCCTTATTTTTCAACTGGTCGATCAGCTTTGAGAGGAACATTGCTCAGCTAAGTCTGAACATTATTAAACCAGGATTTTTTTTCTTTCTAATAAGTAACACTTTCATACTTTGAGATGCTAAAGTGAGGAGCATCGGTCAATCTCCAAAAGCAACTTGAATTGGTGCTTCTGTTTTTCTTGGCTGCAGCTCCATTCAGTTAGAAAACAAGTATTGCCAAGTGACGGATAAAAACCTATTAGAGAGGAAATTGCTGTACAATGTCCTGATGCAAGAATGTTGACATCACCTCCACAGCAATGAAATAGCAAATTATATGATAAATAAACAAAGTGGCAGATGATAATATGTTCTGAAGGACAAAAAAGAAGGAAGGTCTGACTGATAGGAGGTCAGTATCAGCAAGATGCATAGATTTAACTAGTGATAAGGTTGCAGAACACATTGCTTGGGAAGGCTGTGGAGGTCTTCAAGGGCACGTTAGCAACCTTAGGAGCAGCAGGAGTAGAGCTGAGCCTGCCACAAGGTGAGGAGATCAACTTCTCAGCTTGCCGAGGTGTTTTATGATTTTATGAAAGGAAGGCAAGCAAAGCAATGCTTGATTCCCTGTGGGGTATCAGTTTGACAGGAATTTTCTTGTTCTCTGATATTTTTATCTTACTGTTGATTGGAATTCACAGCCTGAACAGCGTCTACCTTCTCGTTATTAAAGCTTTTTCTTCACTCAGCATATTAGACAAGGTTCAGGTGTTCCTCAGGCCTTTGCAAAGTTTGTTCAGGTCCTTAGTACAATAAAAAAAAGGACAATAAAATGATATAATGTTCAGCTACAGCATGCATGCTATATACTCTTTCATTTATCTGCATGATACCAATCATCTGCATTGCAAGCATTTATGGTTGTCTAAAGAAGAGGGAACAGAAGAATACCAAACTACTCAGACCCTGCCACGCACAGTCTTCTGCTTAAACAATGGTCCTGTGCAAAATGGTGGTGAATGTCTTAAACAGCAAATTAACAGAGTTTCACTAGTTAATTCAGTGGTGATTGCAGGTTGGAGTGCTTTATGAACGCAGGAGAAGTATGCATGCTGATCTCTCCTTAAGAGTAAACGGGTCATTCCTGCCTGCCTGCCTCTGCTGAGTGCCTTTGCCTGTAGATTGTATTTTTCATTGGTGTCTACCTTTTTAAGGTTCTTTGCCAGACTTTGTCTTCTTTTCTTTTGGAAACCACTGTAGACCTCACTGGCACCTAAACAACAAATCTGAGCCAAGCACTTTCACTCAAAGACTAAATTCAGATAGGAAAGTAACATCAACAGGAACCTGCACATGAGGAGGGACTAACACAAGAGACTGCATTTTATTTTTATCATTATGTGACAGATGTCTGTCTACCATTAGCCCTGATATAATTCACTAATTCTTTCCCCATTATGATTTATACTTCTATTTTCATTTACTTCCCTAGAGTTCAAGCCAGCTGAGTCAAGATTTATGGATGTTTCAAGTTCAAACACAAAATTATGCTATCACAGATGAGATAATCGGACTATAGCAAGACCTGCGCTTTTGATTGATGGGGCAGAGCATTTCAGTGGTCTCTGCTGCATACCAGCTCCAGCCCTAACTCGAGGCACTGCCTGTGCCCTCTGGTGGCTGATACCCAGGTGTGATCACCGGGTTCTCATTGAGCAGTATGTTGATAAATTACGGGCATCTCTCATGGCACTAGGATGGCTTTGATAAATGTAAATTATTTTATCGTACAAAGCATCTGTTGAAAGAACAGATGTCTGCAGAGAGAAATTTGCTGACAGTCAAAGAGGAAAAAGTGCCCTCGCTGCTCTGTCCCATTTTCTTCTCCATTATTTTTGTCATCTAGTAGCAATTTGTGGTGGCCTAACTTTCCAGTCATCTTTCCTAACACTAGTTTGCTGAAGAAATGGCTTTACCTTAAGTGGAATGGCTTTAGCTGAATGGAAGGTACTTGTTTTCAGTGGACTCTTACTGTCTAGATAGTTACGTAATAAAAAAAGAACCTTTCGGCTTTACTATTTTTCAGTCACATGAAAAGATAAGTTTTTAATGGGGTGGTCTTTGTTATTCCTAGAGTTACAGTAACAGCAATGTGCAACATGGATTTTAGTCGCTTTCCCCTGGACACACAGACATGTTCCCTGGAGATTGAAAGCTGTAAGTACAGAGGAGGCATAGGGGAGCCAAGGGCTGCACCTCACGGGCACCCAAACTTGTTTAAGTAAATCAATAATTACACCAACAATGAAACTGCTGCTACGTTCATGGGAGCTCTAACCAAAGTCAGCAGAATTCAACACTAAGAAAAATTTCCTGCCCATATTTTTTCACATCAAGTAGATGATGCTTCCAACAATTTTAAACACCAGCTGTGAGCGCTGTCTTGCCAGTGTCCCCGAAAGCCAGACAGGCTGCCCCACGGCCACCCTGTCCCCAGAGGACCCTGAGCCGCTTGCCTGCAGGTTGGCTGTCCCCAGCAGCACCTGCTGGCCCAGGTGCCCTCAAACACATAAATAAATGGCGCTGTGCTCCTCATGTGCACCATCTGCTCATCTGTGGTGTAGAAACCATGACGGGGCAGTGACATTAACCACCTTCCTCTTATGTTTCTTATACCTATGAGAGATAAATCCAGCTTATACCCACTTGTAGCTCCTTTGTCCCAAGTATGACGCACACACAAATTGGCTGGATTTTGTACAGAGATATTACAAACTTTTAGCTTTTTAGGAGGCTTTTTTTCTTCTCCTTCTGAATCCTACATTAAGGAATGGTAATCTTAATTCTGTTTTAATATATTTATGTGTGATTTTTTTCTCACTCTCTGGGAATAGTTGTTACTAAACCCCATCTGAAAGGATTAACTTTACTATATTTCCACATATATTAAAAAACAAAGACCTGTAATGTTCATGTGTGCATCACAGGCAGAAAATTTACCCAAGAATTTGTGCTCCCACACACCTCAGACTATTAATAGCCTGTTCCCCCCATTACCACAAGCAGGTTCTTTCCTCTAAGTCTCCTTTCTTTTGCTTCTGATTTTAGGATGATGATAAGGAATAGTTTTTCAAGTCCTAATGCGGTGGGTTACCTGATGAATGGATTATGTGTACAAAATTATGATTAGAGAAACAGAAGCATTTACAAAAAGCACCAGGCATCAGGCCTGAGGGCTGTAAGAATGAACTAGTCCACTCCTTGCCACAACCATACCCACCATTGGCACGGCTCTCAGCCGGGCGGTGGCATTTGGCCTTTTCAGCCAGGACCTCACAGGTAGCCTGGAAGGTGTGTGGGCACACTGTGGGTTGTGGGTGTGATAACAGCTGGCTCGATGCACTGCACTGAGGTTTGCTCTGCTCCCACAGATGCCTACACTGAAGATGATCTCATGCTCTACTGGAAGAATGGGAACGATTCCTTAAAAACAGATGAGAGGATATCACTCTCCCAGTTCCTGATCCAGGAGTTTCACACCACAACGAAGCTTGCCTTTTACAGCAGCACAGGTGGGTACTGGAGTGCTTGCCAGAGAGTGGGCTGGGAGAAGGAGTGCAAACCGTTCCTCTCAACCTTGGCCATGGAGGATTGTCCCTTGGGAGGTCTCCCTGTGGGCCATCAGACCTGCCTCTCTACCATGACGAGGCTGCTGTCCCTGACAGACTTCCATCTTGATGGTTGTGTAGTCTTGAAAGGCAATCCCTCTTCAAGATCACACCAAGCCCTAACGTAAATTAAACTCTCCAGGTGCACAGGTTATATTATCTTCTCTGGAAGATGTGGTTCTAAGAGACACTTTGATAGTTCAGATAGTTCAGTAAGGAGTCTTTTCTGTAAACATCAATGATCGGTGGTCGTTACCTGTGTTTTTCTAAATGCAAATGAGGGGCTGTTCCCCTGATGCAACATCACCGTATCTGAAAGTAGTTTGATGTTGGTGACTTCTCTTTTTCCTTCTCTCTGTTATACAGGGTGGTACAATCGCCTCTATATAAACTTCACTTTACGTCGACATATCTTCTTCTTCCTGCTCCAAACCTACTTCCCTGCCACCCTCATGGTGATGTTGTCTTGGGTGTCTTTCTGGATTGATCGCCGAGCAGTTCCTGCCAGAGTCCCTTTAGGTAAAAACAATCTTGTAGTCAACAGACCTAAGAGACAATTGCTGCAACTGTGGCCTTGACCATCAAGACAAAATCCCCTGTGCTATACTCTGCCCCCACATTGCCTTGTGGCATGGAAATCAGCTATGCCACATGTGTGTCCCCCATGTGGGGGACTGGCCATGGTACAAACTCTCCATCTGCCCTGCAGTGCCAAGTGAATTGCTTTCCCTGCTTGCACAAGCACTAGCTGCACATGGTGTAAATCAGAGGACAAACATCCCGTTCAGCTTTTATTGATGTTAACAGAGACAGGGCACATATAGAGCCAAAGTGCCAGTATCCTTCAGTGACTTCAGTGAGTGAGAAGGTGAAAATCAGTATTAGCAGCCCTGACAAAATCTCGATTTATTGAGTTTTACTAAAGGAGGGAGGGTGGAGGTAACACAGTCAGCTGACCTCTGCTGTTCAACTTGTTAAATGAGTTTATAGTGCAATGCGAGGGATTCAGCTTCCCCTTTTGAGTTATCTTTCAGATAGATGAAGCCATATGTCAGAGGAGTCACCATGGGAGCAGAACTATGCTATGGACATAAATATTCTTCTAAAGCGGATGCTTTGCCCTTAGCAAAGTGCTGTTTGTGTTTTTGCAGACTTTGAGCCCAAGCTTGCTTCTGCTTATTCCAGGCAACACACCTCAGGATTGTATTTATTGTTAAAATCATATTCCTCAGTGGAGTGGATATATAGAGGCAATGAGGCAGTTATCCATGCCAGCGTTTAGAAATGGTATCCATTGCCTTGAGACATCATTAAAAGGGTTTGGGCCATGGCTTTTCAGAAGGTGCAGGCACTGCCTTTAGAAGTACTTTTTAGTACCTAAATATTCCAGTGAATACAGTCCTTTGTGCTTATATACACCATTTCAACTTTCAAAGGGATCGTCAATATGACATAATTAGCCCCTGAAATAAGAGACCCACAGAGTGCATCCCTCAGAGCCAGTGTAACACTGAACTACAGGGGCTCCTGCCCTTGCTGACGTGCTCATTGTGCTCACCCGTGGTGTAACGTGGGGCAGCATTGCCCTGTGGGGCCCCAATAGTCTCTGCTCTTGTGCCGGGGAAGGCATGAGAGCCAGCTGGTGACTTCCATGACTTCCCATGAAGGAGGACTTCCCAGTAGCAGAAAACACAGGCCCGGAGAAACTGGTGGAAGCAGCAGCAGCAGATGGGCTTCGCTTGTGCCCATCCTGTGGAGGGGTTGAACTAGAAGCTGAGATACTCAGAATCATAGAGTCATAGAATATGTTGAGTTGGAAGGGACCCATAAGGATCATCGAGTCCAACTCTCTTCCAGAGACTGTCCTGAGCCTGGAGATGGGGTGCAGCCAGAACAGGGTCAAAGCGCTTCTGCCTGGCCATGGGGTAGGAGACTGGTGGTGTGGCAAGGAACCAGGCTAGTAACACCCTGAGGCCAGAACTAGAGCCATTTTCAACAAAAAGACAAGAAAACCCCAGTTAGAAACCAGGGCTGCCTGGACCCTCCTCAGGCAGTGAAACCCATTGCTCAAATGTGAAAAACAATACTGCAAGGTAAATCCAGATGTCAGGAAGTTGTAACAACAGCTGTATTTGTGATGAAGAGTCTGGTTTGAAAGTGTCTTACAGTCTCTCTGCTGGTGCATTCCCAGGGATAACCACCGTGCTGACCATGTCCACCATCATCACTGGGGTGAACGCCTCCATGCCTCGTGTTTCCTACATCAAAGCAGTGGACATTTACCTGTGGGTCAGTTTTGTGTTTGTCTTCCTCTCGGTGCTGGAATACGCAGCAGTGAATTACCTGACTACGGTGCAAGAGCGGAAGGAGAGGAAACTGCGTGACAAGGTGAGGTTTTCTATCTCCAATGCAGCTTTATGCCCCTGGGAAAAGGCATGGCAAATGTCTAGAAACGTTCAAAAGTTTGCAACTGCGGTGTGCTGCGCTCAGCTGCCTGGGGAGAATGTGGTGCCTGCAAAAAGATACCAGCAGTGAGGCATTTTGGGTTATAAAGGTTTGTTACAGCCAACCCACACCCAAGCTCACTGCTCTTTCTTCAGAGTCTGAGGACACTAATTCCCTCTACGTGTAGTCCTCCACTGCCTGTGTGTTAGGATTTTACCTTTAAATATATTTTTATACTGAAGATCCAAAACCTGTGAATAGCACCAGGTGGATACTGTGTTTTGGGTTTGAGATAACATGGCAGACATCCCCTAGCTTTCCCCAGGCACAGTCTAAACTTACACAATGGTCCAAACTGCTCCCTTCTGCCTTCATTACATTAAATTATAACCACCCAAAATTTCAGCCTAAGCTCTTCTCTTCAACTGGGGCAAGCCTCATACACTCCTCCTTGTGGTTTCCCTCTGCCCTCTTCTCTGATTTTCTCAGCCTCAAGGTACAGGTCCAACAACCTTAAGCCAAATGAGCTTTTCCACAGACAGCCGCGCTCTCTCCCTGACTGCGCTGCCTCTTGCAGGCGTGAAAATGGAGAAGGAAAAAGCTGCTGCCCAGCTCCATCCTCTCGTTCTCCCTTTTGCATCCCAGCAGCCTGAATTCCCCGGGCTTGTCCCCCTCCTTCGCTTTTGTCAGGAGAAAAGGGATGTCTGCGTATATCTAGACACAACTCAAAACCACCCTGCACTTACCTGTGTCCGCAGCTTCCCTGCGCGTGCAGCCTTCCTCAGCCTCGGCCCATGATGATGGACGGCAGTTTCAACGACGGGGATGTGAACGAACTGGGGCACTACGTGTCCGAGAACGGAGATAAACAAGACCGCATGATGGTGCAGCTGGCGCTGGGGTCTGAGAGGGGCTCGGGCAGGAGGAAAAACCAGAGATACGTCAGCATGCGGATCGACACTCATGCCATCGACAAGTACTCCAGGATAATATTCCCTGGTGCATACATTCTATTTAATTTGATATACTGGTCCATTTTTTCATAAATATATGCAACTTCTGTAGTCACAGAGCATTGTGACATTAAGCGAAAGTAGCGGCTCATAGGCTAACAGAAAGAAAATGCAGAATTGTTTTAATTGGAAGGATTTTTTTCAGGATTTTCTTTTTTATTAGATGCAACTCATCTGTGGCATAAATAATTGTGCAAGTTTCACATTTCAGCAAAATATAGGATATACAATCTAAAGTTTTATACTTATTTAAAGCTGTGCTATGTTCCTTCTTGTGCCTCACAGGCCACTGTAAACTATTTTAACAAGAGACTATAATTGCCAGTTGCTTATATATGGTGCATCCTCCATTTTGTGCCCCTGAGATCCTAATTCTCTCAGCACCTGCGCGCACGCATACATCTCTCAACTCAGCACGCTTACCACCTTCAATACCAGTAAATACACAGAATATGCAAATACTTGCGTGTTTGCGGGACGAGGTCAGAAATGGTCATTACAAACACAAAATATCCAGTAGCGGGAAGCGCTCTGGCGAGGTTATTGCTGGCTAAAGCTTGCCTACGCTGCGAAACGCGTGCTGCCCTAGCAGCGCTGCACTGACAGCTCCGTGTAGGAGAGCTTTCCGATTTGTGCTTTGTCTTGGTCGCATTTAAAACCCAGAAATCTTTCTCAGTTGTTTTGACTATCTTTTTAAAATAGGACTTGCAACGTACACTTACTAAGGAATGAACAAAAGCTGGACTTTCCGCGATGCTAATCAAATTCTCTGGGAAACACGGGAGCTCTCCTCGGATCTGCTTATTTGGGTCAGTGGGAGTTTTGCTGTTGAATTTCCTGGGAGAGAGCACAGGTTTCTCGACAAAATGATCCAGCGACAACAATCAGGTGTCTACAAAAAGGCTAAAGGTACTACAGGAGAAGCCCCTTGTCTCTGAGGTAGTCTGGGCATTACTGGTCTGTACAGCCTGAGAACCTGTTGCAGCCTGTAACTTCTTGTCCTTGCTAAAGCCACCGGTAATTGCACCAGTCCATCCACTTTTAGTAAAAGCACAATAGAAAGGTGCTCAACAGGTGACACAGCAGTTGTCAGGTCATTATGTCTGAATTACTATGGACACCAAAAATTTTGGAATGAAGCAAAAAGGCGCTTCCACCATGAGAGAGCAGCTCCATTGCAGACCCCGGTACATCTAACCACCTCTGCTTCCACGCTGCACCCGTCTCCCCAGTGCCGTGTGACCCGCCGTGCCCTTAGGGCAGGCTCAGCACCTTCCAGGGCAGGAGCAAGGAGACACAGCCGGAGATGGGGGCACTTGGTGTTAAGTCCCAACTCTCCAATGCAGTTTCTGCAGAGCAGGCAGCCAGCTTAAACGCTCTGTATGAAAAAGGCAAAATCTGTAAATGTAGAATTAACGAAATATTTCAGGAAAGCAAGAATTGGTTGAATGGAATCAGGGGCCTTTACAATAACAGGAGCACCAGAGGTGTCTCAGAAAGCGTGGTCATTCAGTTGGTCTGCTGCCATGTGTTATCCACCTACATCCACACTGCTCAGCAAGCGTGCGGCGGTCACAGGACTTTAAACACGTGCATGATTTTGCACACAATTATGACATTCATTATTCCCTGCACAGCAGACGTGGTTGTCTTTTACAGGTGTGGCTGCTCTGAGAATTAGACCAAAGTCTCCAAAAGGAAAGTGAATCTTCTGACACGAAATCTACCCTGGACTGACTGATCTGCCACTCTATGCGTAATGCTCGTGACACAGACGTCGCAGTTGCTTGAACACTGCTGGTTGTTGCTTTAATTTCCTAATGTAAATAAATGTCATGTAAACATACTCAGCGTTTCTTACAACTGCTAAAATCATGACCTGCAAAACTACCTACGCTCACCTTGCACTCACAGCCTACCCGCCACAGGTAAGGCAATGAAATCACAAAACCTAAAATCATTAAAAGACACCCCACACATCAGGTAGTTTTACTACTCATTTCTACATAGCTTTTTTTTTTCACACACGCATACTATCTTAGCTTGGTTTTATCAAGTTTCCTTCGTATCATATTATTCCCCAGTGACATTCTTTTCAAGAGGTTTAAAAAAAAAAAAATACATATTTTCTTAAACCATAAACATTTCAGTCAAATGAAAATAGAAGGGTCACTCTGGGAAAAGAAGACGAAAGGCCGGCCACCCTCCCTCATTCCGATGGCACCTTCCCCCACAAATAGCACCAAGATTTCTTGGGCGCTACTCACACCGGAACGTATTTAAATTCTCAGCATTGTAAGAATCCGTTTATTTCTACAATGATAAGAACAGCAGTGCCAGATTTTATAGTAAGCTCTCCAGCTTCATAAGAAGCTTAATGCTATGTAGTTTGCTGCAGTACTGTACATTCATTAATCTCATACTATATATGTTATTTGGCATCTGACCAGGTTATTAAGGGAGATTTTGAAGACACAAATGGGAGCTGGACTTTTGGATTCCCTGGCTATCAGCGAGAGACTGGTTTCTAATTTCCCATGTGATTTTCAAAGTTTCCCTTCCAGCACGTCTCCCTAAACAGATTCCCCAACCTCCATGTTTGGATTTACATTAATTTACTTGTGTTTTATTTGGGAAACTCTAGTGCCTTTTCAGTCTTATATAAATGTGTATATAGATGTATTCTGTAAGTACAAGGATATGCCATACACAGCCAGTGTTTGCCATCAACAACTGTACTCATTAAACATATTTACATACACAGTTTTTTGGCTTTTAACCTTCCAGTGTATGGTTTTGTATCCAATCATTAACACTCTGCTCCTTTCCATTTCCACAACAAACCAGAGTGATTTGTTTGGTTTTATTTCTTTCTAGAAACACTCAAAAATCACAATAAAACTTCACATTTGTACAGCACCGTGTGTTTTCTGCCTTCAAAAGAATGATCTCCGTGAGTTTATACACGTACGTAAGACCTTTTTTGCTCAGGAGCCGATCCAGTAAAATACCAAGTGTCCTTAAATCCTGTGAGGTGGGTAGTGCTGGAGAGCCCTGGGATTTCACAGGCAGGGCTCTGATAAGAAGCCTGCACGCGAACTCAAAATCACCAAGAAGATGGCGCTGAGCTTTGCACCCTGACTGCGTACGTTATGGCCCTCATTGTTCTTCCTTAGGGTGACACTGTGCAGTATAATTCAGACCAATTTCTTGGAAATTAACCCAAAGCCCAGCCTGGGATGATGCTGTTTCAAGGAGCTGAAGCGCATTGGCTGGTCTGCGTGAATTATGGACAGACCCCAGTTCTGCCTGTGAGCATGTTTCCATTGAGAGCTTTGGAGACTGAAGCCTTTAATAGTCTTTAAGGATGCTGATGATCACCGGGTGAAGCAGCAAGGAGGTAAACTTCAGTCAGGAACAGATGGAACAGTGAGAAGGCATGAAGAAAGATCAATGAACTCTTTTCTTCCCCAGTAAAAGGATATTCTCACAGTAATGGAATTATTGGACGTCTCTTTTTCTACATGCTGCACACCTGAGCAAGTGATTCTCTCAGGACAAAACAGATCCAAATTCCCTGCAAGCCCTAATGAGCAAGTAGAAGCCCCTGGGACTCTGCTCTCTTACGCTTGCGCACACAGCGGCATCGTATTTGATGGAGCACAGAAGCAGCAGCGATGAGAAATACAAAGCAGCTGAGACCACCCGCACCGCACGTTCCACAATGGGGCTCGGCAGTACAAGGCATGAGGGCCATTCAGACACTGAAACAAATCCATGAAAGCTGAACAAATTGTAGGGTGTGATGCATGTTTTGGTCTCTAAGAACCAAAAGAATAAATATAAACAGGAAGACTAAGGAAAATTACAACTCCTGATGAATTTTAAGTACTTATCAGATATGAAGCAAGACTCCAGCACTATAACTGTGACGAACATGTGCTGCATTTGTGTGCTTTCATCCTTCCATGGGGTCTTGCGAAGCTAAGAAGAGGGGAGCCAGTATTACATTTGCTGGTTATCTTTGAGACTGAGCAGCTGAAATCTAACTTTGCATAGCAATCATAAGCTCTAGCACTGCACAACAGTGTATAGCTTACGGCTCTTGAGGCTATCCACAACCACGCGGACTTCATTCTTTCCTAGGACTGAGGCATTTGGCTTCCTGCTACTTTTAAAGAGGGAAGTTCAGATGTGGTTTTGGTTCAGAAAAAGCCTTGATGAGTTTTGTCAGACACTTTTTAGCTGCCATTAGTGCCCAAAGGGAGCTAAAAGAGCAGCAATCTTGCCCCGGTAACTTCAGCACTAATAAAAACACCAACACGTGGATGCCAGCAGCAGCCAGCCAGGCCAGCGGACAAAGGCTCTGCGGAGGGCTGCTACTTTCAGGACCAGGAAAAGTGTAAACCTTCGGGAAAAACAGGAAATCACATAGGCTTCTCTCTAAAAAAAAAAAAAGATCTGTTTTAAAGAATGCTATTAGAAAGTTAGAAGACCACTTTTAATGAATACTAGCCAAAGACTTATTTCAACAGCTAATGCGTCACGACTCTTACTCACAAGAAGAGTCTTGCTCTCTGTGACTGCAGTGTAACGGGGTACAGAGCACTGGGGCAACAGGAAATAGTTTGTTATGGAAATATAGTTCACAACAACATAAAGCTGCTCCCCACATACTGTTTGAAGAAAGACTGCTGGACCCTTCTACACCAGGTAGCTCAGCTCACAGGTTACAAGTTCTCTCCTTCAAATCTTTCC
Organism: Fratercula arctica; assembly: GCA_947846985.1. NCBI lineage: Eukaryota > Metazoa > Chordata > Aves > Charadriiformes > Alcidae > Fratercula > Fratercula arctica. Next base: position 84,797,035 of record CANTUZ010000003.1, read on the forward strand.
ATAAAAAGAAAGCCGTCACATTTCATGTCTGTTGTTTTTTTTTTTTTTTTTTAAATTTTTGTATTAAGCCAGGCTAGTTTAAAACATCTTTCCCTCAAGTTCTAGGAGAGATATTAAATAAGGAAACACTGTAGCTTGGTAGATTGGCAGAGGCCTTAAGTTCTTCACAAAGTCTGGCCATAATCACCCCATCCTTAAACAGCTGTGATTGCTATCAGCTGTTCAGAATCACTTCAGCAATTATGGTTTATTACTTACACCTTTTGATTTATTGCTAGAAGTACTACTCTTGACAAGTATGCCAATATTCTTAAATTACAAACAGCTTGGGAAGACTGCAGTTACGGTAACTTAAAAAGCATGCCAGATATTTTCATATACATGTGATTTATGAGCACAAATTAGTAACAATCAAAGTGAGTTTTATTCCCCACAAGAAATAAATTTCTCTCATCCACAATACCATTGTGACAGTAAAATCTTAATGTTAAATCCCAAACTGCTTTAATTCTGGACCTTAAGAATGAATGTTCTGAGACACAAATGGGAATTAACTTGCCTGGGGAAACTGAAAAGTCTGCTTGGAGGCTTCCAGGATTCAGCACAAAGCCAAGCTCACCTGGATCCAGTATGGGTGGAGGCTGGACAGAGATCCTCCAGAGCACCCTTCCAAGCACCATTCCTATTGTTCTATGAATACTAACATGCTTTAATAGTTAAAACAGCCCTAAAATTATATTGACCACCATTAAATATTGTATTTGAAAATCATTAACCCCCACAAAAAACCTGTTTCTGATGGCAGACTGAAATGGAAAACTTAAAACACCCTCACTCCTACATAATCATACCAAACAAAAAAAAAAATCAAACATGCTCTTCAAATGCAGTCATGCAGCACCCTAGTATTAATCAAAGGACAAGAAAACTCAGACGCAATTAAACTGCTTTATTGATAGCAACTCATCCTTAATCAGTACTTCAGTTTCATTTTAATTCCAGCAATGATTACAACAAAATTCAGACATGCTTTTAGTGCAGAAACATTTAACTAAATGATCATGGACATGATGCAGCCAACAGCCAGCTGCTCTGGACAAAGAGCATCGAGAAGGCTGTGATGCACATCAGCTTGCAGGGAACACAGCAGTGCAGCATGTACCCCTATCACTCCAACACTCCATCTTAAAAACAGCAAAGCAAGAAGTTAGGCAGCTCATGCAGGAGGACATAAAAAGCCACATATGCTAAGGAATTTCACTAACTACCTTGCTAACCCAGCAGAACTTAATGAATTGTAATTGTGTCTAAGAATTGGCAAGGCAGGGTTTAAATTTAAAGTTAAGGAGAAAGTTCCTTTGACCAACTTTGGACCAAATTTCAGTTGGATTTAGTATCCAGCTCACTATCCTGGACATACCTATAGCTCAAGAGTCCAACCCTCATCTGTTTCATGCATTCATCTGTCAAAATGGTCTGCTAATGAAAGCAAGGACACTGGTGTAAGGATGGACCATCTTGTAACCCAGAATACTTACGGCCATACTCAACTCTTCAAGCAACTGGTTTGTAATACAAAACATTGTTTATGCCTCTAGTTCTTACAGAAACAGATACACAGTTACTTCCTTTTTCCAAAGCCACAGAGCTGCCTACAACATCTGCTTCACACACAAGCTGGCCTAGGCATACTTTTTCCCTTCTAAGGGAAAGTATCAGCAGAATTCTTAAATAGCAGCTGGAGGTCTGTGTTAAAGAGCATGCAGAGAAATGCAGAGGGAGCACACAGTTAAACCAAGATAAGGAATCTGTTTTTTCCAAATTTAGAAATATAAATTAATAAAATAAATTCTGATTAGAATTCTAGAATTTACCATTTAGAGACCAATGCTGTTAAAAACAAGGTTTCTGAAATTATTTTGGGTGTTCTGACTTCCTGGGGAACACAGTTTGCCTGACTTTTCAGTAGCTTACTATAATACCCCTGCTGAGGAAAATGTTAACCAGTAAGCTGCTTTTTCACCCAGCCAGTCCATTGACTCAGCAATTTGCATCTGAAGATTAGTTCCTTCACTACATATTCACATGATTCTTAAACAAGTGAATTAAAAAAAAAAAGCCTAAAAGGTTTGGACACACAGACCAACACCTAGATGAAATTTGCAACATTAATGTCTCTGGGAAGCAAAATAACAAGGATTAAACAAACTAACACCACTACACACAGAAAGGACAACTGGCAAGACTTAACGGATCTGCTGCTTAGGATGTGGGAACAAACAGGTTCAAGAAGCCAGTTACTGCACAAGGAATCCTCAGCGCAAGCTTCTCAGAGCTTAGTGCAGGGGTTTGCATGCAACCAGTTTAAGGTTACCGTCATTTACTGCTTCATGGCACCAGGCCTGAACCTTTGTGAAAAAGACTTCTACTGGTTTAGCTGAATTAAGACACACCTTTCAGATCAGTTAAGCTAGTGCAACACCTGGTGTGGACACTTGTATTGCCTTAGAGTACAACTTAAGAGAGACACACATGCCTTTTCCTGCAGTAGTTTAAATGTGTTAATTTAAACAAATAAACATTCAGTTGCTTTCCAATTTTTTGATCAATGACTTCTCCACAACACTTACAAAATTTATTAGGAGGAAGGTCAATGCATTTCGGGACAGCCAACCTTTACAGATCACATTTCCATACAAACTGTCCTTTTCCATTGCTAGAAGCTACTACTGTCAAAACCAGGCACACTTCCAAACATACAGCGTTCTCTCCAGTGAAATCAGCTCAGGTTTTAAGCCTCCATCTTGTTCCAAGAAGAAGTGACTGGCCAGAGAGAAATGCTTCAAAGATCAGATTCAGCCTATGATCACCAAGTGAACAGTGCTTATTTTAGAACAAAAAATTTCCATGTAAATGCCATATTTCCCCTGTAAGGAATATTACTTCAGTAACATAGAAAGTCACTGACAAGGGATCTAAACACTATCATTTATTCAACACTGCAACTTAAAGACAGCATATTTGAGATCTCTCTGAAATACATCACCATATTGAATACAGCAAACATTACAGCTAGATGAAATTGTACATTTTTAAAAGCAATGATACTATTTGCTTCTCCTAAAGTCCAAAAAAAAAATCAACACACTTCTTCAGCTCTGTGTTTATCCAGCCCCTTCTGAGATTTAAACACAGCATCTCCATTAAGTCAATCCTACTGAGAGAGGTTTAATGAAGTTTAGTGTGATGCACACGCTCCTACACCAACACCAGATTCTTTGTTCGGTTCTACTGGATTTATTTGTCCTTCTTCTTTTAGCTTCACCTGTCTAAAGTCTTCCCTGACTTCTTCTAGCAGACTTGGCTTAAAAATTACATCCAGTGCTGTCATCGCCAAAGCTTTTGCTGTACGCAAAGCATAGAACTGAGCATTCTGTGACCCTGCAGGAAAACAGAGAAATTTCAGGTTAGATTACCACTACTAGATACAAACCACTAGCTTACTGCACAAGGCATATTCTATAAAATAAAATCTTCAAGTTTCAATTGCAAGAACAGTTTCTTAGAACTCTACTTGCACGAATTTTTCTAATGCCTCAAAACAAAATTTCACATGAAAGTACTTAACTTTCTGCAACCGATGTAAACAGGAAAATGAGAGCTGACATTTTCATTTTTAGAAAATGCAGTGTTTTATACTGTTATCTCTATTTCATTTCCAGAGTACCATGCTTTAGGAGTAAAAGTTACTTTTATCTTTTGGCTCATGTTTAGAAACTCTGAATATGCTGCCAGGGATAATCCTTCTAGTTTCTTCTGTCTAGATGGTATGCTAAGTCAGGCTTTTAGTATGAGGAGTGGTCATCCTTCCCATATATATTTAACTTCAAACACAAAACCAGAAATTCCATGTTTTCAGTTTTTTTCTGCAACTCTGTAATTAACTAAGTAAATTGTTTCAGGGTCCATATTCAGCTCAGATCCCATCATACTTGAAAAAAGCAACTCCGTTTCTACACAGATATTCACATGCAGCCACTTTCAGATCTAGTACTTACGCTTTTATATATTTACTACACAGTAACTTTGAATACCATAGAAGCATGTGAAAGCTTTAATCCACTAACTTGAAATATTTGTAATTTCTAGATTTCCTGTAGTGAAGAGTCAGCAACATGCATAATGGTTCCAGATGTTAATCTCAAACACTTTTCACTTCCACTCACCTGCAGCTTCTGTGTACTGCTCAGTATGATTCAATGCATCAGAGCCAATATAAAAATAAGGATGAAGCCCAGGGACTACAAATGTAACATTTCCAAAGTCCGTGGAACCTAGAAGCAGCACAGAAATTTTCTTAATGAAAAAGCATTGAAGAGTTTTGAATGCTGTAAGAAAGTGTATGATATCTCCAGCCCCTATCTAAAAAAGAATAGCCTTTGTCCCAAATACTAAAATAAAAGCATTTCTAATGAGTCATTATTTATTCAAAAGTCTCCCATCACCGAGATGTTTTCCCTAACTAGCCATCTTCAGACGCTGCCCTCCAGTGCGCTTCTAATCCACAATCATTTACTGGACCACAAGGAAGATGTATCATGTTCCTATTACATTTACCATCAATTTTTCATCAAGCATCTCCTGATAGTAAGCTGTTAATTCAGAAACAATGAAAGCTGCAAACCTTGGGAGTTTTGGGCAGTCCAGCTGTTTTTCTGCTACAGCCCTCAGAACCAGGTCCAACAGTTATTGCTTTCTACCAGTATGCAAGTACTCAGCATTAGGTAGGGGACTCTGAAGTAGGAACAATCTATCTTTAAACAAAAAGAGACTGAGGAGAACTATTTTTTCCTTTGTTTTTTGTTTATTTCTCAGTTATGGAAACTTTAACAGCACAAGCACTCTTGAAATAACAAACAGAACTGAACTCCAGACAAAACACTAGTGCTCTGTAGACACAAAAATTCTTGATAGCAAACCAGCAGACTTTAATGATGATGCTTTCATGCCTGACTAGCACTTTCCAGTATGTTAGCTAGTGACAGTACCTATCTCAAAGTACTACCTTATCTATTTAATACCATCCAGAAGTCGTAGATTGTTCATAGTAAATCATCCAAGAGTCTGCAACTACTTCCTGAGTGTCCTTTTTTTTAAATCCCAAAAAAGTAATCCACTCAGTATTTGTTAAAATGACATTTAGAAGCTGGAGAAATCAATATGCCAGTTACTGTGAAATTCAGATACCAGAGGAAGCATTGTTTCATAGCAAGGAAAAATAGGGATGACCAACTAAGATCTAAATTCACTTTTTTCAGGCTAATCAGAGCTGTAAGAATTTTTTTTCCTTCATGGAGCAATAGCATATAAAATGACTGTTCCAAAGATTTAACATTATTTGTAACACATCAGGTAGCCTCCATATGATACTTTATGGAGACAAGATATTGCTAATGCCTTAAGACTTAGTAATGAAGTGATTGAAGAATATAGATTTTACTTGGAAACACATGGTTATTAAAAGTGAATCCACAGAGTCTACATTATGTGATCAAAGAGGACAAGACTAGCTCAATATTTGCTCTGCCTACAGACAAATGGAAGCAGCACGGCTTGTCCAAAAAAAAAAAAAAAAGATCTTTTCCTATAAATTCAGTACACATTTGAAGAAAATCCAACTCTTGGCACAGCAACAAGTTATTTTTATTTTCAGTAGTCTACACTATTGATCCATTCTTTGGTCAGTCTGGAAAGACAAACCAGAAGTCCAGAAGTTCTGCCTACTCCAGACTAAAACCAAGAATTCTAGACTTGCCTCACTAAGTCTTAAATACACAAGCTGCTGGAAAGATTGTGTTGGCCTGCTTCCCTGCTCTCATACAGCAAATGCAGCATTAGGAATTTCAGTGCATCCCAGCTCTCAGTCATGTAATTCCACTTAAAATTATATACATATCCAATCTACTAGCAGTTTAAGTTATTTTTGCTGAATGCCAGGGATTTAAACTTGGCATTTTCTACTAAGATGGAGAGGTCACCAAGCCAAAATCTAGGCAGGTTTTTAATAAAAAATGTGACAGTCAAATCTTCCCCTCTATCATACCTAGTGGCATGTTTAAAACATCAAGTGTTCCAACAGTTTCTATACAAACACGTGGAACTGTATGCTTCCTGATGTACAGATCAGGTTTCCTTCTATAAGCATAATTGCACAGTTATCAATACAATATACAGACTAGTGCAGTCTTCAACAGAAAGGTAGTGGGAGCTCCAGCCTCTCAAAAACCATCCTGAAGCTGATACTGAAGCCTATTCAAGTCCCTGAGCACATAATGGAAGGCAGTTATTACCACAAACGTGAATGGAGGGGAAAATGGAAAGATTCCAGGAAGCATTTATATACAGCCTCAAGCTTCAAAAGTGGTATTTTCAGAAACATACTGGCTCCTTCTTACATTTATCGTTATCAGTCTTGTGCACAGGAAGCCAATGAACCCCATGAATGCTAAAAATAGAGTAAGTTATCACAAGTATCACAAGCATAGGTGCCTCAACTAAGGCATTTTAAACTAAGCCATCTGCTTTGGGAGGTTATCAGTATCCTGTAGTAGAGGTACCCTACGAGCACAGGGAGAAACAGGTCATGAGACCTGGGCAAAGCTAACTCAGATTCACATTATTTCACACCACGCTGGGCTGTGTGCCAACAAGTAGCACGTGCACAAGGCTCCCACACAAGGTAGTGTGATTTCATGGACTAAAGGAATTCTTCATAATGCTTAGCTGCCTAGAGCGATACCTGTAAGCAGACCGATACTAATACCCATGTAGAGGTGGCAGCGAGTATGCTCATCTGTTAACGACTTTTCTGCTGCACAGACATGGAGAAGCAACTGAGCTATCTTCCTTCCCTTTCAACAGAAGAAACTGATATCCTAAAAGAAAACATTGAAAACCGTATGAAAACTAAACAGAAATAGAGGTCTTGAAAAAGATGAGACAAAACACTCAACCCCTCCCAAAAAGGGCAGCATACAAAATTCCACCCCTATGTCTCTGGAGACTGTGCTTTATTATCACTCCTGAATCCCCACTGCAAAAAATTCAGAGAAGCAGCTGTGGAAAGAAAATTCAGTAAGGCCTACTGCAGTCTGCAATAAAAACGTAATTGCTCAAGCACATTTTGACATTCAACAAGCAAATTAAGGACAGGACAGGCACATTGAGAATTTCAGTTTAAGCAAAAGTTAATTTTTAACATTTAGCATATCATGTAACTTACATATGAAAGCACTATTAGAATTAGGTGTCTGTACTATGTTCATTCAAAGTCCTCTGAACCAGCATGATCACCAGTATTCATGATCTTCACCCTTAATACAATGGTTTGAGGGAAGCAACACAGAGCTCCAGAATATTCCACTACAGTGAGCATTCTAAAACAAGGTTCCTCAGCACCCTTCTTAAGCTAAAAGAGCAAAGTAGTAGTCTTAGTTGTATGACACTGAATAAAGAAAAAAAATCTGCCTGTAGTTACAATTTGTTTTTAAACCCAAGACAATGAACCCATTGGAGAAAATATGCTAGTGTTGCCTTAGTTTGGAAGGAAAGTAAGAAATAAGAGAAAACCTACCAGAATACCATTAGATGTGCCGTCTCCCACACACGAACAAAAGTTTGGAGAACTCTATCCCCAAACACCAAGATCTCAACTATTCTAAAATAATCTGCATTTAATATAGATAAGATTAGTACTACAATAAAACTAATTGGAGTAACAATTTTTTTATTGAAAACAATCTTTTCCTTCTAACGCAAGAGAAGAATCTTTAATATGAGTGTATACAGTTACGATCAGTAGTGAAGCCCATAAAGTATCAGCAGCAATTACAAGACTTGAACAGAGCTCCTGTAGGAAAATTTGGGGGAAAAAAAACTGCTAAGTGTATTGAGAAATCCACCTGAGCATTCAAGAACTCAAACTCCTATTAGTATATCTCTGAGAGACCAAGAAAGTGAAATAATTTGAGACCTAGTCAAGACCCAGAAGTGAACACCTACTTGAATGGCACCCTTTGGAAAACTAATCTGTTGAACTGATGAACTAAAATTAGAGGCACAGTATTACCTGTTAATGGAGAGAGGTTTAAATTAGGGTTACTGAGATGCTTGAACTTCCACTTAATCTCTTCAGAAACTCCCTCTAAAATATTAGTTAGATGCTAGTACATTTGTCCATGTGCAAGCTTGGAAAATACTGTTAAGCAAGGTTCCTAAAATTTGAATCATAAGCTTCATTCATAGCATAAACCAGAATTCTGTAATTCAGAACAACAGGATGAGCCACAATTCATTCCACATCCTCATGTTCTCAGTAAGACAATTCTTATCTTTCCATCCTTCCAACCCTCCCTCCAACCAAATCGTTTCTTTCTTGAAATACTTTCAGAAATATTGTCAGAAAAAGACTACTGCTTTCCATACCTGTTGGGAAAATTTCTCACCTTTTACAACAAATACATAAACACAGGCCAGAAGTACAATCCTTCTACAAAGCTTCAATTTTCCCAATTTGTCTTTTTTCTTCTGACCAAACTATGTTTAGCCTACCTCTATCCCATTATTTTATACACCTAAGAGTTGATCAATCTAAGCTTAAGTCATAACAAAAACAAAAAACAAATGGATCAAGTTACCTGACAAACCATTCAAGATAGAATCTTCTGATATAAACTCTATTCCAAGCTTCTTTCCATTCTCCTTGTAAGCCTTCTGCAGGCTCTTATTTGGAAGCACATTGTAGTAATCATTTGCACCACCTTTTATCTCCACCTAGACAAGAAAACCCAAATGATTAGAAATTTTTCACCAACCTAAACCAGTTTAATGTAAACAATTTAAAGCCTGTTGAAGTTAAATACATGTCCATACTTCAAGCTCATGTCAAAACAGACATAACTGCTACATTTCTTTCAAAAATATGACATTCTGCCAAATATTAGCCTTGATCAAAACACAGCTGGTGTTCTGTCAAGCTTGCACTACACAGCCAGATTCCAGAAGCATAGATTTCATGCAAAGCATCTCCAAAAACAGTAAGCAAGCATTTCCTGTAACAGCTTCTAATGATTTCCACTGCAGGTACTATTAATCTACATAGAAATCAATTCAGTCTTTCACCAAATTCTATTTTACTATTTTTGTTCAGAATACTTCCAATAACTACAGCCCCATTCATGAAATGGCTTCACACAGGCAAGAAATTTGAAAACAAATGTGAAGACATACCAATGTCAAGTTCCAAAAGAAATCTTAACTTTCATTCTGCATAAAGTACGCTTTCTGAAATCCTCTTCTAGTTAGAGTGGAGGAGGCCACACTAGGAAAACAGCACCTAATGCCTCAAATAGACCTTAAAACTCACTAGCTCACATTCATATACACTATACCTATCTGTTCTGATGAACATAAACATGCTTTTCACAGTTGTATTAGCCATTGACCTGTAACTACAGAGCAGGTAGAACCGCGTATCTTCGTAATACATTGCAAGGTAATGATATTACTGGAACCAGCAACAGGAGAGACTCCTACTCACTAAAAGCAAAAAAATAAGAATGCTAACAGAAATATCACTCAGTTTTTCATATTTGGTTGCTACATGAGCCTGTTTAACAGAAGAAAGGAAATAGAGGGATGCTCCAGCTCACTGAAAAAGAGCTAAAGGTCCCATCCATCTTGAAGGGCCAGGAAGAGTATCTTGGAAATTACAGATTGGTCAGACTGCCCTGCCCTCAAGCTCCTAGGAAGATTATAGAGCAAATAAATCCTCTTAAGACTCATGTCCAGGCACAAGAATTACAAGGCGATTGTGACTATCCATCATAGATTCATGGAAGAGCAGATGGTGCACAACCAAGCTTAGCTTTTCATGATGATAGGTCTGTCTCAGTGGACACAGAAGACATTCAGGCTCAAAGTGTTACGATCAGTGGCACAGAAATCCACATTGCTGCCTGTTACTTGTAGCATTCATCTGCAATCAATACTGGTGCCATTACTGTTTTAATATCTTTATTATTAATGCAGACAACTCTTGTGAGACCACAGCTGGGTGTACTGTGTTCAGTTTTGTGCTCCTGAACTCAAGACTAGTGCAAGTCCAAGGAAAGGCCATCAAGATTGTTACAGTGCTGGAGAACATGATATACAAGGACAGGCTGAAAGAAATTGGTTTGCTGAACCTTCAGAAAAGGCTAAGCTGTCAGATGGGGTGGGTAGAGATAAGACAGAACCAGACTTCTTAGAGATGTCCAGTGATACAATGAGAGGAAAATTCCTATTAGAAACAGCAGAATCACAGAAGTTGGCTGAAGTTGGAAAGCACCCCTGGAGGTCATCTTCTCCAACCTCCCCTGCTCAAGCAGGGTCATCTAGAGCTGCTTGCCCCGGACCATGTCAATGCAGCTTTTGAGTATTTCCAAGGATGGAAACACCACAATCTCTCCAGGCAATCTGTTTCAGTGCTCAGCCATCACAGTATAAACATCAGGAAAAACCTTGTTCACCATGAGGTGGGTAAAGCACTGCTGAGAGAGGTTGCAGAATTTCATCCTTGGAGATACTCAGAAGTCCACATGGCCCTGAGCAATCTGCTCTAACTGGTCCTGCTCTGAATAGAGGGTTAGACTAGATGACCTCTGGAGGTCTCTTCCAATCTAGGTTATGCTATGATTCTGTGCCATTCTACTTATAAAACAAAGCTTTCTTTCAGGACACAACGCAACAGAAGAGCAAATAGTATCATTGACATTTTGATACCTTTCAGCTAAACACCATGCAGACAAATGCCATTAAGCCTCAGTTTCCTGTTCTGCCCTACCTTATCTCCAGAGTAATGGAAACACATGACCATCAATACATTCTTACTTTGCATCCTGTGGCCAGTGCTGCAGATTGGAAGCAGTTCTCAACCTTCTCTGTCAGTACAGAAAGATCTTTCATCGAAGGGGCACGCAAGTAAAACTCTAGTTCAGTGTAAGAAGGAATGATATTAGGTTTCACGCCACCATTTTTTATTACACCTGAAGAAAGGAAAAATCACAAATGCTTGATCTTCAGACCTGTCATGAAACTCCTTGGTCAATAACTAAATACAAAAGCAAAACACAACAAAACATCAACTGAGCATGAAACATATAAAGAATGTCAAAGGTTCAGTATGTGGACGATGTTTCTTCATCACATCAGATTAAGTGGAATATGTACATGTTTTTCAGCACAATTTCTTTGCATTCTTTGGTTATCTGTTATAAACCTAAAGACAAGCCAAACTAGCATTTGTATTTAATCCCCTGAAATTCAATGCATCAGAGTTGTAAAGCCATTTGGCTGCCATTGAAAAAGAAAAAAAATTGTTACTGGGTTCCAACTTTTGGATTCCAACTTCTAAAGATTTCCTCAACTAGAATCTTTCCAGCTTATTTTGCCAGCTTGGAGAAAAATTGATTAAGTCACATTTCTTATAGTGCATGTAAAATTCATTAGATTCCTCATACTATTTCTTTAGAAATATTGGGATGTATAATATATGTACAGTTTTATTCAAGAGTGAAGTTTGAGCTGAAAGTATTCCCTCAAGGAAGTGTGTGACAACTACATAGTTTTCAATTATGGCATCAGAGGCTTTACCATAAAAGCCCATAACATTTAGATATTCAACAAAAAAACCCACACATTGTAGACTTCAATTCTACATTAGATTTCAATGCATTAACAGCTTACTGCTTTCAACAGGCTGCTGTTTCCCTGGCCTCCTATCCTCAATTTATATATGTGGAATAAGATTTAGTTTCTTGGGTTCTACAGAAAACATCTACTTCAAATAGAAATGCACAAAGTTACTGACGTGTGTCACTGAAGCCTGAAAAGACAGCACTACCAGGATGCAAATAGGCAACAAATCTTTTCTTTTGGTGCAGAAAACCTATTAAGACTATGAACTCTCCCCTCATGTAGAACCTTTCCAGTCTCAAACACAGTCAAAGTAAACAGAATGCTAAATTAAACTACTATCAGTACTAGTCCATAACAAAAGGAACAGCTCAGATAAGAGTGACAGACATCACAGAAAAGGAAGTAGCAAATCAGCAAGTAATCATGCAAATTTGCATGACACATCATAACACCTTTGCTCAAAATAAGTAGCTTAATGGGCTTTCATTTGACTTCCAACACATTTGTAAATGGAACTGGATAGAGTCTAAGAGTATGTCTACACTCAAATTTCAAAGCAACTGTAATATGGACTGGACACCAGATCTAGCTTAAAAGTAGGTTGCCTGCACACTACCAATAGCACCTAGATTGTCCTGCTTCTAGATAGAACTTTCTTACAGCCTTTTGAATACAATTTCTTGAACAGAAAAAAAAATCTACATTCCTATTTTTCAAGGGGGCAACATTTATTCCACTCATAAGCAGGGAAGAAAAAATATTAGACAAACTCAAACCAACATTGTTCAAATACATAAAACACTGCTTAGAAATTCTAGACTTCACGTAATGGAAACTATTTCAGTTCTTGTTAGTGAGTTAACACTAAGATTTTTAGGATCACTTAAGTCAGCCACAGATGTTATTGCAAGCCTACAACACAAGACCTCCAACACACTGTTGTAAAGAAAGCATTCCTAAAGTTAAATCTCATTCTGGCTGCTTATACTTTCCCAGAGGTATTTAAAATATTTCCAGTTTGAAAACCAGGCTTATGACAGCATTTGTATCAACACAGTAAGTTTTGCTGTGGTTCAGGAATTGTTATCTCTAGGAGGCTTGTTTAGATACTTAGTTTTTTGCCTGCATTACCCATTTAGCCTTTAGAAACTACGAAAGAAATAGTATTTAGGGTTTTAGGCTTAGATGCAATAGAAGGCTTAGGCACCTCCAATCTTAAACCTGCAACATGTTTCAGACACCAAAACTCATAATTGCGTGCCTTGTTTACTACAGAAAAATAGGACAGAGCGCTAAGGCTATGCCTGCTGTCTGAAATTCAGCTGGGTATGCTGCATAGCAGAACTGCAAACATCTTCATCTACAGTCAAAAGGGTTAGGGCTTTCAGACTCCATCCAGATATGCTGGAGAGAAATACGCATATATATTATACAGCACAAGCAGCCAAGATACATAATAATCATTAGCTCAGAACTTCTGGAAGTGTTTGAAACTCTCAACAAGTTTTCCAAGTAAACAGTTCTACATTCCTAAGTCCTGTAGAAATGCCAAAGTTTCTTGATTTCAAGTTGGAAAAAGTTGCGTTGGGTGTAACAAGGGAAACCTGAGTTTATAGATAAAGGGCAGCTTCCACCTCAACTTCTGAAACTTTCTCACAGTACCAAAAGAAATACACGATGTTGATGCAGTATGAGTCAAGCTTAATGGTTAACACATCTTATTGCAAAATGATCTTTCTGCTTCAAAGTCTACTAGATATTAAATATTAGGATCCAGTGCACATCTAGTTGATTGGACTACTAACCAGAACTATAGGCTTCTGCCATCACTTGTTTTTTGTACTTCAGCAAATAAATTTCAGTCACTCTAGACCACTATACCTTTCCATAAATGTCAACATAAATGCCATCTAATTAATGGAATGTCTACTACAAAAGCTATGCAGTAAGTAATACTTAATTTTTCAAAAGCATTTAATGTTACACCTTTGCAAAAACACATACATTAACTTTAAGGAATACAAGGCCATGTACCAAAGTAAACTTAGCACTTTTTTTCTTCCTGAACTGCAACTTCAAGTGCAAAGACTTAAAATTTGCCTAGCCTCTACCTAGGTACCAGCATCCTCTTTTGAATCTGACCCATAAGCCCATTTTCAGAAATTAGTTCTGGACACTGACATGATTTTAAAGATTATAGAAAAACTATTTAAATGAAATGGTGCTATTTCATAATATTTGAAGTGAGTATACTAATTTAGTGCAATAATGCAATATTTTAAATTGTGGGATTTTTGTAAGTTAGTATTTCAACAGCCTAAACTCTTACTTGCTGGACATTAGATTTAATGAAGGTCTCACCATGAACTCTCCAGGTCGGTTTCATTTGCTGTCTTAAAACAGACAGATTGTTGTATGCAAGAACAGCAGCATCTAATGCATTAACTCCTTCCCAAGGATAAGCAGCAGCATGAGAAGCTTTTCCATAGTATTTCACAGTCACACTAGGAAATAAAAGGCATTGCTTATTTGTTTTTCATTCACTGAAAAAAAACTCTAAAATAAAAAGTTCCTTTTGTTCACACAAATACTTCTTATTTTTGTGCAGAACACCAAACAATTTACCTGGCACTACACTGTTGCAAAGTTGCACTATCTTTGAGTGCAGGAAGATGCTGAAAGATTTCTAGAAAAATCAATGAAATAGAACAATATCAAGATCTAGTCAGGCAAAAGAGCTACCAGTAACATCCCACTATACAGCCTTTTCCTGAGAAGTACAGGCTTCATATACTAATTAAATGTCTCCAATACTTTTTTATACCTCCTGATTGTTCTAAGACTTAAAGTTACTAACATTCATAAATAGAGGACAATAAACCCTTTTCTCCGATTCAAAATTAAAGGTTGATTGTCCTAATTCTTATCAAACTTCAATAAAACGCATACGGTAGATAAGACAGCAACAGCACATTACTAAGATCACATACAAGCCATATCTAAATAACAAAAGCCAAGTTTTAAAAGTGCAATAAAGGCGTAGCCTAGTATAAAATACACATTACCATGCTACAGCAAGGATGTTCTTTCCCTGCACACCTCAAAAATGCTGGTAGAAAGGCTTGCAACAAGCAAGTAGTGTAGTGCAAAGGTTATCCTCTAACACATCCAGTAAAAATTCATGCTTGGCTTCATCTTATGAGGGTGCTTTATATTAACCTTACAAAATAATTTAGCATTTCAAGTTATATGAGGAGTCTTTACGTGAGAAGCAAATACGAAATACTGACAACTACATAAGGTATTACTACTTATCAAATACACAAATATTAGGGGTTTTATCAATCCTAGAGATTTCAACTAGATCTGCTTGTACTTAATACCCAGTCCTTTACATTAAAAGTCTCCATCCTTAAGCTCAAAGAGCTCCCCTGAGACACACAAGCTGTCTCTTACCCAGCTAGGACAAGCTTAACTTGCTTGTCCCTCTGTCTTGCACAGATGCCAACCTCGCCATTTATCCTGAACTGACCCTTCATGCTCTGAACCATGCCATGGCTGTAAGCTAATAACAGAACTTAAATAGTGGATAGCAAAGAGGGACACAATGGAGAAAATGTCTCCTGCTACTGCCTGCAATCCAAATTAACTATGCCCTTTCCCATCCTCCAAAACAACCAAACACACATCCCATTCTGTAAAGTATGTGTTTTACTTATAATTTACTATCATTATGAAATCAAGATAAAAAACTTATCCATTAACATCCCAAGTATTAGACTACAACCCCCCAAATTAACTCACAAAGAATGCAGGACAGATCCCCGAATATTCTCAAAAAAATGGAGGGAAGGCAAAGTAAAGCAGAAAGTAATGCTGCAATCTTTTTTTGCCCCCACAAGAAACACGTGCTTCTTGAAATATGTTCTTTCTTCTACTGCTATCACTACACAAATGTCACATACTCTCAGAAAAAAACCAACAGATTTTGATGAATAATGAAACCCTAAGCCAGTTTAAGAATATTAGCAGAAGAATGTGGATCCTGTTTGACCAACAATAAACAGGCTGATTAGGTGAAGGATAAGTGAATAGGAATCAGCAAGTTTTGGCACATATTCACCAGTTATCCCACTATGTTAATTCTCCTTCAGGCACAAGCCAGCTTCAGAGTTTGCAGATACAGCAAAACTAGCAATTTTGTGATGGCCGCTCCTTGAATTCCTTGGAAACAACCAAAATAGCAATTAAAAATCTTCAAAGCACTCTTTGTACCTTCAGAACCTCATAATTACACAACTCATGAGATAAGCTGACTATTTCAAGCTTTCGGAAGTAGTAAGCTGTTTTGCTTAGTACTTCAGTTCCATGACTCCTCCATACTCAAGGTCTAAAGGCTATCTAGGACTTGTATCCTAGAGCATACCATCATCTCTGAAGGGATATTTCCAAATCTTACTGTATCAAATTCAAAAGACTATTGCAAGAGTTGAAATGAACGAAAAGACAAATTATCAATGAAAACTGCACCTTGAAGATTATGAATATAGTCATACAGTACAGCAATCAAAACCCAAGCTGAGGTAAGTCTTGAAGGATATAACAATAACCAGTTAAGACTCTTTAAAAACACAATGACAGAATACAGCAGAGGGCTAGCTAGGCAAGGAAAACTAGGTGTTGCCAACCTTACCAGTTTCTACCACAAAACTCAGTAACAACAGCAAGTTATCCACCAGGAACAGCACTGGCAAAAGCAAAATGGCCAATAAAATCAAGCATATAGGTGCTGGAAGGTAGCACAACCAAGATGAAGACAGCAGTCTAAGTCAAGTCAACAATGGTTGGAAAACCACTTATTTAAATATTACAGAGTTTTGTCAGAAACAGCCAAACATAATACTTGGAAAAAACTGTTGCACTGGAGGGAGAGGTTATGAGTGGAGCCTCTACAACATAAGACATTGGGACCAAGAATCATTAGTAACCATGGCATAAAATGTAAAAACAAACCTGCTGATAGACCACAGCTAGGACATTATGAAAATAGGTTTATAATATCAAAGGAAGAATGGCATGGCAGAGCAAAAACAGATTTAAACTCAAAAATATTTAAAAAATCATGTGCTTACAGACTAAGCATTTGTCTAAGAGTTGATTGCTTGAAAATGACTTAAGAGGAAGCCCCAAACATGCCAGCTGTGTCCAAAATGATAAATAGACACTATGGTCCCAGCACCAGCTGAGTAAGGTCTAAGGAAATTCCACCTCATGTACTGTGTACAATTCTGGTTATGCACATCCAGGAAGGAGTGCTTCAAGACAAGTTAAGTCACTTCAAGTACAAACACGCAAGTGTTGAGACTGAGCAGCAGGGTTAATCAAAAGAAAACAAGGTATGATTTCTGAAGAGTTATATGGCTAGCTGGCAAGAAACAAAAAGCTGAGTGAGTGTATGACTGCTGTCTATACTTATATTGGGGGTAAACATGAAAGAAAGTCAAGAACTACTTTCAATCTAACAAAAAGTTGATGTGAGAGTTAAGTTATAAAATGGCCATGGTTAAATTTAGGCTGGAAGTTAGTAAGGTTCCAAACAGCAGTCAGGCTCAGCTGGCCATCTCTTTCAAAAGTGGGAAAGAACACCTGAAACACTTCTAGAACTGATTAAAATGCCTACAGAGGACTACATGACCTAGTGCCCAGGAAGGCAAGGAACTACGATCCATGAGACTCCCTCCAGTTGCCTGTTCTAAAGTTTTAAAGAACGGGTGTTTTTTATTAAAAAAATAAGTTTCATTTAAAAAAGGATAACCACTTGCATGTATAAAAAGAAACACCTAGAAACATCAGAAGAAAGAATGGATTTTGGGGACACATGCAAGATTATCTCAGGGCAGTCAGAGATCCTGAATGCTGCACTTTCAAAGAACAGCTCAGAATATCCAGAACAGTGACCTGGCTCCTTAGCTGACTGCAAATACTTCATCTGAAGGGCACCTGCAAGATCCCTGGCCCTAAGTTCAGCCTCTTCCAAAGCAGCTCCCCTACTCAGGGAGGGGAGAAAAGGCTAATAACAACGAGACCAACCCTTTCCACTGCTCACTCACTCGTGCTCGGCCACATCGGGCAGGTAAGGCGCGTTTTCTTGTGAGGGGTGTGCCATAAAAACCACATCCAGGCCGTCAAAAGCTCCAGCGTTGATCAGGTCTATTTTGCCTCCTCCTTGCTCTTCCGCCGGCGTCCCCAGCACCGTGATCTGCAGCGCAAACCCAGAGAGAGAGAGTCAGCGGCCGACCGGAGGACTGGGGGCCACAGCCTCCGCCCTCGGGAGGGCTCTCACCTGCACGGCGACGGGCCCCGGCTGCGGCAGGCTCTCCAGGGCGGCCTTCAGCCCCAGCGCGGCGGCGGCTCCCACCTCAGCGATGAGGTTGTGCCCGCAGGCGTGGCCGATGCCGGGCAAAGCGTCGTACTCGCAGAGGAATGCGATGCGGAGCTGGCGCAACCCCGGGCCCGGGCCCTGAGGGGCGGCCGTGGCCCACTCGGCGCGGAAGGCCGTGCCCAGCTTGTAGCGCGGCTGCACGGCCCAGGCGGCACCCGGCAGCTCCCCGCTGGAGAAGAAGCGGGTCATGGCGTCGTGCGCCTGGTGTTCCTCGTAGGCCAGCTCGGGCCGGCTCCAGATGTGGTGGCTCAGCGTGCCCAGCCGCCCCGCGTTCAGCTCCACGCTCTCGCACGCCCGCTGCTTCAGCGTTTCCAGTGCCGGCAGCGCGGCGACGGCCGGGCCGCCCTCAGGCGGGTCCTGCGGCCTCATGAGGGAGCGGCGCAGCGACCCCAAACGCACCCCCACTCCCGCACCTGCCCACTGCCGTGTGAAGAACGTGCCGCCGCCGCCTTTTATAGCCTTCTCGGCGCCGCGGGGCACGCTGGGAAATGTAGTTCGTCCCTACGGCAAGGACTGCTGGCGGCGGCCCAACGGAACTACCCGCCCCAGCGCGTCCCGCGGGGCCGCCCTCACCCTGCCGGCGCCGCCGGGAGGGGTGGCGCGGGCGGGTGGCCTGGGACCGCTCCCACCCCTGCCCTGAGGGACGCGCGTGGGCGGCCCTGCTGGTGCGACTTCACGCTTTTAGCCGCTCTATTTTGCCGCTGCCTTAAAGCACGCCTCGCTCCCACATGTATTTGTCATCAAAACAAGCTAATTTCAGTCTTCGGCTGCCCTCTGCGCGCTGCCTCCCAGAGATCACGTTCAGTGCGCAGAATGATAGAATGGTTGGATTTGGAAGGGACTTTTAAAGGTCATCTAGTTGCAATCCCCCTGCCATGGGCAGGGACACCTCCCACTAGACCAGGCTGCTCAAAGCCCCATCCAGCCTGGCCTTGAACACTTCCAGGAATGGAGCACCCACAACTTCCCTGGGCAACCTGTTCCAGTGTCTCACCACCCTCACAGTAAAGAATTTATTCCTGATATCTAATCTAAATCTACCCTCTTCCTGTTTGAAGCCGTTACCCCTTGTCCTATCACTACATGCCCTTGTAAAGAGTCCTTCCCCATCTCTCCTGTCGGCCCCCTTCAGGTACTGGAAAGCTGCTATAAGGTCTCCCTGGAGCCTTCTCTTCTCCAGGCTGAACAACCCCAACTCTCTCAGCCTGTCCTCATAGGAGAGGTGCTCCAGGCCTCTGAGCATCTTCATGGCCCTCCTCTGGATCTGCTCCAACAGGTCTTTTTCTTCTTTTTCAAAGGAAATGCATGGCCTGTTGCTGATTTCCTCATCATCAACATGTCCTAGATGGAAAGCTATGGGCTATGTCCTAGCAGTACACGGGCTCTCCATGGCATTCGTGTGTGCCCCAGGCTTTCACAAGGTGATCTACAAATCACATCACAGATGATTTATAGATGACAGAATCACAGAGTCACAGAAGGTTGAGGCATCTCTAGACATTATCTAGTCCATCCCCTGCAGGGTCAGCTGGAGCAGGCTGCCCAGCTGGGTTCTTAATACCTCCAAGGATGGAGACTCCACAATCTCTCTGAGCAACCTGTGCCGGTGCTCAGTGAAAAACTGTTCTCCGTGTTCAGATTGAATTTCATGGTTTTTAATTTGTGCCCACTGCCTCTTGTCCTGTCACTGGACACCACTGAAAAGAATTGATCTCTTCAAGTACTTGCACACATTCCTAAGACCCTCCTGAGCCTTCTCTTGTCCAGGCTGCATACTCCCAGCTCTCCTAGCCTTTCCTCATACAACAAATGCCTCAGTCCCTCAGTCATTTTCATGGCATGCGCTGGACTCACTCCAATAGCTCCATGTTTTCCTTGTACTGGGGAGTCTGGACCTGGCCACAGCACTCCAGATGTGGCCTCAGCAGTGCTGCACCTCCCTCACCCTGCTGGCAATGCGTTTCCTAATCCACCTCAGAGCGCTCTTGGCCCTCTTTGCCATGAGGACTTATTGCTGCCTCATGCTTAGCTTGGTGTCCACCAGAACCCCCAGGTCTTTCTTAGCAAAGCTTTCCAGCTGTTTGGCGCCCAGCATGTACTGGTGCCTGGGGTTATTCCTCCCCAAGGGCAGGACTTTGTAATTCCCTTTGTTGAACTTTGTGAAATTTCTCCCAGCCTGTTTCTCCAGCCTGTGTGGGTCCCTCTGGGTGGCAGCACAACCCCCTGGTCTATCAGCCACTCCTCCCCCACATCTGTACGGGCTGTTAATGAAGATGCTCAATGGTACTGGACCCAGTATCAACCCCTGGGGTACACCAGTAGTGACTGGCCTCCAGCTGGACTTTGTGCCACTGATCACAACCCTCAGGGCCTGGCCATTCAGCTAGGTACTCTCCTCAGATACATCCTAGGTCTGCAAGACTGTTAAATCACCTTGACAGCGTGTCAGTCAGTAACAATAGGTGACAGAAGACATTCAAAGGACAAATCCAAAGCATAAAGTAGGCAAACTATATAAAATGGGTGAGCGTCTCAACATCACAGCAATTAATCGAAGAAGAGACGCTTCAAGAGGCTTGACTATCCTTTAAAGTAGTGAAACCATAGCACTCACTACCAGAAAACTCTTCTTCCTCTGCAGGGAGCACAGCACATGGAGAGGCCAGGCAGGGCGTACCTGCGAGTTCCTTGAGAGGGACCGGGGAGAGCCTCCCTCCATGCCTCCTGGTACGTGCTCTGGCTGACGCTTCTCTTGTGTGGGTCTGGCAACCATGTTGTCTTCAATGAGCTAGTTCAGTCAGTAAAAATCAGCTCAGAAAAGAAAATGGATATTTTTCAGCTGGGTATGGTTTCACAAGACACATGGTATCTCTCTGCTTCCAAAATGGTCTTCCTGGATCCACCATGATTTTCCCTCTCCCAGCCAAAAACTCCTGCCAAAAGCCATGCTGTCTTTAGAATTTGTCGAACCTTTACCTGAGCTGCTGCAATTCACTAAAACAGCACTAAAATAGCTTATGCAAAAACTTGGGTAATTTCCCGCTGGTTTAGTGAGTTAAATTGTGCAAAGGTCCAGAAAGTGCCATGGCAAGGAGGGTGTAGTGAGACTAGCTGTGTGGAAGCAGCTCTGTCAGCTTAACCACTCTAGTAAATACCATCCTGAGATTGCTGCTGGGAGCATCACAGTCGTGGACACCCCACAGAAGAAAAATTGAACTTCATTTGCAGCTGCAGCACGTTATCAAAGGAGAGAGGGGGTCTTGGCTGTGAGCAAAGCAAGGGAACAGTTTCACGTAAGCTGAAAACTAAGCAAGGTCACAGGAATTTTTTTTTCTCTGTCGCAATATAAAGTTCTGTGACTCCTGAAATCAGACTAGTTTATGAAACACAAAGGAAAAGGTGTATTTTTATTCGTACGCAACAGGTGCTTATGCTAAATGAGGCTTCTATTCCTTTTATACAAAGCCCTTGCCTTCCTAGTCTTGTTCCTATTCTCTCTGCTCCTCAGTATGTGTTTATTGTTTGTGTGGAAGAACTATTGGATATTTACCCCAGAGGTGGGATGGTGCCTATCAAATCAATCAGTTTTCTTGCTCATTGTTTTAGAAAGCTTCAGGTCATAGTTATGACACTGTCATGTTCTTTCTCCTACTTTAGGAGAAGGCACCAGCCTTTCAACATTTTATGCCTGTTTGAAAATTCATTGAATATCACCAGTAGGATGAAAACATTTATATTCAGTATTTTCATTTTCTATAGGTTGTGCCTTGGGTTATGATTATGAGAATGTTGTATTATAGTCAATCTAAATTGTAAGTCTACAAAATGCAAAATACATATCCAAACCATGTTATTCTGGTCTACTAGATGTAAGAAAGAAAAAAAATATTAATGCATTTTTTTAAAAACAAGGTCAAAAATACTGTGCCAGTATTTTGTTTGTGCTAAACAAATTATAGTGAAGTATTAGACTGTTAAAAATAGTTACTATATAGAGGAAATACAATCCAGACAACATCATGGGTCTTTGGGAAAAGCAAGAATTGTGCGTATATTTATTTGTAAGTAAACAAGAACAAACTTTGCAGCTGCTGATTGAATTCGTATTCCTGGAATCGAGCTGTAAACAAATGCTTGTATTTTTGTTTTAGAGGGTGGACGAGGTTTGGTAGCTTTCCATTGGTCTAAAAGAAGGAACATCTGTTGTGGCCATAAAAAGCTTGATGATCAAGTTTACCACATCCCACATTAGCAACATTAGGCATTTAGGTTGAAATCCAGATCAGACTGAACTCGGTGAAAGTTTCACTGTTAAGCTCAGGGTGGCCTGGATTTCCAGCCAACATCCAAAGTTTTAAAAACAAGAGCACAGTGAATATTAGAAACAAAAGTAGGCTGTTGCTGTGTGTAGGAACTATACACGGACTTGTCTAAAATAACATTCCAGTCTGGTTTACAAAGAGCTTTATGTTACGAAGTACTTACCAAGATATACAATACTATGAAAGTAGATTGTATGTTTAAAAATAAAGCGTGATAAGGGCTTCTTTGGTCAGATCACAATATCAACATAGAACAGAAGAATTTGAAAAACCTAAGGAAGAGAAATGGCTTAAGTCACTGAAGCATGTTGTCTTATTTAACCATTAATGGATCAAGGATGCCATTACGTCTTACACATTTCTTATCGAGGGAAAGGAAATACAGGATAAGTGGATTCAGAAAAGCAAAGCCTTCTCCCTATAGACATATCATTCCCACCACTTCAGAGTTAATCATAGTGTGGTGAAAATTTCCTTGTCCAGACCAGACTGAGTCAGAAAATATGAGCTTAATGTGCCCCTCAGATTTGGTTACGTTGTGTACAAAACTTGGAATTAAATCTGAAATTCCTCACATGGTGTGTTTATTCCTCAGAACCTTTTCCATCTCCCTTTCCCAGTCACCTGTGTATTCGCTATTTGACTTGGTGGTTAAGACCTCACCGTTTGCCCCAATGCTGTGAACCTGGACCCAAAAGGGCAAGGTAGAAGCCGTGCTTAGAACTCAGATACATGCACTGAGAAGGCAGCTGTGGCTATTTGAGACGCCACTGCCCCCAGCTCTTTGTACCTGCCAAAGACGCCTGCCCCAGCTCTGGTGGCAGAACGAGACGCAAGTGTCTCTGAGCTGTTTCAGTGCAAAGTCCAAGAGCTTAATTCAAGCTGCCCCCACTTCCCTTGGCATTTTATGCTTTAAAACACTGGATTTTATCCTGACGCAGCTTAGAATTATCTGTGTTTTCAGTCTGCTGACTTGGTTGTGTGGGTGGTATCCTCTGGGAGAAAGGCAGTAATATTTTAAACCAACATGGTTATTTTCAAAACAGTCACTTTCACGCACCATTAGCCACAGAGGCTGGTATAAGCCTTGCTGGCCTTAGACTGGTTTAACAAGACAGTGCACTTGTATCTGCCGCAGATTTTCATTCGCACTCTGAAAATGGCAAGAATTCAGCGAGAGCTTAGTTGTATTCTATATTTTTGCTGATCTGGGATGTGATTTTTTAACAAGAAACATTTGTTAACTTCAAGAAAAGTTCAAAAATTGCCTGAGTTAAGTATTGCCAATTAGGGCAGGTAGCTGTTTAAAAGACAGGGCTAGGTAAACTCGCATTTGTTTCTCTGGTTTGGCTGTCTGATGAGTTACATAAAACTGATCAGCTGTTATGGGGCTCCTTGAAGTTTGCACAGCAGAACGTAAACAGAGAATTAAATCTCTGGTGTTACTGATATCCAATACTCTTAACACACAACACCTACTGACTGCTTGCTGTCTGTTCTATATTCAAACTTCTTTAGCTTTGTAACAGCAAGGAAAGTGTCAACTAAGAGAGATCTTACCTTGGAGAAAAATGGCTTGAACCCCTCGCACTCCTCCAACAAAAATATCTTGTCTCAGCTATACCCTTTTATTTCTTACATTGTTAAATTTACATATCTATTTTAACCTATAATACAGTCAGGTATTTCACATTATAGTATAGGTCAAATGGTACATTTGTATCATTTCTGTTGTAGCAGCATCATTACCCTTACAATGGTGAACCAGCTTGAAAAGATTTTGTGATAAAAACAGCCTGATCACATTGAAACTCATCAAGACAGTTGATGCTAAACCAGCTCCATTACTGACGCTATGAGCCTTTATTTGTTATATTAGGAACTTTGTTTTTTGATTGTGTCTTAGATGTCCAGTTCCTTTTTCCCTCAAAAAGGCAGATTTTGCTTATTTAAAGTCAGGTAAACTCAGCGATTCATTTCTTAGCATGACTTACTAACTGGGCTATAAACACAAACAGAAGGGAAGGAAAAAAAGTGATGATAGGATGCAAATCTTAGGTCTTGCTGCCAAAGCCTACAGGAACGAGCCACCTCACCCTCAGGAAGGACAGGAGCACATCAGCCCATCAACTGCAGGTCAGCAGTTCCTGCTGGCATTCCTGCTGGCGTTCCTGCTGTGCATTCGCTGGCTGACTCACACACCACCTGTGTTGTGGACAGCAGAGAAAACAACCACACAGAAAACAGGCAGGGGTGTAATGGTCAGAAACTGCGGGCACTTTGCTCATCATCATCAACTTCCCCCCCTGATCTGCAAAAGAGACAATTAATCCATCTCTGTATTCATGAGACCAAGTGTTTTCCCTGTTAAATCTTTATACAGCTAAAGAGAAAGTAAATCACTGTTCCACAAACCTCCGCACATTTAATTTGTGCTGTCCTCTGTCAATTTTAAAAACGGCTGATAATATTTTCAATACTTATGACAGTGCAAATGAATGTGAAAAATGAAATCTAGCCTGTGCTAAACTTTGAAAAGTGATGTTAAAATGCCCCTTTACTAACATATATATGCCACCAGTTATTTAAAGTACTAACATATATATGACAACAATTATTTAAAGTAACATCCTATGTTGTTAGAAATAAAGTTTAATTCTGCTACTGATCCAAAGAGAACCACAGTCAGGCTCCAGCTCTTTTAGTCCCTTGGAGGAAAAAAGAATTTTGCAGCTCTTACAGATATTTATTTTTAATCCGTTGACTCTTTAAAGCATTACAGCTGTTGTTCATCAACAGTATCTTTTTTGTGGGTTAAACAGACAGAAGATGACCATTCAACTCAGTTTTCTATTTTTTTAAAAAATTTCAATTCAAATATAGATGGAGATTTTTGTCTCATAAAAAACATGTGAAAGCCGCTAGCTTCTTTCATATGAGTATAATCTTTGACAGATAGACAGCAAAAATGTGATATATTTACAATCCACAGAAATCTTAAATGGATTACTTCTTTAAAGCATCACAAATTACTATTAAGTACTTTGCTGTGTATTTAGTGGTACTGAGGAGCTATTGAGACAGCAAACCAGCAGCTTACTGTGTCTAATTGCAAATCTCTTTATCCCCAAAGCTTTTTTGTTATTAATTTTTTAAATCTGAAGTCTCATACATTGCATAATCATAAATACACTTGTATAAAGTGTTGACATTTTCCATAATACCTTATGAAATTACATTAAAAGGAGTCATTATTTTTGCTCCTATTACTGAACAGATTTGTACCAATCATACAAATACAAACACAAGAAGCCTTGTGGGTGTTCATTAATAGCGATTATTTGCTTAAGGTATTCATTTCAAGATAAATATTTGCAAAACTATACTTTATCTATTCACAGTGGGAGCATGCAAAGCAATAACATGCTGGTAATAGCTATTATAACACACGATGAATTTTTTTAGTGTGTATTTAATTTATGTGATATCACAAATTTAAATAAACACTTAGAGAATATGTTTGCACCCACCACATACTCTCCTGGGCTTACTGCTGATTAGAAGACGTTTACAGGTATAGTGAATTTGTAGATTTCTTCGAATTTATATCAGTTTTCTGGAAAAAAACAAGCAGATACGTGAAAAAGGAAAAAATATATTTGTCTACAGGGCTATTAAAAAGAATCATATTTCTAGGTTGCATTACTATAAACTTTGCTGACCTTGTGCATATGAATAACTCATGAGAGTGCAACTGGATTTTCTTCAGGCCAATGTCACATACGTACAGAACTTTGCCAGAGTTTTTGTGTCATTTGAACATGTGCAGTCATACGCATCACTGTGAAATGAAACAAGTATGTTTTTATATGTTTAAAATCCAAGGAAACTAGAACATCCAGTATATCCAGAGACCTGTAAAAAAGTGATGGAAATTGCAAATAGTTGTGGTCAAACTGTATTACTGAACAAAGTAGTCCAATCCATTTTGGTTTCAGCTAATTGTTAAAATGATTTCGAGGTGAAGTCACGCATTGCCCAATGACATCTGGCAAACTTAGGCAATGTGTTCTAGTTGTTTCTGGTCCAAGAGACCGTGATGTTTAGTTACCCCAGCCTGCTCATCGTTGCCTGGAGTGAAGCTCTTTCTGTTGGTTTTAAGCACGTCACAGAGACCCTCAGTTGCAGTTTGTTCAGGTACTTCATAACCTTAACACCTTTTCATAGTTTATTATAAATCTCAGAACTGGTCTGTGCATTTATACTTCATAGAGCCCTGACTCTCCTTCAAGTGTCCCAAATCTTTTCATGAAACAGGAGACAGAGGTGGCTCACCATTAACAGGTGGAAGATGGGTATACCTGAAACAGCATCCAGTTAGTAGCAAAGTGGTCAGGGCCAGTTCCTGTAATTAAAAAGTCCATCCCCTACATTCTCATGCACGATGTTCACGCACCAGCAGGTATTTGTGTGCTCTGTAGTATGCTTTATGTATGTTTTGTATCACACGCATGTGATGTCCCCGCTCCTTATCAGTGCTGCTCACTGTATCACATACCAAAGGCACTTGTTCGGACTGGTGTGTGATGGCAGTGATGCATCCCCTGTTCACCCATGTTGAGAAATGCCTTTTCAGATATTTACCTGTGGATAACTTGAACGTCATCACTTCAAATCAAGAGCACTATTAAAAAAAAATAATTCGTCCTTGCAGTGCGTGGGTAATCCATCCTGAACAGGCACATGGGAGGGTACTGTGGAAGGAAGTTAGAGACACAACCGTGGACATGAAATACTCTTTATTTTGCATGCTCACCACTGGAAAACAAGTGAAGCAAATTTAACTGTAGCCTGAAAAGACCCACTATATACCCATCTGGGACTGATTGCTTGCCTAAGTTTTCAACAAGGCTGCTGAAGAAGAAGAAAGGAGACAGACAGAAGCACCTCTTTGCTGAAAGCAGTGTTGCCCAGGATTCACCATCAGCAAAAAACAGAGGCCCTTCTTGTTGCATTCCCTCCCCACCCAGTTATAATCACCTCTAGTACGTAACTCCAAGACCTGCACTCAGTTGCCAAAAACATTATTTGATTGAATGGGCTCTTGTGATCAGTACTCTCAGTTTATATAACAGCTAGGTACAGCAAAAAGGTATTAAGAATATATGTTAAACTGCAGGATACCATAGGGAATCTGGAAACTTCTAAGCGTCAACAGATGGCACAGAGTGACCTACTTTGGAATAAAAAAAAAAAAAAAAAAAAAGGAGAGGCTAGAGTTGCTCTGGCAAGGAGAGCCTGTGCTGGTACTGGGAAGCTGCGGCATCTGCGGAGCGCAGGGGACTGACAATGGGGTGTCTCGAGGCTGCCAGCTGACTTCGCAGCCCAGGCATCATTAGTATGTCTTGGCTGTTCTGTAGCCTACTCAATATGTGCTGGTAATATTAATCTGGGTTCCCTAGCAGCAGGTGCCTCTATCATAAGACCCTCTAGCATGATTACTTTGCAGATTGGCAGAAACTCCAAGGATTGAGTGAGTCGAAAGAGCAAAATTAAATTTCCAGCCCTAGCAATGTCAGGCTGGGTATTGATTCTACAGTATCACTTTTTACTTTTAATAGATATTTAAGAAAAAATGACTTCATTCTCCAAAGAAAAAAAAATATAGTCCAGTACTTCCAGCAAGCACCACAGGCATAAAAGCAATTATCAGGTTTTTCCACTCTCCTCTTATAGTTGCTTTAAGGTATACTCTATCTATTAGTACTAGTGCTAATTTCAATAGGAAAATCCCCATATTGTGTTATTCCTATAACATCAAGTGACCTCACTCTCCTCACCAGCTATTTTTGTAAATTCCACCTATTTTCACTACCGTATCTGGCTTCTTCCAGAACTTTCCTTAAACAAAGAGCAAAGAAATCCTTCCAAAAGTATAAAGGAAAATTAAACTTTAAAAAATTTAATACTGTGAGGCACAATGTACGGACAGGTCAGGTACTTTACTGAGCTCTGCTTGTTGAGTAATATGGTTGTGAAACTCACAGCACTAGCATGCATTCACTTGATTTTACAGACAGCTAGTGCAAAACTACTATTTGCCACCTGGTGAGCAGAATGAGTTATCTTAAGCCTGCTGAGCATCCTGTTTGTAGAACAACATATCAAATTAATTATCCAGCATGGATCATTTAGTTTTTCTCATCTGTTCAAATTTTTACAATTTAAAACCGTATAAACATTCAGTTCAGTTATAAGTACAGTGTATATGCTTGGCTGTGTATGTGTAGCATAAGGATATGCTTTCCCACCAATCTGGGGCAGGCCCCCTCAAGGGATGGTAGGATAAATATCCATTTGTTTTTAGATGACAGTTGCACAATTAAAACTCTTTACACAAGATCCATCATGATTTTTAATCCCTCATACTCGTTCTTAAGCATTTTTTACCTTTCAGACCTTTTAACACAACATGCAGAAAAAAAGGACAGATTGAAGCCAAAGCTTTCCCACACTGTTAGCATTATGGAGCTATATTTAAACTCTCTGACAAGGAGAATCCTGTATGACAGGAAGAGGTTAAAGGCACTCAGTCATCCAAGCCTGTGCCAGGCTCCATTTCAGATGATCAGAATTGGGCCTGAGCAGGAGGATGGACTGGAGGACTCCTGAGGTCCTTTCCAGCCTGAATTACCTTATGGTTGGCTATTGGTAACTACTGTTTGCATTAGACTTTAATACGGTGAGCCTTAGCAAAGTGATTTTTCTGCAGTGCCAAAGACAGTCTCCAAGCAGTGAGATCAGCAGATAGACCTGCAGCTCTCCCCATGGCTCTGGTATTCAGTTTACAGCAAGAACAATTCAGATATCCCAATTAGGAACCACATGCCTGCCTCAAAGGAGAAGAAGAAATGATTTCCTCAAGTAACTCATAGACATACTCAAAATATACATCTCCTTTCCTACAACAGCTGTGACATCTCTTTCTGCTGCTTCACAGATCATCAGCTATGGCCGCTGGAGTCCCCAGGGAGCTGCCCTGGCACTGCAGCCATGTCGGGCTGTGCACAGGCTTTTCCATCAGGCAGGCATGACTCCTCGCTGCCCACTCACCATAGCAGCACTGATGCCACCTCCTTGGCTGGGGAGGGATAAACACCATGAAGACTTCACAAATAGGTGGCCTGCACCACACAACATGTTTCTTCCCACCCTGAAAGACTGCACGAACGGTCCTTTACATGAGCGTGTACCGCGATGAGGTGATGGCGGAGGAGCAACACACCTTTCTGACAGGGCAGGTCTTGCCCTAGTCCATGGGGTGACCATTACCCGTCACATTTGTCTCCTTCGTGCCCTTGGTGGGATGCAAACTATAGATGGGTGTCAATGAAAATGATGAAGGTATATGTGCAGTTTATGGAAAAATTATTAGTAACTTCATGGTTAACATGATCTTTGTTAAGGCCCTGAGCATGAAGACACGCTCAGTATGTGCTTAGATTTGTTATGAATTGTCATGTCAGTAAGCCCACTCGCTAGTAGAAAAAATAAGCATGGGTGAAAGTGTCCAGTCAGGCCTTAGACCTTACAGTGACATTTTCTGAGACTGATTGCATACGGTGTGCATTTTTGCACTTGCTTTGTTTCGCAAATGCTTCTCCCAGCACTTCAAATGCTGTCTCCAGGGCACTGCAGAAGCCCCACTGTCTGGACAGGAGACCCACTCTCACTTAAGTGGCCGGGGCCAGAGACCCATCTGGACATGGGGCAGAGGTCCCAGGGTGAGGGGCACTTTACCTCATTCAGTATTATATGGGATTAAATCATTAATGAAGCTTTATTTAGCTTCATGGCCAAGACAGCCCTAAATTTTCATTTGTTACATATCTCCTTTGCTTTTATCTCCCACAGATTCTCTGCTCATACAGGAATAGTCAGTTTGCATGCAGGATGTGAAAAAGGTCTTACGAAATTACTTTGAACAAAGGCCTGGATTCACAAAGGTATGTCAGTACCTAATTTATTCTGAGGAGATTGTAGGGGTAATACAGTCTCTTAAATGTTTTCTTATATTTATTCTGCTGATGATATCACTTGACTCACAGGAATACTTTTTATCCCTCACATGACTAATTTTGGAGCACAAATCCAGAGTTGTCAGACTGCAGAAATTTGAATACAAAGAAACTATTGGTAAATAGGAAAAATGGTGTTGTGTGGTACATAGCTATGAGGCCAAGCCACTTTAAAAACTTCAATAGATTTCAAAATGGAAAGCAATAAATATGAACACTGTTCACAGAATTGACAAGATAACTCAAGGATGCATGTCTAAGATGTAAGTTCTGCAATAAAAAATACTGTTGTTTTCCTGAAGAAGTACTGTAATAATACTGTGTCTGTTTTGCCCATCGGAGTATAGATGACACTCTCACAGCCAGTCTCAGTTCCACTCCAGGTCACTTCCAAGACCAAGGACAAAGTTACAGTCCAAGTCACTGAGGGAAAGGTCAAAAAATGTGGAAAAATCAGGGTTGAGCTCCCAGCAAAGGTCCTCCAGTTCAGGAACAAAATTAAGATCTTCAGTGCTGAGACCTCCATCGCGATCTCCCCAGAGAAACACAGACATTCCAACTAAAGCACGATATACGGAAACATTAAGATATCCAGATTCGTTCTTATGCTCCAGCTCTCAGAGTTTCTGTCATGAAACTGGCTATTGACTGGCATTTGAAGATGATTGACACCTACTTCAAATGGTTATATTTCTCAGGAGTATAGAACATAACAGATTATAAATTTGAGATGTAATAACCTTATGATAACCCATTTGCTGTCTTGAAATTAGTACAATGAAGAATCTCACTAATATTTGGTGTTTCAGTTGAAGGGGATGTCCTCTTCTCAGAACTCTAAATTTGGGCTTACACTTAGGTCTTTCCACTGGTGAGAGAAAATTTGGCCTGACACAGCGTTGCTGCAAGAACTGCATTAAATCAGAACGCCTGTTCATGTGAGGAAGCAGAGTACAAGGAGGACCTCAGTTCCCATTTTTCTGTATCCAGGTGATGTTTAAGTGCTTATGACATTGAAGCAGCGTCACGAGTGCATCCAGAACAGAGCTAAGGCTAAACTGTCAAGTCTTGCAAAACCTGTCAAAAGCTTTGCCAATTCTAAAAAAATAGCTAACTCGGCAAAAGGTCAGGTTGGCTAAGTGTGAAATGTGATCCATGCTCTGAACTTCAATTAGCTTGTCCAGGTTAGATGAACAGCCAGGCTAGTTTCACAGGGTATTATTAAAACGCTTGTGTTAAGCACAGTGAAAGGTGATGCACAGGTAAAACAGACACAGTATCCATCTGGCATCTTGTACAGAAACTCCATTTAAAAAGTCAAAATCAACTAAAAAGTGTATTTATGCATATAAAGTAATATTTTGCTGTAATGAAACCTTGCATGAACACATGATTTTTACATATTGCTGAATGATGTCTTCGTTATATTACAACTGTATTTTGAAAGTATGTTGCATCAGAAGGCAAACCTCTCTACACTGGGAAAGAATTTGCCCCAGTAACAAATTTTCTATTTAACCTCACCTTGGTTTTGACCAACTGGATAATTATTTTGTGGGAAAATAAGGAATATTGGACTCTTCTTCAGTTAAAAGTATTCAGGACATTTTGATAAACTGGAATATTTTTGTTTTATTCTGTGCGAAGGAGGATTTTCAGGTGTGATAAAGTATGGCTTTTAACTGAAACGTGTTGATCAAGATAGTGTTGGTTATACAGTACAGCCACAGTCCAAGAAAACAATTTGATTAGTTCTAACTTCACATAGACTGAGATGGTATGTTAAAAATAACAATTAGGATTTCAACAACGAGGATGCTTTTAATAAAAAAGGGACTTTGAAAGGACTTGTTCTTTTTTCTTCAATATTTTTGCCAATTGAGTCATGGTTTTCTGTATGCCATATAGGTTGCCTGTACATTCATGTAGCAGCTAATCTTTTTTAAAACAAATTTGTCACTTAATGGGCATCTAGTCTATGGAATGTACTGCTGCAAAATATCACCAAAGCTAAAATCCAGCAGGACTGAAAAGTATTGCAATTTATTTATATTTATGAATACCCTAATCAACCAACTTTATTACAAATATTTTAAAAAATAAGAGTTTGAAGGAGAGATGGAAAAGCATCAGATTTTATACCACTAAGAGCGTAGAGGAGATTTCTTTGGAGGTAAATGACCTGATGCCTATCTAACCTTTAGGCTGTGACTAGGCTAGTACTGACAATGACAGGTACCAGCCCAGATAAACTACTGAAATTCTGAGAAACAGAATTATTTATAATCTCCTACAAACCTGTAAAAATAGTTGCCAGAAATGAACATGCCCCATTCTGTTTACTGACTGTTAAGTTGAGGCTGAGATTAGACATAGGTGTCTGACTTTTAGGCCCTTGATTTATGGCATATTCTACACTGTGTATCCTATGATAAAAAACACAGGATATAGAGAGCAACAATGTACAATTTTACTCCTAGTTATTGCAATTTCCTCCAAAGTTCATAAGTTCACAGTAGGAAATATATTCTTCTATATTTTTAAAACACCAGGGACACAGTAATTAATATGTCGTAAATTTGTGCTTTACAAAATACACTGTCTGCCCAAAGTGCACCGGATGTTTTCTTTTGGAAATGGAGACTTCTTGCCTAATCCATTTTGTCTTAATCTTCCAGCTGCCTTTTTGGTAAAACATGAGCTGAAGAAAACCAAAACATTAACTGTTTTGGTTTTCTTCTTTCTTGTTTACTAACTTGTCAGTGTTCTAATACTACAGTACAACAATAATTCAACAATATTTTAACCTAATGAATTAATGCCTGATGTTCACTTAAAATAAATGTATTACACTGAGCCACAAATACAGATTGTGATACACTGCTGGCTGTTTTCCATCTGCAGAGCCTTTCCCCAAAAGTGCCTGATGACATCCCATAGATAATTCAGACTCAGGGGGGTCTCACAAAGCCCCTGCCTAACACGGGCATTAGCAGCAGCCGGTATTAGCAGCAACGGGTATGAGCACTGGACATCGGCTCAATGAAGCAGCAGAGTAAAGCAGATGATAGGGAATTTTTTAAGGGGGGTTGCATCTGCATGTGAACTAATGAAAATTAAATGCAGGGAAGGATTGATTTAATCTGTTTATATAACTCGCTTAAAATTAACTTGCAATTAGTCCCTCACCAGGAATCACTCCATGATTATACCCTCCAGCTAACCTAATACAAGCCTGGGTTCTGGGCAAGGCTGTAGCATAACGAGAAGTGATGGGCTGCTGCTCCCAAAACGGGTCCTTTCGGTGCCACCCCTGCGAAATGCCGAAGCAAGCCACTAGAGGGAACTCAGCCTGTTCCCTACCAGGCCTTGGCACTGGACTTTCCCTGCTACTCACTTGGACCTTTACTTCAAGCTATATGCATATGCATACTTAAAGCTATATCCATACACTTTGAAGACACTTGCCACAGTAACTCCATCTGTTAAAGCAAACGTACCAGTGTTCTTCCGTATCGCACATGCACACGAC
Organism: Fratercula arctica; assembly: GCA_947846985.1. Taxonomy (NCBI): domain Eukaryota; kingdom Metazoa; phylum Chordata; class Aves; order Charadriiformes; family Alcidae; genus Fratercula; species Fratercula arctica. Next base: position 84,831,145 of record CANTUZ010000003.1, read on the forward strand.
ATATTTCATCTTTTATATTAGTAGTAATGCAGGTTTTTTAACTTTTTCTCACTTAATTCTTTTCTTCCCTCATCATTTCTTTGCCTACGTGGTGTCAACGTTCTCTGGAAGCGAACCAAAAAGTGACTGAATGTGTTCCTGGCTACTAGTGGGTGTGTAGAACATGTTCCTTGCATTTCTGGCAAGAAAGGGACTTGGGAGTAGGAAATTAAGGAAGGGTGGAGACTTGCTAGAGGTCCTTAGAAGGTGAGGTCGGGGGGCGGGGGACTGGCTCTAACTGAGGAAGACAATATGGAGAAAGGTTTCTAAGTGGGCAAAGGGCTTCTTCCTTTGGTCATCATGTATCGGCTTTCTGCTCCTTCACCTTCCTCAGTATCTTAAGTCTGCCCAGAGGGAAAGCACCATCGTTAGGGCTCAGCCCACAAAACCATCTCAGAAATGTTAAAAGTAAGCAAAGCTCTTCCTAAGAAAATTGTGACTAAGCTGACATTTGGATCAGGACTGCAAGGCTGGATCAAGTTTACTCTTACCCTCACCCCCACATCTTCACGTTGTGTCCCTGCAGTATTTGAAAAGTAGGGCATGTTTGTGTTAAAAATGATATAAAAATGCAACAGTTTGGAAGAGTGCAGGTAATCAGTCATAATAGTAATACAGGTTAAGTCTTCAGGGTTGCCACAGGGGGAAGGAATAAAAACAGGCTGTTTTTCCTGTACGGAAGCTTCTGTTTCCCCTCAGGGATATTTAGGTGTGGAGGTTGCCCTCTCACTGGGTGCTACTTCTGGGGCAGTGAAGGGAAACCCCCTTTTTGTTGGAAGGCTGCCATCTCCGAACACTCTGAAATACGCTGGCATTGCCATCATATCTGGCACATTTCACAAGATTACAGAGGATGGTGACTACGCGATCCAGATGGGGGGGGTCACCAGAACTGGGGGTTCTTGCGTGATCCCTCTCTTCACCCCAACACTTCCTAAAGGCAGAAATTTCAGTGAATACATTACTTGTTCATTCTTGTGTACCCAGCTATGGCTCTCCAGAGCTTCGACATTTATCCCAAACAGCATGGTAGTCAGAAGAATAAAGGAAAAATAAAAGAAATAAAAATTCATTATTGAAAAATTAACAGTGAAAATGAAAAGTCTTGAAAATAGGAGTTTAATTCTGCACAGGCATAGTTAGTTGGTCGCAGTTACCTGTGTGGATAAAGTAATAGCACCTGTGTTGCCATTTTCTCATTATGGAAGTTAACTTAACATGCCGCAAGAAGTCATACAGCTGCTGTTGATTTCAATTTATTAAAAATTTGAAATTCTACCCTTGGTCAAAATGGGAGAAAACTCTGCAGGTTCCGTGGTAAAGCCTTTGGGATATTTGTTTTCATTTATGCAGAGAAAGTGTAGTTTCAGCACAGGAGTTCAAAGGACATTGGAAATAATTTTGAAATTAAACAAATGCATGTAGATGGATGTGTGGTAGAAGAGCAGTATAATAATAAGGCATTATGAGAGAACTATTTCCTTCAGTGAGGGAAGAAGGTCTATAATTTGGCATAAATGAGGACTATGGATGGGAACTGTGGGGGAAGGCCAAAGAAATAGGTAGCACAGGTCAGGAGGAATACAGCAAACGGATGAGGGCACTGGAAGCAGCAATTTTAGGGCCCAGGGTATGGAAAGTAAATGAGCTGACACTTTTCTCTCACCCGTCTGGCTTTTAGATGCATTCATCTCCCCTGCCCTGTGTATATATTGGGGTCTCTCTTGAAAGGGTCTAAACCTTTCCCCTTGGAAGTCAGCTATGATAGCCATCTTCAGGACTAAAACATTATTTTGCCAACATATGACAGAAGATGTAGATACATATTAAAGCAAACAGAATCTTATCTGTGATCTACTTTATGAGAAGGTGGATGGGTAATTAACTAAACTGCCATATGTAAATTTAGGAAACCTTTCCCAGAAAAGGGAAGTCCCATATCACTAAATTGGTGAAGGAAACTGAGAAATGAAGAAAGGAGAATGACACAAATGGTACAGAGCATCACCCTGCAGATGTGAACAGACCTTGGAGGCTTTGGGATCTGCAGATGCTGAAGAGCATGAACAGTATGCTTGGTGCGTATGTGGCCTGTATAATACTTTTTTCTTTTCGTCCTAGAATATGACTCAGTGCTTCGGGGAAGGCACTTACAAACTCTGCCGTGGTATCTGAGGGAAAGCAGGCCTTGTAGATACTGAACCAATCTGGTACCTGGTAATTAATTAAAAAAGGAATATAAACCACAAGACCCTCTCAAAGGAGTGGTGTAAACTCTTACCTACACCTAGGATACAAATCACCTAGGACACAACCAGGTTGGAAACGTATAGCTAAGCCCTGAACTATCCCTGAACATGCAGAAAGGCACAGTCCTACAAGCAGAACGCTGAGGAGTTTTGGACACATGCAGCAAGCAGGCTGTACTTGTGACAGGCTCTCAAACAGTAGACCTGGCCTGGCAAATTAGATAAAAAGCCTCAGTTCACAAGTCTCAGAGCTGCAGACTGCATTTTTATCTTCCTGGCATCTCCCCCTGCCAGCAACCAGCCCAGGTCAGACCTCTCAGACTTCCTGATCTCTGAGGAAACAATCCTTAAATGCTAATTGTTTGGGTTTTTTGAATTGTGTTCGGCAGATGAGTTCTGTGGTACCTGCGTGGACCAGCTCATCAGAGTCATTTCTAGTCCTCCAAGATATCAAGTGGGGCGTGCTATGGTTATTGAGGCTGTGCTACATGCTTGTCAAGTCAATTCATACCGTGCTGACATGAGAAATCTCAAGAGAATTATTGCATCTTGTAAAAATCTAGCTGTCCTTTGAAAAACAAAAATACACTCTCTCTTGGAGGAAATGTAACCTGAACACAGCAGATAAATGTGGCATACTCAAACTGATTTTTCAGGCAAAAAAAATTACATGTATGAACATTTGCGGGGAAGTGAGGGAAACTGAGAGTGAGGAAATGCATTTAGGGGGAAATACAAGAAAAGAGAAACTCACAGCTGCAGTGAAGAGTAAAGAAAACAGTTAGTCGGGGAAGGTGATGGGAAGGCTCGAGGTCTTAGGAAGGACTGGCTGGTGGTAGAGAGAGACTGGGTCGCTCATAAACTCCACCTTCTGTCCGGCTGTAGGAAGATCCTCTCTCTTGGGAAAGACTGGGCCTCTTTCTGTCTTCTAGGATCCAATGCAAGCCTAAAGATAAAGCAAATGTAATCTTGAGAAACTATGAGGATAACACGCACGCCTGTGGCCCCCTCATCCAGCTGCTGGCTGCAGCTGGTTCGCAGAGCGGTGGAGAGCAGCAGCCAGCAAGCAGAAACTTTTGACTTATCAGCCTTCCCACTGCTGGCTGCGGGGAGAGGATAGAGAGGATGAGCTGAAAATGACAGTGGTGTGTGTATAGATTATATATTGTATCAAAGGGTCAAAAACAGAGGGTGGAGAAAAGTAGAATAGTCACCTTTCCTGTGCAAATTACTAAAGTGATCATGTAATAAAACTGTACGCAACACCTAAACGCAGCCTGATTTATCTCACCAGCCGTATCAATGACTACAAATCCCAAACATTTCAAAGCAGAGCATTATATTAATTGCATTTTGACATGGTAGGTAGCGGGATGAGGAAGACTTGCAGACCACACAGCAACTGCGCGTCCTAGCGAAGGAAAAACCTGGCTGGAGCTCCAGAAACTCTTGGTTCTCTTCCAGGGTTAGTGAACAGCCTGCTGAGTGATCTTAAGCAAGCTAGTTCCCTTCTGTACGCCTGTGTTTCCAGCCGTAAAAAAATGTGAAGGCTGCTATCACGCACATACATACTTTATCTGACTGCTTCTAAGAACCTGTGGAAACCTGAGAGCAGCAAGCGCTTGCACAGCATTTTATGATACCTACAGCAGTGGTAGCCAAGAAGAATGCTGTGCCAAGGTGCAGTTTCTACTCGTGAATAATAGGTACTGATCAGAGAGAAAAATTCAGTCACAAGACCTGCCAGCTCATATTGTCTTTCCCCAGATGGTCCCAGTCAATAATTGGTAGCAAATTGCATTTCATCTAGTCATTAAAATCCCCTAAATTCGCAGTAACATCAGATACTTTGGGAGATAATTTTTTCTTGCAGTATCTTTCCTTCTCACATAATTCAATGGAGATATCTATGCTGCTTCTCTTTTATCTCTTAGTTGACCTTGTTTTTCAGGGTTTTTTTTCTACTTGTCTCATCAATATTTTTTCCTTATCACTCCTAGTACAAAAATGTATCAGCACTTTCTTTGGTGCTTGCATACAAAGAATGTCTAAAATTTGGACAAGGTGTATCAATTTTACTGCTGCATTAATTCCTATAGTGACCTATCGATATTCTAAATATGACAACATGCAGTTTCTGGATATTCTGATGCTACAAATGCAACTTACAAAAGCTTCATGCTATATATATATATACATATACATATAAGAAAATTACAGATCTCAAGATATGTATTATTTTAAGTAAGGGTGCACCTTATTCTTTCTTTATGTCACCAGGCAATAAAGAATCAAGATTCAGGTGATGAGAGAAAACAAGAGAAAGGCCTGACTCTCTATACTAAGCCCTTCATTGAAAGTAGCTCTAGGTCTTGTTTCAGGGAACAAAAACCAAAGTAAATTGTATTTTGATGGCCATTGCTGTCACCACTTACAAGGACATTTGCAAATTAAGGTTCATAAACCTACCTGACGAAAGCACATGGCTTCATTAAAGGAGCAAATGATATATTTCATAGAAATAGCATCTCCTCAAAACTTTATGCTTCATGACTGTAGGAATGGCAAAATGGCAATGATGATTACACCACTTCGTGAAATACATACAGCCATATACCAACCTACACCAAAATACTTAGGAGAGTCCTATAAATACAAGAAGAGTCCTTGATCCCCAAATACTTCCTCTTTCTGATATAAATTACAGAAATCACACCAATTCGCCCACCAGTGGCAACCCACAGCGTAAGTGCACGTAACCGGTGTTGCTCTCAAACCGAAGACAAGGGTTTATGAACCACTCGGACTAAATGAACGCGCCGGCCACGTACAGCCCTGAATGTGTGTTACTTGCAGGAGTGTCGCTAGACTAATCTTCAACAAAAATACCAGCGCTTCCAACAGAGTCGGGGCTTTGTAAAATCTGAAAGGCCTATTTTCTGGGAGTTGAATCAATGAGATTTTGTCACCTCCTGGGAAAAGAGTTAGAGAGGAATGCTGATTTCAACACAGGGGAAGAAGTGTCCTACCTCTGCTAGGACGGGTTCTCCATGCAAATTAATTCCCCGAGGATTTTTTTTCTCAAATTCAGCTGAATTCTTGACCTTCCTGTCTTAGCTCTGATAACATTCTTCTACACTCTCAATGCAAAACAGAAAGTTCACAGCCTCTACATTGCTGATAACATTCTGCTGCTTAACTTCAGTAGTTAAGTCCTTTTACTGGATAAGGTACTTAATTGATGGATGTTCCCTTCATTAACCTTTTCTATTGCATCAGCAACTAAACATTTCGTGCTATCAAAAATATTTAACACTGTGGTTCCTGTCCAAGAAGGTAGCATCAATTTTTCACAGTAAATGTAAATATTTTAAAACCTTTGTCTCTTACTTGTTTACCCCCTTGCCTCTTTAGGGTAAGGACAAGCCTATTCATAACATAAAACCTTAGAAATTACAACAGAAAGTAATTCCCCTTAAACAGTTCAGTCAGGCAGGCATATATTATGAAAAAAAATAATTAAAGAATGCATTGTGAAACCAAAATTGAGAGAGTACAGGGGGTTGTAGAACAAAATAAGGAAATGTGTTTAATTGCACGATGGAAGAGTCAAGACTTTCTATGCAGAAATAAAGGTGAACTTATTTCCAACATTACAATGAAAACCAATCTATAATCTTCAGGCTTCATATAATCTATAGGGTTGATATTTGATCTCAAAACTGGGTAAAGCAGAAAAAAATCCTGAAGTATGTCAGCTATTGAATGCTTTATAATGCAAAAGCTTGAAAAAAAGCCTCTGAAAATAATTACAAGAACTGCTTAAAATGACGCTGCTTGGATAAAATATTGATCAGTTGAAATAAAATTCAATTTATGGAAAAAGTTGCAGCTTCATACAGAGGCTACTGAAGAATTTAACAGCATCTCTGAAGAGATACTGGTGTAACAGGAATACAAACGCACACAGGATTTCTAACTCTTGTTGCATTAGGAGACAGGAGCATCTCGGCTTTCGCTGAGCAGCAAGCCAGCCGTTACTAATGAAGCTGTCTAACGGGCTGAAGCTCAGCTGCGCGTGAAAACCCAACAACAGATACTTCTGTGCTCCACGAAAGCTAATTTTTCAGGAGTATCAGCACAGGACATTTAACGGCTTAAAAGTAAGCTGGTAGATAACTCACAGTTTGATACCCCCGCAGTTCTGCACAGCATTGCACGAAGGAAGACTTGTAAGCAGAAGATTTTCATTATCTAACCAAACTGCAGTATGTTCAGTTTCCTTACTCTGACTGAACTCAGAAGATTTAATAAACGATTTATTTAATTCCTGCACAGCAGACAGATGAGCATCTGATCACAACATATCCACCAAGTTTGTTCATCTTCTGCCTTAAAGGCTGTTCACTTCAAAAGACTGTATCATTGCAAAGAAGTCCTCCGAACATGAGAGTAATGTTTTTTGTTTTTTTTTTTCATTTACTGGCTCTAAACTCAAACAATAGTACGTTCATGTAATACAATGCTTTGCCTTCAGGGAACTGGGATGAGAAATCTGTTGAAGTGGAGGAAACCTTAAAAGTGCAAATCCCTGTAAGAAAATACTGTAGAAAGATAAAGGAAAAAAAACAAACATAGGGAAGTGGCAAATGAAGTGCAGAATATGGTGCTAAGAGATAACGATGTCCTGATTTTTCAGGCGATCTTGCTGAAGCGTGTATTGCATGTAGGTCTAGTTTTATAACCCGGTCCATTGGCCAGGAAGGGACTCAAGCCAAAGATCTTAAGATAGAGGCATGGAAGTGCTCCAACACTTCTGCCAGATCACAGCAAGACCAGCGACACTGACGCACAAAATAAGCCTTTTTTTTTTTGGTACTGTTTGGAAAGACCACAGGATACATTGTTATCTTACCCTGATAACCTTTATGGTCCAACAAGGTACAGAACATTTTAAATTTTCAAGACTTCAGAAATCTCATCCAACAGCTTTAGAAGAAGTGGCTGAGGGGCCGAGAACTATCGGCACTTGCATTTAATGAATTTTGCAATCCCCAAGGATGTGCCGGCAAATCAGGATAAAACGAAGAGGTACGTAACGCTGGTAATTTTGTGGAGGATCAGAGTTATTCAAACTACGTAATTTGATGTCAGCTCCAAGGGGCAGAGAAGAAAAGAGGCTGCTAGCAACAGATAATAATCAGGGGAAAAAAAGGCTATCTCCTTTTAAGTAATGCCGCCTCCATGGCTGACGGAAACTAGCTCTCATCTAGCTACTTATCAAGATTCAAGACAATCACAAGTTCAGCTGAAAAAATGAACCACTGCCTAAAGCTACAGGGAATTGCTAAAGGCATTTTCCTTTGTGCTTGATGATATTTAGGAAAAAGGAAAAAAAAAAAAACCAGGCACAACAGCAGATCAATACAGCACATACCAAATATAGTAAACTGGGGCTCACAGTCTACTTGAGTCATCCTTAGCAAGATTCCACTAGGATTTTTCTCTGCCCTGACACTGTTTATCAAAAATGAAAAAAAGGATGATTTATGTTCATTTTTAGAAGACAAGCTAGAACATGCTAAATTAGACAGTATTTTGATTAGGCAGCAAACAGGGCTGTTGAAGCCATACATTTACGTTGGGCATGTACCACCATTAATCAAGTAATACAGGACGATTTTGCGAGATGGTGAACCTGGAAGACTTCAGAGTGGACCAAAAAGTTTGCATGAACTCTTAGTTTAGAATGTAAACAGTTAAATAGCCTAATAGCATTGTAATGAGAAAATTTGCCACTATAGAATTAATTTCTATAAACAAAGCAAAGAAATTCTCAAATTCTCCCTTTATTTTTGACCCATCCCATTTCAGGGCTACATTAATGAATATGGCAAATTCACAAGCAGGGAACAAAGCGACAATGTATTTCTGAAGCTGGAGTGCAGGTGGTATCACCCTGAATCTCCAAAAACACCTCAGCTGGGACCCCGCTGCTGGTGTTTCCTTCCTACACAGCCTTCCCAGTACACTTGTGCCGAGAGAATACTTTTTCAGTGGATCTGAAGACTTAAAAGTGCTTTTCTATCTTACTCAAATTTCACGTATTTCCTGCTTTAAGTACTAGATTAGTAAAATAACTGCAAATCCATGTTATCTCCTTAACATGCCTGTCACACTAATCTATGGTCCAATTCCTTAATAACTCTGAATCAGAGGCATGTAATTTCCAGCATAAACATCAGCAGGAGACAAAACTGGCGAAAAATATGAAGTTTAACTTGCCGCATCCGTACTTTTCTGTCATTGCTACTTTTTGGTATCAACTAATTCAATAATCACTTACTATGAAAATAGTTAAGGAGCATTGAAGCATGAATTTGAATCTGTAATCGCCCAACTTTCTTCAAATATGATATTTCAAGAAACAAAAGGATAAGAAACCTAATATGACACATCACAAAGCAAACTTTCTTAAAAAACACAAGGAATTCTTAACGAGCTATCAACTCTCAACTATTTGGACAGTTAAAGGCTGAGAAGGACAAAATATTCCTAATGATGCACTAGCAAGGCAACCAAATAATTTAAATTCACGTACTTGAATTAACTGACACATACACACACACAAAAAAAACCCAGAGACATGCTTAAGGGGAGGCCTAATTGTTTTATTTAATTTTTTAGTGACCAATTGGATTCTTGGCAGAAAGCTCTGCTCTTTTTTCTTTTTTTTTTTTCCTTTAAAGAAATCAGCAGTGCTTAAATTGATGGGTTGGAATTTTACTCAAATTCCAGTTAATTTTAAAAACAAACAGGTGAACAGGAATTCCAGATACTGTTTCCAGAACAGAGAGCAAAACTTCACATTTGTATGAAAATTCCATGTTTGTACTTGACTGGGACACAGAATGTAAAACTATTGTCAGTAGTGCATGAGTAGAACATTCACATTTGATCTGGATCCTTAAAATCAGAAAGCTGTACTCTCCTCTCAAAATTTTCATTACCTTGTGCAAATCAAGTCAAGTCTTCATGTGTCAAGCACACACTTAAAATTGTCCATATTTTATATACAAGACATCTACCATTCAGGCAGTGCAAAATACATCCTTTCATAACAAAACTAAAATGTACCTCTCAAAGTATGAACAAGAATATACACATAATACATGATGTACACTATTTACACAACCATAAAAAATATAATACAAGGATTTTTTTTAATGTGATTATAAGACTTGACAGTCTTTTGCAATTTTTGTTGCAACAAGGCATGTTTTGAGTTTCCTGGATGGAGTTTTCTTTGCCAATTACTCAAGAGATCTCGGAAACTATGCTTGAACTTTTAGGAGAGTTTTCAAATGGACTGCCATCAACTCCCTGTTTTGGTCAGACAGTTCAGCTGTGCCACCCACCCAATGGCTGGGAGGCTTTGGAAGGACGCTAGGAGATGGTGGGTCACTAAATTTTGCCCCAGCATAATTTTCTTTTTGGTTCACTTCAGTTAGGGTGATAGGTTTCTTGGGCTTGGCGTTTCTGAAGTTCTCTGTGTTTTTAAGTGGCTTTTTCTCCTGCTTCTGAATTATTTCCGGCGATACAGAATCTTGCCAAAAGTTCTCTATCTTTTTGGCCGAGGTGATCTTTGTCAGCGGCATGTTACATTTACTCTTCTGTCTATTTATCTTTGGTTGTTCACACAGATGTAAACTGTGAACAGGCTGGCTGTACGGGACGGCAGCCTTCTCAGTCTTTCCCATCTTGTTCTTTAAGAACTACAGAGACAAAGAATTCACGTCAACACAAGACCCCTCTCCTCAAGATGTGCCTCCAGCAACGCCACAGGCACGGTACCGCTCCAAGGGTTCGCCCGCCCCCCTCACCCCAGGAAACCGGGGTTGTAACGGCCGGGCGGGTAACGGGCCGCCCACCGCCCCCCCCTCCTGGCTGCCCCACGTCTTCTGCACCCCCTCCGTTACCGCGTACGGAGCCCCCTCAGCCGGCGGAGGGGGGGGGGGAGAAGGGCCCGCCGCCTCCCCAGCCGCCGCCATGGGGCGCTGCGCCCCGCGCACGTCCCGCCCCGCGAGCGCAGGTGGAGGGGGGGCCGGCTGGCGCGCGGCCAGCAGGCTAAATCCGGCTGTTGCTGGGGCCAGCGGCGGGCGCCCATTGGTGGAGCCTAGCAGCCAATCGCCGCCCGGCGTTTCGCTCGCCTCTCCACCCCCTCCACCCCCCCCCCCCCCGCCCCGTCCGAACGGGCGTAACGGAAACTGCGCCCCCCACCTCCCCCACACCAATCGTCCCCCCCTCCGGGCACACCGGGGGCGACGGGAGGGGGCCGCCCCCCCTCGGCGAGAGGGATGGCGGCCTCCTTGAGTGCGGGAGAAGGGGCGGGGGGGAAGGGAAGACACGATAAGTAGCGGAGCCCCGTCTTTACCTCCTTCCTGAGGGGTTTGCTGGGAGCGGGTCTGGAAGGGGCGGGCGCGGGGGGCTCCTCCGGCGGGGCCGCTACCAGGCCGGCGGCGGCTGAGACCGTTGGGGCGGAGTGAGGACGAAGTTCGCCCGGGCCGTGCGTTCCCAGAGGGGTCCTTCTCCCCAGGCCGGCGCGGTGCTGTTGGTACTGTTGGTAGCGGCTGGGCAGGAGCCCCGCGGGGCTGGGCCGGATCTTCCCCTTCCTCCGCCGGACTCTCTTCAGCGCGGGCCGGGCGCTGCCCCCCGGGCCCGCCAGGCAGCAGCTTGGCTGGTTCTCACAGTTGCTGTCCCCTCGCCTGAGGCGCTGGAGGAGAGCGGAGGGCAGCCGCCGGGGGTCTTCGGTGCCTGCCGAGATCCGAGCCAGGAAGGGCGGCGGCGCCGTGGTGGTGACCATGGTGGGATGTGGGTACCCAGAGCTGTAGCGGGGAGAGGGGTCGAGCCCGGGCGGCAGGGACGAGCGGGTCGGGTCGCTGGGGAGTGTCTTGCCCGGGCTTTGTGGGCTGAGATGGTGGCGCAATCGGATCCGCTGCTAGGAGAACATGGCGGGGGAGTGAAAGGAGCAGCCAGCAGCGCCCCGGTGTTGTTACCCGAGCGGGGCACGCCCCCTTCCGCCCCCGCGCCAATCGCCGTGCGAGGATGGCGCGAGCGGCGCGCCTCTCCAGCGGCCGCCGCCAATCGCGGCCGAACGCCGGCCTCCCTGGCCCCGCCTCGGCCAGTCAGAAGCGACACAAACACTCGTGGCCACGCCCCCTTCCGCAGGCCGCCCAATCCGGGCGGACACAAACAGCGGGCACGCCCTAGTCTCCGAGTCACGGGCCCGCAGTGCGAAGCCAGCGGAGGGGAGGGGCGGGTCTCCGTGCTAGAGCCGTCGGCCAATCGGGCGGCACACAAACAGCCGCGGCCCCGCCCCCGCGGGCCCCGCAGCCAATCGAAAGGGACGTAAACAGGCGGCGGCGCGCCCCCTGCTGGGCGGCGGCGCGCCGGCGGGCAAGCACGCGTCGCCCGCCATGGAGGTGCCGGCCCTGCGGCCCGCGGCGGCCGCCGGGCTCCCGACAGCGGCGGCGGAAGAGGGACCCGGCCGTGAGACGGCGGGGCGGCGGAGCCTGGAGGCGCTGAGCCTGGCCGCCGGCGGGGCAGCGGCGGGGCGGCAGGTGCCGGAGGGGCGGCGGGCGACGCTGGCGAGCGCCCTGGAGCTGGAGGGCACGGTGCTGCGCGAAGGGCCCCTCACCCAGTTTGTGGCCAACAACCTGGAGCGGCGGATCCGGCTGAGCGGAGCCCCGCGGGGCGAACAGCCGGCGGCGGCGGTGGGGGGCGGCAGCGGTGGCGGCAGCTCCATCCCTGCCATCGATCCCGGAGCGCTGCAGGAGGTGGTGGCCCTGGCCGGGCAGGTGGCGGCGCAGGTGGACGAGCTGCTGCGCAACGTGCACTGCGGGCTGCAGGCCCTGACGGCCCTCAGCGTGGGCTGCATCCAGACCTACCGCGACGGGGTGGAGAGCCTGGGCGAGGCGGCCGACCTCAGCATCCGCGCCATGTACGCGCTGGTGGCCCGCTGCGAGGAGCTGGACCGCGCCATGCAGCCCGTGCCCGCCCTGGCCAAGCGCATCCGCGACATGAAGGGCACCCTGGAGCGGCTGGAGGGGCTCTGCAAGTAGCGCCGCCCTTCCCGCTGCCACCGGGATGCCCAGCCAGGGGCCCACGGGGCTGGAAAGCCGGGCCCCAGCCCTGTGCCGGCAACGAGCCCGCTTGGGCCTTCGCCGGGCTCTTGGAGGGGGGCTCGGCCGGCCTGACAAGCCCCGTCCCAGCGGCTCCTCGCCCCGCCGGGCTTCCCGGGGCTGCTGCTCTCCCTCGCCGGTAGCCCCGCCGCCGGGCCCGCACGCGGCATCCTCAGCTCTTCACCTGAGACATCCTTCCTCTCGCTCCGTGCCCCCCTCCGTGTCCAGCCGACACCTGTGGCCGGCCACTTCGCTGGTGTTAATCTGGAGGAAGGGAAATTTTCTGCAACCGATGAAGGCAAAGGTCCCAGTTGAAATCGCGGGGTAAATGGCAGACGGTGCTTTTTAGCTTCAGCTCCATTAAAGAATTTGGATTCCACATGCCTTATGCTTTCTATTTATTGAGGGCTAGGAAAAACTAACCAATCTTAATTAAAAGCGTCTGTTAATATTTTTTTTTTTTTAACCAGATTTGAAATTGTTGTGAATACTTGCTTGATGCTTACAGGCATACATGCTTATTTGTAGTTGACTTGGTGCCTGACGAGTAATTCTCACTTGTGCTGTTACGGCAAACAAACACGCAGAACACTGCTGTCTCATACAGGACAGAGATGTAAGAGAAGATAAGAGGAAATTTAATATATATAGCAAAGACACTTGCTGTCTGAGAAGAATATAAAATCTGTGGAATATAATTGAGATTCAGATAACATCCAATCTATTTGCAAAGTTCTAAATAAAAACCTTCAGATAAAATGTGCTTTGCCTCAGTTAGTCTCTACAGTTTTCACAGTGCAGAAGTTTAAATAGCATCACTGTGAAATATCCTGTGATTTTGATTTTTTTTTAATTGGGAAAATACCTATTTAATTAGATGTGGCACTTGAATATGTTATGACGTTACATGGGTGTATGACTGACATAAAATGGGTACTTTGGGAGTATTTATTTGTGTAACTTGAAGCTTTTGTATATGCATCACTGTATGCAGAAGTGATTTTGCTGTATCAGTAAGTATTTCCTCTGAGGCCTGAGAGTAGCCGAATTCTCTGCTCGCTATGGTTCCTATGCAACTAGCCTCTTAGATGATGCTCTTAGCAATCCATTTAGGTTGCAGATGTCCTTGTAACAAGATTTCAGCAGAGAAATGATCACTGTGATCTTACGTATGTGTAATGGTGCTTTCGGTGACCAGCGGCTCCTAAAAGCCTTGGAGCAAAGGTAGCCGGAAATACTACGCAAATCCTGTAACTTTTGGTTGGAGAGTAGATAGGTTTGTGATGGGTGCAGCCGCTACCCCACCATAATCTCATTAAAAACACCAAATGAGGGGCGGATGCTGTGGTACCCTGTGCTTCTGCATGTAAACAATGCTGAATTGTAACAAAATAATTTGATTTTGTGCCACCCTGGTTTGCGTAATACTAGTCTCTGGCCTATTTTGGGCTTCTCAATGTGGCCACATCTCTCCCTCGGCACAGGGATGTATTTCATGTGTGGTCTTCCAGCCCTAGCAATGGGCTGTGCCAAGGTCGCGATCCTTGTGGTCACAGCTCTCGCGGGTGGTACTGTCTTCTGGGGAATGGCTGTGGCTCCAGAAAGGGACCAGAGGTCTAACAGAGGTTGGTGGAGGAAACAGGAGAACTTAACTGCTCCTGCCCATGGGCCTGGAAGACACTAAAGATTTCGTAACACCAAAGCAACAGCTGTACTCTTAATAATTGCGGGGTGTTATTCTTGGGAAAGTTTGAACTTGTCTGTCATGGAGATGCAGTACTTTTCCTGTGTATGTTTTGTACATGTCAAGAGGGAAAACCAAAGTTTGATCTTCTTGCTTAACTTGTGAGTATTGTTGAAATGTACGGGAAAGACCTGAAAGCTTATTTGTATAGCCACATATGTACAGCTACGTGTTATTCACACAGGGTAAGGTGAAGCCTTTAAAGCATACGCGTTTCAGTACGCTGTTGGTTTTCGGTAGCATTTTATTTGCAGTCACCTACGTTCAATGCTAATTCCCTGCAAAAATTGTCAAATCTGTAGAATAAAATGATTACTTTTATGTTTTTAATGGTTAGTGATTAGTTGTTGTTGGAAATGTTTCACTTCTTAATTACTGCTTTTCTTATTTGGTAAAATAATTTGCAAGCTAATTTAAACTCTGCTCCTGCATCTGCACAGAGACCTATTAATGTGACTGCAGAGCTGGTTTCAGTCTAGGTCCTCAGGCAGTAATTTCTGACGGTGATGTCATTCATGTGATGAAAAAGGGATGACTAGTGAATTAGAGGCATGAGGGAAGCGGTAATTACATTGTTTGGGTTTGTTTTTTTTAATATCTGTCTGAAAGCTTCAGCTTGTTTGAAGGTCAGACTTCGCTGAGCTTGGTGAAGCGGCTCCTGTTCCCTGGTGTCTCCCTTGTATGTCCCTGGGGCAGGCGTGGCCAAAACGATGCCAGCCTGTTCTATGCCACCACCGTCGATGCCGATATCACGTAGCTGCTACGGTTTCCAGCCCCTTTCCCTGTCCATGCCGACCTCTATTGCTGCAGGAACGGTGACACTTGCCAGCGTCTGTGCCACCACCGCTCTGGTGCCAGCCTGGCCCTTAAAGTCCCATGTGAACCGCTCGTGAGCTACGTGCGGCTCGGTAGCCACCGGTCAACCTGGTCCTTCTGCAGCCAGAGACTTGTGGACTGCCTTTTTCATCCCAGTCCAGGCTTTCTTGTGCATATTCTGTGTTAATTCTGGCACTTTCCACCTTGTGGATGTTGAACATGAAAGCTTTTGGGTTCTTTTAACCTTTTTTTTTTTTTTTTTTGCTTAATCGGTCAGTGAGCGGAGTAAATCCATGTTTGGGTTTTCCAAGACCTTCAAATGGGTTTGCGTATATTTTCTTGCTTAGTCACTTGGCTTTACAATTGGTCTTGTTTTTCTTTCCTCCTCAGCTGCCAAGAACTTTCCATTGTAACAACATGGGCAAGGTCAAAGAAGAAAACTAACAAATGACGTGCAGAGCACTAAGCAAAGCCAGATACAGAATTAGCTGTGTGCCAGGAATGACTTCCGGGCTGTGATAACCGCCAGTGACTCTGTTAGGAATTAGGTTACTCTGTTAGGAATTAGGTTGGTTTGATAATTTTTTTTTTTTTTTCTTCAGGACGAGTGTCGCATCTGACTATGGAAATCCTCTTTCTGATGAAGGTGTGGATGGTTCTACTTCATTCATGGCTTTTTCTTCCTTCCCTCCTTTGCGAGGTTTTATATTCCCTGACTCTAAACTGATTCCATACCCATGCTATTTAAAGGAGCTTTACCAGATAAAACCTTGTTAAGCTGAAAAACACATCCAGTCCCCTAAAGCAGGAGGACAAAGCAGCACCACTGACATTTCACCTTTAAGCCTTTTTTTCAGTGTTAGTTAATTGCATCAGGTATTCAATAAGTAAATATATCAACTTTTTGTGTGTGTTGCTGCCAGCCAGACACTAAAATACGTAAGTCTTTTTTCTGGAATGTCCAGGTTTATGGTGGTTCTTACTCCCGTGAATAAGGTCTTGACTGAGTAACTGGCATGAGGAGCAGCATGTGAGGTGAATCCAAGAGCACACTTCTTAGCATCAGAGATGCAACTGTTTTGAAAGGGTTTCAAATAGCACGGCTGTACTACCAGAAGACAAAAAAAACCTTAATTTTAAAGCTTCAAAATTAGCAGCAGCTTTCCAGAGGAGTTACTAGATCAGCTCTTGTAGCCAACTGTGTTAGCTGAAACTGAAAAGCCTTTTAAGATGGAGGCCTCTTGGAATAGGTGTCATCCAACGTAAGACACGTTCTTGCTGTCAGGTGCCACGCTACCTTGTCCTGATCAACACTGGTGTGTACACCTCAAAAAAACCCACAAACCTTTCAAAGATCAGCAGATCGTGTTTATGTTGCTGTCACAACCTGCTTTTATTGCTAGGAAATGGCTTTGAGAAAAGGATATTCCTATAAAAGTCGTAAAGGGTTCAATTAGTACATTTTTTGTGAGTATTGTCTCCAGTTCTGGCCCCATCCAGGAAACATCCTGGGTTCTCCTGCCATGCGTGTAAGAGCACACATGGAAGAGAGGGAGATTTCTCCTTTAGAAAGCTTAATGCAGTTATTGCATCAGATGCAGGAACGGAAACTCATCCGGGTTTCACACTTGCTGCTCCGGCTTGGTGCCTGGGGAAAGCTTTTGTCGTCATTATTCTCTGCTGTTCAAAGCTCCAGAAGTAGAGACGTGATCAATGGACTTGGGCCCTGAGCTCCCACCTTAGAAGTCACGATCCTCCTGCCCCCTGCTACGACAATAGTAGCATTATGCCCTTATCTTGTAACAGGAAAAATGGTAAAGAATCAAAATTTCAAACTTTCCTGCAGTTCTGGTTCCCCCCTCCTATTTATACCTATTTAGGAACAATGCAAAAACCAAACCAAATAAAAAAAACGTAACCCTCCCCCTCGAAGACTGCTAAGTGATCTTCTTTCCGAATCAGAAAAGATGTGAGTAGGTTGGCAGTTTCATAAATAATAAGTTATTGTCTGTCAAGGACAGACAATAGCGCTTGAGATGGGTCTCGCAGTAGTGTTGAATCCTGATGAGACTTAAGAGAACCTTAATTTAAAGGCAATAAAATACTACATTTTAATTGTAGTATCGATGGGGTTGGAGGTGAGGCAGCCTACGCAACACGTGCAGAACTGGCATCTGTTGTTTGCTAGCAGGGCTGGGCTGCTGTGTGCACCGGGCAGGATGCAGCAACATTCATTAACTGGGAGAGCAGAAAAGCAGAGTTAAAACTATGTTCATTATTTTCCTAGATTACAGCTAGAAAGCGCTGTCACTGTAATTGGTTCCAGAATTTGAGTTAATGTTGATGTGATTAATTACTGTGAAGTACCTTTGTTGAAAGTTGATTTATTTCAGAGAAGGGTAATAATTTACGTCAATATTTTTGTTTTCAGGAATGCCAGTTAAGAGATTGTCCAACACTGTATTTCTTGTCTCGGTGTGACCAACCATGGTTTTTCCTTGTTTTCTTTATGGACAGTGCTGGAAAAATTCCCAGCATTGAACTTGCTTGTAAGACAAAGAGCAATGCGCAGTGAGTTGTTAGGAAGCGCTTTGATAAGGACAGCTTCCTTGTCTGGAAGTACATGTAAATGAAGGGGAAAAAAATTCCACAGACTTGCCAGACAATCATTTCTAATTTTACAGCGATGTAATAATCCCGGGTATCTGGTTTGTCACTGGGATTGTTTGACTACACTCTGTAGCAGAAAATCCAAAAAACCCCCAGTTGAAATCTCAGCTTTTTAATAAATGAGCTTGCTTTCTATGGCCTAATAGCAGCAGTGATGATTACCAGCCATTTTCACTCTAATGAGGTTTTTCTTGTCTGAACTTGAACTGTTGCCATTCAAGGAAACGGTAACCTTAAAATAAACTCCTTTAAAGTCAAAGCATCATTTCACTTTGTTCCTCTTTCTGTTTTGGCTGCCTACGCAGTTTGTTTACTCGGTGGATTTTTTTTTTTTTTTTCCCCAGGCTGGGACTTTCCAGTGACGTGTCCTCAGCTGGAAGGAGAGGGGAGCTTCTCATCGCTGAGCAACATGGGGATTTTCCATTTTCCAGAACTCTTCCCGCCTGCCATTTATGGTTGATGATACGGTCTAGTTTGGTTTTGTTTCCCTCTTTAAAGAAAGAGATGTGCAACTACAAGCCTTTCATCTCTCCTGCTCCGATGTCATCTGCTTTCTTTTGTCTGCTGAGAGCAACTGGAAAGTGATAACAGTGTGTGTCCCCGGTTTTCCCCCGTTCATCATTTTCCACAGCCACCCGCTGTACCACATCTCCCCCAGCAAAACCTTGTTCTGGACCTCATCACTCCTCAGTGTTATTGTATTGTCCCACTTATCTTTTGTCTTCAGTTGCATGACTTACTACATCAGTGGTGTTATCGTACTACCAAGGCACCAACCTTCTTATTTAGCCCAGTTATGTCCTCTTTCAGCTGCCCTTGTTGTTTTTCATACGTATTCTGTCTCAAAATTCAAAATGTTTATCTGCAAGTCCTGGCTGCCTACCCGACCTGTTCTCTTTTGATGCCACCCATTCCTTTATTCTTTAAAATCTCTTAATAAATTACCTTACGCTTGCTTTCACTGTGCCTTCCTTGTTGCTGTCTTCTACAAAGCTCCTTGCATCCAGGATACCCACCCTTGTTTTTAAATCAACCCTCAGGAGCAGGCAACTGAGAAACTACATAGATAGTAGATTTCTACTTATTACACTAAGCAGAAGGCATTACAGAAAAATGAAACATCTGTAACAAGAGAGCTAGGTCTTATTACACGGTCCTGATCTACTTTAATAATATGCCAACAAATGCAAATAAAACTGAACAAACTGTTTGCAAAATAATACTGGTGTAACTGTGTGTGCTGCGATGTACCTGGTAAGAGATGGGAAAATCAATCAGCTGCTGCTCACATAGGCTCTTGAGGACAGGGTTATAGAGTACCAAATACTACGTGACAGGGAGAGGTGATGCAATATTTATAAAATACGTGCAAGCCCCCAAAGCAAACTATGCTGTTTTCCCTTTTAATCATAGAAAGATTAAGTAAATACTGGAGTAAGGCTACTGCTAAATGGAATTTTGGTCCCCCTGCCTTCCTTTTGGCATGTACACACGCAGGGCGCTCACTGACTTTACCAAGGGCTATATGTATTTATACGGAAGTTGTGAAACTTAATAGGATGTGTTATATTTATTACTTGCAACAGACCTTGGAAAGGAACAGTGGTAAAGAGGGATGGGCTTAAATATTAGGAATACAGGATATGCCAAACCAGATCCCCCCATTTGTTCACCAGGATTCACATGCACATACTTTAGCATGGCAATTAAATTCCGTTTTAACAAGATTATTCTTCCCTTACTTTCAGTAAGGGAAGTCCACAGTCAGTGGACAAATGTAAGTCATAATCAAAGGACTAATTCTACGCAAATGTTAAAATGTCATTTTAAAACAAAAAACAATATTGAGCTGTGCTTAGTTGAATAGCTGTAAAAAGCCAAGCTTGAAAGCTGTTAAAATTCAAATTTTAATGATGGTCACTTAGGCAGTTCTTAATAAGCATGTGCAATCTTTTTATTAAAATACCTATCATCAGCAATGGCTGCAAAGACTTCAGTCCAACCGAACGCCAGGGTCTGTTTCTTACACTGTAACTGAACCGTAAGTGAGGTAACGGATTTGGACATTCAGTAAAGTAGGACTCATGGAACATGTTTCCCTTATGTGTTAATATAAACCAGAAAAATTGTGTAACTTGTTGATGACTACTGGAAGTTAACGTAGTGCTGTAGAAATTGTTGGTTGCAGCATTCGTTCATCAGCATTTACTGTTGTGAAATCACATGCGCACAGTCTTTGCCCTTGGATTATTTATGAGCTGTGCTTTAAGACAGGGATGAATACTTTGTCTCAGAAATAGTTAGGTTTTGCTAACAAAAAAAAAAAACAAACCAACCAGGACTGGGACAAAACTTCATTTCTTTCTCTACAAATCTGTAAGTGAGACTTTGATGTAAATGTCATGCTGATAGCCATTTGCATAATACTTTGGAAAACCAAAAATTTCCTGGGCTGAACATAGGCAATCAGCTTCTCGTTACACAGTGTACCTTCAGCAGCATGACTTGTCACTGCTGCCTGCCAGATAGCTTATCTTTAACACTGTGCGTTACTTCTGTAAAAAGGCAGCTGGATGATGCAAACACAGGGAAGTCATATCCAAAGGTTTCTCTATTACACCATTTTATTTATTAGGATTTTTTTCTTCTGACTCCTTCTCATTTCTTATTATTGCCCTTTCTTATTATTGCCCCTGGGGAATGCCACAACTGAGCCCTTTTTTTTTTTAAATTCCCCACAGTCCTTGGTTAGTAAATCGTTTGGTAGATCATTTTTCTGGGTAGCACTGCAGTTTTAAACTCCCTCTGACAATGTAAATCAACAAACAGACTTTGTGTATACATCATGTTGGCACAGCCGCTGGGCCAGTAGGCTGAAACACTTGTATTTTGGAAACCTCCTCAGTACTAGGCATCGTTGAAAGTGAATTCTGACTGCAGAAGAAGAGCGGTTTTGTGAGTCACTGCAGACGTGGCGTGCCCCTAAGGCAGAAAAGGATCAGAGATCCCACAGGGAGATCTGCAAGCCTGGCTCCAGGTCACTTCTCTAGAAGTAAGAAGAAAGGATAAATAGGTCAGGTGTTAGGTTGCCTGTATTGCCATGGATCTGCCAGGGTGGGTCTGCCAGGCTGGCAAGGGCTCGCTGCAGCCACTATCTCCTTCTTGACAGAAGTTACTTTATCTCTGGGGCGATTAATACTGTCAAAACTGGGTGCATGTTTATTTATCATGCTTTTGGATGCCATGGTTCATGTAGAAGAAAATAATATTTAACATTAAACAGATGATGAATGTAATTGACCCATCCTTTGTAGCCCACACCCCATAAAAAAGAGAAAGCAATTGCCAGTTTTTGGACGTGTAGTTTTGCCACCCAAAGGTAAAAAAACCCTTCTTTATGGTGACAGTGGGTGTCAGTAACAGATGGAAAAGAACATAGCTAGATCAGAAATGACGGTGGATGTAACCATAGTTTGCTGACTGTGGTTATCCAAGAGCTGTCCTGAGTTTAACTTTATCTTGGTCTTTTCAACATTGGAAATCTTAAAAAGATAGCGCAATAGAATTCCCATCTGTTTTTTCTACTTAAGTATGAGTGAAATGTTTGTTTCAAATCTGGATTAACGTCAGTTGTGCAGTTTTATTAATTCAGCTTCACATGTTAAATTTCCTTCAGATCCTTGGTAGATGACAAATCTAAGAGAAACCAAGACCGTGTTTTGATATTTGGCAGCAATGTCAGGCACGTGCGACGGCAGCCAGAGCAGCTCCTCTCCTGCCCACTTGTTCCTGACCATCCACTGCATTTCCTTCTGAGTTTATCCACACAGTTCTGGCTTATGGAGCTACAAAATTAAGCTGGGCGAGGAACTGGACCTAGCTGAGCCTAGCAAAGAGCCAGGGGGAGGCTTGTTTGCTTTTCAGCCGTGTGGGTTCCCTGCCTTGTTTCAGTATAGAGACAGTCGCTCAACACAAGGGAGGAATTGTTGTGGAGAAGAAAGGGTGTGCGAGCTTCACCCTCGCAGCGGAGATGAGGGAAGTGCTCAGGGAGGGCTCGAGATGAGGGAAGTGCTCAGGGAGGGCTCGCAGCTGCTACCACTCAAATCACGCTGACCTACAGCCTACAAAACTGCGTCGCTTGTGCCGGCGGTTGGGTTCCTCCCAGGAAAGAGGCCCATGGCTGGAAGCAGGCTTGCACTGGAGACAGTCATTAAACAGTGCCTTAGATTTTAATTTTATGCCATTAGATATATAAAAACTCTTTTCTGCACGGCTGAAACTTCAGCTACCAAGTGGGTAAAGATTACCTAGAAACAGCTCTACCTGTTTCAAAGCTGGTACAAACTGTAGTGTATAGGAGAACAGCAAATAATGAAGTGGGTTGTGTTTCAGGACAAATGCCTCGTCTTTCCATTCTACCTGTTCCCTCTGTGACAATCAAACTTTGCATCTAAGATACAAAAAATCAAAACAGGCTCCCCATTTTAAACCAGCATACCCTTGTGTATGACCAGCATCGTGTTCATACTGTTCATACTCACTTGAGACTCTCTATCTCTGTGTCATCATGCAGTAATTTACATTTAATAAATCACTTTAATTCTATTCACGACTCTCTGCTGTTGTGTATGAATGTTTGCTGGCACGTTATTCTAATTCTCCGTGTTAGAGAACACGTATAGGTAGGGCCTGAGTCACAGTCCATTGAGACTGATAAAAATCATTCACTGAAGCTTAGAAAGCTTAGAACGTGTCACATAGCAGGTCCCTGACAAAACATCCAATTATAATAAAAAAATACAATACTAAACTCATTTTAGAAAATCTAAGTCCCAGTATGCAGAAGGATATATGGAGATTTTTCTCCCCAAAGGGATTTTTGAAAAGCAGTTTCTGTAGAGCAGAGGTAGATACAGGAATTCACAAGGTGACTTTTCTGAAGAAGTGTTAACATTTTCCAGTAACAGCCTACACCCTTTCCGTGCATAAAGATTGTTACCCAAACCCCAAAACTTCAAACTACTCAGAGCTCTAGGAAATTCACTTCAGGCAAATACAGAGTCATCTTCATACCTCCTTCCCTTTCTCAAGGACCTGAGTCTCTCTGAGTAACTCCCTAGAAGTCCATCTGGACAAGGACGGTTTCATACCCATACTGAACAAAGGTTTGAGTACAACGATAATAGTTTTGGGTTTTTTTTGGCGTTAATCTTAACCTAGTTACAGCAGGTAAAACCAGCAGTGGAAAGAAGTGGCATGGACTTCAACTGTAGCTGTATGAACAGCAATGGACCACAGGCACTACGTTCTCTGAGGCAAAGTCCTTTCCATAATATCCATCATGAGTTGTCACTGTGCTATGAAGCCTAAAGTGGTGAGAATGTGAAAAAGAGTATTTCTAGGGAACGACACAGATATTTCTGATGGAAAAAAAATAGTCTATTTTCCTTTCTCTAAGGAATGCTTGGAAAACATGAATTTACAACCTGTACAATGTCATTGTCTAAAATGACATTTGCCAACTTATTCTTCAGGTTTCCTAGATGAGTGATGCTGCAGATGTATATGCTAGGATATTCCTCTTGCTCTCTACTTCCTTTTGAGTGAGGCTTTTTTGGGAAAGAGTAGCATGTCTTCTCGTAAAGCTTGTTCCACAATGCTTACTGACAGAAAGCAAAACTAACCTCACAAGGGCAACACTTGAGCATCTGATTTTATACATACATATTTGCATATGTATATTTTACCATAACTTAATTTGTATACAATATAAATATATATTCAGATTTGATTTTAAAAAAGCCTGTGTGATTGCCAGGCTGATTGCTTTGCTTTATTCCATATTCCTTTCCTTTGCCTTTGGCCAGTTTCTTGGGGTATTTTCAGGACTGCAAACACCTCAAGACTCTGGTCTTCATTTATGTTTGTACAGTATGTTATGCATATTTTGTATAATAAAGCCATATAAATAAAAACAGGTCTGTATGTATTTTCTCAGGTACCATATTACAGCTCATACATGTATTATTCTTCAGAGGCTTTATATTCCCGTATTACATAGTATACATATCTATAGGCACAAACTTACGATGCAGAAGGTCTGAGAGAGTGCCTACAGGTAATAATCTTTTCTTTGTGTGACTGATCACATGAGAAAAAGATTTCTGCCAGTACAGCAACCCAAAACCTGATCATCACATATGCAGGTTTGTAAGCTGAAACACTGACCCTCGTTTGGCTATTTTGGGCTGTAGAGGAGTGATAACCCTCCTGCAGCTACTGACTGCCCTGCTCTGCCTCCTGCACTAACCAGGACCTCAGTGACTCCGTTAGCTTTAACCACAGCCAGGCAAATCTGATGGCAAGATTTTTACTAAGCTGTCTGTATTCAGGCAGTAGGGAAACTAGAAAGTGTAGCAATAGAACGCTGGTTTACTCTGTGGAATTTAGTCACTGCCCAGCCCAGCTCCAGAGACTGTGAGTCACGCTTTCCGCTTACGTAATTTAGATAAGTTTCGTGTGTATTATGTCATACTTTTCCCTACCACAAGTCATCTTCCATCGTGAAATTTTAGTTGGTTGATTATCCATACTAAAAGCATGCCACTACCGTATGATTTCATTTTATGGACTAGACCATATATTCTTAAATGTTACATCTGGGTATTTTTTACAGTGTGGATTTCCCTTGAAAAATCATCCTTCACAGCTGATGCGAGTAAGGCCTCGGGTGTCTAGGTCAAACTGTAAGAACTCTAAGGAGACCAGTGTAAGTCTTCCAGGAATGACAGGCATCTTGCTTATAAGCTTGTTGTCCAGCTGCTTATCTCTGCAACATCAAGCACACCATCATTTCAGCTGCAGGGGAACAACAGCAAGGCATCTTGTTTTTCAGGCCTGCAAGTCAGCGCTTGAAGTCACAGCTGTCGTCCCTCTTCACGAACAGCAGCCCTCTGGACAGACAGACACCACCTTCCCTCTGCGCAGACACATGTCTTTCCAATTCCTTCCCAGACAGACCTGCTAAGTAAATCACCTGCTAAGTAAATCATCTGCCACGTCTGCACGTCAGAGCTAAGACTGTTAATGTCCCCTGTAGCATGAGATTTACACGTCATCGTTAGAGCACGCGCGCGTTTGGTGGTGTAGTCTGATAGCTTATGGTGATTACCCCAAGCATGATAACCAGTTCAGGGACCTTGATTTAAAGCAGCTCCATCCCAAGCTCGCTGTGTGATTTACACTACAGGTTGAATGCTGTAATACCCTAGAGGCTTGAGCTGAAAATGTTGTTATTCCCAGAAGGAAACCCTGAAGGAAAACTTAAGATTTAAATAAAGACTCGAAAGCAAGCTGCTGATATTGCACCCATTAGTCTTCTGGATGTTAAGTTTTACTGTTCTTCCAGAAAGGAGGGTGTAGCCTATACTCTACTAAATGTCTGTGTTGTCTTCTGTTGGAAATTTTATTAAGGACTGTATCATAATCTCACACTAGGGAATGACTCCAGGAGTGGATTTTGGTATTTTATGCAGTTTCCTGTTTATTTTGGACAGGAAAAGTAACTGTACTTTAACTTACATCATTTTAAGTCTGTGAAGTTGTGGTGCCCTCTAATGTCTTGAAGACTAAAGACTGGTAATTTTGTTGCTGAGTTCCTTTCAAAGCTCTCTATAGGAAGAACACTGTAAATGACATTTTATTTTCTAAAATATATTGCAGCACTCAAAACTTTGTTTCAGCATCCCTTTTTGGTATTGTATACATGTAAGGAATAAAATAACTTTCTTTTTAAATCTTGGAAAAATAAAACCTGGAAAAATAATTTGTCTCAAAAGTTAGGTTCTCAATTATTTGTTGACAGGAAACAAATAAGCATGCATTAAAAAATGTTGAACTCCTAGCATTTTCTTTTGATTTTTAAAAGAGTCAGTGCATACTCAGCATTTTTAAATGTAGAAGCTGACATATGTATTAGAGAACTTAACCATAAGCATCCGTAATATTAACTTTCACTTAAAGCTAAAAGTATGTTTTCATTGTACTGTTTTTTAGTTTGTGTTTTTCTTCTGATACTGTTAGAATCTAAGCACTATTGGCATAAAATACAACTACAGTAACAAAGAAGTTAAAATATTTATTCAAATTTAGACAGTATTCACCCCTCCCCACAAAAGCTTCATGCATGCCAAAAGTAAATCAGTCATAAAGGAACGTTGTACTAGTCATCCGTTTTGTTGTAACTCAGTTTGCCATGAACATTAAAACCAATAAGCAAGGAATGAATTAATTGAATCAGTAAATAAAAAAGAAAAATGTATTTTGCTGTGTTCCATATGCAGTAACTTACAAGTTTATGGCATTGAGGTTTCTTTCCAGGTGAACACCTATACCATGGACTGGAAAAATAATACTGTATGAATCGTGTTTGCATACAGTTAGCTTCTTTCACAATTACTTTCACTTAAGTAAATCCTGCTGTAGTCTCAGTTTAGCAAATAATCTGTTTGATCTTTGTTTTTTTTTAAGAAAATGTATTTACTAGATAGAGTCAGAAGTATCTGTTTCATAGAACATCCTGAGGGTTGATTTTATTTTCTTGTTACATTCATTATTACTTTATGAACACACGGAAAATAATGTTATACTGAAACAGAACAATAACAGGGTTGTTGACCTGTATCGGTATAGAAGAGGGCAACACCATGTGTTCTTCTTCAGGCAAAATACCTAATTCATCCACTTTGCATAGAACAGGTAACTTAAATTATCTAGCTACTTACAATATTAATATATGACATTCGAAGTGTAAGGTTATTCATCAGCAACAATTTGGTTAAATGTTCAGTTTGTAATTAGGATAAAGAGTTAAAGTGTGCGGAGGGTGGGTGGGGGGGTTGGGTATGTTTTTTTTTTTTTTATGGTTTTAAGTCAAGGGAGAAGAAAAATGCAGCTCTCCACTACCTGAAACAATGTGGCTGAGCTGAAACCAAAGATGTCAACATACCTATGGCACTAAGGATGAAGCACATCCTTGTGAAACGAATTCTTGGTTGTCGTGTCTGCTCTGCCAGGAACAGGATTTAAACTGGTGAGTAGAAACCCGGGTGAGGATACAGGCATCTGAATGCCTCTAGATAAAAGAGAACCGATAGCCAGAAAAGAGCGAATGTTGTATCACAGGCTATTGAAACACTTGCCGTTGCTTTCTCGAAGCAATCCTTGAAACAACCACTACGGCCACCGCCGTGTTCCTTGCTCACACACAGCAATGTCGGCTTTCGGAACTCACAGGAAGACTCCAGGAACTCGGTGCCCTCTGCTGGTACATTAGGAAAAAGTCACCTTTACTGCTAACGTGACAGCGTCAAGCATGAAAGTATGTCCGTTCACTAAGACTGTCTGATGTCACAAGCATCGTCCTATGCCTGCGTAAATTGTTTCAAGGTGTCTAACATGGCAAAGTCCAGTGTAAACTATACACGCAGAACACGTAACGTCAGCTGTAAGTAACCAAGTTCTCCAGACCAGGACACCTCACCAAGGCAGCACTAGAGCAAGTTAAGAGTAAACAGAGTCCCTTGGAATCTGTGTTGTATCTGCAGGAGGCAATGCAGCAACACGTTCTCAAACATGTCAATACTCGATTACTTTGCTGGAGAATACTGGTCTTTTTGGGTGATTCAGTTTTCCTCATGTAAAATTCCCTAAGGAATACACTGAACAATGATGACAGCAACAGGGGATTATTCCCTGCTTCTATTTCCCCTGTCCTATATTCCACCTCTTAATGTCATATTTATAGCGTATTAACTCTTAAAATCTAGATGAAAACCACTATTCCCATGTCACCATCAAGTGATCACCAGAACACCGCTCATCTTGCTCAATAACAGCTCTCACGCTGTTTTGTTGGGAGGGGGGGGGAAAGGAACAGCCTGCTTCCTCCTTTCTCATTCAACAAATGGTTTCAAACGGTCTTGATTTTTGGTACCTGACATGGAGCAAGATGGTATGTGGCACACAGACCTAAGTGTCACAACTCAGGAAAAGCCCTACAATGTGGGGAAAGTGCTTGGCTGAATGGCTACTCACATTTCATGTATTTGCCAGAAGGACTTCCTCAACTCCGCTCAGCCAGCCCCAGAACCACCAAAAGGGGAAACTATGGATGATGCCTGGCTAAGCTCATTTTGGCTGTATGCTTCACTTTACCTCCCTACCTTATATTTAAAATTTCAAATATTTTATTTGCCTTGCACATTGCTAAATAAAAACAGATGTACATAAACTCCCAGTTTAACCATACATCTTTACACAGTATTTTTGCTCTCTAGGTGTTGTTTTAAAAGCATATCAGAATCTTAAAGCTAGATGACGAGAACAGAGATTATTGCTCGTTCATGATATATTTTTGTATTCTTCTTCACCTCTGTAAATGGTTTAGTTCAAAATTTTGCCATCCTGCTGACGTGACTGTACATTGCTCCTAACCTACTGAAATCAGAAACTGAGTATCGTGCAGTTGTTCTTTGATTCTTGCTCTTTTTGAACATTCCTTGCACTCAAGTTTCACTTTCTTTTCTGGCCGGTCTTCGGCACCACCTGGTGTCTGACTCTTTCTCATTTGTTCTGTAAAGGAAAAATCAGCATCTTATTTCAAACACCACAAAGTAGTGTTTTAATGGAAGCCTGTTTAACAGTTAGGGAAAATAATACAAATAGTCTTTCACTGTAGCAAGGCTTTTAATTTTAGCTAGAATGAGAAGATTAAGATCTAATGATGATAAAAGCCTTAGAGGACAAAAGTCAGAAACTTCTAATGTAGTATGAGAACCTAATGATTCAGATATGCAAACTACTTAACTGACTACCTCAATTACTACTAGAGGATAGAAACTATGATAGGAAAGAAATTGTGTGTAATGAAATCTAGAGTGATAAAATGCAGCAGGAAACAGAGTCACTGTATAAAGAAGTTTGTCCTAAATTCTAGACAGATCAAGTTATTTCCATTGTTTTCATGTGTTCACAGAACCTGAGGGCTTATTGTATCTGTACATACAACAGTGGTTAGTTCTGCAAGCTGCAAAGGCGGCACACCTGGCTTGTGAAAAAGCAGAAACTCCAGACAGAACAGTACTGAAATGCAAGTAACTGGAAGATAAGCTACAAAAATAAAAATAATCTATTGCTGTTGTTTCCTAATGCTTCACCGAAGCCACCTGTGCTGGTTTTGGCTGGGATAGTTAATTTTCTTCTTAGTAGCTCACAGGGTGCTGCCTTTTACATTTGTGACCAAAACAGTGCTGATAACGCAGGGATGTTTTAGCTCATGCTGAACCGTGCTTGAACAGCATCAAGAACTTTTGTGCTTCTCGCACTGCTCTGCCAGCAAGCAGGCTGGGGGTGCACAAGAATTTGGGAGGGGACACAGCTGACCCCAACTGACCAAAGGGATATCCCAGACTGTATGATGTCAGTAAGTAAAAACTGGGAGGGATGTCAGTAAGTAAAAACTCAGCAGTAAAAACTAGGAGGAGGAGGAAGGGGGAGACGGTGTTTTTCTTCCCAAGCAACCATTGTAAATGATGAAGCCCTGCTTTCCTGGAAATGGCTAAACACCTGCCTGCTGATGGGAAGTAGTGAATGAATTCCTTATTTTTTCTTATCTTTATCTCAACCCACAAGTTTTCTCACTTTTACCCTTATGATTCCCTCCCCCGGCCTGCTGCAGAGGGGAGTGAGCAAGTGGCTGCGTGGGGCTTAGCTGCCTACTGGAGTTAAACCACACCACCACCTTAAATATTCTTTTCACACAGGAAAACACTGCCAGGCTACAATTCTTCCACTGAGTCCACATAAGTAGACTGCTTTAAGCCCATGGAGAATTTTCACTGGGATTCTGTATAGAAACACAGTTTTTTGTTATATGGACCCGTCTACAAGCCTAATCTTTCTGCCTTTTTACAAAAGAAAGAGAAGGTCTGGGACAGAGGCATCTCTGCTACATGAACCAATCTATTACTTGCAGATTAGAATAGTCACGCTATTAGCTGGAACAGGGGTCCCTCTATTTATTTCTACCTCCAGTCACAGCTATAAGGGAATATTCAGGGAAAACTAAAAGCAGGACAAAGCATGTCTGTACAAGCCTCCAGCTGTTTTCAGCTCAGGACGTTTCCTGAGCCTGATGTAGTCTGCTATTTTAGTAGCCTGCAATTAGTTTCTCTTTCAAGTACCTGCCCAGTCTCCCCCAAAGCCCACGTAAACTCCTCACACGCACGAGAGCCTTTGCAGTTCCTGTGGCACAAGCGATCACTCCGACGACTTCCAACTGAGCTCCTGCTGGTTTATTATTGTCACAAATCTGGGTTCTTTACCCACTGTGCAAAGAGCCAACCCACACAGAGTTGAGGTACTTGTTTATTTCGTGTCTGTGCAGAAATGGGTGCTAGGTGGAAACTCCACAAAGCTGGCACACCTGGGCTTATACATTTTAAGCTTTTATATTTTACAAAAATCAACTAATTGACATACTATACTTATCATTGGTAGCTCATGATGTCACAGTAAGCTCCTATCAGCTACTTGCATTCTCACTTCAAATTAAAGGTGTAACATGTTTGTAAATTACTACGCGTGCTCAGTGAGTATGGGTCTCAGCTAGGAGGCCTATAGTGTAAAACCTGGATGTGTGGTTTCCACATCATAATGAGCTAAGTTCACCCAAAGGACACATACTTTTTATTTTCAACGCTTTGTAACAACCAGCAACCTTGCAGTTTCAATGGAGTGCCCATTTTTCCTGAGTTCGGTTCCTTGTGTGTTTCTGCTGCCTACAGGCTGATACAACACGTTTGTTTTCTTCGGCTGCCCAAGGCCTTTCCTTCCTTAGCAACACCTTCTCTGTTCTGCCTTCATCGCTACCGCTGGCCCCACCGCCCTCACTCGGAGCCCCTGGCAGCCTGCGACCACCTCCCCTCCCAGGCTACCTCCTTTCCAGGCCGAGGAGCCAAGGCTGCCCTCTTCGAGCGAAAAACCTTCCACAGGGAATCTTTCCCCCGCCCCAACACGCATTTTTCGGAGGCGGGGGGAACAAAGCTCAGCCAAGGCCTCAGGCTCCAGTAGCTGCACGGCCCAGCACCGCCACAGCGCACTATTTCGCTCTCCCCACTACCCCCGCAACGACCGGCTGGCCGCGGAGCCCCCTCCCCGCTACCCTCACCCCCTTCCGGAAGGGCCCAGCCCAGCCCCGCTGCTCCCAGGGTAGCCTCCGGGCCAGGCACCCCGCCCCCGGCCTTCACCCGGAAGCGGAAGCGCCGGCTGGGCCGCGGCGCAGTGTGGGGTAGCGGCGGCTGAGGCGGAGCTGGGTCTGAATGAAGGCGCCGCGGGCGAGGGGCCGCTGAAGTGCCCCGGGGCCGCGCTCGCCCCGTACTCCGCGCCCCCTCCCTCCCCTCACCCCCTGCGGGCGGGCGGGGGCCGCCCGGGCCCCCACCATGTCCTACAACAAGATCCCGCCGCGCTGGCTCCACTGCCCCAGGAGGGGGCAGCCCGTGGCAGGTGAGCGCCTGGCCCGGCCCGGTCCGGTCCTGCCCTGCCCTGCCCTGCCCCGCCCCGCCCCGCGGCGGCTGTGTGGCGGCAGCGGGGGCGGCCCCCTCCCCTCCGCTGCGCTCCCCTGCCCGCCGGTCCCGGCCCCTCAGCCCCCCGCTTCTCCTCAGCGTCGCGGGGGCCTCCGTGGCGCCGCCGGGCCCCTCGCCCACCGGCCCGGCCGGGGCTCTTTGTCCCGGCGCCGGGCGGCCGTCGCCCCCTGAGCTCCCTCGGCCGGTGTTTGTCCCGGAGCTGTGCCGGGGTACAGCCTCCCCGCCTTCTGCCCACGGGAGCGTTAATGTTGGGTTCTCGCTTCGCACTGGTTAAGTTTAGGACTAAAACTTTTCCCGTCCGTCGCCTCTGATGAGAGAGGCGGCAGCCGGGTGTGCAGAAGTTGCCGCACCGCAGCACACCTCAGCCCTGACGAGTCCCCCGTGCAACCTCTTCCTTCTTTCTTTCTTTGTGTATTTTTTTTTTTTTTTTTTTTCCTGAAGGCTCTGATGTTTATCAGTGTTGATCACTTACTGGGCCGACTGACAGTAACCTGTCAGTCACCGGCGTGTTCCTAAGCTGTTTAGCCGGAGAATGAATTGAAGTGCTGCACTCCCAAGTTTTGTGTGTGTGTTTCAAGTTTTGTCAGTAATTGCTGTCATCTTGGATGCTCTTACCCGCAACGTGCTGTCTGTCTCGATTGTTGCTAGGTATCTTGTCTTGCTGGCATCTGGTGGCAGTGAATTAAGTGTCATGTGAACACACATTTTTTGGTTGTGAGTTAACTACCATACTGATTTCAGATTAATGTTTCCGCTGCTGCGGAGATAAACAATCTGTGCTCTTTTTAGTTTTCGCAAGTTCTTTCCTTTATAAGGTAAGCAATTCCAAACCCCAGTGTTTTTTTTTCCACAATATTTTCTAGCTTTCACTCCTTTCATCTTCCTATCTGTGATAATTTAAAGGTATTTTTTTCAAAACACGACATTTGCTACTCGGCATACTATTCTAGATGTCACTATGCCACAATTTGCTTAACAGTTAGAATTCCTGCATTTTCTATGCCATGTTTCTGCATCATCTTCTTATGCTTTTTTGATGGCAGTTGATTGTGGAACTGAAGACAACGAGGACTGTTTACAGGTTTATTTAGAACCTGGTGAGACATCTCGGTAGGCTTAATCTTTCCATCAATGTGCCTTATTTGGCATTGGTCAGTATTGGATGTCAGTTGTTCATGTTGTGGGTTACTGGTTTCCCTCAAATTCCTTATAAGAGATTTGATAGCCTAAGTTGTTAGCCTTTGACCATGACAAAGATAGACTAATAACTCTTCTTTGTTTTTGTTCTCAGCAAGTTCTTGATCTGTAGAAGTTGTTGGTTTTTCTTGTTTGTCTGTCTTTTAAGCCATGGCTTTTCAAATATAGTAACAGAGTAAGCAAGAATGCAGTTCATCAGCATGTCATGTGCTGTGCTGTCACTGCTTGTGTGTTTGTTTATTCTTTTCCGTTCAGTGCGATCATACACAAGAAGCTACTGCACACACACAAAAAAAGGAAAGTGCTTGGTTCATTTTTTGTCTGCTTTATTGTAGTGTATTCTTATATTAGTTTGCTTGATTTTTAAGTTTTTTATGTGTACAACTTGCTGAAAGTCATAGTAAACCGTGAGTCTTCTGTCCTTTTTTTTCTACTTTACATTCAAAGACATCCAACAGTTTCACGGGACATAATTTTTAGAGTTTATTGATATTGGTACTGTCTCCCAGATGTGTTATATTCTAGTTTTAATTAGCATTTCAATCAAATTCCTAAGCATCTGTATATGACTTTATTCCCATCTGATAGTGTAATAGTAATAATGATGCTGAGCAAGGTTTGTCTGGCTTTTGTGGACTAATATTCATCAAGTGTTTGGTCATGGCCCTCTTGTCTTATGGTTGTGACATCTAGAATTTTTTGGTGACCAAATACAGGTACTAATGAGGTCTGGAGCTGTTCTGTTTGTGAGATTAGGTTCATTTAGGTTAACAGGACCCTTCATTCTGAAGTAGGTGAATTGATCCGTCTCCCATTATTTTCCTGTTGACTTTTCTAAACCTTGGTGTTTTGCTGCCGCTTACGGGTTTTATGGTGCAGCAGTTCGAATGGAACATTTACACATTTATTACATTGGGGTAGCACCTCAATGACATACTTGATAAAAAGAGCTTGCTCTGAACTCTTAGATCTAAAGTGATCAGGCTGCTTCAGCCTTAGTGCCTTGGCATTGCCATCTCCGCAGGTGCCTACTTTTTATAACCACTGAAAACTCAGTCCATTTTGTTTTCTCAATGATAGCACCAAACTGGAATTTGTAGAAGCTGGGCACCTAAATACTTCCAAAGATCCGGGTTTGATCTTTGGAGTTGATAGTTAATGGGCTCTGTTAAAATCCTCATCACTTCCACAGCTCCGTAAAGGTGTTCAAAGGCTGCAGGGGGATGCTGACAAGGCTACTTTGCATGTCTTTTCCTGGTGATGAACATGAATGTGTTATGGTTGCTCAGAAGGAAATCAGAGTGAAAATCGGTCACTAAATCAAGGTGCACTACTGAGAAGAGAATCAACATTTTTGTTCTCTGTTCTAGAAGATGGAGAACATCTTCTAGATCACACTGTACAGTCACACTGAAGGAGAGTCTTCAGTGTGCTTGTACAGTCTCTGGTTAGATGCTACAGGAAAAAAATCTTAGAATCTTAACCTCCAGGCGCTGTTTTCCAACTCTATTCTCTTTTCCCAGCATCTTGTAAAGGATGGTAGTTTTCCAATGTGTCCATCAACTCTTTTGTCAGTGCAGCTCCTTCTCTTAATTGAATGCCTTGGCTAAAAAATGTTTAGGTACGTTATTCATGTTCTATAATGGGTGAGTGGATATATTAGGATGGGAATGACAAGTGGCAAGGTTAATTAAAACACTTTCAAGCATGCTTGGTGTTTTGCAAAACTTATGGCAATGATACATGTTTGCATTAAGATAATCCAAAATTAGGATTTGCGTAATCCATCTGTACAGAGGAAGATTACAAGTTAATGTGGAAGGGTTGATAGTGAGTGAGAGAGGCTGAATGATAGTGTTGAAGGAGACAGGGAACACAAAGAAGCAAGAAAATTAAAGTAGATATAGATCAAGAAATGAGGAAATGGAGGGGACGTAGCCATGACTAGGGAGGAGGATGTATAACTGGTGGAATGAAAAGAGTGAAGTTACGAGTTTTTCTAACAGTCAAATAAGTTGAAGTTAAAGTCACTATAAATTTATTACCATTTAATGTGTACGTTGACTGCAAGACTGAATAACTTTCCTTTTAGCTGTAAAGGTTGGAATGGTTTCAGACAAGTGTAATAGTGAGGCTGTTTCTCATGTTGCTGATTAATATCAAACCTGAGCTAACAAGTTGCTTAAAATGTCTCAATTTCTGTAACTATCTGTCTTCTGTGGTTTATAATGTCTCTTTCCTAAAAGTTAAATGCTTATTTGAGACTATAAAAAATGTTTTGATAGAATTTAAGGCTACAGAGAACACTATGAACTTTAATTTATTGTATAGAGAAACCTCTTAGCAGCATTCATTTAGTGAAAATGGTACGCGTTTTTCTATTTTTACAAAGGTTAGTGAGCTTCTTTTTCAAAACTTGATTTCTAGCTGAATACAATGGGCATTTTAGTGTCTTTTCATTCCATGTGGTTTTGTTTTGCTGAAAACAAGAGGATTTTGTTTCTTTTATTATGAGGAAATGTTCTGTCTTGATAAGAAAGCAGTATTTTTGTCAGTAATTTAGAAGAATTTTTTAGGATTGGTGCTGGGTGTGCTGATTCACTTGAGGATCTGAAACTGAACTTTAAATACTGCGTAAAAACTAGTGGATGGTGGCTGTTACTTTACGTTACACAGCTGAACAGATGCATCAGTTTAAGGAATTGTATAGGTGTTATGTTTTTTCTTAGTTCAAAATATTGTGTTGGTATTTGTGTTTCTAAATAGGAAAAGTTTTTAAAAAGTTACTGGAGTTTAAAAAAAAAAAAGTAATCATAAATAGAATGAACTGCCTTTTTTTTCCCCCTCCCCTTTGGGAAACAGGTAGGTTAACTGCTATTAGAAGCATGTTAGAAATATAATTTGACAACATCAGGATCTAGCAGCACTTTTTTTTCCTTGGAAGATTTATATCTAGTGCTCCAATTTGGAGTTCTTCCTGCATTTAAAAAAACATTTCTGCTGCTCTTTTGTACCATACAATTTTATGGTTGCATTTCCTGGAGGTGTTCAAGGCCAGGCTGGATGGGGTTTTGAGCAACCTGGTCTAGTGGGAGGTGTCCCTGCCTACAGCAGGTGGTTGGAACTAGTTCTTCTTTAAGATCCCTTCCAACCCAAACCATTCTATCATGGAAGTGGTTTTATTTAAAAAAAAAAAAAAAAAAAAAAAAAAAAAAAAAAAAAAAAAAAGGAGGGGGAGAGGAGGAAAATTCTGAGGCAATACTTTTTGGTGTTTTCTTGAGGGAGGGTTTATTTTATCAGTCTTGG
The DNA here is from genome assembly GCA_947846985.1 of Fratercula arctica. Taxonomy (NCBI): domain Eukaryota; kingdom Metazoa; phylum Chordata; class Aves; order Charadriiformes; family Alcidae; genus Fratercula; species Fratercula arctica. Next base: position 84,866,990 of record CANTUZ010000003.1, read on the forward strand.
GATGTAATTCATTTAAATATTCTCATAAATATTTAGAAATGCTGAGGTTCTGCCAGTTTTACTCCCTGCCCATATCATTAACCTTAGTGTGGCTGGGCAGATATGCCAGGTCTCTTTCTTACCACCAATTTGAATTCATTTTCCACAACTAGCAGCAATGCAGGGTCCCACATGCGTGTGGGAGGAGGTGTGCTGCTTCCCAGGCTGACGTGGTGACAGTGACCTGGTCTCTTAAGTTCTTGCCTGTTTGGTAGCGCAGGAAGAGCTGTTGGGTCAGTACGTGCTGCCCAAATACCTGTTCCTGCTGCAATCGGAGGGAAAGGCATGCCTGTACCTTGCTGGGGTTCAGAAAGAAAGAGCTAGAGATTATTAATCTCCTGAGATTATTTCAGATGTTCTGTGTTGGATGTGGTGGATGAAAAATAACTACGGGATGTAGTGCAGTAAGTACTAATTCTGGTCAAGTTTTAGTTGTAGTTTTGTAACTTTCCTGGTGTCTGAACCACATATAGGTGTTGTGTTTCGGAGAGAAGGTTGAACGCTGCTGCACATCTCTTTCAGCCAGCCTTAAGGACCATGTTAGAAAGATCTAATTGACAAGCGTTCTAATTGACAAGCGGCTGAATATGAGCCAGCAGTGTGCCCAGGTGGCCAAGAAAGCCAATGGCTCTCATAAATATTTAGAAATGCTGAGGTTCTCCCAGTTTTACTCCCTGCCTATATCATTAACCTTAGTGTGGCTGGGCAGATATGCCAGGTCTCTTGTATTAGACATAGTGTGACCAGCAGAAGTAGGGAGGTGATTGTCCCCCTGTACTCAGCACTGGTGAGGCCACACCTTGAGTATTGTGTCCAGTTTTGGGCACCTCAATACGAGAGAGATATCGAGGTGCTGGAGCGAGTGCAGAGGACGGCAATGAAGCTGGTGAAGGGCCTGGAGAATAAATCTTAGGAGGAGCGATTGAAGGAGCTGAGACTGTTTAGTTTGAGGAAGAGGAGGCTGAAGGGAGACCTCATCACTCTCTACAACTACTTGAAAGGACATTGTAGAGAGGTTGGTGCTGGTCTCTTCTCGCAGATAATTAGCGATAGAACAAGAGGGAATGGCTTCGAGTTGCAACAGGGTAGGTTTAGACTGGACATTAGGAAAAAATTCTTCACAGAAAGAGTGGTCAGACACTGGAATAGGCTGCCCAGGGAGGTGGTGGAGTCACCATCCCTGAATGTGTTTAAGAGTCGTTTAGATGTGGTGTTGGGGGATACGGTGTAGGGGAGAACTTTGTAGAGTGGGGTTGATGGTTGGACTCGATGATCCCAAGGGTTTTCTCCAACCTAAATGATTCTATGATCTGTAGTGCATAGCTGTTCTGGACCAAATGCATTTATTATTTTTTTTTTCAGCAATCTTTACTGTGTTTTATGTTTGCAGGTAATCAAAGCTGATATTTACATGCTTGGGTAACAAACTGTCATTTAAAATGCTATTTTCATGTTCTTAACTGTACCAAATTTAAATTTTCTCTATTCTGTTATGCGGTATAGCTCTGCAGCTTAAATTACACTAAAACCTACCTAAAAATGTTAAATTACCTTATTTTAGATGAGCTGATCTCTATTTCCTTTAATCTTCTAAACTTACTTGTGAATTCTGACAACTCATAACTAAAAAATATTCCAATTCAACTGTCATTGATACTTTTCCTGCGACTATTTTTCATTGAAGATGAACTCTTAAGTCTGCTCAGCATGTTGCTTTAAAATCACTAAGTTGTAAGTGTACATATACATGAGTATACATAAAATACTGCAAAATTTGATTATCTTTCATAGGGAAGTTTTTACCTTTGAAGACAATGTTAGGACCAAGATACGATGATCAGGTTGCTGAAGAAAATCGTTTTCACCCGAGTATGTTATCCAACTACTTAAAGAGTCTGAAGGTAAAGTTAAATTTTCTATTAATTGAAATATTACTTTCATTATTAATGTTTATTCAAATGTTGCTTTTCAGATTTAAGGAAAAAGTGGTTGATGGCTTCCTTTGGGACATCTGTACAGAATTTTTTTTATTTTGTTTACATTTTCAGGTTTTCTCTGCAACTCCTGAATTTCCAAAAGTACTTTCTTACAGGCAAGAATTGTGCAAAATCCTCCAGCTTGTTCACTGTATTAGCACTAAGAATCTCACTCTTCTCCGTTACTACTGTTGCATCTTAGAGAGATGCCATTGTCAAAATTCAGACGGTTTTACAAATGACTCTTGTGTATGGATATGTTAAGTTGCAATTTTACTTGTAGGAGTGAAGGCATTTAACAGTGAAAGGAGAATTTCATAGAACTCTTCTGTAGTTTCAATGCATAATTTTATGCTTTTGGTACCTTGAATGCTTTATGATAGCTAACAAGTCATACCCAAGGATGGAATAAAACAATCTATGGATTTTATCCAGTAGCTTCTTAGTGAAAAAAAAAATGCATAAATAGAAAAAAAATTTAGGAGTGTGGATTGGGACCCAGGAAGGTGGGTGAATGCCTGTATCATTGGGTTAGAGAGTTCTGCTTCTGGCTTATTTCTTCATTCTCTGTTTAGCCCATTTCTGTCTGTCTACTTCAGCATGTTCTTCTGCAGCATAGCACAACTTTGACAATAAAGGTGGAAAACAGGACCTTTCCATCCTTTCATGTAGTGCAGAGGTCTGTGAAATGTTTTGCCCAGTCCAGTACATCTGGAGATGTGGGAAATGGGATTTTGAACCTCCCAGGCAAAGAAGGGCCTAGAAACTAATTCTTTTAATCTGTTTATTAAACTCTTATATAGAAGGCTAGCACAATTTTTTTGACTATGTGTTTTATAAAACTAATTGCGCTAGTGACGTTTTTTCTGTGTTTTTGTTTTCCTTTTTTTTTGCTGTTGATCTAATTCATAATAGTTCTGATCTTTTTTAACTATATCAGAGCTTAAACATCAGAAGAATCAGGTGACTAAAATATGGGAATCTTCATTTTATGAATCTTATTTAGGCTTAGATATGATGTAGATGGTGAACTACTCAGTGTAGCAGTGATAGAGGTACCTGTGGGCTAATGTGATAAGAAAGTGCTATCGGTGAAGCATATGTGCCTGTTCCCAGGTGCTTGAACTGGTGGGATTTTTCTTGTTTGAATTCTTGGATCTATGCATCTAAATTCTATTTGAGTTCCTCTTTTATGCATTATGTTGTTTTTAACTCTGACCGGCTTTAATGGACATACCTAGAAATTTTCCAAAACTAATCTTATTCATGGTTTAAAGTAATTTAAAATTCTGTATGTATTTTGAAGTTACAGAGAACTTCAGAGACTTACTCAGAATTTCTGACTATTTGCTTGTTAGCGAGTTGTCACCAAAGAGGAAATAATGGTGAGCCTCATAGCCTTTCCACTGAGCACATCAATCAGTTGTGCTGCAATACTACAAATACGTAATGTCTTGAGTGACATCAGATGATTAGAATCTGATAGTACAATTACTAGCATGAGGATCCCCACTTATATTTTGGTAACTTTGGTTAACAAGCAGAACATACAATTTCTCTCAAACGCCCTGTTCTCATCAAATCTATTATATTGTCTTAAACCCTGGTATTGTTGCTAACTGTTTTCTATTTGAAAACATATGACTTTTTTATTTGACGAGATATGCAGTGGGTTACTAAAATGCTATATTTGTAGATTACCAACAATCTGGCAAAGAGATAAAAGGAGACCTTGAAAAGTGCATTTTCCCCAGGAGAAAGTAGCTCAAGGCAAAAGTGCATGGTTCTCATTGTTTTACTGCTAATACTTTGCAGAATGAATAACTTCTGAAGTCTGGTTATTACTTATGTCCATATAATCTATCTCCCAAATAAGAGACTTCAGCAGAAACCTTTACATCTGGATTTTGGTAATAGTGAGATATTGCTGCTGCCATAGATTTTTGAGGGTACTGGTTCAGCGTTTAAGACAATATCCGTCTGGGAGGAACTTTAACAGGCTTCCTGTGCGATTTCTTTTTCTCATGGAGCTGGTTACTGAAAATCTGAATGTTAGAAACTGATCTGATAAGGGACAGCAACCTTGTTTTTCTTCTGATTGTCAATATTGACATAATATCTAATGGCGTCATAAAAAAATTTTCAGGAGCAATTGATGACAGTGGAAAAAATTTTTTTAAAATTTCTTTATTGAGGAGGTAGGTTTGCACTCTATACTTTATAAAAGGTAGTTTTATTTCTGTTCTAAAGAGCTAGTACGTTAGTTAACTCAAAAGAATGTTTGGGCAATTAGCATGCTCAAGTTACAATATTCCTATAAGGAAAACTAATTATCAGTTTTCAGCCACAATATTGTTTTCACAGATAAATTCAATCACTGATTTAAACTATTTTCCGCAAGTAAGAAATGCAAGAAAAAAATCCAGGGTCTGGAGAGAATTCAGTGTATTGTAATATGCTCTTTCCTTCCTGGGGAGGATGTTTTCAAGTTCCAGTGTCTAATGAGAAACTTCTGAGGTCGTACAAGGGGAACCTAGCTAAGCCCATTTAATTGCACAGCAGCAGAAAAGCACATGCATAAGGCATTAACAGCTGGAGGTAGCCGGAATGTGAGAAAGGGAGGAGGAAGACTTTTATAACTGTAGGAGGACACGGAGAGTCTGGACAAAATAAGTGTGAGCAGAATGGAGGTGGTATGAAGATTATTATAGGTATTATAGGTATTATTATAGGTAGAAGATGAGAATTTCAAGCTATCAATGAGCTTTTTTCCTTCTATCCAGTCGTCTTTACAATTAGAAGCAAGAAAAATAACTAGTCTCAATTGTGTTTCAATGTGATGTCTAAGATTGTAGTGTTGCAACAGTTCTTGTAAGAAATAAATGTATGTTTTAGTGAGAAGTTGCTCAACAATTTAGAATTACTCTTTCTTCCACAGCTGTGTCATTCAACGATGGCTGGGTGTGGTGGACTGAAAGATGTGATTCATGCAAAACATTGGCTAGAAAAACAGTTTTTTTTTCCAGTAGGTGACTATTTTAGCTTAGATAGTCTTTCAAAAATCAGCTCCTATTAAGAACTTTCTAGGACCAAACTTAAGAGACCATAACTGAGAGGATGACTGCGATGACTGGTGTGATGTCAGGGTTTCAGAGCAGAGCAAAGGACCTGTGTGATGAATGTACATATACTAGAATCTATTCTATAGGTGAGAATGTGGTTGGTCAGGGCAAGCATAGTATAACCCCAGTTCAGTGACTGAAATGTATACCACAGTGACTCCTGTGGTACCATGTTTTTTGCATGGATTTTTGGAATATCATAATTGTATACTTTGATATATTACATACTCCCCTGCTTTTTTAAAATTTCTTCATGCTTTTCTTTTGCCTTGCACTCTAAATTGTAGTGTGTTATGTGCAGCTAATCCCATGAACTGAGAGAACAAATGTTTATGGCTTTCTGTAAAGCAAGGGAACTGCTTTCAGGCCTTATATGCTCTATATGCCATACATTATTTTACAGTGTTGGCTAAATTGCATCGCATGCCGGTTTGGTTTACTGCTCTATGAAGTGTGTGAGGAATAGTGTCACTTCACAAGATCTTCAATTGTGTATGATTGAAATGATTTGTAATAATTACAAAGGAATAGCTGGCCAGAAGTCCTGGAGTCCTGTAGTTCAGAATTTCCTCTCTAGCAGACACTTAGCTGTATTTCATTCTTCTATTCAAATTAAACTGGAAGCTGGCGGATTAAGTTGCCAAGCCACTATCCATCATATTTGAGAAGTCGTGACAGTGTGGTGAAGTTCCCACTGACTGGAAAAGGGGAAACATAACTCCCATTTTTAAAAAGGGAAAAAAAAGAAGACCCAGGGAACTACAGGCCAGTTAGTCTCACCTCTGTGCCTGGCAAGATCATGGAGCAGATCCTCCTGGAAACCATGCTAAAGCACATGGAAAATAAGGAGATGACTGGTGACAGCCAGCATGGTTTCACCAAGGGCAAATCATGCCTGACAACTTTGGTGGCCTTCTACCACAATGGTTGTAGCATTGATGGATAAGGGAAGAGCAGCTGACATCATCCACCTGGACTTGTGCAAAGCATTTGACACTGTCCTGCACGATATCCTGGTCTCTGAATTGGAGAGACATGGATTTAATGGATGGATAAGGCATGGGCTGGATGCTCGCACTCAAAGAGTTGTGGCCAATGGCTCGATGTCCAAGTGAAGACCAGTGACGAGAGGCATTCCTCAGGGGTTGGCATTGGGAGAGGTGCTGTTTAACATCCTTGTTGGTGACATGGACAGTGGGCTTTAGTGCACCCTCAGTAATTTTGCTTATGACACCAAGCTGTGCGGTGCAGTCGACATGCTGGAGGGAAGGAATGCCATCCAGAGGGACCTGGATAAGCTTGAGAGGTGGGCCTGTGTGAACCTCATGAAATTCAACAAGGCTAAGTGCCAAGGTCCTACATCTGGGTTGGGGGAATCCCAGGCACAAATACAGGCTGGGTGGAGAATGACCTGAGAGCAGCCCTGAGGAGAAAGACTTTGGGGTGTTGGCTGGTGAGAAGCTCAACACGAGCCAGCAATGTGCGCTCGCAGCCCAGAAAGCCATCCGCATCTTGAGCTGCATCAAAAGAAGCATGGTGAGCAGATTGAGGGAGGTGATTCTCCTCCTCTGCTGTGCTCTCATGAGACCCCATCTGGAGTACTGTGTCCAGTGCTGGGGCTCCCGGCATAAGACGGACATGGACCTGTTGGAGCAGATCCAGGGGAGGGCCACGAAGGTGATCTGAGGGCTGGAGCACCTCTCCTATGAGGACAGGCTGAGAGAGTTGGGGTTGTTCAGCCTGGAGAAGAGAAGGCTCTGGGGAGACCTTATAGCAGCCTTCCAGTACCTGAAGGGGGCCTACAGGAGAGATGAGGAGGGACTCTTTATCAGGGAGTGTAGTGATAGGAGGAGGGGTGATGGTTTTAAACTGAAAGAGACTAGATTTAGTTTAGATATCAGGAAGAAATTCTTTACTGTGAGGGTGGTGAGGCACTGGAACAGGTTGCCCAGGGAAACTGTTGATGCCCCATCCCTGGAAGCGTTCAAGGCCAGGCTGGATGGGGCTTTGAGCAGCCTGGTCTAGTGGGAGGTGTCCCTGTCCATGGCAGGGGGGTTGGAACTAAATGATCTTTAACGTCCCTTCCAACTCTAACCATTCTATGATTTTATAAAATGCAGCATCCCAAACACTTGGTGACACTTTGGGTCTGAAGTACATTGTAGTTTTCTGGCTTCTATACGTCAGTCAGAAAACTGAAATCTGTAAATGTGTATGTTCAAAAGAGTAATTTCTAGAAGTTGAGGGAAAAGCATATAAGTATTCTTTAAGCTTAAAAACTTGATATAAAATTAAGTTTTATGCTTTCATGCATCTTCTCAGTGATAATTCTTCATTGCTGCAGGAGTTTGGGGAAGTTTGGAGGCTTACGGTAGGACCATTTGAAGCTGCTGGTATTTGAGAACACTGGGGTTGGGAACTGGCTATGAGTTTTCAATGCTAAGTGGAAATTTCCTGTCTCCTACTTTTGGATGGGAGGATGTGAAACTATGTTCTGCAAATTGCTTGCATTTCTTCTTGTAGCTCTCCTTTAACAATTTGATGTATTAAACAGTGTTACCTTTTAATCTGTCCTCACGCTTTTATTAAAAGTTGTTTTCTTCATGATTCTTTTTCCCTTTCTCCAGACTATCAAATAATACACCATTTTTTTCAAGAGTAATTCACATTTTGGAATGTCTTCTTTCTTTCTAGACTGGAACTGAATGCAAAACCCTTTCCTTTAAAATGGTATTTTCATTTAATCTTAATCTTACTTTGAAAATAACTTTTTCCCCCTTAGCTGAGGGCATCTTGGAAGCGATAGGTTATGAAGCTGAGGTGTGTAGAAGTTGCGGGGGAGGGTAATTAGGGGGCTGTCTATGTGACTTCATAGTCTAGAGTTCTTTGGTGAAAACACACATGATTCTCATGTCTGTCTTTTTGCCAACTCTATCCACACTTGATCGGATGCAGAACACAAAGGGAGATTCTCATGCTCTTTTTGGGGTATGGCATGTTACTGGAAGATACTCTGTGGATTCCCTCCATGGAGCCATTCCTTGTGTAGAACAGTAGAAAAATATCTAAATACTTTTCATAGAACTAGCTCATTTTAGATGTACTTTTCTGTCCTAGCATGTTGTCCCATACAATCATCTAGAAGTACTAGTGTGGGAATATGTCGTTCTCCTCTTAATAGTTATTTTGAACTGGTTTCTGTCAGTGTCGTGGTGTTATGGACCTGCAGTATATAGCACCTGGAAATTTTGTGTGGTCTTGCTTGTGAATTAAGTAGCCTTTAAGATATTTGCTAAATGCTGTTGAGAATGGAGGGGGAGGGAAGTAATCATTGAATTAATTGCCTTTTGTATACTTCCTACAAAATTAATTACTGGCTAGTACGGTGTCAGTCTCTGTATGTTTAGGATCTTGGTTGACACTAAATATTTGAAGTTTCAGGTGATGTAACATTGTTTTCAGGTGGACCCCTACTGAAGTAGCTTGTATTTCTGCCAAACACAGTAATAAAGGTAAATAAAGCATTCTGGATAAAATATACAAAATTGAAGTAAACAAGGAGGAATTCAGAACTGATTTGGATATAACACTACAAATGCATAATGCTGCTGACATAACATTATGATGCTTTTTAATATCTTATAAATAAAAGTATTATGGAAGTATAAAAGTATTATAAAAGTATTATGAAAGTATATCATCAGAACTTTGAATACCATGGATAAATAACTAGCTCTGTAGATAATTGGAAATTTGCCTTTGGGGTTTACTGAATAACATCTCCGTGTGAAGCAGCTGTTTCTGAATTGTATCCCAGTAATAATTGGCATTTATCTTTTCTGAATTGTCTGGAAGCAGTGTTTCAATTTGTAGTTCTTCCAACTGCACTGCTGAATTATTTCCAGTCTGTTGACCATAAGGTAAATAAAACCTGATCAAAATCCTTTTTATGAGTATGTGCTGGAGTTTGAAATATATTGAAGATGCACTGTTCTATTTTTTTGCATGCATAACAAGCTTCAGTGTTAATGTATTTTTAAGTGCACTATTGATGTATCTTTAAAAAAGACAAAGCTATGGAACAAGGATTTTGCTAAACTACCACTCTTAAAATAAATGCCTTTTAAATGCACATCTGGTTTCATGGTAAGGATCCTACTTGAAAGCATGACATTCAGCATTTTGACCAAAAGCAATTGCTTGCACTTATAAGGCAAGAAACCAGGAATACTTCCAGTACACAGGTGTGTGAGTGAGCTGATTTTGCATGGTACTTCTGGGAGGTTTATTGTTGGTGGAAATTTTGTTTGGATCAAGGATCAGTAGGATGCACTTCACTGGTATTCTCTGTGTGTTGGATGCCACCCAGTGGAATTTCTGCTTTACATCTTGCTTTTTAAAAACATAGTAACTTCCACGAGGTTGCTTTAAAAGACCTATTTTACAGCTATAAAAAACAAACACTAAAAAAGTAAGTTCCTGCACAAGGGAACACATTAGGGTAGAGTGGGCAGGGCAGCCTGAGTTCAGGTATGTGCTAACATCTGGGTGCTTGAAATTGCCACCTTAATTACTTGTCACTGTCTTTGAAGATTTCAAGTTATTTCACATTTTAGCTTTGAATAAAGTGTTTCTTAGAATTTAAGGGAATTCTTGTTTTAAACATGAAAATATGCTCATTTGTTTTACGCTCTAATGGATGGATAAATTTGGAGTTATTTCTGAGAGTATACTTCTATATAGGTCTCAGTAGTTTATTTTTCTTATGGTACTTCCACTGTGCCCGTGTTTAATAACTTAAAACATAAAAGCATGCGATTCTACCTTATTTGTCTTTTAACATGTTAAAATTATTCTTTATCAAATACCTTCCTGCTGTTAGCAGCTTTTTTTTATTTAGCAATGTTGGTGGGAACAAACTGAAATTTTTAAATTGATGTCTAGCACTAATTCAGACACCAGCTTTCACAAAGAAACACAGATGACTGTGATGGTGGTAAAATTAAATTTATATAGATTTTATGAATAAATGCAATATTTAAGGACTTTTAAACTTGCAACTGTAGCCTGCTACTGCTTTCAGTATGCACTGATATTTGAACCACATATATAAGTTTATTTTTTTTTTGTTTGGTTTTTTTTAGGTTAAAATGGGTTTACTGGTAGACTTGACCAACACCACTAGATTCTATGATAGGAATGATATAGAGAAAGAGGGGATTAAATATATAAAGCTCCAGTGTAAAGGGTAAGTTGTCTGCGCTTTGTTAATATTTAGCTTTTAATTTGAAGCATCACACTGAAGTAATTAATCTTTTTTTCCTCTTCCCTTTCCCCCAGCTGTCTCCTAACCTGTGTGTTCCTGTGTTTTTCAGGCATGGTGAGTGCCCTACACCTGAGAATACAGAAACATTTATCCGTGTATGTGAACACTTCAGTGATAAGAATCCCTCAGAGCTTATAGGTTTGTCTTCTTATATCCTTCTTACATTCATCATTAGTTTTTACTGTTAATTTATTTCATATTTACTTGTAACTGCAGTCTCTTATTCTTAAAAGTCTAAGCAAAGGACTTTCCTCAGCACAGTGTTTATGCATTTATAAATTTGATTGCTTTTATTCCAGAAACTAATGTGTTTCTGTTTTTTTACAGAAACTAGTATGCATCCCTCAGTTTTATTACAGCTATCCACTTAATGTGGAAAAACATACAGGCTTAAGAACTGTCTAGAAATACATGATACTTGCATTGTGTCTTTATAACTTCTGCTGATACAAATACACATTATGTATTGTCTAAATATTTTTTTGGCATTTGATGGTCTGGTTTACTTGAAGTCATATTTGATAACTGAATGATCAAAGATTCTTTAGCAAATCTCATATAGCAGCTGATTAATTGCTGGAAACTGATATTAAATATTAGGCTAAGTTTTTCTTCGGTGGTGTATTGTCTTACAGTGAATATTTGAATGTTCTTAAGTATAATTTTTTTTTTTTACCCAAAGCAAAATAAGTTTTCAGTTTAAATGGGTGGCTTCTAGTGGTTTTAGTTAGAACTATTTTATTCTGATTTCTGTTAAGCATATTAATGTTCAACTCTATCCGCAAACTGTCAGAGACAAGAAATTACTTTGCATCTCAGTTTCCAGAGTCAGAAGGGGTGTTTCCTCAGGCCTCTGAAGATAATTCTACAACCTTCCTGAATCTGAGGGTCTGTGCAGTTTAAGAGTGCGTGGAAAAGTTGTTTGTGTTGGTGTCATTGATAAGAGCTTGGTAAACTAAACTGGTATGTTCATACAGTTCAGGGTTCATACAGAATCATAGAATTGCGCAATAGTTGAGGTTGTTGGAAAGAATCTGTGGAAAACATCTAGTCAGCTGCCCTTCCTTAGAGCAGGGCCAGCTGAAGCAGCTTACTCAGGACTGTGCCCATTTGGGTTTTGACCATCTCCAAGTTAGGAGACTCCGCAGCATCTTCTGGCAACCTCTTCTGGTGTTTGCTCACCCTTACAATATACAGGGTTTTTTTTCTTAACGTTTATACAGAATTTATTGTTTCAATTTGTACCCATTGCTTCCTGTCCTGTCACAGGATACCCCTGAGAATCTTATTTTTTCAGTGCTTGAGAGATTTAATTTGGGCACACACTTTTTTCACATAATTTTCTTTTAGGGACTTCCTTATTTCTTTATTTCACATAGAATGCAATTTTAATTTGAGACCTATGTTTTCTTCCCTAAACTGTTATGCAAGTATGCGATAAGAACTGCTAGATGAGAATGACTGGGATCAGTCATCAGCAATATTTCAGAGTTTGCACCAGAATTTGAAATATTTTCGCTCTCATTTAGCAGTTTCTCCACTTGGTCCTCCAACAATATTTCAGAACTTGAAATACTGTTATGGTCAGCAATTTATATGGAACACAGACAGCATGGTGATATTGTATAAATAGCTGACCCATTTAACTGTTTTTTCAACTTTTAAAATGCCATTTTTAGTGTTGAGTCACTAAATTCTTCTATGAATTTTGGAATGTTCTTCCATTATTTTAATTGTTTCACCTCTATAGAAAAAAAGTCAATTAAGTAGAATCAAGAAGAAAATAATGTGTTGAATAAGATTTTAAATAACCTGTAGTTTAGACTTTTATAGTAAAAGAGAAATGTTGTGACTTTTTTCATTTCCCTTCAATGAATTACTGAAAAGTTGTTTCTGGTTCTGGACACTTGTTTCCTCTGACAGAGCATCAGAGGAACTGGTGTGGAGAGTATTTTTATCAAAAGCAAAAGCAGTCTGCAGCAGTGGTAGTACTGCACCCCACGTGATCTTTCCCTTACAAGCCATTGGGCTCATTGCTGAGATGCTTCTTACTTTTGTCATGTGTATAAAATTACTGACTTAACCTTCATGGTAGCAGTAACAGCCACAAGACTTACTGATATCAATTGTGTGCAATTTCATTTCCAGTGTCAAGATTAGATATGATAATAGACTGAAGTGTGAATGATAAACGAACAAAATTTTCTGTTCAGCTAGAGCGATATAGAATGGAAACTTTATTTTTGCAACTTGAAGGACTGGAGTATGCCTGCCAACTTGAAGGAAACAAAATGCAAAAATTTTGCTTAAGCAGAAAACAAAGGAGAAATGATTGCTGGGAACAAATCCTATAAGGAAGATAAAATTCATTTCATTTGATGCAAGTTACGCAGTTTTTAGTATTATTAAATGGTTAAAATGGATGAATCCAAGAAAACTGTAGTAGTTTTTGCCTTGCTTTATTAAGAAGGGAAGCTTAGGGGGTAGGCACAAAACCCAACCCTGATACAGTTGATATGTATTTCTGTTTACCCATATAAAATTTCTGGTTTATATCAGTCTGCTCTTTGTAGGCATTTTTTGGATCTCCAGTAAAAAAAAATAAATTCTTGCAGGGCAGGGGAGCGTATAGAAAAAAAGATAGATATTCACAGTTTGTCTGAATAAGCATCAAGTGAATTGTTGCTAAACTTTACTAACTATGGTAGAGAAATAAGGAAATGAATAAAAGATTAAGTGACTTGCTTCATGGTCACAGCTGAAAAATATGTTAATATTAAGAATAACTGCTTTTGGAGTTAGTGGAAACTTTAATACTCTGATATTTATAATTTAAAATGCAGTATGAGGAAGAGGCAACATCCTGCCTGAATCCTTTACATTTTTAATAGCAGAAATTTTTAGTCTGGTTTGTTTATCACTAGATGGTGCTGTTGACTTGAGAGGAAAAAAAATATGTTCCAATGCATTTGATTCTTCCCCTCCTTTCACTGGGGGATGCATTCAGTAAAATAGAGGCTGAAGACTTTATTCTTTTTTTATTACATTGAAAAGATAAGTAATTCAAGCTGATTATAGTTTTCTTTTTGTAGTTTGTTTTTTTTTTTTTCAAAATTAATAAATGGTCTTAGCATGGTAATAGTAAATTCGAAATAGAATTGTGGTTTGTTGACACTGCTTTCAAGTTTGAGGTAGGATAATCTGGATATTTTTTTTTTACGCCTGATGAAATGTAACGCTTGTGGAATCCACTAAAAGCACAATTATTGAATTTGATTGTATTGTCTTATGATAAGCATTTGATCAGTCATAAAAAAATACTTTGAATCTTATCTGTATTAGCCATATTTCAGTTGCATTCAAGTTAGTGCTCTTGAGCTGGGATAAACTGAGGTATTCCATACGCTTGTTTCTAATAATTTGCAGAAAGAATGTAATAAATTGCTTTTTAGGCTTATGTGCCTTATGTGATACGGACTGCCTTGGTAGGAAGGGAGATAATTTAAAGTTACTGATGAAGGTAGGAGGATCCAAAAACACACTTGGGAAACTAAAGCATGTTTGTTAAAACTACTTGCAAATGATTATGCCCTTGTCTTGTCTTGTCTAGGTGTCCATTGCACACATGGTTTCAACAGAACTGGATTTCTGATCTGTGCCTTTTTGGTCGAGAAGTTGGACTGGAGGTAACTTTGAATGTTAATTCCTAGAGATTTATGGAGAGTGACCAAAGGATCTTCTTCAGTTTGTTTCACTCATTGTTCTGACAGCTATCTTAATCTATTCACTGTTTGTTATTTTAAAACTGCCTACTAATCTTGAGCAAACAACCTATATTAACATTATTCATACCGTCCCTTGGTAGCTTAGCCTGTCTCAGTCAAGCTTTCCAGGTCCAGATGTCACAAGTCACCTGTACTGCTGTGTGTGGGCTTTTATTGTATTGTGTCTCTTCCCTGTGACGTCCCACATTTTGAGTAATAATATAGAGTTCAGAGATGCCTGAAAGATTGTTGCTCTTCCTTTTTTTCATGTAGGTTTGCGTGTATGCTCTTTGGTTTCTTGAGTTCTGAAGTAACTAGCTAGAGCAACAGCAGAGTGGCATACTCGCTTCTGAAGGGTCAGGGGGAGACAAAGTCCTCGTTTCCACCTTGTTGTTTGACTAAAGGCAACAACATGCTTCTACACAGACTCACCTGTGGGTTTTTTTTTTTTGCGATTTAAAAATGTTCTTAATAAAGAATAGTGCTCTTTTTCAAATAACATTAGTGTAAAAAAGAAAAAATTACCTGTACCGTGCTGGTGGGCATGACTTTTGCGTGTTTGGTAGTATTCACGAAACACTATTTCCTTGCTGATGGGGTCCCATGCAAGGCATGTTTCTTAACAAGCCCCTTAAGTGTTCTGATGATATTTCTTGTGTCGTTCTTTAAGTAGAGAAAATTCTACTCCTGTTGCTGTATTTTCTTATGACTGGACATACATTTTATTTGTTGCTTAGCATATGTGTGCAAGCTGTTTGCAAAGAATTAGGTCATTGTTGGCTGTTAGTAAACTTGGAATAAAGACATTGGTGCAACAGAGACAGAACACAGTTAGTAGTGGCGGGCTGAATCTTGACAGAATCTTACTTAGCTGGGTATAGGAAGTAGACACAGGTACAAATATCTTTATAGTATGATGCTAGTTGTTCCTGTAAACTAGCAAATCTGTATGCTTTTAATCTAACAATTTAAAAGCAGGATGTAATAACTAGACTAAGAGTTGGTGCTTTGTTCTGAAGAGGGAATGCACTTCAATCTATTTGAAACTCCAGCTTCTATGCAGCTTCTCTTTATTTTCAAACCTCTGTGGGAAAAGCCTTAAAACTTAACAGCCATGTCTTTTGGTGGTTTGCTGTTGCATGTTTGTTTTTTTTTTTTTTTTTTTTTTTCTTCATTCAGGTAGCTAATTGTGTCAAGTTTCTTCGTCTCTGTCAGATTATTTTAACAGAACATCCAGTTGATCACTTGGTAGGGAAAAATGTCCACAGCAAAAGAATGAATCTTGTCAAGGTGGTAGTTAACACTAAGCGTTGTATCAAGATAAATCCAGTTTGCTGTATCATTCTTTAAAATAAGACACTATTATTTGCTGATGAGGAAATAAGATTTTCCTGATGGAAAAATCCATCCATATTCATTCCTTAAGCATATGATGTAGGAGTGCTGCTGATGTATTGTGAATACTGAGATATATTTTATAGTTAAATTAAAGAAAGGTCATCTAGACTGAAAGCTCTACAGCTAGTGATCATAGAACCATAGAATCATAGAACCATAGGGTTGGAAGGGACCTCTGGAGATCATCTAGTCCAACCCCCTTGCCAGAGCAGGGTCACCTAGAGCAGGTAACCTTACTTGATCAGAAACCTTACTTGATTGTCTTTTTCACAACTCATTTTTCCCGAAGACGGTTACGTTTCAAGAGCTTGCAAAATATGTTTTCTTTCAGCTAGGTTTCTGTGCTTGAAATCTGTGCTACCTCCTTTGGCTTTCATTGCCATCTATTCCAGAGTGGTATAGACTTCTTCTAATATTATCTGAGACAAATTTGAGCATCTTTCAGGCCCCATCCCTTTTACTTTGTCTTGGCCTTTTAATGGCACTGGTTACAGAAGATGTGAAACAATTTAAGAAAGATACCAAAATAAAAAATGTCTTGGGAGGATGAAATTAGGAGTCTCAGAAAACAGAATGAGGAAGAAAGATCATTCTCAGATTCTTAAACTGTCATTTCTGAGATCTGATGACCGACCATCTGATAATCTCACTCCTGAAAATGTTTTGTTTTCTACTTTTACCAAAGATCAGAAAACAGACCAAGTTTACTGGCTCTTAGGAAGTGTTTCTGTTTATTCTGGGAAATTTGCCTCATAAAGTTCTAATGCTCCTTCCCATACTGTACAGATCAGACAAAAAATGCCTTTTGTATTTAAAATATTTTTTCCATTTTAGCTATATGTTTTCCTTGTTTCAGTGTCAGTCTGTTTTCTTATCTGAAAAAAAAAAAAAAAAAATTTTTTCACAGCATGTAATATGTGCTTTTGTTCCAGCTTTAAGATATGTGCTTGTCAAGAAGCCTTATGGGGGCATGTACCTTTTGTGATTTCTCATCTCTTATTTAGCAAGATTTCTAAATGTTGATCTATGGAGCATTACTGCTTCATGCTGCCATGATAAATTGAAGACAGAATTATGTCCAGTGCTTTCTGTTAAACATTTTCATAGGATCTATGAAAATAGGAACAATAAAACCCTTGTGCTGTGCTCGCTGTTGTATAGCTTGCAGTACTTTCCAGTTGGCTGGTAAAGGTGCATGACTGTTAGTTTTGGTTTCTAATTTTTTTGTGATCCAGCCTCCAGTTTATTAAAGCACTTAAGTGTTAGCTGCATAGTAAAAGGCTTCTGAATTACAGTTTTTTATGAGAAAAAACCTGCAGAAAGAGAAGTAATTCAAAAGAATCATAGAATCTTCATGGTTGGAAAGCACCTTTGAGATCATCGAGTCCAACCATACACACACAAAAAAACCCCCTACAATCTCTGGCGCTAGAGCATGCCCTGAAGTGCCCAATTTACTTTCTTAAATACCTCTAGGGATGGTGACTCAACCACCTCCCTGGGCAGGCTGTTCCAGTGCCTGACCACTCTTTCAGTAAAGTAATTCTTCCTAATATCTGATCTAAACCTCCCCTGCTGCAACTTCAGACCATTTCCTCTGGTCCTGTCATTATTCACCTGGGAGAAGAGGCCAACACCCACCTCTCTACAACCTCCTTTCAGGTAGTTGTAGAGGGCAATGAGGTCTCCCCTCAGCCTCCTCTTCTCCAAACTAAACATGCCCAGCTCCCTCAGCCTCTCCCCATATGACTTGGTCTCCAGAGCCCTCACCAGCTTGGTAGCTCTCCTCTGGACACGCTCCAGCGCTTCAGTGTCCCTCTTGTACAGAGGAGCCCAAAACTGAACACAGTACTCGAGGTGAGGCCTCACCAGTGCCGAGTACAGAGGCACGATTAGGATGCTTTTTCCCAGTGTGACAGCAAAACCTCTAGTGAAAGGAAAGATAAATCTTTGCGGGGAAAATGTAGCCATATTTGAATTTCAACACTTCAGTTTTTCTTCATTAAGTTTGTTCATCTTTTTCTTTGGGCTCTTTTGTCTTCATTCAGGCCTTAAATACTTACCTATGTGTCACCTATTCCTTTCCTGTAGCAATAATAAAAGTTTTACCTAGGTGACCAGCAGACCACTATTAGCAACGATAAGGAGACGAAGCAGTGCAAGCTACAGTGACTTCTGAGAACATACGCAGTGCCCACATAATTATGCAGACTCTTGTACAAGAGTAACTGTTGGCAGGCATGATGTTTCATATATAATGAATGTTTTTGCAATTACCAGTTTGGAATTTTTTTTTTCTAAATTCTTAGTCCCAATAAATCTTATGTTTGTTAAGGCATAACATGACTAAAACATGTAAATTAGGCATCCAGAGTAATTTTCAATTTTTATTTGACAGTATTGAGGCTGCTGTGGCTACTTTTGCTCAGGCTAGACCACCGGGTATTTATAAAGGTGACTATTTGAAGGAATTATTTCGTCGTTATGGAGATGAAGATGATGCACCGTCACCACCTGAGCTACCAGAATGGTGCTTTGATGAAGATGAAGAGGAGGATGATGATAATGATAAAACAGGAGGCCAAGAATCAGAACCTGGATCATCAAGCTCTTCCTTTGGCAAGAGGAGAAAAGAACGTCTAAAACTGGTATTTTTGATTAAGAACTTTATATTCTAATTTTAAACTTAATTTCATAAACTCTTAGTCATCGGTTACTACATAATACATACTATACGAGTGTCAGTGCTCTTGCAAATGAGGACTGGTAGTATTTGTCTCAAACCACTAAAAACAGGCAGATTCATTGCAAACTCTTATGTTTCCTGTATGAACCTTGAACTTTAATATTCAACACCTCAACTATTCCAGTTGTAACAATTACTTAAAATTTTTTTTTTTTAAGCTTGACTTGAGACAGTTAAGTGCTTTTTAATTTTTCACACTGTCTTTAGAGGTGAAACGTTATGCAGGAGGTGTATAAACAATTTTTTATTTATTTTTGTAGCCATGTGGTTGAAATTCAGTGTTTTTGAAATTCAGTGCTCATTTTGGTGAATATTCTTACTCTTGAAAATTTTGAAAGATTGAGAATTGGATTAGCAAAAAGCAAGATGAGCTTAAAAACCCCAAGGCAGCTGTGAAATTATATTTTGTTCAAAGCTGTTTAAAGTGTGTAATGATAAGAAATATGGCTGATCACTTGGTCTAGTTATTTTGACATAAATCTGCCTAATTCTGATGAAATAAGTTACTGTAGTTACTATAGTGTGGAACTAGTACTCAAGTACAAAGAATATGCTTGTATTGTCTGAAGAGGAATGGCTCAGTTTTCTCCAAATTCCTAACTGTTTTTATTTGCAGATAAAGTAGGGGAGAATATTGCTGAGTGCAAAAATAGATTCAGTTCTTGCATAATACTGAATTATTTTACTTATGTGCTGAGGTGTGTTTGTTTGCAAACACTTGGAAATCCTCATACGAAATATGCTGCGAAAAAGCATATTTTGTTGTTACTGCAGCTGTTCAACATGGTTTACGGATGAAGTATGGAAGAAATTGGCCTGAAAGGAATATGAAATCTCATCTGAAGAAGCAAGATGAACTTTGAAAACTTTAAAATAATCCATCAGCTGAAATAAAAATTGCCTACACTGTAAAAATCCATAGTAGAAATATATTCAGGGATATGGCCACTACCTCCATTAGCCTTGAAGTAAAACATTGATATCTAAAAAAATTTCTTTGCACCAGTACCTCAAAACTATTGGATGCATCAGCAAATGAGGTGTGATGGTGAGGTCCAATGTCTGCCTTTTTTCGGCAGGTATAAAACTAAACTGGTCTGTTTAACAGGAATCATGATGCTGGCTTCCCAGTCTTTCTGTTATCTGCCCACAGTTTTTTGAAAGCTGGAAGCTAAATTATACGAATAAGCATATTAATGACTAAAAGTTAATTATGAGTTAGATAATTTTTGAAAGAAATAATCATCTAGTTAATATGCATATTCGTATAATTCAGTTTTGCAGCTCTGGAGGAACAGTCTTTGACACGAAGAGGAGGAACGGGGAGAATTCTTTACCATGGTTCTTGGCTGGCAGATTGGACTGCTTCTTAACTGAGTAGAGATGGATACAATCTATTTGTGATTCCTTGTAAATATGCGATCTACAGGGGGAATGATTATCAGGTAAATACCTCTTGCTCAGATTTTCTTAATTTACTGTCTGAAGGGATAAATTTTCAGCATTACAGCTGATTTCCTGCAGCAGATATGTTTTCAGCATTCTAATGCGACTTACCCTCTAAACACCTAGGGGCAGACAGTGTCAAACTGGAGGTGGCTGGTATGATAGAGATTTTCTGAAATGTTTTCATTTTGACCCAAATCTTTGTGGGGATAGAGGAAAAGCTTAGGGGTAGAGGAGGAAATATCTCCCAGGCTTCTTGCTCGGATAATGAATAGTCAGAAGCAACTGCCCAGCTAGTCTGCAAAGTGAAGTTAGCATGCTGTCCATTTCAGAAATGCTCTCCTGGATGTGAAAAACTTCACTGCAGCATCCTTCTCTAAAACTTCCATATTTTAATGTCAAAAAGTCTTGACAACCTTTCTTTTCTACACTACAGAAACTGTGGGAACAGTTAGAACATAATGCCATTAGTTTCCTTTGTCATCCTGTGAGTGTAGTTGACAGGTAACAGCAAGTCTGTTTGCTATGAGGGTGGCAAGACACTGGACCAGGTTACCCAAGGAAGCTGTGGAATCCCTGGAGGTGTTCAAGGCCAGGCTGGATGGGGCTTTCAGCAACCTGGTCTAATGGGAGGTGTCCCTGCCCATGGCAGGGGGGTTGGAACTAGATCATGCTTAAGGTCCCTTCCAACCTAAACCATTCCATGATTATAGTCTCAGATGCTACACAGGAAATCCAAACACGTTTTAAATTTGTCAGTGTGTGTGCCGTAATGGTTGTAGCATCGAAGCAACATTATTAACTGACACTTGGAATCTCACTTCAGGAAAAATATACTTGATTTTGCAAATAGGACAAAAAGTTATAATTCTAAGCCAGAACCTTCAAACTTTTCATGGGTCAAACGGATCTTTTACTGTTTATTAAGGATTGCCATCTGTTCGAGCCCAATGTAAGCTGTGTATTTCACAGGCAATACAGGGTGTAATATGTAATGCTTCTAAAATGGGTGGCTACATCTCAAACAATCTGGAAGAGATGGTAGCTGTTAATGATTTTCTTCATGATTTTGAGTGCATGAGTCTTGTGGTCATCTGCAAGACAGAGGGAAACCACTAAACCTCATGGTTGACATAGCAAGGAAAATTACTATTTAACTATCAAAGTAGTTTGATTCTAACTATTCTCTGCCTAACCTACTTTTTTTTCCCCAATGTTTAACCCCTATACTTATTCTGCCTATGGGAGTCTCTTGATGGATATGGGAAAAATACTATTTTCTGATTTTGCAGCATCATTTTATGTACTTGAATACCGGTGTAATTTCCTTTCAACCTTCTCTTTTTTCACACTAAATGCCAATTTGTTCACTTTTTCCCTATAGTCTGTATTTTTTATATTTCTGACCATTCTTGTCATTCTTTGTATTCTCTCATGTTGACCCACGTTTTTCTGAGACTGTGGTGCCCATAATTGAACTCAATCATCTAGTTGAGGCCATCCTGGTGATTAATAGGAAGGAATTAATTTCAGATGTCTTAAGGCTAGTACTTCTGTTTATGTATCTCAACGTAATTGCCTTTTACAAGACAGAATAATACTAATTCAGCTTTTGGTCTCTTGTTGCCTCCCTACCTTTTTCCTGTAATTATCTAGCAGTGTGTGTTTGTATAATTGCTTATTCCTTATTAAGATTAGAACTTTTTTTATACTGAATTGCATAGTGTTTTTCCCAGCCCATTCTTAAAATTAAGGATAACACTGAATTCTTAAGCTACCATTGCAGTCACATAGGTATCACAAAAATAAGAATATGCTATGAGGAAATTTAAGGAAAATGAATTAATTCTCTTGTACCTAAATCAGCCCCCACAGATCCTCCACAATATATTCTTCCATTTTTTTAGTGAAACACTAACTCGGCTGAACCTGGTTTTGAAACAGGTTGTTGTTCTTTTATATAAGTTACATCTACCCCATGTTTTTTGTGTTCCTCTATCAGAACAAGATAAGTAAACAAAAGACAAGCCAAGACAAAAGCCGGCATCAAAAGATTTGATATTTCCTTCTTCTCCCAATTCTGTGAATCCTGTTTTACCACCAAAATCAAACGATGAGTTGAACACTGTTGTCAGTGAGTGTCAGTCAGTCTGATTTGCTGCGTCTTTGTTGCTTCTAAATGCCTAGAGGCAGTTCTTGTGATTTGATTCTGTATTTCTGGGTATTAAATCTAAGCTGATCGGTGTAACTCCCTGGCTCTCCCTTCCTCTCTTTTAGAAGATGTGGACTCTTTCTCTACCTGGTACATTTTGGAACGTTTCTTGTCCTCTGTAAGGCAGTCTCTGAGCATATTGGCACTCGATCAAGTCTGAGTGGCTGAAGGTGGCTATGGTGATAGCCTGGTGGTAACCACTAGGGTCAGGGAGGTGTGTGGTTGAGGTTGTTTCTACCCACCCACTCCTCCAGATGGTGTTTGGATTTGAACCAACGCAAGATGATACACATTGCCACTTTTCCTTCAGCTGAAGTGATGAGTGGAGGGATAGGGCGGTGAGTGAGGAGAGCTTGATTAGTACAGATGGTGTGAAGGTTGTGCAGAGTGTAGTGATACTAAGTGCATGTAGTTACCTTGGATCCATTAGGGCTTATAACTCCTGGCTTAGTAGCAGAGCTGAGGACCTGATGTGCTCCTGCTGAGCTGAGTGCTCCGGTATCCCTGCACTCTGTTCTCCAGTGTCCTGTTTCCGTGAGGGGTTGAGCTAACATAGCTCAACAACGGTGCAAGTTCATGGATCTGGCTCAGTTTTGGCACCTTACCTAAGGAAATGTCCTCATGAAACCTGGAGCGCCAAGTTAGCCAAGCACGGATACCCAAGTGACTCACCTTGTTTTCATAGTGCTGTGCCTTCGCTAGTGACTATACTTGCAGCCTGACCTTATTTTGTGAAAGCCTCTTCTGGTGTATGTACAACTATGGCACTTATTAAACTGGCATACTGGTTGAAGTCTCTGGATAACTGAGTTGATTATGTTCTTAGGCTGTGGTAATCAAGTGAAATATTCTTTGCCTTTACTGTTTGCGCAACCTCCTCTTCATCCTGTGTCCTCAGCGCTTTGCTCTGTTCTTGGCTCTCTCCAGTCCTCTACTTCTTTCATCTTGACAGCGTTACAGAGAGGGGTTACATGGTGCTTAATCAGGGGAATGGAGAAGCCTGTATGAAAACACAAAAGCTTGGCGTGCTTGTCAAATTATAAGCTGTACTTGTTTCCTTAATTCTTTCAAAATTGCCCCTCCCCCCTGTGATTTATATGTATGTAATTTTGTCCATCAAGCACATGCTGCCTGTGCAAGAGAACCTGTTGCGTTTGGTCAGGTGCTTAAAATCAACAGTTAAGAAACTAACAAACAAAGCAAAGTTACTAGGACCAAATTAGGATGTATAATTTCTATGTTATGAGAAGCTAATGTTTTGTAATTTTGAATAATTCATTCTAACTTTTTACCTTTCTTACCATATGGAGAATTTTCTAAATTGCTTAAAATTATATCAGTCATGAAAGCAGCATGCAGATGATTTTGGTTTGTAGGGAAACTTGACTGTACTATGCACTCTGCCACTAGATAATCTGCAAGAGACCCTTTCAAACGGCAGGCACCAGTTTCATGTTTGTGACTTCTTCTTTTCTGGAAAGTTTTTCCTGTTGCCTGTCTTTTGCTTAAATCTTAGCAGTCGTACTGCCATTGCAGTCTGCCATTATGCTGAGAAGCAAGGCACAACCATCTTCCTTTATTTCGTGGTGCTCTTAACCACTTACTCAGAATTCAGACCACGTGCTGGCCAGGCATGTGTAACTGTCTGCCTCCCTCGCCCAGTCACCTGTGTGCTCTTGCACCTGCTGGTGCCCATGTATGTAATATGAGATAAGTGACGCACCCAAAGTCTGTGGAGCTTAAGGTAATTAAGGTTATGAACTAGCTTATTTCTGTAGGATGTTCTGTTCTTAGAATACGATTTGGTGAAGCAGCTGAGCCAATCTTAACTAAATGCAGGTTGTACTGAAAACTGCGGTCCTGCTTTCCCTGCTCTCCTTGTGTTCCTTCTGCTTCCCTTGTGCTGGCACTAGTGCTGACTCATCCTACGGTGAGCTAGTTTAGGATACTAATTTAGCAGAAAATTACTAATTTATGATGTTGTTTTTGCCAACTTAGTTCCTAGACTTGCTGAAGAGTAGAACAGATGAGTGTACGCCATGGTGTGTGGAAAGGGAAGGGAGCAAAAAGGCTCTTTTCATCACTAGTATGCAGCTAGATTTGTTAAGGCAAGTTTCAAGCATTTTAGAGAACAGATACGAAATACTTATATCTTCATTTGTAGGATTCATAGCTCAACAGGCAGAAACTTTGTGCTTTGATCTTCTTAGTCTGCACTGAGAATTTATTTGAGATGCTGTTGAAATAAGTCTGGTCGATTTGGGATCCCTGTAGAAGTCTTTAATGATGTATCTTTGTAGACCTGGTGGCTTTATTGGTGGTGTGGTGCAGAATTTGTTTTTATTCCACTTGGAATCAAACCTTTTCTGGCACATACAAGTTATTTTAGAGTTCTATTTTCAGTGTGCTTACATTGATCTCTCCTTAGGCTTTTCTGTGGCATCCAGCATAGCACCTCCACTTTAGTAACCTGGTTTAGATTGAGAATAAAATTATGCAAGTACATTTTTACACAAATATTTTGTTACAAACCAGCTGTTGATGTTTTCTCTTTTAAGAAGTTTGTCATAGATCAACTGAGAGCCCTTTAAGTTTGCTGCTGCATAAATGCCTTCATAGTTTCAATTGTTTTCCCTACAGTGTAAGTTTAACTTTTGAGACATGTAACATGGTAGATCCATGTAACTGAACTTCTTGTACTGGAATTACCATCTAGGTCTGATAAAATTAACATTTAATTGAAAACGTGCATCTCAAAGGTTTGGAGGGAGAGAAATACAACTTAATTTCTTCATTTGCTGAGATTTTTGTTTAAAAAAAAAATTCACCAAAACACAACAACAAAAACCTCGTGTCTAAAGATGTTTTCCAGTAACTTTAGTTCAGTAATTACCAAGCTACATGTGTTTTTCTCACACGTTACATCTCTACTCTTAGTGAGCAGCTCTCATTTCCGTGAATCAAGAAAAGCATGGAATTGTTGGTCTAGAAATGCTATTTATGTATTAAAAAAATTTCTTTAACATTTCATAGGTCAGTTTTGCCCTTAGTTTCCAGTTTACTTATTTTGAGGCCGTACTTTTTGACACACTTAAAAGTGATGTCACAAAGGCTTCTGCTGGAAAGAGTTTTGTGACTTTTAATGTACAGTGATTTGCTCCAGGCTTACAATACTGTTAAGGTTCAGATTCTCATCCGCAAACAGACGTCTTACCCTACCTTATTATTATATAATATTTTGTGTACTAAAGTTGATTAATTTCATCCCTGCAAATTCCATATGTGACCAATTCACTATTAAATACTTGATACTAGTGTATTTTCTTTTTAATAAAAACATTTTAGTTACAAGTGAAAAATAATGAGTCAGTCTGCTGCTGTAGCTTGACGTGGGAACTTTCTTGAGAGTGCTAGCTAAACGGTCCCTATCCCTTACTATTTACCTCCTTTAATCTTTTTTTTTTTAATTCCGCCCCCCTGCCCAATAACTGATTTCAGTTCCTGGGTTCATAATATGGCTTACCAGTGAGTTTACTGGTAAAGCTTAGATGATGTATCTTGGGGTATTTGGGGGAGAATCTTTAAGGAATATTTAAGCTCGTGAAAGTCAAGTGTTGTAAAAACAGCCTTAATCTTGTATTGACATGTTCTGATCTGCTTTTTGAAGGCTTAAATACTAATTTTTTTTTTTTACTTTTTTTTTTTTTTTATTTAGGGTGCAATTTTCTTGGAAGGAATAACAGTTAAATGTGTGACCCAGGTGACAACACAACCAAAGTTAGGAGGAATACAGCAAAAATGTCAGCAGTTCTGTGGATGGGAAGGGTATGCGAACATTTAGAACTTGTTTATTTATACTGTCTAGAAATAAGTGTTACATTTCTAGTTTTGCAGAAAGAAACAGCTCATTGTAAAAATGAAAAGAGGTGACACTTTTTGGATGGATTGCTTAAAACAAAAAGCAAGCCTCAAAAACACTCAACAGTGAAACAGATGAGAGTCTTGCATTGTACTATGAAATGGAATGATCAACTGTTGATACTAAGAAACAAGATTCTAGAACTGCTTTTCCATTGAGATGACAAAATGTTTTCAGATTAATTATTGCTGTGCAAATGCCAGACATAGTCTAGTCCAGGTATTTGTGCAAAATTTAGTGCTTACTCAGGCAGTAAACTTATTTATACAGCTGCTGTTACCCTTAAGTCTTAAGGTTTAATACTCATTTTTATAGCCAACTTGGATTTCTGTCCAATGCTAATGAGAATGTTGGTTTTAATATCTCAGATTTCCTCCTTTCCAAAGCTGATGATCCAGGGAGTTGCTCACAGCGTTTCCTAACTTGCTGGTGCTTATAGTTTTTCTAGTGCTTGTAATTTGAATTCAAATATATCTTCCTCCAGAGTTAAAACTTTGAAGTTCTACATAATTTAGTCTTTTGTCATGAACAAATTCTTGTTCTTATTAGGTAGGCATTTGGTTCCTCTTGCAAAATACCTTACTAGAGAAGATATCTAACGATGTTAACCTTGCAGCAAGTCTGGTACAACGCGTGACTTCAGTCTAATGTAAAAAACGTATTGCCTTGTGTGACTGTTTATTGCAAAACATTAATAAATATGGGGGTTTTTTTAGGTCTGGATTCCCTGGAGCACAGCCTGTTTCAATGGACAAACAAAATATTAAATTTTTGGAGCAGAAGCCATACAAAGTTAGCTGGAAAGCAGATGGCACTCGGTAAGTTCATTTTAAATGAAAAAGAAACACTGAGTAAATTGGGTAGACAGTTTGTATTTTCCGAGGAAAGTGAATTTGCTTGTACAAAGGACAAAGCACATTCTAAAAACAAAACTGACTCCAGAGATGAATTTTTTTTGCTGTCTTGGTACCCAACTTTTGCTGAAGTTTGCGGCCAAGTTCCTTTTTAGCAGCTGTTCTGCAGACTGGCTGTTAAATGTATGTACTTTTATTCTCCATGACCCTTGCCTGTCTGTCAGCCAAGACTTGCCACCAAGGTCTTAGAATAATCTCAGATAACAGTAAGAGTTTGTTAAGCTAAAGAATTTGTTTATAAAAGCTAAATTAAAACTTCTAGTTGATCCTTCAGAAGCTGACCACTATTAGAAATTTCATAGTGTTTTTTTTAATTGTACTGTGATCCTTTGTTCAAACTTGTAGTTCTGGTCAGCCAAAGGGTCAATAGTTTCATCTTCCGCAGCCAGTTCTCTTACATTCCTTGTAGGGGTCACTTTTTTTTTTATTTTTTTTACAACACACTATAACCTGATTGGATTGGTGTGTTGAACCTCTTCATCATTATTATTTCTGCTTTCAAATGCATCCTTGTATTTAATTTCTCCAGTATTCTCACGTTAGCATTTCAAAGTAGGAGAAACGCCATGTTGTCAAATACAGAATGGCAAAACAATTTTTTCTGATTGCAACTGGTTGTAGATCTGTCTCAACTTTATGAAGCTCAGTTGTCTAAATGTGCATCTAATATCATCGGGTTTTCATTGCTTTTGTCTCATATGAAAAAGCTATGTCACACAGGGTCTCCTGCCTCTACACCCAGCAGCTTGGATGAGGCATAGAAAGTATTTGCTATTCACATTGAAATAAACCCCCAAATGTTATGTGTCCCATTTCCTTGTCCTCTTGCAAAGAGGTACTGTGGCTCTTCATACAGACAAATCGTTCTTGAGTTAAATTCCAAACCTCCAAAATCATTCTTATTTTCATAGGATTTAATATTTTTAGGTTTTATTTAGGTTGCTATGCTTGTGAAATTAAAAACGTTTTCTTGAGGTTTTGAAATCATCATCAGTGGGGATTGATACTCTAACCTTCTGTTTTTCTTCGGTATTTCTGGTTTCAAAACTAAAAACAATAATCCCAGATATAAATGGAAATGGTTTTAACCTATGCTACTCATAGCATTCAGATCACAATCTTCGTTTTTGTTGTGGATGCTGTCTTAGGTAATTAATAATGTGATTTCTGACATCATAGTCAATACTGCCTCAGTAACAGGAAGAATTTAAATTGTGTGACATCTCATTAATTTCAGTAATTTGATTTTTATTTCTAAAAGATGTTCTTTACGCACAGCAGTATTTACGCAGTTGTAATCTGCACTAAGTGCAATGACTTTAGGTTTTATTCACTTAGAGCAAATTAATAAATTTTGAACCCGCTTTGACTTGATCAGCAAAAGCGCAATTACAATGAATGTACACATAGTAAGAGGAGGACTGTTGTGCTCATTTGTTTATAGTGCTTTAGACTAACAAGAGTTCAGTGTTCTACATGAGTATGAGTTAGAATGTATTAGTTGTGTGGATGAGACGTATGCTTTGAAAAAGAAGAGGTAAGAAGTTTTGTTTTCAGACTGGTGAAGTTAAAATACTGGTTTTGTGTTTGGATATGGGCAGAAGAAGTTTTGTTTAAGCAGTACAATGGAAAGCTTCCATATGCTGAGATAACAAAATAAAGTTTTGATATTAAACCAACAAATGGTGTAGGCTGTTATCTTAAGTTTTTCCTGCGTTCTTTGTTTTGTTAGGCTTGCTATCTTTAGTAATAGAATGGAATATCCTAGGACATGAAAACCCTGGAAATTGGGGAACTGGGTGTCTTATGAGAATTGCCACGTGGCTCCACATGGAGTCAGTCAGGATTGAGCACAATTCAGCCAGACTAAGGTGTCTCCTATAAAAAAGACCCCTAAGGTGTCTCTCATCTGTGGAGTTTGTACTTCAAGGGTTTATTAGCTTGAGCAGAGCATGGTGTGAAAATACAAAGGCAGGCTTGCATTCAGTATGGCGTCCAAGCATTAAGAAATGGGCGGGAATATTTGGCTTATTAACATTGGCTGGGCGTATGTGCAAGCACTTGGGTAGCGCGATGCAGGTGTTCTCAGGATGCGAGGTTACAGAAACATGGTGTTGGGAGACCCAGGCTTCTTCTCAGAGCAGTACAGTGCATTCAAAAGCTGCTGAGCCTACACAAGTAAACTCAGCCAACTTAAACTGACCATCCAAAGAGCCAGATGGGAGTCTTTGCATTTATTATGCTTTTAATCCACAGTGTAGATGTACTGCCTGTGGACTTGACTTCTAAAACTATGAAAATATGTTTACAAAGTATTAATGTCCTGTGCAGCACAGATATTGGTCATCCTTGCTTTTTTTCACAGCTTAGTCCCTCAGGAAGCCTTTGTTTTAGGGATTGGTTTACACTGGTATTTTAGTATATATTAAAGACAGTTTATGGAAATGTTTTCATATAATTTAAGCCTATTGCATCAAGAAATAGTAATAGCAGAAAATAATTCTGTTTTTGAAATAATTTCTTTAGAGAAGGCCCTTTGATATTAAAGGAAAAGAATTGCTTCATCTGCAGTGTCTCTAGAGTGCATTGCCACTGAAGAATAATCTGTTCAAAACTATGGGTCATTAGCTAATACAGATTGGTATGTCTTAGAACAAGTACTAAGATGCTGTAAAATTACAATTAGTGCTATTCAATAGGGTTGTGAGCTATTTTTCCACATTTCTTTCTTTCTTTGTATTTTTAATATGAAGAGTTTGTCTGTCATATGTTATTCATTAGGAAAATTGAAATCTTACGGAATATTCTTATTTTCTTACTCAAATGCACAGGATATGTACATTCTGAATACTACTGAATAGTAGTGCACCTGGAAGACTGCTTTTTGTGAATGAAATAAAAGTGCACATGTAGTTTCTTATAGGAATTTTCAGTATTTTGGACATTCTATCCTGTGTTTTTTAGAGTTCTAGAATGGTGACAAAACAGAATGGATGAAGAATAAAACTGAGGGAACCTAAATAGTTCCTTTAAATTTTCTCAAAACATAGTAATTTGCAGTTGATGATGGAGGTACACAGATTGATAGGTATATTCAGAGAAGAAAATGGTGCTACAAAGCTCCAGTGTTAATGAAATTCAGCTGAAGGAATGTTATGAAACAGAGACTAAAGATGAAAACCTGAGCTATCATTTGGACATTTAGAGACTGTGCATGATAGCTACCCTAATAAACAATGAAAAATGATTATGGCAGTTTTTACATTGGCCATGCTTCTAATTATTTTGTTGTTCTCCAACGATCTGGACTCCATATGTAATTAAACAGATTTTCATTAATTATTCTGAATGCTTGTGTTGACAGGCGTGACCTTACTGAATTTAATATTAAGACATCAGTTAGTGGAGATCCATTTACGGATCCCCTGCTTACTTTATCTGGAGATGAAACTGCTGTCATCAAATATCTCTGAACCTATTATGTTAAGTGTGCTTTAGATGCAGCAGTCTAGGGTTTGCCTATTATAATATTATTTTGCTCGCATACCTTTTGTTTTGTTTTGTTCTCTCTCCGCTTAAAAAGGCTCTGCTGTTTCATCGACCTGATTAGACTCACGGAAAAGCAGATGCTCAGCTAATAACTTTATATTATACTTTCTCACTTAAATAAAACACTTTCAGTTAATAGCAATATTTGCTCAACGTAGCCAAACTTCTTAAATTTCACCATTGTTAAATATCTGCATTTTATTCCTGCAAAAGTCATTTTCTCTAGAGGTTTCATGACTGAAGCCTTTATTTGTAGATTCTTAACTGACATGTCCTGTCAGTAATTTCATTGAGGACTTTTACTTTTCTCCAAAGGCATTTGCTATTCCTAGATTTCAGCTGGAGCTGAACTTTCACTGCTGTGGTTCTACAGCTGAGTTGCTGGGGTTTAGGGGGTTTTTGTCCGTTTGTTTTTCGGTGGTAGAACAGTGCATGTTTTCTTGCTTTCTTACTATCATTGTATTTTTCTACCCATAATTAAAAAAAAAAAGAAAGGAAGTATTTTCCTAAATGAAAGAGTGCTACTTATCATCTTGCATTGACTAAATAATGTGAAATCGATTAGTTAAATTATTTGTTAGTGGTTCTATGAGTATTTTGGGGAAACTTACTGGAGTAGTATCTTACAGACTTTTGTAAATGTGTGGGTTCTGAGTCTGGTTTGGGTCAAAGCTCATCCTCCTCCATTCTCCTGGAGCCCTGAGTTCAAAATCTTTTGATTTACCCTTGCTTAGTCTGTCCTGATTCACAGAGTTTGTGTCTATACCATGGTCTTGCTTGTTCTGTGCCTTGTTTCCAGAGCCCTGGTTCCATGAGCATCAGCAAGGAATGCTTCTTTGTGCTCGCTCCAGCTTTCCTTCTGGAGCACATTTGCTCCAAAGGGAAATGTGGTGTGAACAAATACTACTTCCTTCCTGTTTGTGTCCTACCTATGTGTGTAAAGATGCATACATTTGCATCTCAAGTTTAGACAAATGAACTTTAAAAGAGCTTTGAATCTTGCTTACCATTTGGTCCCTTTGGAAAAGTATTTCCTTTGCCACAGCTATTTGCGTGTATGAAAAAATTATATGCAACTCATTTTGTTTTGGGGAAAAACACCTCTACAGTCATAGTGTGTTAAATTATTATTATAAAGAAAAATAAATCACTTCAGTCTGCAGCTATTCTGACTGGTTTGATGTGAATCCTATCCTGTATATTTATTGGAACAGTTGTCAAACCTCTGGTGTTTTAAAAAATAATTTTAATGCTAATCTATTCATAAGGCACAGAAATCCAAAGGGCAAATTTCCCAGTACTAAAATTATGCCTTTTGGCTTTGTTGAGATGAAACATACGTGGTGTGTTAGCTGTAGCTACAAGGTATGTATGGCTTTAAAAATGTATCCAATTTTGTAGTGCTGTGTTTCTGCAATAGTAGTTGCTATCTGAATAAGATAATTGTAACAGTGTGATCAGGGCATACTGTATGACTCTGTGTTATCAACTTTGTGCTGTAAAGTGATTAACCCAGGTGGTGAGCGGCTTGCTGTATCCCTTGATATGTATCTCATTAATACTGTTTGTAGCAGATGTTTGTTCTAATGAGTGGAGCCGAATGTTCAGACAGGAGTAGGGCTGGTAAAGTAATGAGACACCAGTTTTAAAAAAAGGCTGTTACCACTAAGAATAATAAAAAAGCTTTAAAATGTCTGTGGAATAATTCAAATTAATACAATCAAACAGGACTAGGTTTTCTAATGGTAAAATGTGACCTGCACTAAATGCAAACTATTAAGGGCTGTAAGTTATGTTCCTACATTTGTATGAGTACCTTTTTATTTTTCACATCTGTACATATATAGGTTTAGTAGAAAATAATAAATGCAATCATAATACTGTGGCTGTTCCAATTATGGTAAGGCAGCTATTTAAAAAAATGCAGAACAGTTAGTTCTTGCCAAAGGCTATTATATTTGAAAAATATTCATGCAAATTTGATGGCTTGCAGATATCTAAATGCGAACAAGTAGATGCAGAATGTAAAGCAGCTCTTTGAGAATTGCTGCTAATTGTCTAAAAGGTGTTTGCATCAAAATAGTTAGGAACGTCTCTGAAGTTAGTTATTTTTTTCATGATAAGCAAATTACATGTTAGAAAAAAGGCCTGTTGCCTAAACAATACTCATTTTGTTGGTATCATGATACAAAATTAAAATAGTAAAGCTACACTTAACTGTGCGATAAAACTGCTGGCCAAATTTTTGGATTGTGTTTATTAATCAAATAATTTTGATTTGCCCAAGCACACAAATTACTATATTATCAAACTTGTGATAGCTTCCCAGTTTTCTTTAGTTCAGCTTTTTGTACAAATTGAAGAAAATTTCTATTTTCGTTAAGAACTTTAAAATTATTGGTAGTTGCATCCGCCTCAGAAACATATTTGTGACCATTACTTGAAGGAAGTCTACTGGGTGCGTTTTAAGGTAACTTTTCATGCATATTGTTAAAATGTAATGAAGACAAGGTGAAAGTTTCTCCCTGAATTTGCATGGCTAAATACTTTTTTCTTTCCCTATTCTTTGATCCTTTACACAATGAGATGAAGCTTGCATGCATAACCGAGAAATTGCAGATTCCTAATATGAAAAGTTATCCAAAACTCCTTTGTGACAAGAGTAACTTGTGAAAAGGTGATCATTGCTACAGAACAGCTCTAAGAAAAAAAAAAAAAAAAAAGGAGAAAACTGAGAAACAGATTTTTTTTCTTTAGAAATTAAGAGGTAAAAGAGACTAACACAAAATTAGATGGCAAGGAAGAAAAGTGGTAGCCTGTCTGCAAAGGATTAAAGAAGAGATAGTTGAATGGGTTCATGGTGAAATTACGATCCCTGAGAGAAAGGGAGAGGTTAGAGAGAAAGTTGATACAATAACGAGAATGAAGGGGGACAGAGAAGATTGGAGAGTGGTAGTAATCCAATTAAAAAACAGATCTATGCACTTGAGAACGCATTATTAAGAACAAGAAACCAGCTTGTCATGAAAGCAGATCTAGAGAACAGAAAGATTGTCTCCTGGGAGCAAAGATATTAGTGCGGAGTTGAACTTGAAGGAGGCTGTTGGGAATGAGAAAGAAGCCATAGATTAATTTTCAGATTGGTACAAATGACATGACCAAATTCTCACGGATGTGGAATTTTGTGCCCAGTAGTGGAAAATGCCTGAAGTGTAGGTTTACACAATTGTTAGTGGATTATTTCCTAATTTAGAGGAGAGGGACAAAAATGTAGGATGTTGAGATTTGACAGATGGCTTTGGAAAGGGTGCTAACAGGAAAGTTTAGGCTGTTATGCACTGGAAGGCATTTGTGAGCAAAGAGCTTTTCTCAAGGTACGAGAACCTGGTTTCTGGGCACCTTACTTTCTGACCCTAGACTGTAAGTGAGTAAGTGAATTCTTATATATTGTGTTTTGTCTCTTGTCGTTTAGTCATGTTTAGGGTTATACACGTTTATGGTCTTGGGGTCAGGAAGGAGCATATCCTAATGATAGGATGAGGTGAAGAACCCACACATATGGGTGCTTTTAAACCACACGTTCCTTTCCTTTCCCTTCCTCCTCTCCCCACTTATCGTAAGAAATAGACTTAAATATCAGTTCTGCACCATTGGTTGGTAATGCTCTGTATCCCTTCCTCTGTGATTGGGGCACTTTTCTGTGATCCGAAACTTTAAAGGACAGAAATATTCAGGGGTTTGGACGTCTACCGATTCGATTTTTCAGGACCAAATGGATTTTTTTTTTTGTAGGAGTGATAAGTTTTGTGAACAACTGGGCTTAACTCAAGTGTTTTGATTCCAAGTTAAATGAGTTTTATTCAAAGCATGTGTTTATGGAACTATCAGCAATGGGCAAAGCCTCAGCTGTTGAGTGCCAATTATACATCCTTCGTGTGTGCAGGACAGCTACTCTTCAGACATTTGTTATTATCTCAAAGTAGTAGTTGTAAAGGTTTTTCTATTACTCCCGTGAAACTGTCAAAATGGGATGGTATTTAAAGAGAAGACTTGGAACAAAAACCTTAATTAAAAGGGTGAAGTAGCTGTTTCTATTCTCATATCCCTAACTCTGCAGTGCTTTGTTGCATGCTACATTTTGAAGGTCTTTGGAAGGGAAATGCTTTTTTTCTTTACATGGCATAGTCCCTTGTGGCCCTTCTTTATAATTATTTTAACTAATTCTTTAAGAGAAAACAAGCTTACCCATATTTAAACTAGTTCTGTAGTTCTACTTTTGCAGCGGGAAGAACCTTGGTTTAGGATGAGTCTGGAATCCATGTGGGATTTATTTCACTGACTTCATTTTGAATATGTACTTAATTGGAGATAGCATTTATTTTGTCTGGAAATTGAAATTGTGAAAGTTATTGAAACTGTTGTAATGAAGCATTTTTCCCCCATCCAGTCAAGGTTAAAAGCTATAAATACGTATTACAGACTACAATACTAATCAGTTGTTAGGAACCTGCAGTTTAGTTTTAAGTGTGTAATGGTAGCATAACATCAAGCTTCTGCAAAAGTATATAAAGGTCACGTATATGATTCTGGGTTATAAACTGCCTTTCTAATGATTGCTGAAAAGAGCAATTCGTAGATGTGAAGCACTCTAAGCTGTATTCCTCTTAATTTTCAGAAAAAGCAGATGCCTAATTCATGGTTTGATTTTGTGTGTTTAGGTTGGAGAGGAAGAGGAGATATTGGGGGGGGACGGACAGGAATTATGTGTTTTGAGACTAGAAAGTTGGGGTTTTAGTAGCTGAGATGTGTGTCTTTGCTCATTCTGCATCTTAATAATTATCTGTTACAGTTGTGGTGGGCAATAAATTTAGTATTACAATACTGATATCAGCCTGTTTCCCACAGCTTTTAAACCCGTGAATATTGTATGCTTACTTGAGTTTTTGTTTGAGAGTGCAAAAATAAAACTTTCATAAATTGAGGTAAGATTAAAGGCACTTTCAGAGTATTTACTGTGTCCCTGTCTCAAGGTAAAGACATTCTAGCTCAGGGTGAAGAAGCTCTAGTACAAGGTGACCTCTCCATCTGTTGACATGTTGTCAAAGGGCATGTTGTCCTTTTCTCCTTTTTTACCTGTTGTACAGGGGATGAGGCCATGCCTAGACCTTCTGGTAGTCTTAATAGCAGCAGAAAAGGAGTTGTCAGATTTTGGTAGCCAGACTCATGAGCATCACCAGATAACTCATTGGTCCTGTTTAACTATGTTGATTGTGAACTAGGAGTCTCTTGGCTGAGAGACTGTAGATGAAACAGGGCAGCATGGAGTATCATAAGATGTTAGACTAACGTCTGGAACTATCGGGTATAAATATTGTTACTCCGAAGAAGTTCCCACAGGGCACTATTATTTAAAGTAGAGATGTATATGTTAGACCGGGTCTGTTAGTTTCACAGCTGTTGGGCTAAGTTGAAATTATTTTTTATCTTTAATGCTGCATTTGGAGTGGGTGATTTAGGGTGGTGTTTTCATTTGGGGGAGTGTGTAGTGGTGGTGATGGTGTATTTATGTATTTCTTTATTTATTTCTGAGGCATGTCCATATCACTTTGCTGCTTTTCCATCTCCTGGAGTCTGTTTTTAAAATCATTGAATCACTGTAGAGGAATGTATAAACAGGTGTCAGAGAATGTGATCCCCAGTCTGCATCCAAATTGACTTGAATGGCCAAAGAAGGCATTCTTACTCTAGATTGTGGTTTCTCATTTATATGTGCTTGCAACAGCATCAAGACTATGAAAAGAAGTGGTAGAAGGAAGCTGTTGTTTTTAAGTCCCTTTCTTAAGTGGTCAAGGAGCACTGCTGATCTGATACCATACAGGAGGTATGTTTTGTGAAGTAGCAGACTTGATGCTTCACAGTTCTGAAGTCTTTTGACAGCTCACAGAGTTTTACGATCACAATTCTGAGCTCTTTGAAAAGTACTGCTTAACTGATTATTCATATATAACTATTTGAATATTTGCACAGATTGTCTTCTAAGCAGCTCTTTTGTTTATTTATAAATAGTTAATGCATTAAAATGCTTATTATGTAGCTTGTGCTATGAATACTAATTTTGGAATATTCAACTGTAGTCCTAAAATGTTCTAATTAGATCAAGATAAATGGTGTGCCTGTATGTGTACCTGATGTTCAAGTGACAAGTATCAGTGATTACTGGTTTATTTATTTATTTTCCTTTCTCCCAGACCACTTTTGGTAGTGGAACAGCACGTCCTGTGCTGCTGGTTCTCTCTGGGGGATTACGGGTACATCCATGAAGTGTAATGGTTTAAGCTTATTCCAGGAAGAATGACATTCAGTTTGTAAAGTTTAACTAGGCAAATATCTAAGGGAGCGCTTTCCCTTGGAGCTGATCTTCCAATCTGTGAGCACGAATGGCAGTTGTGCTCTTCTGTGACTTGTGCCTGTGATGTAGGCAGAATTGACCCAGGATTCATTCTGGCATAAATCAGCTCAAAGTTAAGGGAACCTCCTTTTTCAAAACTGTGATGCTCTTTTCTTGACTGCTACGTTAGGGGTCTCCATGAGAGATGTTATGGTTCTCTTGCTTGAGGAAAGAAGGAATGTAACTACTTGTCGTCTGACACTAAATTAATTTATTTTTCTTTCTTACACTGTTGTGTAACTGCTGCTTTGCATATTTTTTTTTTTTGACCCCATTGCTTCAGGCATGAATTTCCTTCTAAATCTCCAAGATATTTTCAGACTAAAATTTGCGGAGGATGGATGGAGTCAAACAAGTTCAAGCAAGCTTGACGCTCAATATCTGCATTAATGATAATAAAAATAAATAATTATAAGAGAATTCAGTAGTTCAGTCAAGCTTGAGACACAATTTGTTCCATTAATCTTATAGCTTTTAAAAAAAGCAATCTGAACATTATACTGCACAGTTGTTTTCCAATAGCGTTCCTCCCTCTATGTAGAAATGTGCTTTAATATGTACTTGACCACTTAGCGTCATGAAAATTTGGGTGAAACAAAGAGAATCTAGTATTTAAAATAAATCTGTTAGTATACAGATTCTGTTACTTGGTCACATCTTTTCTAGCTAGTTAACAATTCTTTTCTTTTACACCAGGTATATCATGATACACTGTAAGTACTCTTCGATATATAGTGGTTGTAGATTAATTTACCCTTTGTTGTAGGTCAAATAATGGTAAGAAGCCAACTTCAAATTTAACCCGTGAGGTGTAATATCCTTTTAGAAATAAAGAAGCAAAACCCCCACAGCACTCTACCTTAATTAACACCCTGGAAGGCAGTCAAGAAAAACACTGTAACTGGATAGTGTATTTTAACCTAGCTAAATTCTTGGAGTTTACCAGCTCTGTTGCAGTGTTTCAGAGTCTAATAATACTTTAGATAGAAAATGTAGTTTTACATTGGTTTTGAATTTGCCATCTGTTAAATTAATTAAAGGCATCTTTGTCCTTGATTTATAAAACAGGAAAAACTAAAGTTTGAACTCAGTCTAAACGATGATACTTTAGCAGGAGAAATGATACCAGTTTCCACACTTAGGCTTTTTTCCATGCTCCATAGTATTACTGTTATCTCCTTTATTTGAAAGTGATTTCCCTATTAATGCTGGTGCACATAGTATCCCAGGTTAGGGGATACCAATAAGCTTTATAATGGTGCAACATTATTTCTGTATTATACACCATCCTGTTTGTTATGTGATATATTGTTATGTGACCTAATGATTTGTTTGCTGTTGTTTTTGACTGCAGGTGCCTTTCTGACCTCTAAAAAAGTAGCTGCTGTATTAGTTTTCTCAGCCAACAGAGTTAATTTAGAACCTTGTAAAACGGGGAAGTGTGGTTGTATCTATTTCTCCCGGCCTGTGTCTTGGCACCTTTTGGATATCAAAACTTGCATTGTTTGTTGCTGTATTTTGGGGCATTCTGAAGATTTCCGTAGTAAATGTTGTCACCTGCAGATTCATTGCCTCGCTTTTGATGATTTTTCAGGGTCATAAAAGACACAAAAAAAATCTTCTCTGGACCTTTGCTTGTCAAGGAAAGCAAATGAAAAGGGAAACTTGCATTCAGAGTTTAAAGGAGAGTGGTGGCAGGCAAGAATAAGAGAATTTGATGTTGAGTGAGATAACAGTGGAGGAGACTGGCGAGTAGTAAAGATACAGAGACTGAATACCTGTATAATCCATGGGATATCTGTTATCCTACAGTGGTAACTTGCACAAAGCGTATATATGCGGCGATTACCACCTTAATGAATTTTGTGGAAATGAAGTTCTGTGGTCTCAAATAAGCAGGATGAATTGATGAATATCAATTCATCGATACCTGGAGATATTTATAAGACATGTAGGTATGTCACTTAGGGACATGGTTTAGTGGTGGACTTGGCAGTGTTATGTTTACAGTTGGACTTGATCTTAAAAGGCTTTTCCAACCTAAATGATTCTATGAATATCAAAATTAAGCACAGCCATTTCATTTTGATGTATTAAATGATCAATAAGACAAGAAAATTATTTTTTTTTTCCATACTAGCATCAAGTCAGGGCAGCAGTAGCTTGAAAAAATGATTCAGAACATGAAGCTGGGTATTGGGAACCTTCTGATTTCTCATGAAATTAGGCATTGTCGTAGCAGATGCTAGGATAACTTTCTTGACTCTAACATGAGTATTAGAAAGCATTCATTTCTTAGGAAAGATGTAAAATAAAGTAAGGGGGATAACGTATTATTTTATAGCTGAAGGATAGAAAAACGTTATGGAATTCAGTTTTTTTAAAAAATCACTACAGGATTGTTAAGGTAAACTTCTGGGTTACTGCTGAATTTGCTGCAGATACCCAACCTGATCAGAGCTGTCACTACGAGCACATTTTAACATCTAATGCAAGTTGAGTGTCTAGATCTCCCTTGATATAATAAGAGTTTAGCCACCACAGTTATTGAAGCCCAGGGAACTATTCCTTTCACCCTAAAGTAGACACCTTACAATTATGAAACTTAATTAGAAGCTGAATTATGTCCTCTTCTGATGGTGGAGAATTGGTGGAGAATTTTGACCAGTGACAAATCCATGTGCTTCTGAATTTAATAAGAGATACTTACTAAACAGCAGCCTAGTAACACAGTTTTTTAATATTGAGGAAAAAAAAATCTTGTTTGTAGAAGGTAAGTTTGAGTCATTGATGAAAAGGCTTTGCTTAAAGTTTAGAACATTATGATTATAATGAGAGGTAAAAATAGATCAATAATGTAGATTCTCCCTTTCTAAAATGACAGATTTGGATAAATTAAGGCAAGTAGCTAATGGAATCAGAAGGACTGAGGAACACAGTCTTCAGTTTAGATGAGGAATGGCATTTCTTCTGAGTTCAGCCATTTTGGTAAGAGTTTGTATACCATGCAAAGGGAAAATAGTTTTTTTTTGACACAGGAATAGTGGTGGATCTCATGCTTTGAGACTTTGACAAAGTTTTGATTTATTGTAGAGACTGAGGCAAATGAAAATTGCTCGAATTGTAAGATAGGCAATGAATAGATTGAAAGAAAATGGTAGTGGATGGTTTTGGAAGATAATATATAGAAAGCCACAAGTGGAGATCCTGAATATTAATTTTATATTGTCATTATGAATTTTGAAACAGACACCAAGTGTGTTCTGACAAACAAATGAATTCACTGAGGAGCAGAATAGTAAAACTGGAAGGATATTTAGTTGTAGAAAATGTAAGGTCATGAATAAGAAATATTAGAGCTGGAGTCTGTTAATTGGAAATGAATGTCAGTCAGACTCTAAGGGTGTTTTTTTGGTGTCAAATGCTGGGGAGACTGTTGTTGGCAGAATTTAACCTATAAGTATGCGAGAGAAATATAAAGTGTAGGTATATTCAGAGCAGGCTAATGTCCAAGGGCCTGTGCCTTGGTTTTAAAAATTTTGTTTAGAACTTGGGTTATCAAGTCAAATATATAGTTCTACAGCTGCTTATGTGTAGCAGTGTTTCTTGCTGGCTGATATGCTATGTACTTGTGCAAATGAAAATATGTACAAGTTTGAAAATGGTATTTGTGACAGAGCTGTCAGTGTGCTGACATTAAAAAGACACTGTTTTCCTTTTGTTTGCACACTGAAAATAATATTATGAGTCTTCACATAACTTCCTGTGCTAGTGTCCCTGTATCCAGGCTTTGTCATCCTTCAGGAGACATAGTTTGAAGCAGCGACCGTTGCCAGCAGCAATTAATATGAGAGAAGAAAGCAAGCTGAGCCTTCCCCATTTATTGGGACTTTAGGGTGTATTGCTCCATCTGCCACAGGCCAACTTCAAACTCCTCTAATTTAAACTGTTACTCTAGATCCAGCACAGCCTGGATTCAGGCCAGGACATGGAACTGCAGCAGCTTAGTGACACAGATAGATGATCTCCTGCTGTCAGTGGATAGAGGGCAGTCATTAATTTTCATTCTCCTGGTCCTTTCTGCAGCGTTTGGTGGGTCTGGCCAGGAGTTACTGCTGTTGGGCCAGGAGGGAATGGCACAGTCCAAAGTGAAGTGCTAAAGTGGCTCGGCCTCGTCCTAGGTGATTGACCTACGTAGTGGAGAGGTGCTCATGGTTTGGAAGCGTTGCCAATCATAAAAAGAAATTAAGAAATTGAAAATGATATCTGCAGCAGGATTTCGTTGTTGCCTCTGCGTCAGCAAACATATTAGTGATGCTAATTGCTATTCTGAATTGGGAAATGCTTATTTGTGTGGGAGGGCAGTGCTTTCACAAGACTGAATTCTAGGATGTGTAATGAACTCCCCTGGGAATGGAGAGCTGCCATGTATTTTGCGCTTAGAGTTGATGATGGAATTTCTTACATTTTGCATTCTTTAATATGATAATACAGAACACAAGCATATTTTAAAAAGAAAAAAAAACAATGGCAGTGATACTGTGTCGAAATAAATAATCTTCTTTGATACATCCCATCTAAAGAAAAACTGTGGGGCAAAGAAAGCTCCTATAGGAGCTGAATTTTTAAGCTTCCTTTAAAAAACTATGCTAGTCCATTTGCTACTTGTAGCTTTTTTCAGAAAATTAATTTTGTGTTAAACTCAGAAGTTGAGGTCTCAAAGTTTGAGGAAGCTGTGCTATATTTTTTTAATTACACTTAAGGTTTTTGAACTCCTACAAAGTACAAAGTTATCATATGTAACCTTATTTGCTAGGACAGTTGCTGGGATTTTGGCTGAGGGAAATAGATTAAGCATAGGTAAGACATCATAAAATCGAAGTCAGTTGCAAAACTTTTGTGAACTTCTAGGAGATCAATTTTACTGTAAATGTGTTTTGGCAACCACTATGCTCAATGTGAGTTTATGTATTGAGGAGTATTTTCAAAGCTGGCTTTATGAATCCTAATAAGCTGGGAAATAGGATAGAGGCCACATGCTCTGGTTGGTGCAGTATTGGATTTGGAGCTTGGGAGACACAGTTCTGTTCTTGTTCCTGACTCTGTAGGACTTGCCATATTTTAGCTTAAATGATATTTTCCTGAAATGTACTTTCAAATTTAATGGTGAAAAATACTAAACCACCACATAAAGAAGAAACCTCAGTTGTTAATTTTCAATGTAGCTCGAGTCAGTTTCAGAATTGTGTAACACCCCCCCCCCAAAAAAAAACCCCACAAAAACTCATCAAACCCCAAACAAACAAAAAGCCAACAAAAACCCGCAAACAAACAACACCCCCGCCCCCAACCAAACAAACCAAACTGAAAATGGAAGTTTGATAAAATCATTCCTCTAGCATGTATTTTGGGCCCAACTGATGTGGACTGCATGAACAGGATATATGTGGAGGCAAATGAGCCTTTGAAACAGTTGCCTTTATTTGTGTATGCTAAAAATAATGGATAAAACATGGTATTTGGTGGTTGACATTTTTTGAAGTTTAAAGATTAAAGTTATTAATACTCTGGTAGGTGATTTGGAGATCTGCTTGTCTAATGCCAAAAGCTGTAACTCTTTGCTAATGAAATTTTCGTCCTATTCCCTGAATTATCGCTCTAATACTAATGTCCAATTAGAATTAATAACGGACCTTGCCTCAGGACCAGAATTGAATGAACAGTAGCTTCTAATGAAACCTTAGATTTTACCATTTCTATGACTTTAGATATTTTATCTGCTTGTGAGATTAAATCTGTGTGGCCACCATGACCCTTTTTTCTTTAATTTGCTTGTCAGAACTTTTGTTGCAATGGAAACTGACTGGTTTGCAGTGGTTGGATTTGCAGTTTGGAGAGATGATGTTTGTTGTTCAAACACGAGTCTCTGCTTTTGTGTGTAGTTATCGAAGATGAATGAGCAGTTCTGTTATTGCTCTTATTGCTGCTCCGCTCTTGCTCTTTTATTCGCTTGTCTTGGTTTAAATTCAGATTGAGCCATCTGATACAGGACCATGTTATCTTGTGTACTTGCACAGAATCTAATATAATGGGGCCTGTTTACTAATTGGAGCTTTTGGTGCTAACACAATAGAGATAATCAGTAATAAATGTACAGCTGTAATAGCAAGTAGTGTTCACAGTATGCAATAGAATGTATGACAGTTAAGCTCCTATGTGCTGTTTTAGTTCCTGTTGAATGGGTTTGAGAAATCATCATTCTTTTTTCTTGCCTCTGTGCTGTTCTCCAGTGGTGATCTCTCTATTCCAGTGTAAGTGCTTATGCTGCTAATACCTTAATTAACTTCTTCAAATATAACTGGTCAGGGCGTATCCAAATAATATTAGAAATGTACTGATCAGCAGTCTACAAAATTTCTCCAAGAAAGTTTGAATTGTCATCTGGAGAAAACTTAAAGCACATGAAAAAGAAAGAAAACTTAAGCACATGAAGCTTTTTAAGTTAAGCAAACAAACAAACAAAACCCACCTACCAACCAAACCCCCTGATTAATTAATAAATTCAGTTTCTCCAAAACCTTGGCATTGTTGCATATCTCTTTTGCTTCTTGCACATTTTCAATTATCAACTGCTTGTAGAACGCTTCTGGTTGCCAGTCCATCCTTGACCAAATTTCTTCTGTCTAATGTTGGTGGTAATTAGAATTTTGATAAATTCTGTTGTTTGGGCCATATTCAGATTTTTTTTTCAACAGTTTATTAAATTCTGGGGTGTAGGTGTTTTGAGGCTTTCAGCTTAAAAAAAAACCAACCAAACAAAACCCTTTCAAAACAGACAGATCTGGGTCAGTCTAATGTCTTTCTCCTGCAGAGAACTCGTTCAGCTTCTAGGTTAGGCAAATATACTATCATGAGACCCATGACAAATGGGTTTACATTAAGGTAATTTATTGTCTTGAGACCAAATTATTTCTTTTTTGGTGTTCAACGTAAGCAAATGATGTTTCTCAGTAGCTCTCGGAAGTAAGATATCTTTCGTTGGAAATCTTCTGCATGCAGTTGTAAGACTTACCATTGCCCCTGTCATTTAGAATTTATGGTACAAAGAGCTAAAGGTGAGAAATTTTGAAAAGAGAAAGAGAGAAATCGTGGGAGAAGAGATGTAACATTAGTGCTGGGATTTGCAAAAGAAGGAATCTCACCACTAGTGGTTGGTGGGCTATCCAGCTACCAACTCTTAAGTAAATTTCCATAGACTTTGTTTTGAGTGAAAGAGCTAGAGAAAGTGGTGGTATTAGTCTTAGTTTTGATGTTCAAATAATAGATTTTGATGAAAACTTCTGTATGTTGCCTGAACCTGTATACGTTTTAGGTGGCTGAAAACTAAGCTTTTACCTGTTTGTGTTGGGTTTTTTTATTCAAAGCAGTTGTAACATCTCTTATTGTACCACGTTTGTAGTGATGATGCAAGTATTTTTTTTAAGTGCTAGTTTAGTATTAGAAGTATTAGATGCTATTTTGTCATTGAAGTTACAATGAGAGCATGTACTAAAACCAGCAGTGAATATGGGAGTGCAGAGATAGCAAATTAAGCTCATTTGTAAAAGTAAAGTAGTTTGCATATTTTTTCTGTTACTTACACACTTCCTCTTCCCTCTCCATGGTTTCTTTAATTTTTGAGAAAAATGCACCATGCTCTTTATAATTAGTTTTAGTTTCGAATAAATTTACATGGCTTGAAAATTAATGTTGTCTGTAGATTATTCTTACTTCTAAAAAACTGGCGCCAACTTATCTAGTTGAATGTATATTGAATTATTACTTTTTTTTCATAAAGCATCTCATGTGCAGCTTTCAAC
Source organism: Fratercula arctica (assembly GCA_947846985.1). Lineage (NCBI taxonomy): Eukaryota > Metazoa > Chordata > Aves > Charadriiformes > Alcidae > Fratercula > Fratercula arctica. The sequence continues at coordinate 84,911,708 of CANTUZ010000003.1, forward strand.
TCTCTTAATGTTGAATTGATTTAATCCTCTGCTCATATAAGTTTTGGGTTTTTTTTTTTAACTGATATGTAACATCTTGAAATACTCGTGTGGAGAAACGCTAGTTGAGCTGATCTATAGTGAATTATGATTATAGTCATAATGCTGGAAGAAATAATTTATTTAGGCTGCACCGGCAGTACTGTGCTCCTGTAGTCAGATCTGCTGCGTTCTAGAGGCAGGGTCTGTGCGGCCACCAGGAGAGCTGCCTGTGTAGATCATTTGCCTGCAGGGTTTCTGGGGGCTGCTCGCTGCTCTGTTTTGACAGTAGAGATCTGGTGGGTATTAATTGTAAAAGCAATGGTGAATTTTAGAAAAGACTACTGACAGCTTGTTATTTCTTCATAATTAGGACTTTCCAAGGAGAAATGGATGAATTATGAAAAGTTCCCCCTCCCTCCCCATCCCACATATATCCAAAAACTTTTGCAAGTATGAAGAGTTCTTTGCTGAAATGTTGTGAACTTTTAGAACCATTGAGCTATCTTGACAGTTGGTAGCGCTCCTGTTTTCTTCTCTTTTTGAGTTTCTGCGATTTTCACTTTTCTCAGTATAACTGTAATAACACTTGTGCTTTTAGCACGTGTGTGCAAAGTGAAATGAAAGGATCAGTGAAATAAAGCTCAGTTTAGAGTCACGCTCTCAGTTCTGGTGTAGACCACCAACAGGATCAGTTATGGCATGATCAGGTGTACGTTCAGCTGCAGCAGCTCAGGTGGTAATTAGTAAAACTGACGTACCTCAGGTTTGACTGAGACACTGAACTTGGACTTTCGAGTCTTCATGTCAGCTTTGTGTCTCGTATGCTTACTTTTTGCACTACTGTTAAGCCATGGTGTTCCCTGTCTGATCATTTAATCACATCTTGATAACTATATTGTTCTTTTCACTGGTCTTACTAAGTACAATCACATCTTGTTGGTTCCAAAAGGGCATTTTTCTGGTCTTTTCTGCTTTGCCAACCTTCTGGCTCCCACAACAGTTTCTATCTTCCTTTACCGGATCAGACTCAAGCTGCTAGTCTTTGCTGTCAGTTGCTTGTGGTATATACTCAGCACCTTTATTACTTCTCATTCACTGCCAAGATGTTGACTTGTTACATCTGGCCTTTGATACTAGTTTCCGATGAAATTTCTTCAGTTTATTTTCTCCAGTCAGGAGGTGCACTCTCCTACGCCGCTGCACAGAATTGAGAAGACCTTTGTGCGGCTGCCTTGTTATTCTTCCTGAAACTCTACTTTAGTACTCTTGTTGCAAAGATCAAAGAAAACTTTACAAAGGTAACTCAGATGTGTTACAGCTGTCATGCTGTTTAGCATTTCTTGTGGTTTTTATCTTTTATTCAGTGTTTTTTTCTTTCTACTTGTACACTGTTCTTTCCTGTATACAGAAGGTTACCCTGTAGAGCAGTCTTCTGTGGGATTAGCATAGAGAAGTCTAAATTAATGACTTGGGCTCCCAAATACTGTCATAATGTAAAGAAATTGTTAGAAAATTCAGATGTCTGCAACCGAACCAAGCTCACAAGTTGCTGGTGATAGTGTAGTAAGCTTTGGGGTTTTCTTTGTGTGTAATGTGAAGGGAATCTACCTTGGCTAAATTTGTCAGTGTTTTAATGAAAAGTGGCTCAACAGTTGGCTGGGACTTTGCCATGCTGCGGTGTTAGATAACCAGTGGTAGACAGGAAAAGGTGTTTCTTTTGAATAAAACTCTACGGATTGATACCAGGCAAAGTTCTGATCCGCTTAGTAAAGGAAAAACTGGAGTAAAAGATCTTTTAGCTGAATCAAACTGAATTAGCCTCATGCATTTCTTACAGCATTAAAGACTCTGTTAGTTTTAATAGATTTTCTGGCATCAGTTTATGTGGACGCAGCAAAATACTTTTATATGTATTTTTTTTGCTGAACTTATATCTTTGAAATATTTTCTTTGTAATAATTGCATTGAACTAAACTATCTATTTCCCTGAAGAAATAAGTTTAAACTTTTAACGGTAAAAAATTCCTACTAAAATGTGTTTTTATAACATTTGTCATGATCGCTTTTTTTAGCACTTAATATAAATCAAAATAGTAGAGATATAGGATATACCTCTAAGTATAATATCTTAACATTGCCTTTGCAGGTACATGATGCTGATTGATGGCAAGAATGAAGTTTATATGATCGATAGAGACAATTCAATTTTTCATGTATCGAATCTGGAATTTCCGTTTCGTAAAGATCTTCGCACACATCTAACAAACACTCTTCTGGATGGGGTAAGGAGCATACTGTATAATTATTGTAACAACTTCAGTGCTACTTGCTTTTGTTCAGAAATAGGGCCAAGTTTTTAGGCCTGGATCAGCGAATCATTGGATTTCAGGTGTAATACAGATTCAGTCACTGGCTGAATGTGGGAATCACACTTAGTAAGTCATTTCTTATCTACAGAATAGCAGTGATGACTACTCTGGGGGGAGCTGTTTGTCTTTGAAATAAATCAAGGTATTGAGATGACATTCTCTGAATATGAGAAAATGCTTGAAGAGAATCTAAAGAAATAAATACATAACTTCATCTCTTGTTACAGCTTTATATTTTGATACAGTAAACATGGTCAATTTCATCCAGTTAATGTAAATATTTCTAAAATTTGATAAAATTTTCATCATATTTTGATAGACTTTTGTGAACTGATGTCGTTTCTGTCACCTTTATTTTTAGCTCATCTGAGTTATTGACTGTGATTTTGAAATGGTTTACTTACATTTGTTTACGATTAAAACATTTCTAAGTTGTCATGCTGATGTAAATTATGTAAACTTACTGATGAACTTTATAAGGTAGTTGTAAAACAAGCTGTGAAACATCTGTGTTTGTTGTTTGAAGGCTGGCCTGGGGTATTCTTGGTAAACTTTTCAGAATGGTAGCCACAAGAAGAGATTACTCCTTTCTTAACCTTCCTGTTTTAGATGAGCAAAACAACTTCATTAGCTCTTATACTATATACACCTGTCCATGTAGATGAATGCAGTTTCCTATCATGTTGCAGTAGCATTGGAGGATCTCTACATTGCTGTCACTTTTGCTTGATGAAGTACTGAATATCTGAGATGATCTTCCATGTTGGTCTTTTGAAGTCTGGTGCACCTTTCAGATACGGGAGACCATATTGTCATTGTTAACTTGCTTTCCTTTCTCAGGCCTTTGTTGTCAATATCCTTCTTGAAATGTCACTTCTGTGAATGATCTGTCTTACTGAACACACATTTACATATGAAATGTGTAAATTGAATCTGTGAGGATAATTATTGCACGGAACAATGTACCGTCTCAGGGACAGGGGAGCAGATAATGAAATATTTTCCTCCACCTCTGCTTCACTCAGAAATTGAGAGCATAATGCAAGAAATGCCATGCTGTCAGCTCAAAAGTGACTGCCCAAGCTGTCATGTCTGGTAGGAGCCTCTACAGCCAGGCAGCTTCCTAATGACGTATATAATAGTATTCTTAATGACATACATTAGGTTCCATACTGTTGAGATAAAAAGCCTGGTGCTATTTTTTTTTTTTCCCCTGCTCTTTTTAAGACTTTTGAGAAAGTAATGGCTTGCCGGTGTCCATATGGTGCAATCCTAGGTGTTTTTCAGGGAAACTGCTGCTCTTGTTCTTGCGTCTCAAAACAGATGGTTTAGTAAGGGTGGCTAATATGTACATGGTGGAAGACAGGGATGCACGTATATTGAGATATGTGCATAAATGTGGCTGTGGGGCATGGGAGAGGGACTCTGATCTGGTGTGTTGTTTGCTAGATTTATAGTTTGAGTCTCTTAGGAATAAATGAAGTTCTCTCAGTTACCCAGGATGTGAACTATAACTTCACTTAATTTGTTGTTTTTTAAAAGTTTGACTGTCACAGTGTTTTTCAGTATTTCACTGTATTGGTACAAAATTAGTCTTGCTGTGACACCCACTCCCCCCCTCCCTTACCCCCACCCTGCAGTTTTTCATGAAGTGGAAAGCAAAATGACATTAAATGAACAAATATTGGTGGAATGAAGTACCTTGAGATAAAACTAAAACCTTTCAATGGATATATACTTTTCATAGTGCAGAGTTCTAAATATATTTAAGTATGATCGCTTTAAAAAAAAAAAAGCAAGCTGTGGACGGAATATTTTTCTTTTCAATTGAAATTCCTTTCAACAGGTTTGAGAATAAAATTTGCCTATTATTTGAAGCATCAGAACAGCCTAACTTTGTAATTGATTATTTGTTTAATGTTGGTGCCAAATGATAATTTCCATGACTGTTCCTTTACTCTGGATATATGCATGATTCCTTTCTTTTTTTTAATCCATAGGAAGAAAAATTTGGCTTTTTTGTGTTAACGTATTTTGCTAATTAGTGCTGAAGGACTGTAGAAGTTAATTCTTTAATTACAGGTTGAAGTAGTTCATACTTAACTGCCCTTGAAGTACCTTTCTCTCTCTGAGAATGAAAGTTTAGAATGAGGTGGCTCAATTTGCATTGCTTTACAGGAATCTTAAAAAGTATGATAAAGAAGGAAAGACAAAACAGAGATACAGCAAAATAGAGATACAGCAAAACAACTACTTGGGTTAAGAATACAAAATATTAGCTCATTTCCCCTAACTTTATTTAGAATGACAGTGTATATAAAACTTTCTTAAAGGCAATTTCCATTAATTCAGTGGTCTATTAACTTGCTTTAAGGCTTCTGGTGTAAGCCTTTCATGTACTTGTCTTTGAGACTTTCAAATGCATTTACGGTTCACTTCAGGCTGAAATTACTTGGAAACAGTTCTTCCTGTGATCAGTTACGTCTTGGGTGATGAGAGATCTCCTGCAATACTCTGTGCTCATCTCCAGCTCTTCAGTTGTGATTGTTTTCCTGGCATGGAAAAAAGTTTTCTGCAAAGCTCATTAAAGCCAACTTGAATATTAACTACAGGTGGTTAGTATAATAGAAGCCAAGTGTTTTGCATCCATGCTGCTGTCTGAGGGAATGCATAGATTTTTGTTCAAGTGTTTTGGCTGTCATGCAAGAAAACTAATTAGTTATTTTCAGGAACTTTCTTGGCATTCTGCTTAGTTTTGGAACAGTTGAGTAGATAATGCAGAGACATTCTTCAGCTTGAAATACTTATTTTCAAGTACAATTTTAGTACATTTTTGTATATATTTTATTTATATATAAAATATTGTTCACGCTTGGAGACTTGGGATGACCAAGGACTCCAAAAGTGGAGAGCGAGATTGATTTATGTTTTTGTATCAGTACAGACCTTGCTTATTTGTGAGGTCTCTCAGAAATGCTGTAACTTTTTTGAGTTTTCGAAGGCTGACACTTTATGCAAAATGGATTTAAAATAAACAACTTTTTCCATTCCTGAAAGACAACAGTGGCTAGAATTGTGTTGAAGGTAAATGGACAAAGGAAAGGCAAGGCACGGCACAGGAGGAAAAGGAACAAACAGATGTGTGATTAGGTCTGATTCCATACTCTGTCTCAGCAAAAAATAGAGTCTGCAAGTGGCTGGTAAAATGAGATCCTTTGCTTTGTGATTAAATTTTGGATTATTTTGAGTCCAAGTTGGTTGCTAGATGTGATTCGAGGAAAAAAGGAAAAGTCCATGAGCATTGTTCTTTTGGTATTTTTCAAGCTAAAAGCTCTTAGCACAGTTGCTGTTTCTAATATGCTATAAGACTGTGCTCTGCAGCACCAGAAGATTAAGAAAAGGAGATTAATACCAGCACAGTTTTGCCAGATTACATCGAAGAAACTGGCCACTAGACCTTGTTCTGCAAGCTCACAGATTAAGCTAATACCTAAACTAGCAGCTAATGGTCAAGCGGTAAAGATCGTACTTACTAGCAGTAGTAATTTTAAAACACACAATAGCAGCTGTAAATCTACATGGGGTCTATAAAAGGAAATGCAGGGGTGCAGGTGCATCTTGTGGATACTTTTGTGTTCTATTATCAAGTCATGTGAGTGGTTTTGGGTTTAAGTTTTTAGTTATCTAAAAAGTGGCTTAAATATAGCCCTATAGTATCAGGTTATTACTCAGATCGGAATGAGTTTAAATGTGATCAGTTTCTCAAATACTAGATTTTCCCCTCAGTCTGTGAACTTGCCTTTGAGGTCTATTCCCTGAGGTGTTTTTCAATTCTCGTAATTTCAAGGAAGATTCTGAAATCAAACTGTTAAATAATGCTATGTTAGAGTATTTCTAATCTGAATCCTTCTTATGATCACTTTACAGCTTTTGCCTTATGACACTTGTATTGGCATAACTAATGGAGCAGTGAATGTTGTTGTCATGATGGAGATGAGCAGCGCAGGAATTTGTCATCTCTACTGCTAGGGCATATTGTGCTATTGTTTATTTGCTCTGGTAGCTGGGATTTCAGTCAGGATATGAAAAGAGAACAAGAGGCAGGGGAGGAAGAAAAGTGAGGATGTGAGGAAAGAGGCTAGTTTGATCAGTAATAGAGTCAAAAAGATTCATACTTGTCTGAAGTAGAGAAAAAAATTCTTTATAAAATTAATTCTGTGTTAAAACTGAACATTCCACAGAAGGTTTAAAAAGTCATTCTTGGTCCTCTTGGCTGTACTTTATAATTCTTCTTAAACTGAATATCCAGAGATTCAGATTTTGAAAATTAGGCATAAAATCTTGTAATACCAGGCACTGAAACGCTTTCAGGGGTTTGCATACAAATGCTAGTTTTGCATCAAAACTGAGGCTCTGAATATGCATGCTGAGGAAATGAGTCCTTAAACCTTAAATATATGTTCAATTAACTGTATTTTAAAAATTTGTTTCACCTGCTAATGTGGTTGAAACTTTAAAGAAATATGGTAGCATTCTTTTGTTTCAGTTTTACTTTGTTACTCATTTCACCTGATTACTATCAGGAAGTCTGACAGTACCCGTGATTAAATGATTTTTAGAGTTAGGAATAAGATATTGTCATGTTACAAAGGAGTATGTTTCACTCATGGAATTAATTTTTTTTTAATTTTTTTTATTTTTTTTTTTGCAGTGGGGCAAGATGTGTAATGTCACTTCAGGTAGTCATTCACAACAAATGTGAATGCTGCATTTGGCTGTGAAAGCCCAATCTCCATCTCGGTGTCATGTTCACAAAAGATGAAATTCCAAAATATTAAGGCAACTTCTAGTTCCCAATGGTTTTTGAGAACAGCAGGTTCATGTCTTCTAGTTTAGTTTTAAATGCTTCAGCATTTGTATTTGCTTTTAAACAATTATATGTTTTTACAACTGCTTGCTTATTTTTCAGAGCTAAACGTGGTTAAATACTAGGTACAATTCAAGAAGCTTGGTATGTGTACAGACTGAAAATCAGTCTTACATTGAGACTCTTCTTTGGGTTTGCTTTGCAGAAGTTACGGATTCTAAGAGAAGTTAAAAGGTTATAAAACATAAAAATGCTACTGACCTAGCAAGAAACAAACTAAACAAAATCAATTTGAGTTGATGTAAGGTTCTCTTTTGGAATAATTCTTGAGCTCACAATTTTGTTTTCATAATGTTATAGTGAAATATTTTTACCTTTTCCAATTGTTTTATCTTGTATGTGTGAATTTGGAATTTTAACTTGATATTAGCAGCAAAACTCCTTAGCTTACAAAAAATCCTTACAACTAACTTTTTAGCCAAGAATTGGGTGGGAGAAAAGGGGGCAGGGAGAAGATTGATTGCATTTAGAAAACTGAATATTTCAAAGTTGTATCTGAAAAGGATCTACCCATTGGTTGATTGTTACTGTTTTCAATCACGACTAATTTATGTGAAACTAAATATTTTTTATTAGTTTATCAAACTAGTAAGCTATATCTAATTCATATCATAGGAAACCTGAATTACAGGTGTAAGCACCAGCATGTAAGATGTATATATTTCTATATGTACCTGTAAGTTCAGGAAACACTTTTGTGTTTGGATGTTGATCATTAATAGTCTTTTTTCTAGCTGACATATTTTCAAAATTTACCAGTATATATATTGGAAGTTAACTGATTTCATGTGATACAGATAGTATCTGTGATATTTCCATTTGAAGGAACCCTACTGTTTAGTGACAATGCAACATTCAAGCAAATGGCAGTTGTCAATGCTGCCTAGGATGCTGTTAACATGAAAAGGTTCAACCTGAGCATAGAAAATGGATGTTAATGCTTGTTCTTTACTGCCTTGCTGTTGTACTTCATATTGTAGGCAAGATTTCTGAAAGTGCTGGGTTGACTTAGGGTCGCAGTTTTTACTAAGGTTTCTAAAAACTCATTATTCACTCAAGAAAGGTAGTGATTTTGAAAGCTGTGGGGAAACCAGTATATAAATGTTGCAGATCAGAATGTGGAGCCTTAGTACAGCTTCCTGGCTTCTTATTGAATCCTTCATGAGAGACATTTAAGACCATAATATTTTTATAATCTTGACCTATTGCAAAATCTGTTTGATAATAAAGATATGGCCAGTGTTTGATTGCATCACGCTTACAAGTACATGCACTATGTATAAATGTGTTGACATTCTTCTGTATTCGTGAAATAAATCTAAATGTTATCTCTTTTCTCTTAAGGAAATGATCATCGACAAGGTTAATGGACAGGTTGTCCCTCGGTACTTGATATATGACATTATTAAGTTTAATGTAAGTACTTTCGGATTTATTGCTTTTATCATTAGTTATTGATTCTCATTTCTATTTTAATCATACTTGTCTAAGTAAGAGCTTCAGAGTAAATTTAAACACCAAAAGTGTGTGGGTATTTTGTAGCTTGATAACAAGCAATGCATCAGAATTAAGATTGAAAGCGGCCTTATAATAGATGTCGATTTATTTCCAGCTGCTCAAGAAAAGATGGCCGTTTGAAACAGTCTGCTAAACACTGTTGGAAATTCCCATTTCTAGAGCATGTTTGAACTATTTGGGCAGTGAAATTGAGAGGGGACGGAGAAGTTAGCCTGTAAGGGGTGCATGGGTTACCAGAGCATCCCTGCGCTCATTAGGCTGCTCCATCACCACTTTCTCGAATTTCTCTTTGCAACCAGGGAACTGGTCCTCTGTTAAGTCCTCAGCTGCAAGCTCTCCTGTTTACATTGGCTGTAGGGCAAATATGTAATGAAGAAATATATTGTGGAAGTTGTGGAAAAGGAGAGGCCTTTTCATTTATGATGAAATAAGTTTTCTAGTGATTTCTCTGTTATGTCTAAGGAAGAGAAAATATCCTTCAGGAAGGATCAATTTAACCATATATGTCTTTTTAAAACAATATTTAAAATAATTTTGTGCAAACAGAAAGTGTGTGCTGGTTTTGGTTGGGATAGAGTGATCTTGATGATCTTCTCTGTAACCTTTTCTGAAGACTAGGTGTTGGGTTTCCTGAATCCCTCCTGTGATTAGGACTTTTCAGTAAGCAAAAATTCCTTTTAGGATTCTGAAAAATACAATCTTCTAAAACCACTCCTTGGCTCTCATTTTCCCATTACGTTTTCTTACTTGTTCCTCTGCCTGTGATTCCGTGTCTTTCCTTGTCTCTGCTCTCACTTTGTGTCTAACCTAGCATTCAAGTGTGCGGTCTCCTGGTTCCCCAAGTTTGGGATATTCACGTACTGTCCTAGTGAAATAATGCTTTCCAAAAATCATAATTATTTTGGTGAAACATTTTTTGGGGTTGAAGGGGAGGAAACTCATTTGTAGCAAAGTGTCTGGACTTAACATGAAGAATCCCATTTGGCAAACAAGAAAAATCATCAGAGGGTTTCCAGAGGATTGTTAAAGTTTGGGAAGAGTCTACTTTTGAGCAGGGCTGTAAATGCTTTAGAGGTTGGTTGGGGTTTTTTTGTTTGTTTGTGTTTTAAATGCACTGGGAATGAGAGGAAGGAGTTAGTTACTATGTAATACTATTTTAATGTCGAGGACAAATTAAGATAATGTTATCAGTATGAGTACACGCAGGGCTTCAGCTGCAAGAAGTCATTAGCAACAGTCCTACTACAAAGATTAAAAATCACAGTGGTTTTTAGGTTAATTTTAGAAGCTTAATTACAAAAATGGGCACCCGAGGATGTTTGGCTTGGCAAGAAATGATCAACAGAATTTTATCACCAAGAGAAGTAAATGTATTGAAAACTTGTAATTGGCAACAAAGGATAAGCTCCTTTTAAAGTTGTGTAAGTTAGATTAGTGTAAATTTTCCTAGCAGAGCTTCAAATCAAATAATTAAACAAAGCATCAGTCCTCTATAAAAACAAAACATTCTCCCATCCCCCCAGAACAAATAATCCCCCACTCCAAAAAAACCTGCCCCAAAACAGCCTGACAGACAGCTGTGTGAGGTGCTTTGGAATTCAGCATTGCTCCTTTTCATCTTGAAAGTAGTTGTGTCTTGAAGGTGAGTGGTGGAGTTCCTGTACTCACTGTCCATCGTGTGAGTTACCAGTTTTCCAGCACGTTCCTTGTCCCCTATCTCATCCTCCACAGTGACTCAGCAGACTCTGCTGTTAGAGATGCGACATTGCAGCTGGGGAAATGTGAATACAAACCCTGTTGATGAACACCTTTGCTCAGGCTAACCTCATGTTTTGGTCAAGTCTAGTGAACTAGAGGTATTTGCAGCTCACCTTATTCTCAAATGTTCAACCTACTTTGCTTGCGCAGCATCCCATATTAGCTAAGTGTTACAAAGTTTTCTGACTTTGTCAGAATATTCCTTTTGAAATATTGCATTCACAAATGCCCCATTAAGTCACAAAGACTTACGTGCACTATTAATATTGCTGAGAATTTGTGTGTTAGGATGACCAACACTAATGCAAAAATACAGAAGTTAGTACTAAAATAAGGTAATATATATTTTTTTCAGAACGCACCATGTATTTATAGTAAGATATACGTCAACTTGCGCTTCTCAGGATGACTGTAAATAGTACAGCAAAAGCTGTTAACTTATATACAGAAAAATCATGGAATTTAATTTTAAATACAGCAAAGTAATGTCATATAATTAAAAATGTACATATGTCATTTACCATATCACTCTGAACTATCCTCAGTGTGTTTGGCCAGTATTATTGTTGTGCTTCAAAATTGCAATGTACTCCATTTTTGTATTCTATTTTATCTTGGTGTTAGGGGGTTAAATAGTGGTCAAATTCGTGTTTGTAAGTGTAGCAGTTGAGATGGGACAACCTTATCTCTGTTCTATGCCATATTTCTTGGGCTTTTAACAAGGGGACATGTAGGACTGAAGACTTACACCTAAATGAAGTCCAAAATGCTTAGCCTGGCTTCTCTGTGTCTAAGTTAACTAAGTACCATGAACACTGTTGCCTTTTATGAGCAGAAATTGTGAGAGGGCATGTTTATTCTTAAAGCTGTATGCTTAAACCTTCAGCCTAAAAACCAAAGATCCCAAACTATACATAGTTGGGTTCAATTTGTCGCTTGCAGCTCTGGCAATTGAGAATTGAAGCGTTAAGAGACCAATGTCAGTTTGAGATTTTAAGAGAAGCAGCAGTCTGCTAGTAACAGAGCAGCTGGGAGTAAAAGTAACGGTTTTCACTGTATGTACAATACTATGATTTTTGGGAGAACATCATGGTGCTGAGTGTATTGGTACATCATGGGATCTTTCTCCAGACTTGGTCAGGATTTCACCTGAGCATGAACCAGAGGAGGTAAGGAAGTCGCCTTAAACAAGGATGATGTGTTCATCAGGAGAGGATGGTAACAGAAACTTAACAGTGAGTAGAGGCTATAGAAACAAATGAAAGAAAATAGTAAGGGAGAAAAATGACAGCAAGTGAGTGGGCAAAGACCTGCCTTTTACAAATTTTAATCCGCAGTGTTATCGGTGAGGCTTATTGTTACTTTTTGATTGTGCTGTGATGTATCAGGAATAAACTACACCAGCCTTCCAGAAAGAATGAAAGGAAACTAAGGGAATAGACTGATTGAAATACGTAGTGTGTATTTGGCTCTAGATGTCTACATGGAAAAAGTCGTAGGAAGAAGGAAAAATAAAATTTGAGTTTCAGTGATTGGGAGAGGCCTATACTGGAGTTCTTAGGGAAAGCATGGAAATAATCTGTCTTGGCTGTCTCTTTCCATGATAAGTTTTGTACTGAATTCTGATGCTTATCCCCTATAGCTGCTGCAAAAGTCAGTCTTCAAGGATGCTGATGGAAGCCTTTTACTTCATTTCTTTTTAATCACTGTTTCTGTGGCATCTAGTTTCTAGAAGCTTGTGGTAACACAGCCCATTGTGTTACAAGAGATGCCTGTGTCAGGAAAAGTAAATGATTCTTCAGGAGATTAAGAAAGATCTTTTTTGTTGTCATCTTCAGACTGAATCATGGTGCTGATTATTACTAATAGCAACTCAAAATATGACATTGCTGTGTCACTGCTTTCATCTCACATGCTAAAATCAAATTCATAGAAAGGAAGCTATATGCTAGTGACATAAGCCCGCCTTTCCACCTCAACTGTTTGAAGAAACCCAGAGCAATCCCTACTTTTTCTTTTCTGCTTCACTTGGTTCTTTATAGAAAGAGCAACTCAGAGTACATACAATCATCTCTCAATGCCCATCCTGAGAGATTGCATACACCTATTCTAATAAATAAAACTGTGCAAGATGTGGGGTCCTGCTCCTGAAACTTTGTTCTCTTTTTAAGTGGTTAAAATGGTCCCTGGCACAGTTTTGGCCCTGGCTGGCTACAGTGGTCTTGTGCAATTCTCAAGAATAGTTTAACATTTAACATTGCTCGGGGACCATTCTTAGCAGACATTCTGTGATGTCGTCATCCTCCTTTGGAGAGTGACAGTATGAACGTGGTCAGACAGCTCGTGGCTTCAGGGGTAGAGATGAGGCCTTTGCTATGTTGGGTCATGAATGTAGATGTACCCAGAGTGTCTTCTAGTTCACAGACTTGGGGCATACCTCTCTGAAGTTCAAAAAGTACTGTTTTGTGAAATGTCAGGTATTCTGCTATTAATATGCCTTTAGGGGTGGCTTAGGGCAGATGACAAGAAGGCTCTTTACATTGAAAAGAAGCGAAGAAATAAGGTGGAATAAGAAATAGTGGTATATCACAACATACAGAAGAATTCTGTTTTGGGGAGTAAAGGAAGATCCAAGAAGCATCAAAACTAGTATACCGCTTCTGCTTGTCTATGGAGATGGTAGCACCAATATGTGAAAGATGTCATTTATCCTGTCGTGTGTTTGGCACATGAGATTTTTCTAGAAGTAGAAATCAATTGTAACACAGTTTTTATTTTCTTACAACCTAAATAGAAATTTTTTTCTAAGAAAAATCTTTTTCTCATTGAAAAATGAGAAATTATTTCTTAAAAATGCATGTGTTTATTTCATAGAATCATAGAATATCAGATTGGAAGGGACTTCAAGGATCATCTGGTTCAACCTTTCTTGGCAAAAGCATAGTCTAGACAAGATGGCCCAGCACCCTGTCCAGCTGAATCCTAAAAGTGTCCAATGTTGGACAGTCCACCCTTCCCTGGGGAGATTATTCCAATGGCTGATTGTTCTCTTGTGTCCAGTCCAGTGATAACGTCTCCCTTAAGCCACCTTTTCTCAAGGCTGAACAAACCCAGTTCTCTCAGCCTTTCCTTGTACGGTAAGCTTCCCAGTCCTGTGGTCATCTTTGTGGCCCTTTTCTGGACCCTCTCCAGCCTGTCCACATCTTTTTTGTATAGTGGGGACCAAAACTGAACACAGTATTCCAGGTGTAGCCTGACAAGCGCTGAGTAGAGTAGGATCATGACTTCTTTATCTCTGCTGGTGATGCCCTTGTTGATGCAACCCAGCATCCTGTTGGCTTTCTTTGCCACTGCAGCACACTGCTCACTCATATTGAGCTTGTTGTCCACCAGGACCCCCAGATCTCTTTCCACAGAGCTGCTCCCCAGCCAGGTAGATGCCAGCCTGCACTGCACTCCTGGATTATGTTTTTCCAGGTACAAGACCTTGCACTTGTCTTTGTTGAACTTCGTAAGATTCTAGTTAGCACACTCTTCCAGCCTATCCAGGTCTTCCTGCAGGGTGGCTCTGCCTTCCGAAGTGTCTACTTCCCCACTCAGTTTGGTGTCATCGGCAGACTTCATCAGGGTACACCGGATCCCGTCTGGACCATGTATGAAGATATTAAACTGTCTTGGGCCCAATATTGATCCCTGAGGGACCCCACTTGTGACAGTTTGCCAGTTTGAAAAGGAGCTATGTACCACCACCCTCTGGGTGCAGCCTGTCAGCCAGTTCCCCACCATCGCACAGACCACTTGTCTAGACCATAACAAAACAGTTTCTCGAAGAGAAAGAGGAGGCTGTGGGAAACTGTGTTGAAAACCTCGGAGAAATCCAGGTAGACAGTGTCCATTGCTTGCCCCACATCAACCGAGTAGGTTACTTTGTTGTAGAAGGTGATCAGGTTTGTCAAGCACGATTTGCCCTTGGTGGATCTGTGCTGACTTTTCCCAATTGCATGCTTTATTTGACTTGTGATAGCCCCCAGGAGTATTCATTCTGTAACTTTCTCAGGGACTGAAGTAAGACTAATGGGCCTATAGTTTCCTGGATCGTCCTTTAGGTCCTTCTTATAGATGGGGGGTGATATTAGCCTTCTTCCAGTCTTCTGGGATGTCTGCTCATCTCCACAGGTTCTCAAAGATTGTGGAGAGCAGCCTCACAATGACATCAGCCAGCTCTCTTAACACCCTCAGGTGGATATTTCCAGGGACCATTGATTTGCAGGGGTCAAGCTCCTGTAGTAGTTGGCTTTTAAAATCTTAACTGAGGGGGTTTTTTGTCCACATTTATGTCACTGGTTACATGTGTGCTCTGCACACATGAAATCTGGATTTTTTGTATTCCTCTGAACATGAAAGGCTAATTCCTTATGGAGTTTAGTCTTAATGAGTGCAGAGCTAAATCCCTGCAATGCCTGTTGCTTTTCAGCTTCCTGATTTGCGTCTGTATGTAGTTGAGTTCATTATTATAATAGCTGTAACTGTGTGTCATTACCTCTTTCACCTGAATAGTGAATAAAAAGTTCAAATTTGGTGGGTAATTCTAGTGTAACAGAGGAAGCTGTCAATACAATAATTAACAGTCCCAGAAGCAAATACAAGTAAATCCAAACCCTGTTCATCAGACACCATCCACAAAAACACATCTTCATTTTTCAGTCATCTTTGAGACAGCTCTTCCTGAGAAACCTTCTTTTGAGAAGCTTTTTCTTAGATTCAGTAGCTGTGCATAGATGTGCAGACACTAAACTTAAGCAACTATTTTTTTTCCTTAGTTAAGTAATAAAAAGTAACACTGGCATAATGTGGGATGTAATTAATGCATTCTTAGCAAAGACGCTGAAAATGAATAGTACTTTCCTTTTCCTTTATAACCCTGGCCTTTAAATTTATAAACTCCAGCCAAGTTTTCATGAGACCAGATTGCAATGGTAAGAATAGACTGAATGCTTGAAAAAGAATAATTATTTTAATGTTTAGAAAGGAGATAGAGTTTTGATTAAGTTTCCTAATATTCTGTGCATTAATTTAAGTCAAGATCAAGATTTCTTTTGTTGTCATTATGCATAACAATGCTGTAGCTATTAGATAAAATTTGTCATGGTAAACAGATATGCTGGTCATAAATCTTGCCCACAGCCAATGTGCTCATTGAATTAATGCATGAAATTTTTTTTATTTTAAATCCCTGTAAAATATTACCACATCTGACTTTGCTGTTGCAAACCACATTTTAAAATGATGTAAAGCTCACAGTACATGCTGTTTCTCATTTATTAGCCTGTTAACCTTATCTTAAAAATGTACCGTGAAAATTTTGATGCACAATTCAGAGATGCAAGTGTTTAATTGCTTCTTTTCTGCTTACAAATGCCCCTGGCTGCCAGTGACCCTTACACTCTTACTTTTAATTCTGAGGTTATTTCTCAAACAGTACCACCAACAAAATCCAGATTTTTAAATGCTTTTGTTTACTAATCAGGGAGTGTAGCGATAGAACGAGGGGTAATGGTTTTAAACTCAAAGAAAGTATATTTAGACTAGATATTAGGAAGAAATTCTTTACTCTGGAGGTGGTGAAACACTGGCACATGTTGCCCAGAGGTGGTGTGGATGCCCCATCCCTGGAAGTGTTCAAGGCCAGGTTGGATGGGGTTTGAGCAACCTGGTCGAGTGGGAGGTGTCCCTGCCCAGGGCAGGGGGGCTGGAACTGGGTGATCTTTAAGGTCCCTTCCAACCCAAACCGTACTGTCATTCTTATAGTGCCCTGGAAAATGAGGATGCCAGGCATGTGTGTACTCTTAACACCCTTTCTGTTACTTCTTGATGAGACATATCTAATAAGCGCCCAAATGTTTCTAACAGTGCTCTTACTGTGTATTATGTTCCCAAAATCTGTATATATCACTTCTTTCTATCATGACTAAGAGGTGTGAAATACATGAAATACAGAACATCTACTCAGTTGTGTCTTGCTTTGCTTTCTGGTGTCAACACTGACACAGAGATGCATTAAGATTGCTTGTAGCTGCCCTGCTCTGACACCTTAATTCTAGAGCCTGTCCACTAATTCCAAATCCCTTGTTTGAATTTGTGAGGTTACATAGCTGCTAGCACCACTGCTTTCTCCTTCTCCTCCCATTTATATAACGCGGTTTACTTAGAGCAGGGACAACTTGGCCAGGTTGTTACTATTCTTTAGGCTACATGAATAGAGTAGCACTACAGAATAGAGAAGGCAATAGAGGGTGGGCTAGGAGAACTTCTAAGACGGAGAATCAACACACTAAGAAAGTGATGTGGCAGAAGCTTTTGGGTCTGTGGAGATGCGTGGACAGAAACACATCTTAGGTAGTTGTGCTTTTCACAACTGTTTTTTTGCCTTATTCCCCTTTGCTGTTGATCATCTTTTATTCATCGTTGAAAACCTGACTTGTATGTCTGAGCAGCGAAATCTGCAAATCTCCTTACCTGTTCTGTAAACTTCCAAATGGATAATTTGTGTTTTCTTCCCTGTTGCTCCTTGTGCTTGAGTAAAGGGCATATGCAACTGAAAAGTAGCATTTTTATGCATTTTTGTGTGTCTCTTTTCAAAACTCGCTTTTGCTATGATGCCTGTGAAAAGTAAATTATTGCTGAAGAGTGATAACTAGTACATACTGACCAGGATATTGTGGGTGTTTTTGTGTTCTTAATTTTGTATTTTTTTTATCTAAGAAGCTGCTTGTTGTTAGGGAACATTCTTTTGCATTGTAATTAGTTTGAATGTTGACTGTTTTACTTCCTGGTTAGATTGTGTGAAAAATACTTCTGATTTCTTCCTTTCCCTTGCATCTCTGAGTTAGATCCTCCTTTTCCCAACACAGGGAGCACTGTGGATCACAGTGAAGGTGGTTTGTTTTCCACATTTGCCAAAATAAAGAATACGTAATGGAATATTATATAAAAGCAAAGGGAGTGTATTAAATTTTGTCATGTCTTGTTTTATTCCCCAAAGGTAAGTATTTCCATGCTTTAACGTGAAGCATGTCTCATGAGAACCTTTTTGAATGGCAGATTATCGCTAGTGTAGTTGTCAGGGGAAAAGGCACAAAGCGTTGCTCCTGGGAGAGAGAAACAGGGATGAGTAGTTCTCCAAGAGCAGCTTCAGAAGTTGGCATGATAATAAATCCTCTATATTTTCAGGAGTTTGAGTTCTGTAGGTTTTACTCTTGATTACTCTGATGTGACACGTTTTCAGCAAACCATGAAACTTTCTACAAAAAATACAAAATAAAACCTGAAAGTTTAAGTTGCATTGCAAATGAAAATAACTCTGAAATATTTCAAACTTTATACAATTTAGAGAATAAAGTCCATAATGTTTTTTTTGTTCTTAGAAGGTCTCTTTAAAGAGCTTTTCTCAGTATTTTTACTAAACAGTTTTCTGCCTCTCACATTTTTAGCCTTAAAAACCCTCACTTTTTATTTGTGATAGTTTTTCTATTTAATCATATGTTACAGTTCCTAGCACAAGAAGAAGATAAAAAAAATGTCTCCCTCAGTTTATAACAGTCATTCCTGTAGGAACTTAAACCTAACTTCTGTCTCAGGCAAATATTCAGATCTGGCAGTGATCACAACTGAAGTGGAAGGTGTGAAAAACTTTACAGTGGGGCAGGTTTTCCAGTTGCATTATCACATCCAATTTCCTAAGTACTGGGAATGAAGTTTTAGCACAGGGCTTTTTTTGTCCAGTATATTTCAAAACAGCAAAAACTATAGGCAAAATAGAGGATGGTTGGAGGGATATCGTATAGAAGTAGTGGGAGTGTGTTCAAATGTTCTTATGTCTTATTTCCCGAACTTAGTTTTAATTCCTCCTTTTCTACAATTAACCTAGCCGTAATATTTCATTTTTTCAGCTTTCTCTCTGTCTCTTGCCTTCCCATCTTTTTCCTATTTCTAGGGGAAAAGAACTAAAGAAAAAAAAAAATCAAAGTTCATCAGAAGAATGTACCAAATCTAAAACATCCAGGATATGTTTTATGAAGGTGAAAGCAGGACCTCTCTAATATTTTCTTTTCCATGGCTAATATGTTTGAATAACCTGAGTGACTCTTATGGTCTAGGAGAGAATGCGAAGGCTGTATTTTCATCCTTTATAGAATATTTCTCTTACTTAAAAGAAGTAGGATGATAAATAGCACTTTTGTTTTGAAATTAGTATAATAGTAAGTAATCAGTATTTTTTACTCATAAGCGAACCATGCATGTGGTGAACTAGATATATTAAAGACAGATTGTGTACTGAGGTTACAGATCTTTTACAAGTCTTCAGGAATATAAAATCTATTACAAGCAGATCCTTAATTTTCAGTTCTATCCTGATTTAGGAAAGGTACAGGGTTCCCGTCCTAAGATAGTATTTGTGAATCAGTGCTGATTGGTGCTACTTTTTTTTTTTTTATTCTTTTCTATTTTTTAGTAGACTTCATACTTACTGTAATAGGCAGTCTTATTTTAAATACTATGAAGTGATTTATATACTAAAAAAATCAGTGCCACAATCTTTTCAAGTATGAAATGCCCTGAATAATGTCTTTAAGATGTAGGATTTTTCCCACGGTTCTTTAATTCACTGGAGTGACGATAATTCATCATAAAGACAGCCCTGTAAACACTCAGCACTAACTATTCATAATGGAAGAGTCACTGTAAGTGGCTGGTAGAAAGGAAGAGAGAGTGTGAGGAGAGTAGAAGCAGAAGGTGAAAATATTGATTGGACCATCTAGTATTTTGTAATTAAGGTGAATATGCCTCTGTACTATGTACAACAGCACCACTAGGAAAAATAATAGAAAAAAACCAGAAGCAGTAAAGCCCTGCATTCAGTCTTTCACTTTGCAGAAAGCCTAAATTCAGGGCAAAATAAATTACTTAAATTTATATTCCCCTGGGAAAACCACGTGCAATCTTTTTGTGTGTAAATATCCGATGATGATGATGGCAAATCTGTTTTACACTTATGGGTTATTAGAATTATGACTTTTACTTCTGTAATTAAAAATGGGAAGTTCATCTATTCCTCAGATTACTTGAGGGGAGGCAGCCAGTCTAGACAGAACATAATTCCTTTTGGTTTTAATCATTTACATCCAGAAAAATCCCCTTACTGAGTTCTGTTTTTGAAGGCTCAGGAGGATTTATAAGGATTATAAAGATCCTAAATGAAGCCACTGTACATGCAGTCAAACAATGAATTGGACCCAGTTGTCTGTGCTCCCAAAATAGCAACTATGAAGCTTTTGACGCCTAACTGCAGCTTTGTTTTCAAAGAGAGGAGTTAGGTGTTCATCATCCATGGTAGATGCCTGTTTCCATAAATCTGCCTCTTTATTGCACAACGTCAATGGTGAGAATCGTAATTCAGTCACTTCAACTGATTGTAAATATTCTGCCTTTTATATGTTATTTTTACTCTGGTGAAGCAAACTTATCATCCACTTGTAGTTGTACCGTTTTATGTTTTTTATTTTGAATTTGTATTCTGTTTTGAGCAATCTAAGGAGAAGAAGAGTGAGGAAGGGAGCAATGTTTGTAATACAATCTACTTTTTCTGTTTTGATCTTATCTGTTTAGTCACAGTTTTGACAGTCCTGCTGTTTCATTCAAGTTATGTTTGCTAATAAAAAAAAAAAGTGTGGAGCTATATTTGTAAGTTCTGTTAGGCCTTGATGTTTATGTATGGGCTACAGACTTCTTTCCTTTGTTGATTCATACATATTTGAATTTATTTTCTGTGATTTCTTTTAAAGGAAATACAAATAATTTAATACACATCTTAAGCTATCTTTTTAATAGGTCTGATTTCCCCAAACCATTTTCATTCTATGGTAAATCAAAGCGGTGTTCTATTGTATATAAGCTGACAACATATAAATAGTAATTGTGTTCCTGCAGCACATTGGTTGAATTGTTAGAATTGAAACAATATTTCACATGCTGAACCTCATTGATGGCAAGATAAATTTCAGAAACCATTTTGAAACTGATAAGTCCCTTGCCATTACCATACCCATTTTGAATATTTGAGAGAAGTTAGAAAAAACAAATTTTAAAATGTATTTTCAGATTATAATGGTTGTCTTGCCTTTTGCCTTCTAGAAATTAAAAAATTAAGAGTCATAATTCTACAAAATTTTTAATTTTAATACTTTACTTTTAATCCTGTTTTAAAAAGACAACTTCATCAGAAATGAAAATACCTTAAGTGATTGAATATAGTAATAATGTTATTTGGAGAATGAAACAACACCTTCATATTGTTTTCATATAAAAGCAATGTGTATCAAAAAAATAGCAGCATCTATAAAACCACAGTCAGAAGAAATCCGTGCCAGATCATTAATATAAAATGCAAAATATTAGACTGCGTGGTCTTCAGAAGATGGGAGAACTAATAATGGGCTTTCGTTGGAAATGCAGATGTCAGCTGTGGGTGCCTTGAATTGTCACTAATAATGTTAAACACAGGGTAGAATATCGCCTGAGCTTATTCTTTATTCTTCTCTCAAAATCATTAAAGCTAAGACAGTTGTGACATATGTTCCGCTATGGCTCAATAAGTGAAGACGTGCATGGAACGTATATGCGTGTATGTGCTGAATTATTCATGTCTAAGTTACTGCTCTGGGGAAGCAAATGGAGCACGGTTTGCTGGCAGGTAGACTTCAAACCATATCTCACAGAGGAAGAGAATAAATATTCTCAGTTTATCCTGGCCCAAGCCAGTTATCAGCTGTGTACACAGGCCCAGGCATTATTTTTCTTTTTACTATAGCTGCATTGGGAAAAAGCCAGCTAAATATAAAAATCTAAGAGAATACTTTTATGGGATTTAGCACCTGTGTACCTCTTTTTGATCTGTACTGCATCCATCTAGATAAACGACTTTCCATGTAAGTCTCACCGAATTTACTGAGCTGTAGCCACAAGGTCAACCTTGGAGGCAAGGGAAGGGAGACTTAAACCTGGAGGGTGATGGCACCTCCTCAGGGACACCTTTCTCCTTGTGGTGAAAGAGGGGACTGAGGCAGGGTGTGGAGCAGAAATCTCATTACCCTCATACACCCATCTCAGCAATTCCTGCTGTCTTCTTGTATTTAGCGACCTGGGATTTGAGCTAATGACCAGCCCTTGTAGCCGTATCAGCTTGAGGCTGTGACTTCAACGTGGAGGTCTTCGTGAACCAGGTGGAGGGCAGAAGCTACAGCAGGGGAACAGCCTGATGACTGACCAAATGCAGTCTGTCAGCACCCATCTGGAGGAATGTTATTGGGACTGTGGTGGTTTTTTTGTTTGTTTGTTTGTTTTTCTTATATTTTTCTTTTGGCGCCTTTCAGCAAATAAATTGCCTTCCTCAACCCCCTCAAGACAATGGATATTAAATGAGCTGCAGACCCTGTTTTTTAGCATTTTTAAACACATATTTCTTTTGTAGTACACTAGGTTCTGATGTGACTTAATTGTGTATGGGTTCTGTTGGGAAGTTGACTTGAAATATTCTAAGTTTAAACTTAGAAATGTTTGATCCTAGATGGATTTCAAAGCTCTGTAAAGATCTCATTTTACATTTTGAGGATGTGTGGAGGATTGTGTTTAAAGTCAAACCAGTATTTTAAAGTACCACATGTATTGCAAGCCCACTTCATGCTGTGACCTCTTAGTGCAATGCACAAAGTTTCAACCGGTGAAGGGAATCCAGCTGCGCAAGGAAGAGCTGTTGATTCAACAGATGACTCCTCTCTTGAGGCTTGTCTAAACAAAATTTTCCTTCAGGATATATTTTAATTACTATGAGGAGGAAGTGTAACTTTCTAGCGTAGATAGGAAACACATGCTAGTTGTTAATTTTGGTTTATCCTTTGCTAACAAACTTATTTTAGGTTAAAAATATCTAGAACAGAAATTATCATCTAATGCACTCCAGTAACTATGTTGTTAGGCAGTTGTACCCTCATCCTTCTCAGACAAGTAAAAACTTGCATTTTGAAATAAAATCTCAAACATCTGAATGCTTAAATTAATAAAACAACTGTATTGCCTAAAAATATACTGGTATTTGTTGCCTGGGTTTAGATCATACATGCATTAATGTCTTGGTTTTGGACAGCTTTTAAATATGTGTTTTATAGACTAAAAAATCTCTTCCTGTTTTTGTCAAGGTCTGTGAATTATTTATTGCAGCCTATGTTACCCTCTTACTTGCTGAAAGCTGGGATTTTACCACTTGAAGGGTTTGGATCTGTCTGGGATAAATACATTGTATATTAGCAACATTTTTGTGGGATAAATACGTTATATATCAGCAATGTTTTTTGTAACTATAGAAAGTGCCTAATAAAAAAAAGTCCTCTTCCTCCAATACTGCTTTTATTCAGTATGTCCTTGATTTAAATTCAATGTTATGTTAATTTTCTTATTGATAATGTCCTCTGCTTTTGGGAGAATGAAATATTCCTTGACTTCTGAGTTTACTTGGCTCATGAAGAAGTTGCTTGGCAGCATTATCTGTGTTTTCCCATCTCATATAATTTTATGTCAGCCTAGCTCTGACCTTTATATGATGGAACCTAGTGGTAATATACCCCTGTGCTTAACAAGCTTTAAAATAAAAATATATGATTGGCAGAGCTGCAGGAAATAATTAGTTCCAAGTAGATTCGAGGAGTGAAAGGATTATGTAAAGGAAAAGAAAGTGATTCAGCTGGTTTATGGTCCATACGAAGTCGTCTCAGATTTTAATTTAACTATTAAGGGATTGAAATAAATTTTAAGTCACTATGTGAAAGCATTTTTTAATGAATCATTGTAAAGAAGCTCTCTAAATAACTTCACTGCTTATTGGAAGCTCAAATATTTGAACCATTAATTAGTTCATTTGCTCTTTCAGACCTACTCGTAAAATGCAGCTGAGTGGAAAAACTACTAAAGGGAAGAGAGCTTTTGCACTAGATCTTGCTGAAACTTACCTAGAGAACAGTTTCTGGTGTTCTTTGAAATAATAAACAACGTGGACACACATTTCCCAAGAAAGAATTCTTCAATCAGTTCTTCAGTCGGTTGTTACAGAGGTCGAGATGTGTTGTCTGTGTTTTGATTAGATATACAAACCAGGACAAGCACAATCACTGTATAGATGAGTTCTCAGGTATGCTGTATATGGGGAAAGAAAGAAAGAAAGAAAGACTGATACTCCAGAATTTTGATGTACCGCCCTTAAAGCTCTGTAAATCGTTCAGCTGTGTTCTGCAATGAATGAATGAAGAATGAGCTACTTTCTTGCCTCTTGGATTTTCCCATACTCTAATTTTCCATTCGTTTGAATGGCTCTTTACTAATAACACCTCCATATATGAAAGGAAAGGAAAGCAACAGTGAAGGCAAAGTTAACAGTCAAATAGGCTTTCTTCTTCTTCAAGCATAGATCAATGGGCAGAGATTAGGAGACATTTCACCCATGTTGCCACTGGCTTTGCGCAGAATGTCCTTCCCTCCCAAGAGATGGTGGCGATGCTGCCACAATTCATAAGTGGTTGTGAATTACATGTGGTATGAGAGCAATGCATAGTTTTTAAAGCTGTTGCAATGAACAACTGAGGACTTTTGATAGAGATCTAGTAAGGATCTAATGCTAGGAAAGAAACGTAAGGGAAACTTAGTGCCCCTTGGGGAGCATGAAATGCAGAAGTTTGTAGTGAAAGCCAGGATGAGTTTGGAAAGAACTTGTTTAAATTCATGTTGGTCTAAAAATGGCATTCCATTTTTCTCCCAATTAAGGTATCTGTTCAGATACTGCTCATTCTCTCTCCTACCTTTGTATGTGTCATCAGGATGTCGTTTTGCCATTTATTTCCTTTGCATTCTTTCAGATTGACCAGTTCTGATTCTCTTTGATGCACGTTAGAGCAGGGCTTTTTTCCTTTTAGATTCTCTTTCCATTTCTCTTCTAGTTGTGTTTAGTACAGGAAATATCTGATTGCTGGTTCTCCTGCTCATCTGTACCGCTGCTGTTGATGATTAGAGTCCCATGTCTTCCCAGTTTCCTGTGCTCATTGCTTTCAACTTCTGAAAAATTCTGGTTTTGAAGCCAAAGCTCTGTGAGCTTATTCTCTGTGGACCATGAAAGGGATGGTTTTTGAAAATTATTTTTTTTGTGTGAATGGGGTGGCAAAATGAGGGATGATCTCATGTAAATAACTTCCAATGCTGTATCATGCTTATATGCAAATCTGTGAGTTTTGTGCCGTATTGCTATGAAAGTAGCACGTCTGATTGAAACTAACTTTAGAATTTCTAAGTTACCAGTTGCTTATTTTCTCTTAGTGATATCTGCGGTGTGTTCTCTCTATCTAATGCTCAAAATATAATAAATTCCATTACAAGCATTTATTAATCTGACAAATGCCCATTTTAAATGCTCATACTGATCTGATGCAATGCACCAAATGTATAAAGAGCAATGTGAAGCTGCTGTTTTATTTCAGGTCTTGAATACACTTGAATATGTATGATAGGTTTTTATCTTTCTAAATCTTGAACTTTAAGTCTCTTGCAGCCTGAAACAAATGCTTGAAAACCAAGTATTTGGCAAAAACATGTAGTAATTTGATAATATTTTTATGCATCTGTATGATTCTAAATATTGTGTAAGGAAAACGTAGACTGTTCAAATAATTTGGTAAGTGTTTGATTTTAATATTGATTTTTGTAACTTGGCAGGGGCAGCCTGTTGGAGACTGTGATTTTAATGTTCGGCTTGCATGTATAGAGAAAGAGATTATATTTCCACGACATGAAAAGATGAAAAATGGTCTTATTGACAAAGCACAGGAACCATTCAGTGTTCGAAACAAACCATTTTTCGACATCTACACTTCAAGAAAGGTAAACTTGGTTTCAGTTGTTTATGTTGTGGTGCTGAAGGCAGCAAAGCAGTGTTGGGTACAGCTTTTTTAGCTTCCAGTGAGTTTCTCTGCTAACCGAGTGTTCGGCAATGCTTGGGGGGCGACTGGCAGTTTGGGATATGCTGAGAAGTGGTTTTAGGCTACCAGCTTCTTCTGAATTACTACTTCCCCATGTTTTAAACCTGTACTTTTGAAAAACCTAATTCTTTAGTTTCGTAGTGTTGAATGATGATATAGAAGTTCATAGCTTTAGGTCTGAAATGACACTGAGCTCAAGGGAATGTCTGAGAGCTATGTTGCTTACACTGTCCTCTTTCATAGGTAAGAATGTAACATTCTTTTTACTTCGAAGTCCCCATTTGGCCATAGTATAAGAATCATGAGTTGTACTTGAACTCCCACTTCGTGTTCAGCAGTGATTACTAAGAGCCCATTCTAGTTAACGTTTCCACATTTCACTTATTAAAATAATGCCCTAGGTCTTCTGAAGTGGTGCATATGACTTGCAAATATATGTATGAGTTCCTATCTTTCATTGTGTACTCTTTGCTTCAGTATAGACATACCCTAACATTTTGTAAAATACTTTTATTCTCTTCTGTGAATTAAATGGCTCCTGGATAATACTTTCTTCTAGAGGAACGCATTTTTCTCAGCACTGCTTTTAGAAGCAGTCTCGTGTCTCATCAACACAGAGCAATGAACATCAGATTGTCGGCTTCCATTTGCTTTTGTCATTTCCTTGACCCTGTAGCAGGTAATGATTCTCACCCCAAGAGGATCAGTAATGGTATTTTGGCTAACCAGGAGTGAGTGAAAAGTAAATAAAGAGCTAAGGCAATAAGCTGGACTTTAAAAAAAAAAAAACAACCAACTGGCAGAGAGTAGCTGTCTTTGTAAAGTTTAAGTCATAAACAATTCTATGAGAACTTTGTGTGGATAAAACACTATAAATGTTTTGATCACTTCTCTGTATTTGTGTCATTGCATTTTTGGGTTGTCTGTTTAAGATCAACATTGTAAAATTGAACTAAATTTTTCATGGAGGGAAAAAAGCTGTTTGTCTAGGATGCATAATTTTGAGCTTGAAATTAAAAGAAACTAGAACAAAAGGAACACATCTTAAAAATGGATTCTTACATAAATTTATAGTTTCTTGAAGTGTTCTGAAGATCCAGGTTTCTAATTTAATAATAATAATAATCATCATCATCATCTAATTTAAAAATCACAGGAAGAACATGGTTGGAAGCATTCCCAGAAAAATTTCTAGGTAAAACACATCTGTAAACAAATCTCATGCTAGCTATTGAAACGGTCCTCTGCTTCCTGAAACCTAGGAAATTAGAATTATGCTCAACGTCTTTCTCTTGCCTGTCTAAAGGAGATTCCTGAATTGTCCACGTGTGTTCCAGCATATTGGTTTTTAACAATTCTGGCTGTGGCCCTTTTTAAAGTCAGCAGTGGAATTCTGCTATTCACTGGACTTTCTTTGCCTTTCTCAAAGCTCTGAGCATAAACTCTTTAAGACATTGACTGTCTTATTACCCAGCAGTAAAGCATTAAATATGTCGGTGAGGGGAAAAAAAAAATTATACATGGCTGGAATGTTGGGTTGTTTTTTTTTTTTAATAGACTTATAATTGCTTTTGACACTAATGGTTGGACAATATTTCTTTATTTTGTCCTTGGCTTTGCCACCAGGTTTGATTAACTTGTGAATTATGGAATGAAGCAGTTATCTGGCCAATTTTCTTCACTTTTGTGAAGAATATTCCTGTATGCAGCAGTTGGAGATACACACAGAGAGCAGGAGGGTTAGAGTTACTGGCAGCGCAGAGCAAATAGCTGGTGTTATTTTTCTTATTTTAATCATTTCAGATATTTATGATTTATCTACACTGTATGCTCTGTGTGTATTAGATCAAATTGGTAGGAAAACAAAGCAATGAAGAGCAATATGCTGGGTTTTATCAATCTGTATGTTTTGAAAGATTATTTGTTAGAGCTAGGCCTCTTTTTGTCAGTTAACTTTCCCCCCAGTTAGAGTGAGTAAAAGTCAATCTCTGGTTTACACTACAGTTATATAGCACATTTTCTTTCTCTGAGATAAGACTATCTATATGCTTTAATTATTGGAGTGTTTGGGTTTAGTGTGGGTTTTCTGGTGGGTTTTTGTTGACTTTTTTTTTTTTTTTGGTGAGTGAGTGATTTTGGAGTAGTTTTAAGTGGCAGGCAGGGCAGACTCTAAAGCTTTCTACATTTTGGGTTTGAAATAACTAGAGGTTTCAAATTTTCTTTTTGTACAGTGTACATTATAGGTTTTAAACAATCCTGGCACTCTTATCTAGTGAAACACGTTCATTATACTACTGTTATAACAAAACTTCTAATGAAGTTTTAAATCTAATTATTGTTTTCAATAAATATGAAGTTGTATATTAATATGTAAGAATTGTTCTTATGCCGTATGATAACTGTAAGGAGTTTTAGGTAGTACTGCCAGTATTGATGTTGAGTTTTATCTAAGGCAATATTGATAAATGTTTATGTGAAATCATTATAGATTCAAAATATATTTCAAATCTGTATCTGCTCAGAAGAATAATATTCATAAAAATACATTCTCAAAAGAATATTTAGACTAAGAATTATTGTTGCTCTTATTTACCTCAAAAATACATTTTTGTTTAATTACTTCTGTGAACTTGATGAGTGTGATTTCCTGTAACACTTGCTTAGGATAATGAAACAGGGATTGCATCTTCATATCCATCACAACTTCATGAACAGAATTTTTCATTATGTATGGTCAGAATAGGCTATTGTTTTGAAGCATTGCCCTATTCTGAAAGGAGACTGTTTAAAAATAGTATTGCTTTGCCCAAAAGATCTTTTTCCTACGTTTATTCAGTCATCTCTGCAATTATAGCAACAGATGTACTCATAGCGATGAATACCTCATTAGTGTAGCTGAAATAGCAAGCTGGGTTTCTCTTGCATCAATGACAAATGTCATGACAGCGTTTACCAACCCTGTATACAGCACAGCAAGGTCTGCAGGGAGACAAGGAATTCCTTCTACCTTCTAAGTCTGCTCATATTCAGATTGACTCAGCATATCCGTCCATCAGCCTCCAGAGGTGGTGGCAGCTGAATGAATGCTAAAGGACTGACAAATGGGATCTACTTAGGTAGATCTTTTCCTTATGTTTAATTAGCCATTTTCCTTCTTCTTCTCCAAGAACAGCAGGATTCTTTCATCTTTAGAATTCTTGGAGTACATCTTGAAGGTTTTTTTGAAGTGTAGCTGGGTTTTACTTAGGGTCAAGAAAAGAATCAAGTGTCCTTTGGAATTACTGCAGCTGGAACCACACATCACATCTTATTTTTGTTTTGAGAAACTTCCATTTTTGAAATATGTTCCCAGGGCACAGTTTGCAACCTCAAAGTAAATATTGTAGACCCTTCCCTTCACAGCCTCCCTCCATCATTCCTTTCTGTGACCTGAGTTAAGACATAGTGTTCCAAATCAAAAGCTGTTGTTGGCCATTCTTCTTATTAACAATAGCACGTATCAGTAAGTGTGTGTTAGCTTGGGTGGATTGTAGGAAGATTACTCAAAAAGGCCAGGAGTCTCAGTACTGCATTTAATAGCAGAATAAGTTGTTAAAACTTTTAATTATACTGGGAAAAACAAATGTTGTCCACATAGGTTTCGTTATTTTCAGTGAAAATGTAGAAGTAATTACTTGAAACAGCAGTAAACTTTGTACTGTGTTATATAATATGTCAAATAATGAAATTGTTCTTAGAGTTATGGATTTGGGACTTTAATACCAGAGTTAGAGTACTGGCTGGTTTTTTTTTTTCTAATCTAAAAATAAATTTATTGTCAAATGAAATGCACTTTAAAAGTGCAATTATAAAGTATGGCAGCATTATAGCTGTGCCTTGACATTTGTTGGTGGTACTAGATTTTGGAAATAAGGACTATATCTTTACAATGTTATATCTTTATAATGTTGTCTTGAACATTATTTTAAGATGTTTTGGTGGGCTTTTGTTTGTTTTTTGTAAGATGGAGTTTTGGTGGTGAGAGGAAGAAAAGAAAGGGACAGTCACCTGGGGACAGGTTGTATATTTTCAGAATCTTTAAAAATGTTACCTTATTAAACTTTGATATTGATGGAGACAGCAGTTCACTAAATTTGTCTGCCTCTATAATCAAAGAATTGTTAAACATAGTTTACTCTTATAGTGTTAGCTAGGAACACATGTACTCTGTAAGCGATTTTGCCTTTTAATGTAACTTCCAAATTCTTTTAGAAAGATATTTTTGAGCAATGTTAAATCTTAGCTGTTTGTCGTTAAACTTGCATGATTGGGCACTTCTGTTGCGTAGCTTGCTTTCTTCTCACTTATTAGTGTGTATGAGAATTCAAGGAGATGACATAGTCAAATCTGCCAGCTCTCCCACCCATCATGTAAGGATAGCAGCAGTCCGTGGAAGAAGCTGAGTTTTAGGCTTCCTTGATGATAAAGTAGTAAAGACCAATGAGGTTAATGCTTCATATGCTGCATATTCTTAGCCTTGGAGCCTTAGCTTTTTATTTATACAAATATTTGAGGATTTTCAACAAGGACATTATCTTCATTATATTAGACAGGTACATAGAAATAATCAAACTCTTGGAAATTATGTAAGTCTCAGCTTTCATTGCCTAAACCAACTCACAGTATTTTGAGAGGCTTTTTTGTGTGGACAGTCCCAGCTCGGATCACCGAAGCCTATTGTCTAGTGAAAATGGTGTCTAGCAGGAGTAGAAAAAAAGTTCCTTTCTCTATGGTCCGTGTCCCGTGGAGAATTGTGCCCGTCACTCTCAGTGGAACAATAGGGCTAAAGGTTAAACAATGATACAGGTCAAATGAACAACCTTTTTCAAATGTTAGCATGCTGCATGTCAATGACTTGTCAGTTCTTAGACTATTACCTGATTTTAAAATGACAGCTTGTCCTAGAGGAATTAGAATGAAGGTGAGTAATCTCTGCTAGAAGATTAAATGGTCTAGGATCTTCTTGAAAATTTTCAGTCAAATCTGTGAACTGACAAATGACTTATTTTGTTCTCTTAGTTTATTTGACATTTGAATTTATTTTTTTTGAAACTGCTTTTGTTGTAGTTAAGATAGGTGGAATGTTTAAAAGTTTGTACCAATAAATGTATAGCTACTGTTGAGGTGGTTTGCTTTGAAAAATCAAGTGGCTGTGGACCTCTGATGAAGGAGATTGTATAAGTACGTGGCTTGCTGATATGGGTGTCAAGTATTTTGAAGGCAGCTGAGGCAACTGTAAACTAATCTTTGCATGGCGTGAAAAAATGAACCCTGATAAAAGGCAGAATATGTGGAACATAGCTCATCCATGTCTGCCAAGAGAGCTGTTAACCCGAAACTGACTGTAAATGACCACAAAGCCCTGTCTTATGTCACCAAGTAGCCTACAGACAAAAACGTGGAGAAGATTTGCAGTCATGGGACAGAAAATGAAAGAATTCAATGGCAGCAATGGCGGCAGCAGCAGAAGCATCAAATAATCTTTATCTATTTATTGGAGATTTTAAATTCCGCATCTCTGTGGAGGGGGAATGTTACCATCTGGAGGGTTTTTAATGCCAAAAAGATTTGTTTCCTCTGTTTTTATTTTTGTTTTTATTTTGTATGCCTTAAGGAGTAGCTTATTCGGCTCACCTTTCAATCCTGCACTTCCTGACCCAGAGTTGGCAGTCACTTTTCGGTGTCTGGCCTACACCATAGTCCTCACTCCATCTGTTCTGTACCAGGTTTTTGGCCTGTTTATCATCTCATCTCCTTTTAATTATCTTCTAACCCATCTCCCCTCTGCCATTTTGTTTCTGTTTGCTTTTATTTCTTTACTTAATATATTTCTTCCTCACTTTGTCCTATTCCATCTCCCTAAAAATGGGAAGTCAAATGTTGTAAAAGCAATATTGCCTTATTCCACTCTCACATGCTTTTGTGCTGCTGGTTACCTTCACTCAGATTTTCTTTTTGGAGCGCTTTTCTTCCTGTAAATGCAAATACTGGTTGACCTGAGGAACCCAGTAAACAAGTAGTGAATAAGAAGCTGTAAAGATGTTACCTTATGCTTATATTAGAATTTGAAATCTTCACTTGGCAGCTTTCCTGTATCCCAGCATGTAGTACTTCATCCTGATTTTTCAAAATGATTTTACCATGTGAATTTTAAAGTTAAGGACAGCCAACCAGACCAGGTGGAAGCTTTGTAAACTGTAGTATGAAATAGAAGACCAAACTCTGGCTCTTGAGCTGAATGTAAGTTACTACCACTTAAGATTTGGTGCTAGAACTGGACCTGTTTCATGCAACCAACACTGCAGTGATGTGGATAGTGTTAGTTAATTTCTGGCAGTGGGAGGATGAGGGTAGCAAGGACTTCGTAGGCCAGGGCTGGTGGGGTATCCAGCTGCCTCTGGGTGTTCATTTGCTTTCTGTGGGACAGGGAGGCTGCAGTTACGTGGTTAGATTTGGTTTACACCAAAAGATTTTCTCTCATGCTAGGGGGAAAAAAAAAAAAAGACTCAGCTGTGGCTAACTTTTCACCCTATACTCTGGTGCAGTCACTTGAGGAGACATGTTTGTGAACAAGAATCTGTGTTCATTTCCTAGAGTTAACAAAAGAGGATTAGGCTACTTGCTTTTGATTATTATTAGTTGTGATGTTGAAGGTCAAGTATAATATTTCAGCACAGGATAATTTTGGTTAGGGAAAGGGGGAAATAGGTTTTTGCTTTTGGTTTAAGAAATTATTCATGCATTAGTTACATTCCACATTTTTGGAAAATGATATACTGAAGTTAAAACAAACAGTCTTGAACATTTCCATGAAGGATTATTTTCATAACTAGTGGGCCATGTTGGATATTGCTAGTGGTACAAATTAAATTAATGTAGAATAATTCAGATGTGGAATACGTAAGTGGAATATATAATTGCATTCTGACTTGCCAAACTATAGTGTGGGAAAGAAAACAATGAAACTAGTGGAAAAATAAAAGCCTATGGATAAAGCATTATACTTGGTGCACATTGTAAGTTTAAACATCAGAACAGTACATATTCAATTTAGCTTCTAACATTTTAACATTAGCTTTGAAAATTCTAACATTTTTCTAAATTATTTCTTCTGTATTTTGTTCAATGAAAATAATATACCTTTCTAAGTAGGAAAAATGTCTTAACAATTATTTCTACTTTCAGTTTTGTGGTGTATTACCAAAACAGAGAAAATGCAAATCTGTTTCACCTAATTACCAGTTGGTATCCCAGTATGGGCAATTGAATAGGTATATTTGATATCTTCCGAATTAGTTCGAGGACTCAGCTGTGGTGACTAAGTAGGTCACTCCACTCATTAATTGAGGGGCAACTGTTTAATATTGTCCGTTGTGCCACTTCACAGCCTGTCACTTTCCAAACTGCCTCCTGGCAATACAGCTCTGCAGGGAAGCCATCAGCCTTCTCGTATTGGAGTGATGTTCACAAGACATGCGCTTAATTTGGATAAAATGAATAAAAACACAGAGAAAATTGTAAAGATGGAGGTGAAATTTAAAGCAATTTATTATGATATAGGATTATAGGACATCCCTGCTAGCTCTTTCTTTTCTTGTGATATGCTCAGTTTTGCAAAAAAATACTGTACAAAATTATCCTTTTTCTTTAAAATCAAGAAATAATAAAATCTTAGCATATTACTGTTATGGCCTTACAGTGGCAAGTTTTAATTTCAACTTTGTAGCAAATAAAGCCCTCAAGTACCATTGCATAGCAGAAGAATCAGATGTTTTTAAGCATCCGGAATATAATGTTAAATCTTTAATTTTTGTGTTAAAATCACTGCGTCGGTGCCCAGTGGAATACATTAGACCAGTTTGAATCAGACATTGTAACAGTAAATGTATGAAGACTTTATATTCCTGAATATCTGTTTTATGTCTAATTGAATTACTGTATATACAGATTTGTCTTTGTTGATGAGTCTTAGTGGAAATGCTTAATAAAACATGATCCTTAATTATCTGATTTAATTAAAACAGACCTGTCCACAATCCTGACAAACAGAGACTGGATTATGTTGTAGCCATTTACACAGGGGCTGGATAACAGATAAACCCTATCAAGTTTGTAACATTGGAAGATCATTTAGACAACAAATTAAAATGTACTTGGCCCCATTGCACTCAAATCAAATGTCGTTTTTTCTTTCACATCAGGAGAACTTTTGAATGTTGTATTTGCCCAAACCCAGAGTGTTAGGGAGATTCTAACCATTAGTGTGAGAACCCTGCTCAGTTGAGGACATTGGGTAACAGAATTTACTGAGTATCTGCCATCCATTCAGGAATATCACAGATTGTAAATCATTTGTAAATAGGTCAAAGAATTTGCTAGTGGCACCTATTAAATCTCCTTCGGCTTCAGCAGGACTCTGGTCTCAGGCAGATGTGCTCTGCCAGGAGAGCACAGGGAAAGTGATGCGGACAAAATCCAATCCCTAAAAGAAAACACTGAAGGTGGCTCGCAGGTTGAAACAGAGAACTGGCAAGAGCATAGTAAATTAACTGGCCAAGCTGTGAAATATATTGCTGTGTTTCTTCAGGTAAAATAAGTATGAAATGCTATTGCTGTTTGGCAGTAGCATTCTGTCAGTGCCTCAAGGAATCCATGTTTCTCCCATTTTGAAGCTATCACAAAAGTCAATTAAAGTTTCTTGAAGCAGCCTATTTCTCTTATTTGAAAGAAGCATTTGAAAACATCGTAGTTAATTGCTGTCAATTTCTCAATTGTGTTTTTGAGAAGAGATTGACAGTGAGAAATGCCTAATGCTTATTTTGAATTCAGGAATGCAGATGTGCTGTCAAATTAAGCATTAACACACATAGCGCTCATGTTATTCTTGGGTATTGTTTTGAATATATTAGGTACATGACCTTTGGAGTTGTTCACTCAGAACCAGCAAACTGGTGATAGCTCAGTGGGACTCTTACTGCAGCGTGCTCTACATTTTTCTAAAATGTCTCTATCCAAATAATTAAGGAACACGGCATATAGCTAGTGTTAGTAGCATCTTTAAAGAGTGCAGTTAATGAATTAGCTGCAAAAGATTAAAAATAAAATAGAACCATCACACTTTATTCCCTGCCACCTCTATAATATATTTTATTGCTGTTCACTGTAGCATTTTTTTCCCTTGTGACTGGGTAATGAAATCAAGCTAGTGTGGTTCTTCCACCTTCTCAATATTGGAGGTTGCATCCCATCACAGACTACAGTAACTTCCAGTTAATCATATATCTGGGAATGGCTTTTCTTTAAATCTTTCAGAGGGGTAGTAGAAAAGATTTAGAAAATGATATATGTGATTTGTCTTGCTTTAAGTTCCTCCCTTGTGTAACTGGCAGCAGTTCCAGTAGGACCTGGGAAAGCTCTGAGAGTCCAGTGTGTGGAATAACTTGTTTTCTTCAGAGGTGTCTCAATCATGACATGAAGCAGGTTGCAGATAGAAGGGATGAGTCTTTTTGGCTTTCTTGCTTGGAGGTGCTGCACATTCCCCATCACATGACTATAAACAGGAATTTCTGTTGCCTTCCTGTTCTGGAAAGAATACACAGACCCTGCTAAAGACTCTTCTGCAGAATTGCTCTTCTAAATGGCAATCCATGAAGAGTGGTGTCATTAGAATGCTGATGCCCAGGCACTAGTAGTATGGGTCCTTGTCAGTCATTGGCTGTGAAATTATATGGGTTGAGGAAGAAACTGTACAATAATTACAGTTCTTTGAATTATGATGTCGTTTATGGTCTGTGCCCTACCAGCATCAAGTCTTCAGAATACTTGGCTTTTACATCAAGACATCAAGGAGTCTGGGAGCCCTGCACATCGTGTTGTTAGCCGGAAAACAGAACACTTGGAGCTGAAGTACAGACCACAAGTTATGCTAGTGGCAGCCTGAATCCACAGCCTTTCAGCTTCATCCACTTAGAATGCAAGAGAGCCATCAAATGAGAACATATTTATAATGCATTTGAGAGGGCTGTTGTAGCTATGATAGCTGCGAGGTAAATAAGTGTTTATTTCAGTGCTCCTGCTGAGTTTCTAACTAGTTTTAGACCAGAGGAGAGTATGTAGGTGCCAGAGCAAACCCAGGTAGAATTATGTCACCTTCCCCTTCATCTCTTTGCACACACCTGTCTGTTGCCTTTTCATGTTATTTCAGCCTTGCTGCTCCTACTGTTATTAGTGCAGAGCTTGTGAAGGTTCAGTGGAGGTGCCCAGGTGAGCTCTTATGGCAGCAGCTGAGTTCCTGTCCTGCTGCAAGAGCTGTGAATAGGCTGTACATGGGAGAGGTGACACCTGTAAAGCTGGCCACCTGCAAAGTGCCGTGAAATACTAGAAAGTGAGCCTACTGTGAAAAGATTTCTTCTTGCCATTATCTGTAATTAGAACAAGTGGGAGACTGTCAGTAAGTGTTGTCTTGTGGAATATAAATTTCAGGTTCGTTGTCTTCTAACATTGTTTTGTTACACGAGCCACTAGTTAGGGCCGTATGCACTTGAATACCGTGAGTGTTGCTTTAAAGGATAAAGCAATGTATTCTGTACAGGAATGCTTGCTAGAGATTACGAAGGAGTGTAGAGAGGAAGCTAGACATACTCGTCTTGCAAAAGAACTTTTGTTACTAGAGACTGGTCAATCTGTGAAGCTAAATTCAGTTGCACTAAATGCGCCTTTGGTCAAGCTTTAAAATGAGAAATGCCCGTCTTGCATGCTTGCTTTTTTTGGGCTACAAATTTCCCACCTTTAGCAGGTCTTCTTGTGCTGGATTCTGGTCTAGTGTTTTTAAAATTATTAGGGTAGCTCCCTTATGGAATTCTTACAATGTACTTCAGTGACCAGTTGTATCCACTGTGCTTTTGTTGTGGCTGTTGGCTATTCCTACACCTAACAGATGGCACTCACTTAAACTGACAAGCTGTGGGATAGCCAAGCATTACTAATAAAACCTATCACATGTTAAACTTGACCTGACATTAATCAAGTTTTGAATGCTACAAATGATTCATGGATAATAATTAGTCTCTTGATCACAGTAGTGAACATCAGCCTCACATTGCTGCCATTATCTGCTTTCATTCTTATAGGGAACAAATCCATTGCAGTAATTAGGTGTTTTTAATGTCTTTTGAGCCAAAATGTTCTGTGTGATTAACTTGGCAAAGAGGTTATTTTTAGTCTTTCAGTATGATTGGTTTTAGAGCTTCTAGTAAATTAACAAATGAAAGGCTTCCCATAAAATAGTATATTATAAAAAGTATGTATTTTTTAATTTTATCAACTGAGAAAATTCCCATGTGTCTTTATGCAGTCATTTGGTATAATTTTCATCACAATGTGATTCAGCTGTTGCCACAAATCACACAGTTCAAAATAGTGGTGCTTTTGTTAAACAGATGAACCTTTGGAGTTTACTTTTACGCTTCTTGTTTAGTAGTGAATTATTGGTTAATATCAAGTGCTTTCAACACGTATGCACTCACAGAGACAAAATAACATTTACAGCTTTTCTCTGTTTATATCTTGACTTAGAATCTTGAGTGGATGGCTGCATGAAAGCTAGGATTTCGAGCTTTAAGTATAATTTTTTTTTTAACGGATTTTCA
Source organism: Fratercula arctica (assembly GCA_947846985.1). Classification (NCBI taxonomy): domain Eukaryota; kingdom Metazoa; phylum Chordata; class Aves; order Charadriiformes; family Alcidae; genus Fratercula; species Fratercula arctica. The sequence goes on from CANTUZ010000003.1 coordinate 84,949,059, forward strand.
TGCAATTTGAATTATACACTGGTTTTACATCCCAAGAGCATGACATTTCTTTTTAAGTAATGAGCAAGTGAGAAGTTTATACTTTGTGTTCCTTATGTAGTTAGGGCAAAGTAGATCATTTCACTGTTTTACTGAAAATGTAGCAGTTATTCTTCAATATGTGTTGGTTCTTAATGAGCATATAAATCTTCTTTAAATAATTACTTCTTAAGGAGTTAAGTTGTTTATTTTCTACAGTTTTTGATTCTACTCTTCCTTTATGCATATTTAAGTCCATTAGCATGGGCCAGGAAATATTTTGTAACTTCATGATTTTTTTAGTATACTAGCTTAAAAATATTTAGTATAAGCTGTGGTTTTCTGTCTGTACTCTCAGTTATCATGCTGCATTTCCTTTCTTGCCTCTTTGTTGCTGGTTTCCTGGCAAACAAAAATTGAAAATCTTTAAGATAAATATAGCCAAATACAATGAATAATTGAGGATGCATTATAGAATTGGACCTGCTGTGTTATAGAATTTACCCTGCTGTAAAGATACACTTTAATTAATACATTAAATATGGTTTTTCACCTCATTTATTTGACATTAGGTAGCATATTGTATTTTTATTAGGAAAAGAGAATAATGCAAAGAAAACTGAGTCATGTTAAATTGATTAAAAATCTGCTCTTCAACATTTTGATAGGTGATTTGAATGAAAACATGACATCATATAAACGAGAGATGGATTGCTTATGTTTGCATGAGGGAAGTAAATGTTGATGTTGAAATGCTACTTACAGCTTTTGGAATCACTGGTTGCAAGCAGAAATATTTATTTGTATGGCCATGTGCTGTCATGCTCATGGTATCACGGGCCCTGCTTTCAGGACCTTCATGGTTAGTTGGAAGGAGCCACTTTGAGCCAAGCAGCCAACTGTAATGAGCCATCGGCTGGTGAAATTCTTCTTTGGCAAGTGCTCATGTATCCAGAGATCTCCTGGAAAACGAGGTTTCTGTGGAGGAGAACAGGGAGTGCAGTTTTTTCTTGCTACTATGGCTATCCTGGAATATTCTTTCTCATCCAGCTGGGTTTTCAACTGATGAAAAAAATAGTAACTCTTGAGTTTAGAAGAGACTTTATTGAAATACTGAAAAGTTATATCTGCTTCCTTGTGAAATTTTAAGCTAGTTTTTCTGCCCCAAAATAACCCTCTCAGAGGTGAACTTGATCACTGTCTATTAAATAAAGGAACAAGGAAGAAAATATTGAGGGAAGGAAAAAAATTGTTGAGAAATAGGCATTAATTTTTTAATTGCGCATGCAATAATTCATTGGAGGAACTTAATGAGGGTTGTGGTTCTCCATCACAGCATGCTCTAACTTGAGACTGCACAATTTTCCAAAAAATTATTTGGCACTTGAGCGTATCGGCTTGAAGAGGAACTTAAATATACATGAGAGGAGAGGGTTTCATCTCGTCCTCCTGGCTGTCTGAAAGTGAGTTGGAACTGGTGATCCCAGCAATGTCTGGTTTTGGGCAGGGAGGGAGGGAAGCAGTGGAACTGCCAGAGGTCTTTCTTTGATCCTCTTCCATCTCTCCCCCCCAACTGATAATTTACACGGGATTTGTTTAGGTCAGCTCTTTTACTTCAAATGCTAACACTAGGTGAAGGTTATCTCAAGTATAAAAAAAGATAAAAGTCTGAGTGGCTTCAGTTTGAGGTGTGGGTTGTTTTTTTTCCTTTTTTCCGTTTTTCAGATTGTTTGCTCCCTTTAATTCCCAAAGCCCTGTATTCCCCAGAGTCACTAAAGACTATTTTGGAAGTTTTACTGTATATTTGTAGTAATTTCAGTTAACTAACCAAAATCAAAGCTTCTCTTAACACCTTATTTTGGTCTCTGTTTCCCTTAAAATGTGAATCAGCCAACTTTTATTTGTGGAAAGGTTGAGATTTTGAGTTTTATTTTTAAATAATATATCAAACTTCCACTCCTGTATAGAGTTACTCACAGACTGATACTTTTTTGCTTTGAAAACAGCTTTTTAATTCTTGATACCTTCTCTGCTTTTAGAAACAAACCAAACCAAAAAAAGAAATGATGCTGCAGGACAGGGGAAACTGGAAGGATTCTGGGGAGAAGGAATAAGCAGAGACTACAACCATAGCTTAGAGGGACCAGCTTCCCTCACCTGACATTAAACTGCACTTGATAATATTTTGAAGCATTGCGCGGTAGCCTGTGTGTCATCTGGAAGGAAGTGGATGCGCCACAGACAGCTTGTTTAATTCTCTTCTAGGAGGCCTCCTTTTCAAAATGTGGTGTTTGAAAGCTGGAGTTCATGATGTTAATAGTGTGTATGAAGGCTCCATCATTGCCTGGTACTGATGAATTGATTTATTTTGGAAAATGTGATAGTTGGGATGAATCCAAGCCAGTCTATTTTAGCGTTATTTTAACTTAACCGAACTTAACATAGAAGTAATTCTGTAGGATTTCTTATGTCATTCAAAAACAGGATTTATGAAGGTATTGTGTAGTAGGTTATTCTCAATATATTTTTCTTCTACCTGTAACAAAGGAGATCCAGATTTCAATTCTGGTTGGTTTAGTTTTTTGTTTGTTTTTGGTTTGGTTTGATTTTGGGGTTTTTTTTTTAAGCAAAATAGTTTTAAGCAGGGTTTAAGGTTTTTTGTGTTTTATTTGTTTGTTTCAAACTGAAATCCAGAGAGGCTACCCAATAGAAATACTGGTTTTGTTAAACAGAACTTTGGTTGGATTTGGGATTCATAGATCCTTTCTTCAGAGACTTCTGTATGTAGTAATAGAGGTGATTTTTTTTGTCTTGTGAGTTCTCAAAATTATGATGATAATACTTCTCTTAGTAGCAGGCCCATTAAATTCAAGTATGTTTTATTGAATGGTGTTAAAGCACTGCACATTTGAAAACATTTGTCCCTCACACTTCAGATGTAAAACTTTGCCTGGGATGTCTTAAATACATCAGCAACCAGTGTTAAAGTAAATAATTTTTATATTGAACTTGGATAATTAAGATTTCATGAAAGAGTGTATACTGAGTTGAGACAGGGCTCAACTCAGAGGTTGAAGAGGTTGCCATGTAAAAACCAGAAAAATACAGAAACTGGCAAGCAAGATGAAAGAAATTAATGTAAAAATAAAACAGGCGTGATATCCTGTTTTTAAAGCAAAATAGTCCATCTCTTTTAGCGAAGTGCAAGGAAAGAGCCAGAATAACTGTTTCCTTTTAAAAAAAGATGGTTGTTGGTGCTGGTAACTTCTGAATCTTTTTCTGAAGGCTATATAATAAGTTTAAAGAATCTGCAGTGTCTATACAGAGATTTATGAGCCCATGTCTGTAAAAGCTGACGGATGTCAGGATGTGAGAATTACTTTGGAGCCTGATGGTGAGGGCTGTCATCATCAGAGGAAAGGACTGTCCTGTGAGTTGGGCTGAAATCTAAGCCAGTGAAGATGCTGGCTCTCTGAAGTTAGGAATGACAGTATGCTCCTGTCTGAAGGTGTTGTAAATTCTAGTTAATTGACGATTGGGTTGGTAGTTTATTTGTAACTAGTATTTCAAGTAAAGTATGTTCACCCTTTCGCAGCTTTCACTGGGGAGTGAACAGGTAGATGATGAGTAATTTGAAGGTGGCTCTGAAGAACTGCTTAGGGACTGGTGCAGGCAGAGTTGCTGTAGCTTGACTTGAAACTGAATGAAGCGTATAGGAGTTCTGAAATTAAAAAAGCAAGGAAAATGGATGTATATTTGTTTTGTATTATAAAATGCAAAGGGATTTTTTTTTTTTTTTTGGTATCTCCAAGTATTTCACTAGGCTAACAAGTGGTATCAGTTTTGAATCAGAAATATGGACAAAATGGTTAGAAATGTTTGCATACTGTGACATAGCAGATTGATAATAGTTGTGTGCAAGGACCTTAGCCAAATTTATAGGAAGTCAATATGACTGCAGAAACATTATTATGTTTAGGAATCTACATAACTCTCACAGTATGTCGTGTTTACATGAGATTTTTTTTTTTTCTGTAAGGGGAAGGAAAAGGCACAGTAGTACCTGCTGGCCATATTTATTTTATGAATAAAGTAACATCTGGAAACTCATCAGAATCATGTGGCTTGCCTCAGGATTACAGAAACATTAATAAAAACCTACTGATATTATATGGAATATGTATGCACCGAAATTTTCTCCTCTTCCTGCTGGAGGAGCCAAGTGATTTCTTTATTGTTAAGTATAGAGAGATGTACAAAGCGTGATTTTTCAATTATCCACTCAAGAACTGCTGGCTGGTTCAGTGTTTTAGCAAAATCAGCTTCGGCAGATTATTTGTGCTGCCTTTGGTGACTTACTGCTGCTCCTCAGCTCATCTGTTACTCATCATACAGCTCCACTCATTCCATGCGATTATACCATTCATTTCTTTAGAGGGATAGGCGTAGATGTAGCAATAATTTTTAATTTGATTTAGTTATAAACTAAGAAAGGAAATTATTTTGAATAATAAACTGTAATACAAGTATATGGTTCATTGCAATGTTCACAGGGAGGAGAAAGCTGCAAGAAGTGAACAAAGGGGTTCACAGGTGGAAATATAGATGCCACGAGGCTACAAGGAATAGCATGCTAGAAGAATTGGCTCGCATGCATCATTTACCCATCTTTTATAAAATGTCGTTGAGATGCATTGCATTTTGTCTGATCTCTGGCAGTCATCCCAGTCAAGCAGGTGTGCCATTTATCACAGTGCCGATTAAAAAAAGACGGTACTGTTCAAGTTAGAAATTTTAATATGTGTGGAAAATTGAACACCGTTTTTTAAAAGACCAACCATGATATCTGCATGTTAAGTTAATAAACCTAAAAACCTTATATCAACTGTATTTTTAGTGTCAAAAATATTTGCTGATGTCAAACATTCCTTTTCTGCTCATCTTCCCGTCATTCCAAACTTTCTGCAATATTCAATGTGTATATATTCTGCTGTTCACAGACAACCTCTAAATACTTTAACTTGCACAAAAGTATGTATGGGAGGAAGCTCAGAGAAAATTTCCATTTCCTTCTTCCCGCTTCACTCCCCCTCCTCCAAATTGCTCATCCTTTCTAGTAAAAATTCTCTTCTAGAATGTTGTCGTTGAAATTCTTGTAATGGACCTAATGAGAATGGAAGCAGAATAACTGAGAATGAAGGCAGAATAACTCAGAGCACAAAGAGGTTTAGTTATCTATTGAGTCTTGTTCTGGTTTTAAAATACTTTTGTGTTTGATATGTAATTGACATTTGGTAGGAGATATCTTAATAAGGGTACTCTGGAGCTCCAAAATGAGAATGAATTCAAGTCTGAAACTGGATGTCAGGTTGCTAAGAGGGATTCCTTTGCATTTTATAAATCTGGTGGAGTAGTGAATAAAAAAAGAATGTTACTAAAAGCGCTAAACTTAAGGAGAGATTCTTCATCTCCACAGTAAAACATAAAGAGAAATTAATAAAGAGGCATTTTGGTAATCCTCTAATTTTTGCTATTACTTCACAATTGTAGTTCTCAGTGGTTATTTGCTTTTCCATAGGCAAGTCATAATTTAACATGGAAGCGTATCTTCAATTCTTGTAACTGTTGACTAGCTGGTTTCATTAGTTTTAGTTAGATGGCTTTTCTCTGGTAAATAACATCTTGATGGATATATTCACCTCCATATGGAATTCACAAACTTTGAAAATGTAAAACAGAATATTCAAGATCCAAATGAATTCAGACAGCTGTTTTACAGTATCGTAGCTGTGTTACTGGGTTATGCCCTAGTTAGGGACTCGGCCAAACATGAATTTTGAATGATGCCCTGAAATATTTTTCAGTACATGCTTTCAATGTAAAGTAAGTACTACTTGCGTGTTAAAGTGGCAAATGTGTTTTTTAATTTGTCCACAAATGACTGTGGTGTCCTATATTGGAACTGATTTTTCTTCATATTTTTTGTGTATAGAATCATCTTGGTTTCTCAGTGTTTCTTTTTGGACAAAGGTTTTTTCCTTGAATGATACTGTAAATAAAGGTTTGCCTCCCTGAAACTTCTTTAAGCCTTGAATGTTTTTGTAAAAACTGCTGATTTGTTGAAGTTTTCTATGTTGACATTTCCCAAGCTCTAACGTTAAACCATAAATAAGCAATTTACTGGCCAATGATTGCAGTGGTAGCACATAGTCTGCTTTGATGTACAGTCTTCTAAGTGAAATATTTCTCTATGGAAAAAAGATTTATTTTCCTTTTGTTCTACAGCTCCTGGAAGGAAACTTTGCTAGAGAAGTTAGCCACGAAGTGGATGGACTGATATTTCAGCCTACAGGAGTAAGTAGCGTAAAAACGGATTTTTCTTCTTTCCCTCTCAAATGAAATCCCTCCCCACTCATCCTCCCATCTACTGCCTAATTGTTGTTTCGGTCAGGATTACTTTGCAATGTTGATTCTGATTTTTCCAATTCTTCAAACTGCTTAAATTCAACTAGTTGCAATCTAATTGTAGTATATGTGACTTTGGATCAATCCATGGTGGTAGTTTTCAGGAATCAGCTCATGTTTTTTTCACGTGCGTACTATGACATGCTGCTAAATAAGGAAGATAAATAAACTGCGTGAGTTCTGTGAATCTTTTAGCCATTGATTTGAGCTCTGGGATTATTTTTTCTTTTTCAAGGATGTTCACACATTAAAATTTTAGTGAAATCTGTGACTTGTGTTGTTTTAACGCAATTAAAGCATGATATATTCGCCAGTGTAAAGGTCTATGACTGGGGTGGGGAGAATTCATCAGAAGAACTGTGTACAAGCAGAAAAAATAATATAAATCGTACTCAAGCAGGAAGGGTGGCTTTAAAGGAAGTGAGTAGCATGGTCTAGTCCATCCTACTACTGGTTCTGTTGACTCTGATACAATGGATACACTGCAGCGTGTATTGCATATTTGCATAGGTAGTGACTGTAATACCATCCATGTTGACTTTTTTCTTAGCTTGTAAAACAAGGAATTGTTTTTTATTATTTGAAATTTGACAGATATTTCTGCCCTTACAGTTACTCACAGAAAACGTTTGTATTTCGTTTTCCAGATAAAACAATTTTTTCTAGTTTATTTCCCGTATTGTAAATTTAGCAAGGGTGATGACACTCCCATCTGGAAATAAGATTAACCTCTGTTCTCTATTGCAAGTCCTACATCAGCTAACCACAACATAACTGAGCAATTAGACCACATACTTTTTCTTTTTTCTTTTTTTTTTTTAAGTTATTTTATATATATAGCTATTTCAAATTCAAAGCAAAACCACTAGGGTAAAAAAAAATCATAGTTTCATAGAAATGCTGATGAGGTCTTAGAATATTGTTAAAACCTAAAGCAATTGTAAAGGCTTCTCAGAACTACTTACTTCAATATTAGAGGTTAAGTTGTGTGGATTTACTGACGTACTTTAATGTTTGGGACAACATTTCTACAGCTAAATTTGAAATTACCTTTTCTACTTTAAATGAAATTACTAAAGAATGCGTCTCTTTGCTATCGTTACACGAAATTAATATCTGATATGTTTTGTGTTTCTAGAACTTGTGATTTCTGATTTAGCATGTTGAGAAATTTATAACCCAATAAAATGCTCATTTTCTTGCGTAAATGCGTATAAAGGTTTCAGATCTTTAAAATATGGGATATTTTTTTCTAATTTAATGTTCAAATTTCAGTATTATTTCAGGATTTAGGGAATATAAGTTTGTTGCATCTGTTATTAAATTGATTTTCCTAGATTAAGCAATGTGCAGTTTTCTCAATGACTTTTGTAGCTGAGAAAATATAAATAATATGTTTTGAGGAAAAGAAATTATTGTGTACCTATTAATTGGGAAATAAGTATTAAAGCTGATTAACGGAAAAGGGTGAAGCTGATATAGATAGCTGATACTGCTTTTTTATTTTATGTGGTACAGAGGGCATAAATTAGTAGGCAACAATACAAGGCAACAGAGTATAACAATGCATAAACAATACCTTGAGAATACTAACTGATACCTTGAGAATACTAACTGAAATTATTTTCTTTTTGTATTATAGTTGCAGTCATGTGTGTGATGTATTTACATCTTTTCACAGAGGAAAATACATGTTGTTCATTGGGGTAGAGGCCTGAATTTTGTTTATTGTGAGACTTGAAGATTCTTATAAAACCAGTTTGTCTCAAGTGAAGAGACCGTGGCATATCCAGAAGAAAACAATTCTTAATAGCTATTTTTGTTGACATATTTGATCTTGCAGAAAAAGAGACAGACAGAAATGGTGCTGAGTTTTAGAAGGCCAGGGAAATTTAAGAATATCTTCTGGGAGCTCTTGAAATCTCATGTGCATTTTGAGGACAAGAAAACAAAAGTAGAGAGGAATTGGAGCAAAATCACAACAAAGGATAAAACGGCAGCGGAGGGGGATGAAGGGAATGTGACCATTTACAGAGAGGAAAATTTTTGGCAAGGAATACCCACACTTTCCATACTTTTAATAATAAAAGAAGAATGCAGAAATTAACTAATTATTTAACATAAAGAATGCTGAGCTTATTAATTCAGTCTGTTTGAACTGTTTCTGTGGGTTTTGGAGTTTTTTTGGGTTGTTTTTTTCCCCCCCATTTTCTCGGAGATGTTCCTCTTGATCTCTGGTCTTAGACACAGGCATCTAGACCTGACTATATTCATATATTCTCCACTAGCTGTAGGTGACACTGGTATTGGGAGTCGACATGGGTGGAGAAAGAATATTGTGTTGTTTTGAAGTTTGGTTTAATTCTGACTTACAATAAAAATCAAAATGTCCAAAATGATTTGTGAATAGGAATTATGCTTTTAGCCTCTAAGAGCTCTGGGTTTTCTCACTTTCTGTTGGGTTTGAAGAGATTTGGCATCAAGTGCCTGTGAATTAGTTCAGTTTTGAGAAATTGGCATGTTTTAATGGAAAGGGATTTGTGAAAAAGCTGTACTACCATATCTAGGGTTTTGGTTAGATATAGGCTTTATTTTCTTCTATTTGTCTTCCTATCTAAACTCATATCATGAATAGCAAGGTTCTTGTACTGAAGCAGAACTTGTTTTGCACTGTGACTAGTCATGGTAGAAACAACGTTAAGGATTAATGAGATTGTTTTCTGCCTGTGCAGGTTAGTTTATTGTGCAAGGTTATGCTAACTGAGCATTATTATTCCTAACTAATTCTCCAGTTACTTGGCTGACTTACATTGGTTATTGCCCAGGGTATACAAGTGCTTTAATTTCACAATTGAAAGGCAATGACTCCCTTCTTCTTCACCCTTCCTCCCTTTCCAGAGACTGAAAGCTCTCTCAGATCATGAGAAGAACATGTTTAGTGGAAGTGATGGAGGATTTTGCCTCGTTTATAATTTAAGAATGCTTTGTAGGTGATTTGATGTGATGTGTGCTTCCTAGTGCTCCCCTGCTAATCCCCTGCATCAACCTACCATTCTCTAACAACTCCATGGTGAGAGACAAATATAAGACAATGTTTTCTTACTATTGTTTCTCTTCTTCCCTTTGTACTCTTTTCCTTTCCTCTTTTCCTTTTCATGCATCTTCTATCCAATAGCCCGTTTCCCACATTCCTTTTGATTTCCCTTTTATGTCGCTTCTCCCTAACGCTTCTTTTCCCTGCATCATTTTCTATCCATTTAAGATTCAACCGATATAGCTCCCATATGGCTAAGTCAGCTCCATTCCATCTGATCAGCTTTCTGATCCCTCCACGTGTAACAGGTTGGCAGAGCAGGGACCGAAGCTAAGTGCTAATTAGGAGGACTGAAACAGGCCAGGAGGAAGCTTCACGGACAGGTATGTCGCCCTGTGATCATGCCCCAAACAATGAGTGAATTAGTTTGCAGGTAAAAACCAAACACCTTATTCACAGATTCTGAATGCTTGTGTAAAGATTGGAAGCTTTCAGTCCTTTTTTCTAAAAGGTTACTTCAAAACAGCGAACAACTACTTACATTTGGTTTAGAACACTTGCAGTTTGCCAGCCTGTGTGTTTTTAATGGAAATCTCAAAAATGGACTCTTATCTCCTGATGGCAGAATCGACTCTCTGACCTATGCCCACTCATCAGTGAAATTACTTTTCTTATCTGCCTTGTAAATCATACCTTTGCTAGATATCTCAGACTGCCTAATTTTTACGCTAGCAATCTCTTATTAATAACCGACTTTCTTGCTGGCTAGAACTGTTATTTTCCCTTTCTTGGGAAAAGGGTGTAGGAATTATTTTCTTGCTTTAGCCACCTGAAAGAAGGCTCGTTGGCCATCAGTTAGGAAGGCCTAAGGACAGTTTTTGAGCATCTGTGGAAAGCTTGTATCAGAATTTATTCTCTTCTATTCCATCTTTTTGCCTCCTGAGCTCTGTGATGTTTTTTCGTTGGCTCAGGCTGATTTCTGTTTGATACTTCTCCCTGCTCTTATTTTGGATGAGGAATAAAGTCCAGTTGTGTGGGTTTGGGATTTTTCCGGGGAAGGAAGAAGAGCAGTTGCTGAGCTCTGCTCTGCTAAGATAAATGTTATTTTAAAGAAGGGCTGAATTATTTAACACATAACTCTCCACACTGAATACTAACAAAAAGCTTAGCCTTTAAAATGAAAGGAGAATAATGAACGGGTTTTTATTACTGACTAACATTGCATGAGTTTTTAATATATCTTCTTTCCCCTCCGTTGGCAGTCTTAGTGATGATCTGAAATGCTTGGTTGCCTGTTAATTATTTGTGCTATTCCCATTGTATAATAGGCTGTGTTGTTTTCTGTCATTGTGAAAGTTCATCCAAAAATCACTGAAGTTAACAATGAATGAAATATCTCTAAAAAATACCACCAAATAAAATTTCTCCAAGAGACCGTGTTTTGTTTCATTAAGCAGTGCCAGTTTCTCCAAAGTAACCCTTATAATTGGTAAGTCTTTTCTTCCCGAGTATATGTTTTACTGAATCCTCTGAATTTTTAAACACAAAATTTAAACACAAGACAGTTGTTGGAATATTGCTGAAACTCAGCCACCAGTGATGGGACATCAGTTATTGTTAAATATTTCTATTGCAATAGCAAGTGATGGCTTCAGATAAACTCAGATATAGTCTCAGTTCCAAAGCTGATATATAAAGACTTGGGAAGAATCATACGATAACATAAATTTTTCCTTCTAACAAATATACAAGTTTCTGGATTTAGCTTTCTAATTTTGTAGTGATTCATATAAGATTTGGAGGCAATGGAATAGAATATTTCAATTAGAAGGGACCTACAACGGTCACCTACTCCAACTGCCTGAGTGATTTAGGGCTGATAAAATTAAAGCATGTTATTAAGGGCATTGTCCAGATGCCTCTTAAACACTGATAGGCTTGGGGCATTGACCAGCTCTCTAGGAAGCCTGTTCCAGTGTTTGACCACCCTCTCGGTAAAGAAATACTTTCTAATGTCAAGTCTAAACTTCCCCTGGCACCGCTTTGAGTCATTCCCACTGTCACTGGATACCCAGGAGAAGAGCTCAGCACCTTGATTCCTTAAAGTAGATGCTAAAACTGCCTCTTTTTTTTTTTTTTTTTTTTTCCAAGTCTATAGTTTGCAGCAAAAGGGAAGAGAATCTGGAAAGAATAATTTTCATCAGTCTTTGTGTTGACCCACACTAATAAACCTTTCATGTATCTTCAGAATATCTCATTGCTACATGTGATTTCCTCTGAAAGAGGAATGTTCAGGATGGAATCTGTTACTAGTCAGGGGATGCTGTTGTCATGTCAGCGTGCACTTTTTATGCCACTGTGGGTTTTCCTTTAACAGAGAACTTGCTGTCAATCTCCTGAAATGCCACGGAGCTTTACAACTCTTTTCTGCCTATGATTAGTTGTTATATTCAATTTCCATGGCAATGTTCTTTGCAGTTCATCTCTTAAATAGCTAGTCATATCTCAAATATACCATTCTATCATATGCTTTATGATCATACTCAAATTTAGTAGCAGTGAACAGTATTCCTTTGAGAGTTTTTCTGTGGCTGTACAAGTAAAATTTTTATACCAATTCAAGTTTGTCTTTGCAGTCTTGAGGTGATTTGTTGTCTAACTTTTTTTGCAAAATCAGAAAACCAGAAAATTTAGAAAAACTAACAACAGAAATGCTAACTTGAACACCAATAAGTAAGGTCTAATTAAATTAATTAGAGCTCATTTAATTAAATTGTTAGACTCCTAGAGAAAAGTGCCATGATTTTTGAACATCGTAGATTTTTATGATTTTCAATTACTTTCCAAGAACCTGAGATAATTCACATCTCAGGAAATTTGAACATTTCTTACAGATACAAACTCCTAGCATCCACACTTGACTGGAAGTGGCCAAAAAAGGGAGAGGGGGAGAGTTATGAGTAATTTTTAGCTCTGAATATAGTAAGTTAATGGTATAGCAAAAATTTTCCTAGAGTAACTTTGTGCTGTTGGTCCTCTAGTACATTTAGAGATGCAAATGTAATGCTGTTTGCCAAAATTGTTTAACCGGACTTCCTTTTATGTCTGCCTGCACCGATGTCAGTGCCTTGCGTCTGATTACCTAAGGAAAGTGCTAGTTCTAACTGGTATGTTATCTCATTTGTTTGCTTATGACCTATAGCGTCTGATGTTCTCTGATTTCTCAGGCAATGAATTGCATTTAAGGGAGCTGTCTAAATAGGTTCTTGAACTTCTGTTGCGCAGTTTAATCATCCTGCCTGCCAATGGCATGAGGCAGGAAAGATCTTTGTTATGTTTTACATTCCGTGTCCTAGTCATCCTCAGGACTGGCAGGTGACATTAATATGGTGCTGTCTGTGTATGTGGTGTTCAGGAGAAGAAAAAAAATGCTTTTTCTGGTTGCTACTGTTCTAAATGTTGGGAAAACATCATTTTTTGTCGTATTGATGTATTTTGTATTAGGATAGGCAGAATTGTGATTCATAAAAGCTTTCAAATATGATTTTTATATAGCTGCTTTGTTTCAAAGCTAGATGCCAAGTAGCTTGTTGAGTGCACTTGCTGTTGTGCTTCCAGCTATGTCAGATTGCCCTTACTTTTTAGCTAAAATAAATAAATAATTATTAGGAATAGGTATACCATAAATGTGGTATTCTGGTTAGAATACCAAATCAATTGTTTAGCTTCTGTAAAACATACCTGCTTTTAAGAGACTAAGTCTATATTCCACAAATTAAGTTAATTTATATGTGTGATGGATCAGCTTTGAAAAAAATATCTCTTTGTTGGCTGCATAGGGAAGTCTTGGAGAGATTCTGCTTCGAATCGGTGAGAAGTCTTTATTGAATCATCTGAGTAGTTGATTGAGCTCTTGATCTTTAACGTAGGCTGTCATTAATGAAGTGGTCAGTTGTCTCCATGGCAGTGTTCCTACTTGTCCTGAATTTTACACCGATCTTCCAGGACTGAGAAGTTGTTAGATCAGGAATGACTTGGAAACTGGAAGATATAGTGGAAACTATTTTATCAACACTCTCTTCTTCGGATCCCAGAATAGTTATCAACAAACAGAATGCCTCATGTATGATTCATCTGTATACTCTTTCTACCAAACTGAAAAGATTTAGGAAAATATCTGGAAGAACTACCTTGTTGCAATTGTTTTCTCCCAGTTCTTTCTCCAGAACAAGACAGCCAACAAACCTCTTAAGTTTCTGTGAAGATCCTTCATGAAATGTACTTCTTTTTTCGTAGTCAGGAGCATAGCAGTAAAGCAAAAACAGCGGTTTGTATCAGCATAAAGCAGAATATTTATCTAGATCTTCATCCTGCTGTTTTAGTGTAAGTAATAACCCAGCATTTCAGGAAGATGACATATATACTTAAGATTTGTGAAAACAGGGTTGCTTTCAGAGCAGTATTGACACTTGCATTGTGGTATTTGGATAGCCAAAACAGTTAATCTAAAAATACTTACTTTCTTTAAAAAATAGAATGGTTTATTTTTACATTACTCTGTTATTCATAGTTTGAAATGTTTACTGCGTTCTTATAAATAGTAAATTTGAAAATGGAGGATCAATATCACAATTGGGTAACTGAATTTTTGTGATTATCAAAATATGTCTTTTAGTTGCTAGCAGGTATTATCAGATAAATCTTTGAAGGTAACTGTGTATATTTGGTGACAACACATTTAAAGTAATCATATGCACTGCACTGTGCAGAACAGAATATGCTCTGCAAGGCTCAGAGGTGCCTGCGGAATCGTGTTCTATATTGAGGAGGTAGAACACAACGCAATTGTGGTAATTTGGCCTCATTTTGCCTGTAACTTGAGTTTCAATTGTGACTGTACTCCCTGTTCCATTCATCAACTCTCCTAGTTTTTGACATTCCCAAAATGGTGAACCAAGTCCATTAATGTATGATTAAAAATGGAAGCCTTGAGCTTGATATGAAAGCTATAGCTTGCTTTTAAGAAAATGCCATTGTCTTCCACTGACATGTATGCTGAATAATCTAGGTGTGATTGTATCATACAGGTTATACTCTTCTAAGTACAGTGCCCAACTTCATTGCTTAACTGTAGAAGTCAGAGACAAGAAACAGATGAAAACTGCTTCTGTAATTACCGCAGATATTCCTAAAGCAAAAGCTTATTTTCTTTTAATGCTGCTAGTTGTGTTTCTGAAATGAAATTCGCTTCTTCTCCATGTTACTGAAGAAGCTTTCCACCGAGGCAGAGTAACGTACAACTGCAGCGTACCTCCTGGTTCATTCTGAAAGGGGAAAACGAGCAAAAGTCTTAGATGAAAATATCCTAGACTCCCAAAATGTAGATGTTCTGCGCACTTTCAATTGTTCATTAAAGAAACAATTAGTACACTTGTTAAAAGCTATCTGAAAGTTTTGACAAGTTTGAACTGACAAACAGTAGGTTGCTTGTTTCCAAACAGTGATCAGTGGAAATCCCAAGATCTTGTATCTGTATATTCATCCAACCACTGAAACAAAACATGTGTTTGATGTAACATGGGGTTCTCTAGAGACAACTATTAACTTAGGAGAGCAATTAAAATGTGTGTCTCAGGGACTTGTCAGATAGTGAATTGATGTTGCCATTGTTAAGGGAAAACTTGGCTTCTTCTGCTGGTAATGAGGAAAATGAACAACAGAAGAATAAAAGATAATTCTTACTAGTTATGGAAACACTACACTATTTAGCAAATATAAGTTAATCCCAGGATCCAGTGATCATAAGATGAGATCAGAACAGCTGAAAAAAAAGTTTGCTATGTGGTTAACAAGAATTTCAACATTGTTCTTTTTGTCTTGATGTAAAGTTCCCATTTTTTTATCTAAATCTGTTCTACAAGATGTCTGATGCATACTGTGATGAGCAAGGTGAGGAAAAAATGAAAGTTTAGTTGGAGAAAAGAATGGCAGAGGTCAGTTTTTGCTATTTCTTAGGCAACGTATTCCTTTGCAACAGTCTTAGCATCAGCTCAAGTCAAGCAAAGCAAATTCAGATTTTTTTTTTTGGCTTTTTGGGGTTGGTTTTTTATAACTTATATATCTGGCTCCAAAGCCAAATATGAAAGAACAGTAGACACAAGTGTTATTGTTTTGTGTGTTATTTACAGAATTTTTTTAAAAAAGCATTAGTTTTAGATAATACAGATTTTTCTGTTCGACAAATAAACATGTATGTAGTGGACCATATCAGGTATATGGTATTTCTGAAACCTTCAAGACTTTTTCTAGCACACTAACATGGTTTTGGGAGAATATGTTTGATTTTTTTTTTTTTTGAGAGGAGAATCAACAATGTTCTCTAAAATAGAGTACAGTACTATTTCCGTGTACTAAGACCGTAGAAAATATACCTCTCACATCTATTGATTAGGTATACGAACAAAACTAAAGACTGTATGTAATTTTTCACATGGGGTTTTTTGCATTTTCAAAGGGATGATTTGGTTTAAACTTTACGTTTCATTAAAATATTTGAACCAGAAGAGAACATGAGTGTACTTTTCATAATTTGCATATGAACCAGAACAACCAGGTAGACTATTTTTGTGAATATTTGTTCACATTTTAAAAGACTTCTGTGGGATAAGCTCCATTTTCTGTGCTCGCTGTACATGTTTATGCAAGACCTGTTATTTTACTTGCTAAAATATTATGGGAAATGTGGTTTTTTACACATTTGCACTGCTGACCCTTTTCAGTTTCTGGATTGAATGGGCACAGAGCACCATGTGCCTTGTATCCAGTAACAGTCAGATAAATGAAACTTAGCACTGATGATCAGATCAGAAAGTAGACTCTCAAGCGTCCTCATAGAATAAATTTGCATAGTAGTTTTTGCCAGAGTCATGAGGTGCATAAAGATAGTTCACAAACAGGACCTAATTTGTCAAATAAATTGTTCATTGAAAATCATTCCCATGGCTCTGATTGCTATGCGCTAAGCTGGTCCGTCTCTGTGGAGAGCAGCTACAATGCTAGTAAGAGTCCTCAGGTGGTTTTGAGAATTTTCGTTGCTGGGTTGGTTGATAAAAAATTTAAAATACTGTATAACGGCAGGTAACAAGGATTGCTTAGCTGCAGTTATGAACTGTGCCTTTTTATTGTATAGTTCCTTCTGTGTGTTTTGTGTGAGACACTGTCACACACCTGACAGTTGTTGCACTGAGTCAGATAGTGTAATGGGAACCAGCTGTAATCTAATTATTCTTTATGGTGCATCGGTGCCTGGGGTTTTCTTCCAAAAGACGGTGTTACTCAGACTTGCTTCAGTTTGCCCTTATACTTATGTTCATCTTTGGCTTCAATATTGCATGCTTGTGAACTAGTAATGTTTTTAATAAATCTTTACAGCTGCTAGATACATGGAATGTTATGGAACAAATACCAAATGAAAACTGGAGTTAAGGTAATACCATGCCTTGGAGCATGTTAGGAATGAGAGTGGTTAGCTACCATACCCAGGATGATGTTACCATGGAGAGAGCTTCTGTTTCCATGACATTTGCTTGCATATTTTGCTAGGCCTTCAAAAGAAGTAGGATTTTGTCCTCTATCAAATTTGGTAGGTGTTACTCCATTACTTCTGAAACTCTGCAGTGTCTCACTGCAAACATATGTTAATTAATTTCTTAGGAATATTAATGGTGACTGGACTGGCCAGGAAAAAAAATGGAGGAAAAAAGTTATTAAAACTTTTAGCATCCAGAGGGAAAGGGTTTTTTATAATACTTTTGTCTAGATTAGATATTCCAGCTTGATTTTAACTGGATATATACTACTCTGTTTGTATACATTTTGGTTAATTAAAAAACCCCACAGCTAGTAAAGAAGTAAAGAAGAGTTTTATTGGTTTTAGAAAACAATTGTCTTTAGCTGTATAGCTGATGGCTTTATACTGTGAGATCTGCCGTGTACTGGAGTGGAATTTTGGATTGCGGTAAAATTTTAAATCAAGTCATGATGTAGCTCACTGTTTAAGAATCAGCTATTGACCTAGGGGTAAATTACAAAAGCCGTTTTTTCTTAGGATGAAAGAAGTGCTTTTGAGACTTGAAATACTTGGTAGCTATCCATAAAGGGGAGTTTCTTTAGTAACTGTTATGGCAATATCATGGCAATCTACAGGCAGCTTTTGCATTTTTCCTACACTGAAAATTTCTGATTGCGGTCACATATAGTCACAGTTCTCTTCTGCAAGATTGCACGTACTTAAATACAGGTGCTATGATCCCCAGGTGCTTGAATATAAGGAGTTACAGAACAATATTGGTTGTTGAACACTGCTGTGTGTCCTATTCTCTCCTGTACAAAGGGTGCTGAGGAGGAGGGGTGCAGTGAGTTAAACACCATTCAGTATTCTTTTGCCAACCCTAAAATAAAATTGCTTGCCTTCTGTTCCTAATGAACAGTTGACTGTTTTTTTCCTTTGTATACAACTCTTCTAATTAGTTTCTAGTGTCGTAGAGTATCTTTTTAAAATGGTCTCTTTCCCCCCTCCCCTGGTTGTGAGTGAGACTCTAAAACTTTGATCCTTTGTGATAACTTCTTGGAGCAGTTTATTCTGTACTATGTCTGTTTGCTGCAGTTATAAACCATTGTCACGACTTGAGCTGATACCCTTTTTGAAACTCATTTTTTTTCAGAGGTTTTCCCAATATTTTGAAACCACAAATAAACGTATGCATCTGAGGGAGAAATATTCCCAGAAGCTGAAAAACTTGAGAATTGGCTATTTAATGCAACTGAAATTTTGGTCCACCTATTTTAGTATTTTGGTAAATAAGGAATTGTGTTTCACCTAACATGCCCCCTCAACTTCTGTCACAATCATTGTTAGAGCTTTATTTTAGCCAAATGTCTTTGGTTTCCACTTGAACTGAATTTCTAGATCTTTCTGCCAAAACCAGTACCACTGACTCCCCATCTGCTAACTACCAGGTTCATGTTCTTTGCCCAGGCTTTATAATAATTTCATTTCAAGAAATAGATTATTAAATGCTTCTGGTTTATAAAAGTCACATTCTCCTTTGGTTGAGGATGTAGCATAGAGCAGAAAACGTTATTACAACACAGCTCATAAAATGAGCATGGTACTTGCAGTTCCTGGTGTCAGGAGAGGTGTAGCTCAACGTGAGTCTCTAATCCTTTTTGGAGTACCTGCTGGATCGACAGCAGATGGACTTGTTTGCTTTGCTGCCATCTTTGTGCCTCTCTCTCACTCTGCTATAAGAAAATTTTTGAAGGATTCTATGAAAGTTGTTTCACAAATAGGATGGTGCTTCACAGAAATCTAGTTTATTGGCTCAGAGTTCATACTAGCGTGCTCATTATTATC
Source organism: Fratercula arctica (assembly GCA_947846985.1). Lineage (NCBI taxonomy): Eukaryota > Metazoa > Chordata > Aves > Charadriiformes > Alcidae > Fratercula > Fratercula arctica. The sequence continues at coordinate 84,967,991 of CANTUZ010000003.1, forward strand.
TCTCTGCATTTTAGTAGCATTTACATTGGAATTATAAACTCACTTTAGATTTGTTACAGATTCTTGTTTGAACCAGTGTTGATATTATTTCCCTGTGTCATTCTCAGTTATGGAGATACTAAGCTTTGTGTTCTAGAGGATAAAGCAAGCACTATTGTCTTTTTATGACGTTAGCAAAAAGGATGCATGGGAAACCGCATAAGTTGAAAAACCTTTTGGAGGGATATCAGATATGAAAAAAGCTTCTTGTGAAGTGTCTCAGGTTTGTCGTCTTTCTTCTCCAAGAGTTGTCCAGTGACTGCACATCGCACATTTCAATGTTCACTTGATGGATGCCCATGAATTGGCCCCATGAGGAGCAGTTCTCTTTCTTAAGAAACACAATTCTGTCTTTTAAATACATTCTGCATTTGTTTGTGGAAAAGCTGTGCTTAACCACTCTTGCTGTTCCGCTGTCGTTGCTTGTAGCAGTATTAAAAGCTGCTAAACCTGTTGACATTCATTTTTGCAAATGGTAATTGTCACTTAGTCTCTTCCCTAATTCTCTGCACCTTCAGCTGTTTGCCTGCTCAGAGCATAGCTACATAAGCAGTTAGTTTAACATTTGGTATGATTAAAGGAGAGGAAACATTTAAGAGAAGGGAAAGGAGAAAAAGTGACAGAGATTGGGAACTGTCTGAAACCCTTCTGCCAGTAACAGAGTGGAAGTCCCCTGCCAGCAGTAGAGTAGTTGGAAGAGGTTCTTCATGGCAGTTGCTCGATCCCAGTATTCAAACCAGGGATCTTGTGTTGCATGTCCGACCAACATTTGTGTGGTCATGGTCTGTAGAAAGGGTAAAAAAAGCAGATGCAGCTGAAACTATTGTTGCTTTCAAATTGGTTACAAGGTAAGATTAACAACCAATATCAGAGACACTGCTTTTGATGGGAGAATGTTGCTCCCTGAGGAGGACAGCAACTAATCTTTACAGTAACTGAAGTTCTTTGAGTGACTTTTTAAAAATACAACCTACACTTCTCTTTCATTTACTTGCAGTGCTCAGGAAATAGCTACCCTATTCAACTTAACCCAGAGCCACTGATTTGCTTGTTCCTAAGTCAGAACTACAAGGATTAATTTCTCACAAAGAGCAGGCAGGACCCTTTCATTTTCTCCTTCAGCATGCTGTGTTTTTCCTCTTTAGAGGAGGAGTTTGCCCTTCTCATTATCCAAATTACTCTCCTGAAAATGCAGTTTTAAATTATATTAGTCTTGTAGCAGACTTGAAAGAGAAAATGCATACTGATTTTTTTCAACATACATTTTTTTTTTTTCCACTTTTCATCTCCAAGAACATCAGCTCGGTACTTGCAAAGCAAAAGCACAGCGAAGTACATGCTGAGTTCTACTGGTTGGATTTACTCTCATGTTGTATCAATGTTTTCTTGTGAAACTAAGGATGTAAAATATGGGGTTTGCTATTTTAATCTACGTAGATAAGGATGAATTTAATAAGATGAAAACTCATCATTTTATAATTTATATATTAGAATATGTAGTTGAACAGGCTACTTTCTGTTGTTTCTTATAAAATACCGCAGGATTCAGTATTCCAAGCAAGACTCATAAATATTTAATTCAAGGAGATTTGTAGCCCTGTAAAAATGTAATAAGCTAGCCCTTAATGACAATTTTGTGTAACATACATTTGGCAACATGTAGAAAAAATCCTGCTGGCAATTCTGTGCATCATCTTTCATGCATATCTGTTCAGCTCGAGGGGCTTTTTAGCTCTTGAATTAAAAAGAGAAATTAGACTGTGTCTGAAGACCATCATGCTGCAATTTCTTAGTTTATACTGCTATGTTTCTCCTTATGTACGGATTAGCTTAAAGCTATAGCCCAGTGTTTGCCTCTTGATGCAGTGCTTCTTTGGTTTTTTTCAAGATTGGCATTCCTCAAGAAGTATTTTGGAATGTATTTTTGCGTCTTTCTGTTTAGGGTTGGTAGTTTTCATTAATCTTAATGAGCTCTAAGGTGATTTGCGGAAATATTATTCCTGGTATACTGACTATCATTGCAGCTTAAGAAAAATGTCAACAAAGACAATGTTATGACGAAGCCTGAAATCTACAGGTTGTAGCTCCAGCAAATGTGGTCTCTAATACTGATAAATTACCCAGCTTCCAAATCAGGTTATTGTAGTGAGTCAGCCAAGAGCACTGCTGCTCAGTTCATGGAGATTCTTTTGTTACACCCGGGACGCTTCTGCAGTCAGACTTCAAGCACTGAATGCTTCCTGCTGATCCAACCCAACTTTTGTGAGATTTCTAGGAGCCTTTGATCACAAACTAACCATTTCCACAAAGAAATAAGTCCTCTGAGAGACTGACTTCCCTCTCTCTCTGGTGTAAATTCAAGTGACTACACTTAAGCTTGAGTTGGGACAGAGGTAGTAAAAATGAAAGAACAGAAGGTGAAGAGACATTGAGCTGTTGGACTTTGAGAAATGAGAGAAGGTTTAGGCTAATGTATGCAAAGCTTTAAACTTGTAAAGAGATATAAACAGTAAGGTTCATAAAACAAGTGATGCAATGAACCAACTGCACTTAGCACTTTATGCAATGAAAATTAATGTTTTCTCCAACATCACTGGCTTCATGCAAATAAGGTGTTTCTCACAGTAAAAGTGTGAAAGGAAGATTAAGAAGGAAAATGATCTTCTTCAGACTCTTTGAGAGATTTGTTGTGTCACTAGGGGAGAGGCAAAGAATAAAAAGCATTACTTTAGGAAACTAAAAGGGGAGAGGGTGGAAAAAAACTAAGGAGTGGTGCTAGGAGTGTGTCTGTATTATCTTGGTTGTCCCAACAGCTTGCTTCAGGCTCATCTCTTCCATCTTTTGTCAGCAACTTCTGTATTTGTGAATTAAGAGGTAATGTCTTAAACAGCCCTCAGGAGATGAATTTGGATAGTCACGTTAAACATACAATGGAAAGAGAATAAAGCTTTAAAAATTGAAGTGTTATCAACTATAGGGTAGTTTTTAAAAGTTTATTGAGGAAAAAAAATGTAGATTTGATCTTTTTCATTATACTAATTTCTATTTAATGCTGTTAGTGAGTGGTGAAGCTTAGTTTGAAAGAAAACTTCATCTGGGGAAGCAAATACAATAGTATTCTGTAGTCATGTTGTCGTCCTGCTGACAGATTAACATTGTGGTTACACACTGAGGCTGTCTTAGTTCAATTTAGTGACACAAGCGAAATAAAGAGAATGAAATAAGCAACAGAAGGCAAATTGAAACAACTTGATTGTTTTTATTATTGAGTTAATATTCCTGAAGACTTACACAGCACATATTTAATGAGGTTATAAATACTAGATGGTGCAAAACAAGAAAACTACAAAATAATCAATAGCAATATAAAACTATGTTAAGTAGCAGCCATGGACCATCACCAGTTCCTTTGACCGAAGTGACTATAGCTCTGTTATTAGGACATTTCCTTTGTCACAAAGGTAGGAGTATGTAGGTTTTCAACAGCTACCTTAATTTGCCAGAAGTAGAATTTAGAACCATATTAGCCAACACTTTGAAGCCTTTTCCTTTTTGCTTCAGACCAAATGTTGAAGTTTCTAGTTCCAGATCATAATATTAAGTGAAAGGATGAATGCAAACAGAAGTGACCGAGAATAGGTTTCTGATGCTTACAGTGATGTGCTTGGGGGGGAGGGAGGGGGGCAGGCGGGAAAAGAGTAATGAGTAATTTTATGGCTGCTACATTCTGATTGCTATAAACATGGATTTTTGGCTGTGAACTGAACTTTATTTATCAAAGATTAATAGGAATTAATATGTAAATGACAGTAGTTAGGAGTAAAATTTCCTCATATTTTTCTCCTTGCTTAATGGAATATTGAGAAAAGCTATTAGTATAGTTGTGAAACAAGATGTTTAATGAAGCCAGAGGTATGAAGCTAAATTAAAGTGCAAGAGAAGACATTTAGCCCAATAATTACCAAAGTAGTCCAATATAAATATTGCATTAACTTGAAGTTCATAGCCACCTTTGCAAAAAGCAATTGAAAAATATCTCTTAAAATATTAACAGATTAATTTATGCATACAGGTTAACCTTCTAAACCTGATTTGCATTCAAATGTTAAAATCCTTAGTATGAAACATAATCTAACGCTATTTAAATGAGTGCATATTAGTAGCATGTTTTGCTGTTCAGACTGCTATGGAACTTCAGCTTAATCTTTCAAAAGTCATTTAGATTATAACCATTTTCTTTCTACTTCATATAGCTTCAAGTCACATTTTCATAAGAGACGAATTGTGGTGCAATAATATTTTCACAATAAAAACTGCTGCTTCTGGCTAACCAGTACTAATGTATTATAAAATATCATTCCTATTTAGTCTTTTAACTCTCTAAAGGAAAAATTTCCAGAATAAACCAAAGTTATTGTGTCTTAGAACACATGTTAATTTTAATTTTTCTTTATTTTGCTCTTTAAAGTTGAGGAATGGAAGAATTGACACAAATCTGCTTGAGTAGACTAGACTAGAATATTTCAGTTGGAAGGCACCTACAACAATCATCTAGTCCAACTGCGTGACCACTTCAGGGCTGACCAAAAGTTAAAAATCATGTTGTTAAGGGCATTGTCCAAATGCCTCTTAAACACTGACAGGCTTGGGGCATCGACCGCCTCTCTAGGAAGGCTGTTCTAGTGTTTGACCACCTTCGGTTAAAAAAAAGATTCCTAATGTCAAGTCTAAACGCCCTCTGTCACAGTTTTGAACCACTCCCATGCCCTGGATCACTGGATTCCAGGGAGAAGAGCTCAGCACCTCCCTCTCCATGTTCCCTCTTCGGGAAGCTGTAGGGAGCCATGAGTTTGCCCCTCAGCCTCCTTTTCTCCAAGCTAGACAAGCCTAAAGTCCTTAGCCGTTCCTCAAAGGACATGCCTTCCAGTCCTTTCACCAGCTTTGTTGCCCTCCTCTGGATGCATTCAAGGACCTTCACATCCTTCTTAAATTGTGGGGCCCAGAACTGCACAGGAGTGCAACTCAAGGAGTACATGGAGTTAAAGCAGCATGGTGATTTCACTGTCAGGTAACGAGTTATTTAAAACTTTGTAACTGGGAGTTTGCTCTTGTCATCTTTTTGGCTCAGTTGTGGACACTAAATGATTTGAGCTTAGCCAAGGAACCTGTCTTTTCCCCATCTTATATGAGCTTTAAAAGTTATTGTCTACAATTTTTTTTTTCTATGATGTCAAGGCAGTACATTTTATCATGCTTGGTATTCATTAACAATCTTATTTTCAAACTCATCAAATATTTATTGAACATCAGGATGTCTCTGCATTCTGATCAAATTACTGAACCCGACAAAAAGTTGGTGTTTAGTGAGGGCTGCAGCTCTTTGGTTATTCAGGTGGTTTGAATCAGTAACTTAGAACACTAAGCATTAAAAGCAGCATTTATTCTCTTCTTTTATTTTTAGTTGAAAGAGTTTTTTTGAAAGGGAGCAATCTGCTTTTTTTGTCCTCATCTTTTAGATTAGGGTGTCATGACCATCTGTCCACAGTTAGCCACAGGTTGTGGTGGTTGAAGGACTTGATACAAGGTGTGTAAAGTGTTTGCATGATGTCGGAAAGTGTTTGGATCCTGTTTTGGAGTGGTACAAATTTTGCAGCCATTTTGAGTTCTTATGTATTTTCCATTCAGCATTTAGATTCTTCTGTTTTCTCTCAACTATGGATATGCCTTTCAAGAATGACAGGTGTTTGGAAAGTACTGGTGTTTAGTTTACCCGGGAGTTTCTCTTAGCCTCATCGCTCTTAAGAGTACTTACAAATTACATCTCCCTGTCTTTCCTTTATAAATGTAGGGATAATTGACTCCTATTTACAAAAACCCTGCCTGCTTTAAAATTTCAAGAGTTTTATACAGAAATTGTCAAACATCTACAGGAAAGAAGTCAGTACTGTGTGTGTTTGATTTGTTTTTCTAAAGAATAAAGGAATCCTAATCATGTTTGAGTCGCTGAGTGCCATTGAAGAGATTTCATTAAAGCACCTTTTCTTAGCAGAATCTCTACAGTCAAGTTAAATGCAACACATCTTTCCCTTGATGACCTGCATTTATCAAAGTTTCATCTATTGCATTCATTGATAGAAACTTCTAAGATGCCTCTGAAATCTTCAGGCTTTCCAAACTTGATCAACCAATATTGTTTATACTTCAGCTTTAGCATCTCATAGTTTTTCTGCCTTCTTATAATCATTTTGTGTTGCTTCTAAATGCATATTTTAAGCACCCAAGTATGTTTCTCAACCTTCAGAAATAATAAACACTTAAACATTCAATTCAATGCCAACTGCTTAATACAGTTTTGTAGGCTTGAAAGCCCTCCATATAAATAATTTTTCCTATGCAGTCAAAAACATGAGTTGGTTTTTTTTTTTTTTTTAATTTATAAAAGGTATTCTAGAAATCTAAATAAATTGTCTCAACTGGGTTCATGGGTATCAGACACTTTGTTGATATGACTGAATTTCTCCAAACTATTCTTGGGAGGAATGCTTTCTCTCGGGAGCAGTCACAATTACGTTTTTCTTTGGAAACGATTTGAAAAGTTCTCATCCTTAACAATCGCATTTAGCTCACATTAGTTCCACTAGTTCTTACAAGGCTAAATAAAATTTTCTAAGCCACAAAATTATGGTTTAGAAAGTGATTTTAATGAGGATTTTTTTCTTTACCTCTGTGATTCAGCTGTTTCTTTATGAACCTGGTTCAGAGACTTCGGGTGTACATAAGGGATGGCCAAGTGGTACTTTGTGGGCAGTACAATGGTTGTCCAAGGAAGGAGATGCTGGGCAGGGGTGGGATGGGATGACAGTGATGATAGGGACAGTGATGGTTATTTCTAGCTGGGTTTTTGGAGCTGGGTGAAAACTAGTGTGGCCAGCATCTATGGGATGCCCAGGGACCATTCGCATGCTCAGACCCCAGTGAGAGAATTTATCTTAGAGTTCACTTTCTGACTCTAAAGTATATGGAGTGTATTTGGCAGATCTTGACCTCTGGAAAAGATTTTGGTGTGCAATAGATAATCAGTTTGGCCAGCTGTGGCATATTTTAAATAACAACCAAATGTGGTGGTTTAATGCAAGAGTAAACAATAATATTTTTCTCTTACTGTCTGATAATAGTTGGTCTTAGTAGGTAGTATTATCCTGGTGTTAATCCATTGATTTAGAGTAGACAATGGAAAATTTTAGTCACTTTTTCTGTCTTTTTAATCACGCACCCTGTCGTTTGAACCCGGAGGCTTTTACTCTTGGACCTTACTCTCCTTTGTCTCCTAAATCATCAACATGCAAAGTAGCTTTCCCTGTCTGTAATAATCTCTGAAGCTGATTCACTGATCAGCACTGATCACCAACAAACACCATAAATGCCATAGTGTACAACATAGTTTGCCTTCACCTCCAAACATACGAGACAGGGATGAGTCCACTACTCTCAAAGCAGTCTTCTCAAATAACCTGTTTGCTTCAGACTTCAATAAAAAAATCTGGACTTTCTGCTCCTCAACCAGGGAGTGTTGTGGGCCTGAGATCAGACTAGTATCTCTCTCTCTTCCAGTTCTCAGTGTCCTGCTCAATATACAGCAAGAACAAGCATTAATCATATTTACCCGTCAATGACCAAGACACTTCTGGTGCCACATTCCCTTTTGCCTAGCTTTTTACCAGGCAAAGAAAACAGAATACATGGGGGAGAACAGTGGAAGAGTTACAGATTAACTGCTGGTGGGATAACTTATTTCCTCAAGTAGAATTTAGTGTCTTGTGCTTGAGTATTTTTTCTTCTTTTTCTTGTGACAGATAAAGTATGTTACAATGAGAGGTTTTAATGATAGGGTTTGGATTTTTTTTAATATGTTTGTGTTTATGGTCATTTTGTTACTATTTCTAACTTTTTCAGCAAACTCATCTATTTTCACAAAAGATCAGTCGTGTAGACTAACCATTTGGCCTTATGATGGTGCCTGAATACAGCCAAATGTGCGCTGTGTATCCAGAAGCAAGTGTATTAAGTCTCAGATAAAGGCATGAATCTGAAAAGAATTATTTCATCTAGTTATCAACACCTTTCAATGCAATGAAAAAGAATACAAAGTACATATACACTTTCTTTTGTGTACCGCTGTATAAATAAGCATTGAAAAGAATACTGGAACAGTAGGTTCAGTTCTGTTGCCTGCTCTTCTAAAGGCTTTTGTGAAATTACACTATGAAGATGTGTACATTAGCCAACTGGAAAATTACTCATGCAGTGAGACTCAGACTTAGTAATTTTATCTTAAAAAGGCAAGTAATTACATGGAGAGCTGGGCTTCAGTCTAAACTACAGCATTAACAAGATTCAGCGTAGAAATAAGCATACCTTTTTAAGCACAAGTGTAATAAATGGCCATGGTAACCTCCCTTGATATATGTCGTGATTTCTTTCATCACTTGGTATCTTTCATAAAGGTGTGCTGTAATTTGAATAGGAATTATAAGCTTGATATAAACATTATTGTTCAAGTTTCTGTGTCCTATATGCAACAGAGCTGACTCAATGAGCCCAGTAATGGTTTCCAGTTCTAAAAATCTATGAATATACAATTGAGTCAATGGTTGCCTTTCATCTTGCGGTTTCTTGATCCATTGATGTGACTTATTCACATCATCTGTCAATAACGTTAGCAACTTCTGTTTCGTCGTCTCATCTCTCTATAAGCTCTAGCCTGAAATGATTTATTATAATTGATCCTTTTGGTTCTTTAAAATGATCCAGGGTCTGTAGTGCAAGAAAATAAAAAAACATTTTGGGTAATCATTCTGTCTTTATGTTTACACAGCTGAATGCAAACTATTAGACTGGGTAGGGCAGCAGCTGCCCTATGGGTATTAAGAGGCCTCAGAATTAAGTAGAGCTCTTCAGAGAAAACATTCAACTATTGTGTGGAATAGGAAAGAAGAGCAGATTTGTTGTTTTTATAGGTTTGCAGTAGTTAACTTTTTCCTGTCAAGTGAAAGCTTTAGCATCATGTTGAATACAAAGTTGCTTGCAAAGAGTTTAATTAAAACACAGAAGAATATAGGTAATGGAAATGGATGGCTTTTACAACAGAACAAATATTTCTTACTGTTTGTGAACCTGAAGCATTCTACAATGTTTTTAAAATGCTTTTAGTGTCTTCATCCTGCAAAGTAAGTCTAACTAAATATCAGGATACCATTTATGTAATGACAGAAGTTTCTTCTTGGTGTTAAAATATGAAATAGCAAGGTAACTTCTTTGAAACTTAAAATTATTGGAGATGTAAAGATTTATATTTAATATTTATATTTTATGTTCAAGGATACTTAATTGCAATTTATTGCATTTTCAGGGTGGTTAAATGGTAATGTAATTTGCAATGTGGCAACTTATGTTTGATGATTTAAAAGAACTCCAGTAGATTCGCAGTAGCTGTCTTGGTTAACCCCACCCCTCCTACCACATCTGCCCTTACTCCCCAGTGGTACTCAACCTGCCATACCTCTTGGGCAAGCTTGGTTATTCAAACAAATCTGCCCTGAGCCTTCTGTGCCCTTTTTTTCAGCCTTCTTTCTGAACTGGTGTGTGTCTGCGGCTGCCAGTTTAGCAGCGGGCTAGATATGACCAGTTAACTCAGGGGAAATTACAGCTGACAAGTAGCAGCTTTGTGCTGTTCGGGAGAAAGGAAAGAAAATTTGTTGGCTTCCTGTTACTTGGAGATGGAATGAGTGAGGGAAGATGTAGAGGAAGAGAAATGTAAGGTGGCCTGTGTTAGGTGCTGCTGCACTTCGGGAGGATGGTATTTAATAAGGGTTAGGGAGGTAGAGCTGGCTGATGAGGCTTTATTAGGACAGTAAGGCACCATTGTCAAGGAAATCTTCTCTTCCTCCTCTTGATGAGGCACGAACTTCTCTCTTGGTCATCCCACCACCTCTTCCTTTTCAGTGGCTAGGAGAAATGAAACATTTGTTTTGTCTAGACTTGAGGCTGAAATTACTCAGTCTTCCAGGTGGGTGTCTTCATGGTGAGTCAACAACACCCCACAGCCCAGACTGCCTGCCCAGAATGCAGTCCCAGAAACTAACCCCACTCTTCCTCCTACAAAATACAAAGCAGCAAAGTCTATCCCATATGAAAGTAGCTGTTTGGAGTGAAACTTCGTCCTCACTATGGGCCACTAACATCCCTGTTGCCCAGGTTTTCAGCTTTCTACTGAACCACCCATTGAATTCAAATGCTGAGAAGACACATGGCTTTAGGCAAAACCAAAAGCTGTTGGGGAGGGATATCTGCAACTAGCAAGAAATGTGTCAGCAAAATATCAGATAACAGAACTTTCTTCTCTGAGGGCCAGCCTTTCTCTTGACTTGTAGGGAGAGGAAAAAAGAGTTGCCCCCTCTGGGCAGCTGCGGAGGAAGGGGACAACTAGATTTAATACTTTTGGGACAGGGCAGGGGATTGGGGTTCAACATGACCAGCAACCCATTAGTTTGCCCTGCAGTGCTAAAATGGCCCACTAGAGTCTAACAAAAACCACTACCTGTGGCTTGAATGGACCCACTTGAGCCTACAGAGGTTATTGAGTTATGAGGTTAGGAATCAATGCGATTCAGCAGCCTGAGATGGATGCCAGAGGATGTGCTTTCTGTTGGGCTGTGATGATTCTGCATCCCAGGTTGTTGGATGTGCAAGTGAGTTTTAGGTTCATTACTGTACTCTTGTCTGAAGTTCAAGATCTCCATAATAGGGGTACAATAGGGGTACATTTGCCATGCTACTTCTGACGTATCTGTTGTCCCTGGCCTTCATCCTCTTGAGCTAAGGGGATACTGATGGATAGCGCTCTTGTAAACTGCAGAACTCCTGAGGTTAGTAACCTCTTGATTCGGCCAGTTATTCTGCTGCTGGAGGAGCTGTTGGTCCACTAGCTCAAGCTGACAAGTACCAACTGGCCAAGGTCAGTCTTCTAGGAGGCTGAGGTGGTTGACACTGCTATTGGGAGAAGGCCTGACTGGAATGGAAGGTTGTGAAAATTAAAGGAATGATGAAAAGAAAGGGGCTGGGGTTCTGCCAGGAGAGAATGACCACAGAAAGTAGGGCATTTTTAATAATAATAATACAACAAAGATAGAAGAAATGTTGGGTAGATGCTGAGTGAATAGCAGAGTTGTAAAACTTTGAGGGCTAGGGGTTCATAGCCAACCTGAAGGCACTGACACTGTTGTTTCTTTAAACTAGCATTTCAGTATATTGCGGGATGTCTTCACAGCTCAGGTTCATCTGTGCTAGGTAGGTGCTAGGGAGCACCACAATGGTACAGCCTTTGCCTTGGACTCTAGTGTTCGTACTGTGGGGAGACGTGCATCAGGTGTGTTCCTGAAGTGAAACTTCAAGTTTGGTTTTATGTAAATAGAACCCAGATTGCATGCACCAGAGCTGCACAGCTATCTCAACTAACGTGTACTGAGTAGGAACAACTGGGGGATTTACTTCGAAAGTACGTTACTTTTGCAAACTAAAATGTTAGTGTAAGTGCAGCCAATATGGCTGCTAACAGAACAAGCATCGAAAGAGAGATTACAACTTTGTAGAATAGTTTAGGTTGGAAGGGACTTCAGGAGGTCATCCTTTAAAGCTATTTGAGATAGTTTCTGATTTGACAATGTACGTTTTTGATGTGGAGTTCCAATTTCTGTGGTTAGACGAGGCTGAAAGATTTCAGACTGAAGCATGAGCTTTGTATTTGAGATGATATGGGGCCTGGTATGATTTAGAAGTAGTCCTGTACATCCATATTTGTCAGGAGGTGGTGGTGAGGATAGCATTGCTATGAATGCTATATTTAAAATGCTAGGGAGTAGTTTGATCTCAGACAGATTGCTTCACATTTTGTTTGGGAATTAGAATGTAGAATAACTTCAGGCAGAACAGGTCTGCAGTATGCAGTGATTCATCTAAGGTGAAGTTTTCACATACTTAACAAGCAGAATTCTTGTTTGGTTCCAGCTCGTATTTAAAGAAATTGATTTAGCACTTAACATTCAAACTCAAGAACTTACTACTGCTGTATCGTGCGTATAGACTCATCCGTCACAAAAATGAATCTCCTTGGGGATTATTAATGTGGCCTTTGGTTGAATTCTCATTTTAAGCTAAATTTTGTGAATTTCTGTCTTTTGTGGTAACAGAAGAAGTCTGGGGGCTGTATAGCTTGTTCTTGATATGAGCTTTGAAGTCTGATTGCAACTGTTTCAGAAAGATAGGGGTAAATTACCTGTTACCTTTACCAGGTGCTCCGTGTTAACAATTCTGCTGTGAAGTGAGAGTGGTGTTATTTGACAGTGGTCAAAACTAAGTGTAATAGTGGAAAGTGTATTTTTATTGCCATTGCTTTCTAGGCAAGATCTCTTTGGCTGACTTGAAGTGTGGTAGAGATAATAGGACCAAAAGGTTAGCTGAGGTTTTTTTCACACTGTGCTGGTTCTAGAGGTAAAGGCAAGAGAGGTAACTCCATTGTAAAGAACAAATCCTCCCCCACTCCCCTTCAAGCAAGCCAGATAATTAATTTTAAAATTAACCTTGAGTCAAAATAGTGGATCCAGCAGTGCAATTACAGGTATGCAGATATATCCTGTCAAAACACTGCTTTTCGTTACTGATCTTGGAATAGTTGTTCCTCTCTGTTGTGAAGGTGGTTTCTTATTGACTTTTCGGAGGCTGTAACTTGTCAGTCTTGGAAGAAGACTTTGAAAAAATCCTATAGTAGATTCTGTGTGGAATATATACATTGGTTCCTACGCATGTGAGGGTAGAAAATGCAATGCCAATTAAAAAAACTGAGGGTGGGGGCAGGTGTCATGGAAGATCAGAGAAGAAGTAAGGGCTGTAAGCTTGATGTTTGTACTGGACAAAAGAGTAGAGACTATAATAAGGAATATAGTAGTTGATACCTGGGTAAACATGATGTAGTTGCAGAAAATTATATGCCTTTTTGAAGGGAAGGTTATGCCTCTCTAACCAAGGGATCAAAAAATCATTTGAGTAAGGATTGTATGGTATTCCACCCCCCCAAGACTTCCAGAAAGGCACTGTCAAAGTTTCTAACAAAAAACTCTTGAAGTAACTAAAGTGGATGTGAGACCTAAAAGAAAAGGTTCTTGCACAGATAAGTAATTGGTTAAAAAGTAGGAGTCAGGGGATGGGGTAGTGGTCAGTCCTCACCAGGGAGAGGATTCACCTGTACTGCCCATAAGCAAGCTGGAAAACAGGATGAACCATAAAGTGATGGTTTTTTGCTAGATCAGCAAGGGCTGGTGCTGATTGTGGAGAATTATAGTAAGCCCTTACAAGATTAGGTGGCTGAGAGATAAAACAGCACATAAACTTCTGTGTAGATAAATGTTGAGTAATATACGTGGAGAAAAAAATTGTAACTGCACATGTAAATTGATAGCCTCGGAGGTCAGCGTGTTTCCATGCACATGGAAGCAGATGAAACTATAAGTAGCTTAGAAGCAACGGGGCTTGATTGTTCAGCATCTCTCTTAATATGAGCCCTAGGCAGCGCAAGGCTTTGAAACCAACAAAAGCTGGTTCAAGAGAAACAAAAGGTGATGGTTTTTCTTGCAGTGGAGTCGGGCTGTGTGTGAGACTGTGCTGCAGGCTGTTACAGCGGGTGGAGGTATACAGGGTCTTACTGGGGAGCTACACGAGCTTGTGCAGGCGAAACTGAAAATCACTAAATACATAGGAATCACATTTGAATCACATCCACGTCAGGAAGACTCTGAGCTTGGAAACGGATAGTCTCTGAGAGAGTAGTAGTAGTAGAAAATATCATGTATGATCACCCTGTTTTTCACCTTCCCTGAGCACATGCTTTTTGGCCTCTGTCAGAGCCAGGATGCTAGAGCTCTAGTGAGGCCGTTCTTGGGTTGTTATATAGATCAGATGCAGCTCTTCCTCTGGATTTCAGTGCTGTCCCTCAGAGAGGTTGGTTCATTCTTTTTGTGTTAATAAGAATTCATTTCCTAAAGAAGCATCTAGCATTTTCAGGGGTCACATTCCAGGCAGAAGTAGGACAGAGTGTGCAATCCTGAAAGAAGCCTTTGATCCTTCTTTAAAGGCCTTTGTATTTTCTCACATTGCTCAGAAGAAATCTTGGTCTTTAGTTTTCAAGATGGCGTATGTTTCAATCCTGGTGTTGTTTTCCCAGAAAGTAAGGCTCCTGTTTATGGTTGGGAGGAAATATTTAGCACTTGTGAATGAATGCAGAAGAACTCCAAATTTACCTTTTGGACACAAAATATGGGGTGTTTTTTGATTGGGAATGGTATTTCTATACAAAAGAGACAATTTCCTCTGTCTTGAGCACTATTAGCCTCTCTTTATCTTCTCTTTAAATGAATAATATGTAAAAGTGTGGTTTGAAGCCATATATTAAACAAGCTGAGATTGTTGTCTAAAGTCAGTTAGACTGAGTCTAGTCATAATATTAGCTCATAAGGTCCCAAAAATATGACCTACTGCTGAAAAAGAAATGGATTACTTGAGTACATATTCATAAATACATCATTGTAAACACTACAGTAATCTTGCTCAGAAGATATTGCAAGTCAATAAATTAGAAGCCATGCTACGTAGAGGCTTAATAGAAGATTTTAGGATTTATGTATGATTGACACATGTCACTTTTATGGAATGACTGAAGACCTCAGTCATGCTAAAAAAGTGAAGAGCAACCATTAAGATGAATCTTCTGTTCCATACAGCAAAATCCATACCTATTCCAGCAAATTCAACTACTCAGCTCTACCATGTGTTCCTTCATACCTGCTGTAGCAATTGTTTCATAAATTAAATTCTCGCTGTCTGTGGAGAAATTTGTCACAAATGGAAGTGTTCACCATAGTTCTTCTTTGAATTAAGTAGTAAATACCCAGTAGCAGTAATTGTCTCTGGCCAAATTAGAAACTGCAGATGAGAAACAGCAACAAAGAATGTCTTTGTGAACGCTGTGTTTCGTCCTATTATTCCTGGGACAAATTTTCTTACTAAAAGTTATATAGAATTTAATTCCATATTCTCTCTATCAGATATACGTACAAGAAAATGGCAGGCAGAGTTAACTGAAAAAGAAATTTCAGTGCCATCTACCTTTATCATAATTCTCATGCTCAATGCACACAGTCAATTAAATATATACTGAAATAATAAGTTCTTTTTGTAAGATTGAATGTAAATACTTCAAAATATATTTAATTACATAATCCATATGTAAAAAAGTAGATATAAAAATGATGATCTGAAAAGCTTTACTGAGCATCATATTTTGTATATTCTGTTTTGTCTATGTAGTATCAGTTAATATGTATGGCATGAATCCTTAAATGTTTTTAACGCCATACTGCATGATAGCAGATTTTTAGTTTGGGAAAGCAGAGGAAAAAACTAAGGAGCAAGATAAATTTCATTACTGTAAGAATTTAAAGATGAGATCATTGGAATTTTAAGATATTTCTGGTAAATGGAAAAAAGCCAGAGAAATGAGGGAAAGGAATAGCGGGATGGTGGCAGCTAAAGCAATATTTCTTTACTGCTGAAACATTTTCTGTTTTTTGTAAATTGATTAAACAATACCTTTCATCAAGAAATGATAAGCAACATATGCTGCATTTATTTTGGAAGGAATAGCTTTCCATTCTCAGATTAGAAAACAGAAAATTCTTCATCTGCTTTTGTCACTTTAGATCTGTTAGGTTTATTATGATTAAATTTTGCATTTTGCAGATATTTAACACAGCATGGGTGCAATGTGATGCTAGTGATCACTGTGTTACCAAAAGACAGTGGATATTCTTGGTGGTTTTTTAGGTAAAATTGTATAAATTTTCTCATTGTGGATTATTAAGGTAACAACTGAAAATTCTCATTTTGTGCATCTGCAAATTATTCTTTTACTTTTGCCTTCTTCATGTTAATTCTGATTTTCTCCTTTGCCATGAAAGACATTCTAGTAAGGAAATGATTAGCAAGATGGCTCTTGCTATTAGCTGAGCATCAACAAAATGGCAGCTTAGTAAATCAAATTGGGTGATAGAAGAGACCATGAGAAACCAAAGCTCTAATTAAAGAGAAAATTGCTCCTTGCAACTTTTGATTCCAATGTGTACCCTTTCTCTTAAGCAACAGATGTTCCCTTATTTATGTTCCTGTATGTCATGATGTACTTTAATCTTTACATAACTTAAACTCCATTGGTACTAAAGAACATGTTTCTGATGGGCCTTTCTGATAGTTGGCAGTGTGGCAACTACTGGCTTTTTCATGTTGTGTCAGCCAACAGCACGGATAACAAAAATATTATTCATAAAATTGTTCAAAAATGTTGAGATTATCCTAAGTGTAGCTTTTATGCGTGTCCTATCAGTGTTTTCATTTGTTACTGTCCTGGCTTATTTTCTTTCTTGAAATTTTCCTTTAGCTAGAGAGAGATAATGAAGTATGCTAATTTTTATTTCCATTCTCAGCTTTTTATTATATGCAATGGCTTGGCTACAGTGCTAAGCAGTTTTAAAAGGGCACAGCAAATAAAGTAGTGAAGCACAACTACCTCAGTGGTAATGGCATTCATTGTTTCAGTGACTAAGTATTGTAATTCATTAGAGACAGCTAATATAGTCTGAAATGCTGAATTGTTACTTTTAAAACCAGTGAAAACCAATAAGCATAATTAAACTGCTTTTTAATTTTCTTCAGAAATACAAGCCTGGTCGATGTGATGACATTTTGAAATGGAAGCCACCCAGCCTGAACTCTGTTGATTTCCGTCTAAAGATAACAAGAATTGGTGGAGAGGGGTATGTAATTTCTTCCCTTTTTAAATGTGAATGTCCCTTAGCAGTTAATCTCTCCTCTGATATTTCTTGACATTTCCTGGGGCTAAGCCTTTCTATATTCTGTAAAATTTGTTCATTCAAATTATAGGCAACTGTTGTAATCAGTGTTGTACTGAAAACAATGGCAGATATTTATAATGTAAATTTGCTCATTCTTAAACTAAGTTTCATAACATTTTTTAAAAAAGTCCTTTTTGGATTTGGCTCTACCCCTTATGTTTTTAGAAAATAGGCAGGCTGTATTAGCTTCAGTTCTTTTATAAAATAACTATTTTTCATTGGTTTTATGCAAAACAATAACAACTTAAGCTTACTTCCATTTTAGAGTTTTGCACAATGTTTTTCTTAAAGAAAAACATAACGACATTTTGACTTGATATTCTTTGATATTTTCTTTAAAACCATTAAAATCTTAATCAAAACTAGTGAGTTCAAATGGCAGAAGACGTGAATCTTTACATCAGTTCAACATACTATTTGCGTAGTTCAGTCACTGCGCATATTAAATAGGGGTGATTTCCATGTTCAGTTGTGCCAGGGAGGGCAAGGGGAAGACTGAGTCACTAGATTAAAGCTTGCTTTGGAAAAGATTTTGTTTAAAACGAAGTTAATTGATTTTTAGGTTGCTTAATGTTTTAACATCTGGGACTCATTTCAACTGTCAGTTTGAAATACTGACATTTAGCTTTTCTTTTTCTTGGTGCCACGGGCAACTCAATATGATTAAGCAATTAATTCATATATTGCTTACGTATTCCACAGTGCTAATAATGACCCATCTAACTTTTAAACATTTGCATGTCATGATAATGAATGTATTTGATGAATAGAGAGTCTCTTAAGGATATGGGATTTCTTCTGCAAAATGTACTCAACTGCTAACTTCTGAGCATTTCATGAGGTCAGAATTATCTATTCAGATTTTTGTATTTGAAAATGCAATGTTAAGTCCTGAGTAACAAGATAGCTATTTCAGAGAATATACAGGAATATTTTAAGTTTGACTTCAGAGAATCAGCTCATTACAAACATTTTATGTTTGCTTGGCTTTTATGTACGTCACAGAATAGTGTAATACAAAAGATTTATGTAAAAAAAAATTAAAATTACCCATTATTTGATAGGATGGTTATTTTTAGTATGGTATTCTTATGACTTCTGCTGAAGTTTATAAATGTACAGTAGTAGCCTGTGATTCAGAAGCAAAACACAACAGATTTTTCATTTCACATTAAAAAAGGAGTTTTTGCTTGATTAGTTATCACTGATTTAAAATACAAACTGTCAGTACTATTGTGTTATGTTTGATATATTACATCATAGATTATTTGATCGGAACATAAAAAGGTTATAAAATATGAGCCAGCAAAAAACTATTTCTTAAAAGTTGGGCAGTTAGTAGCAAGTTATTAAAGAATGGTGGATCCATCGTGGAACTGGAAACACTTTCTAACATTTAGAAAAGTTCTACTATATTCCAGCTATGTGAAAATAAGTGTGTTGCTCATATTGTGGAAATAATTGTCTGAATTAGTTTGTAAATACTGTAATACTTAAATATGTTAATGTTTATGTTCCTCTCACACGCAGAAGAAGAAAATAATGCCAGCAATCTGACATTTGATAAATAAAGTACAATTCCTCCAGATATGTTTTACTTCAACTCACATGACAGTTGACTGCTATTAGTAACATAAGTGCGTTCATCCAACGAAAAGTTAATGAAGTACTGAGTGGAAAATAATAATTTCCCATTGTTGGGAGAGAGGTATTTATGTTAAGTAATGACCTATGAAACAGTAGCTTCTGCCCAGTTAAACACAAACAATGAATTAAATACTCCATGTTTAACTGCTTCAGTTGTTAATTTGAGTATTCAATTTATTGCTTGGTAAAATCTGAACTCATTTGAGAAAACATCAGAATTATACTGATTTTGAAGTTATTGACTAGAGTTTTAAAAGAAGCATCTTTAATCTTGGACTGTAAAAAGGCAGTTCCTGAGTTCTGAACGCTACCATAATAAAATGGTTGATTTCTGGTATAACTAAAAATTCTGTTTTGATGAACTGAATGTCTTGCTCCTGGCAATTCTAACATGACAGTGTTAGGCTTCCTGCCTCCTTGCACCCCACTGAGATTAAAAGCAAACATTGATATTCATTTCAACCTTTTAGGTAAAAAAAAAGTTTTCTTCAGTAATCCAAAAAGAAATCTGTCATGCATTTGGCAGCAGAGTAATACAGATGTGGTTAAAGTACTGTTATAGAATTTGTGTGTTGTTTTTGTACAGTTAAGCAAGAATATTTGTGGAAATAGAAGGTATGCCTTTGTATCGATCTGTTACTGACAAATGAGGAGCCAAAATCAAAGTATTGATCTCAAATACTTGACAGCTTGAAACAATGGGAATGGGGATTGTCTGTAATTTCCAGGTCCTCTGTTCTGATTTACAGGCCCATCTTTAAATCTTGAAATGCAGGCATATCTAAACCTGTGCTACAAGTGTGTGTGATTTTATCACAGTTTACAGCCCAGCCATTAGTGATACAGGCTGAGTCCATATCACAAAACTCCAGCCATGCAGCCCTTGTATTTAATAGTTCCCTGTTCACTTAAATAGTGAAAAAAAAGCATACAGGAGCAGTATTTATTCAGTAGCATGAGATTAGAGCACTGTCAGCTGTTGGACATGTCTTTTGGATGGGATATGTAATTGAGATCCTGAACAATTGCAAACAATCTTGTGCATTTTTCGTATGAATAACGGTGTTACCTCCTGGGAGTGTGCCAGATTTTAGTCAGTATGATTATTTTCCATCTACCTAAAATTCCCCTGTGCTTTCAGTTGTACATTTCCATCCACAGACCAGTCTGCAATAGTAACGTTAACTGCAAAATAGGTGCTGTGTTTCACCCCAGATGTAGTTCAGTTACGGATGAATGACCCGTTGTTTTTATCCAGGGTTCCGTTATTTCACTGTTGATATCAGAGGGGGTTTTACCATTGAATTACGCAGAAGGATTGGCTTATTATCTATGAAGTACTTTTAGAATACGCTTCCCTACAAAGATGAAGACTGCATAACAAAGAATAAACATAAAGAAAAAAAATATACCGGTGCACCCCAAAGAAAGGCAGGGTTTCTGTAACCTCAGTGACCTAATCCTGACACTCCTTTTCAGTGCACATATTTGAAAGAAATTGCATTATTGCACCTTAACGAATTGCATCTTATCAGCTGAGCCATGGTAATTGTCCCCTGTGTATTGTCATAGTCCAGCCTGTCCAAGCATCAGGATGATGATTAGATTAACTCTTTTCATGTTGTGTTTGCAAGAATTCCAGTTTATGCTCTCTCTCAATCTCTTCTCATGGCATCAATATAGTTACTTTTATTAAAAAAAAAAAAACCCAAACCAAACCCAAACCAACAAATGAACAAACAAAACAACAGCTAACAATTTATTAAATCAGCTAAACAAAAGAGTACTTTTTGTTTATCTCTGGTGAAACACAGTAGTTGAACTGAAAAACTCTCACATTATGTGTTCTTTAAAGAGGTAGACCCACGTCCCAGCACTTCTCTGGCATTTCAGGTTTACTAAAATAATGGTCTCACATCAGTGAAGTGGAGGCCTTTGATCATGTAACAGTACCTTGTATTTTTCCTAAATGATGATGATACTCATAGGGAAAAAAAAGTTTGGAATTGGAAGTAGACACGAACTCTTTAGAATCATAGAATCATTTAGGTTGGAAAAGACCCTTGGGATCGTCAAGTCCAACCATCAACCCCACTCTACAAAGTTCTCCCCTACACCGTATCCCCCAACACCACATCTAAACAACTCTTAAACACATTCAGGGACGGTGACTCCACCACCTCCCTGGGCAGCCTATTCCAGTGTCTGACCACTCTTTCTGTGAAGAATTTTTTCCTAATGTCCAGTCTAAACCTACCCTGTTGCAACTCGAAGCCATTCCCTCTTGTTCTATCGCTAATTATCTGCAAGAAGAGAACAGCACCAACCCTCTACAATGTCCTTTCAAGTAGTTTGTTAGTAGCAAGTCTATATTGGTTTGTTTTTTTTTTTTTATTATATCCATGATTAACTAGACCACATGGAAAAAAAAACAAATTGTGTTTAGGCAAAGTTCTGTTTAGCGCAGGCATTGTCAAGTAATAAAAAATGGGAGGTAAAAGATTAATCATACTGACTATATATATGATTCCAAATGACCTCAAGTTAGATGACCTTATCAGAAGAGAATGCGGAGGATATTTAATTGCTGTGTGCAATATCTCACTTATATTACAGAGAAGACTGTAAGTCTGTTTTTAAACAGTAGAGACACTTTTTCCCCAAATATCTGACTCTAAGAATATTTCTTAAAAAAAAAAAAATAATTCCAAAAAACCCAAACCAACTCTGAGCCTTATTTAAATGTCACAAATATCAACTGGAAATGTCTACATAGTGCCAGATTTGTGGTAGCTTCCAAAACCAGAATTTCTTAAATGTCCGTGCTTCCTCTAACAGTTTTTTAATTAGCCTGTGCAAGTCCCTTAATTTTATCTGAATCAGACATGCTAAAATCAAATTACAGGCAAGACTTTGGTTTTATTGGCTTTGAATTAATTTCCTACTGGGTCAATTCGATACCATTTCAAATCATAGAATAATACACATTTTATACAGAACCTTGAAGTATTGGAAAGAATCAAGAATTTTACTCGTCTTCTAAGAAAGAAATAGAAATAAAGGCTTGTTTATTTAAAAAAAAATAGTAATCTGAAGTAGACATGAACTCTTTATTAGTAACAAGTCTGTATTGTTTTTTTTTTTTTTTTTATTATATCCATGAACAAGTAGATCACATTAAGGAAATAAAAGAAGCAAAAGGTGTTGAGGCAAAGTTCTGTTTAGCTTGGGCATTGTCAAGTAATGAAAAATGAGAGATAAAGTACAATACATTCAAGGACGGTGGAGCTGCAAATCTTGACAGCAGGGACTTAAAATCTTGGCTATATTGGTAATTACAAATAAACAACCAGATAGAAATATCATGACTACAGGCAAGTGAGTGTTTTCCTTTTGTTAGATGTGTTGTTGTCCTTTTTCTTCTGTAAATTAGAAGGAGCTTTGGGGGAAGAAGCTGCAACAGGTTCAAAATAACTGTGGTGTTCTTGATTTGCTCTCGTATAGCTATGTTATCTGTCATAGGGCTTATCTGTTTTATAAGCTAGTCTTCCTCTCTCTTCTGCTTTGAAAAATAATTGGTAACTGGCTGAAAAATCGTGGAAGTTAATTGAATCAGCTAAGATCTGCAGAACTGACATGACTGTTTGACCCGTGTTTTGTTGCTCCCTCCTCTCTTTCCATTCCCCAGTTTAAGTGATCCATAAATTGTCGGTTTGGGCTGTGAGCTCTTTGCTTTCTCACCTGTTTGCAGAATGCTTGTTATCAAAGAGCACGAAGTTGCTGTTATGTGTGCCATCCCTCGCTGAACGGGAGCTTTCCAAGTAATACCCTGGTGATAAAAACAATAATCCTGTATTCCTTTGCCCTCTGAAGATCACAGTCAAGATTGGGGCTGCATTTCTGTTGAGTACAGTGGAATTATAAGGCAGAATGCAGATGATGTCACACAGCAATTATGGAACAAATAAGGACAAGATGTTGCAAATAGATGCAAAGATGCACAGAGCTGGGATGACAGCAGGAGGAGTGCAGGTTTGAATATATTAACTGCATTTATGGCTGTACTGTTGTTAAAGGAAGCGTGTGCTTTGAAGTTGCTTGCTTTTTATGGAATGTAAGAGTTGCAAACCAAGGAAAGGAGTAATTTGGTTAGCTGTTACCTTCAGGCATTCAGGTGTTTCCACAGTAGGTCTTACTAGTTCTGAAGAAGTGCAGGGGGCAGGGTTGTGCAAACTGATGGGGAGAGGATTTTACCTGTAGAAAGAGCAACGTGGTGGCATGGGAAGGGCAAGCACAAATATTACCACGGCAGAAATATGCTTGCGCAACTGCCACCATTGACATTGTGATGGAAACTAGTAGATAAACAGTTTACCTCGGTACTATGCTGTTAAGTATTTATGAGATATTGCTTATGTGAGGGTATTTAAAATCTTTGTAACACTTCAGTTTTTAAAAATTATTTTCAAAGTAAGGCTTTGAATCTAACCTCTTTTTATACTCTGGTACACTGAACATAGTGTTGTACCTTCCACAACTAATACTCAGGATGCTCTTGGAATTTCTAATGTTGGATTTCAAAAATGAACTGAGACTCATCTTTTTATGTGTTCAAGTGGCAGCCTTGGGCAATCTCCATCTGTCAGATAATTATTCTACTTTAGCTACTCATTTATCCAGATTTTTAAAACCTTTGCCTCATATCATCCTAAAATTATCTATATGCTAGCAAAATGGAATGTAAATGTGGCCTTGTATGTTTTATAGACCCTATTCCTTTTTCTTGAACTAGCTGCCGCCTTAAAGCAGTCTTTCCAGTTACTCCTGTCAGCTATCGTAATGATTATCCACTCTGTTAAAGATCCATTTCTATCTGTAAGCGAGATCAAGAAAAGCTCGCAAAGACCATATGCCTCTGACATTTTCTTATCTCCCATGCACTTCTCTGCCCTATTTTCCATTTGGATAGATATTTGATTCCTGTTTGTCCATGTAGCTTAGATTTCTTGCTTCTTGTGAATATGGAAATTGAAGGCTGATGCTGTCCCCAACTAAACAACTGTAAGGTGGTAGAATCCAAAAGAGGAGTGAGAGAAGCAGGCAGTGGAAATGTAATCTCAGGCTTCAGGATAGCTGGCTTTCACTTGTTCAAGGAACAGGTTGGTAGGATCTCATGGCAGGTCCCCTAAAGCGCAGAGTGGCCCAGGAGAGCTGGTTGACCTTGGAGGACAGCCTCCTCAAAATGGACAGGGACACACAAGTTTCCAGGGTGCAGGCAAGCAAGTACAGCAGAGAGCTGGCGTGCTTGAATGGGGAATTCCTGAGTCAACTCACACAAACGGTGAAGTGTACGGAAGATGTAAGCAGGGACAGGCCTCTGTGGAGAACATAAAAACAGTGTTTGGGTGGAGAGAGAAGGAATTAGGAAAGCCAAAACTCAGCTTGAATTGAAGATAAGTGAAGGACCTCTACAGGTACCTTTGTAACGAAAGGAAGACTAAAGAAAATTGAGTGCTGCTGATGCAGCAGGAGATGTCATGAGAAAAGATAGATACAAGAAGGACTGAGGTATGCAGTGCCGCTTTTCCTTTGGTCTTGACTGGCAAGTTCTACTCTCAGGCCTCTGAGATCCCTGAACCTCATGGCAGAGAGCAGGGAAATGAATTGTTACCAACAGGGGAGGAAGTTTGAGTTAGGGACTACTTAAGCAAACCGAACCTCAGGCTACTGGAGGGCAAAGCTTTGAAAGTGGGGCAGCAATTAGCCCTCGTGGCAAAGGCAGCCACCTGATAACTGGACTGCAGGTGGAGGGGATGATTCTTCACTTCTGTTTAGCATTTGTTAGACTGCATCTGGACTGCGGTGTCTAGTTGTGGGCTTCCCAGTATAAGAAAGACATTGGTGCACTGGAGCAAGTCCAGTGGAAGGCCACCAAGACAGTAAGGGAACTGGAGAATACGACATAAGAAGAGCAGCTGAGAGAACTGCGTTTGTTCAGGCTGAGGAAGAGAAGGCTGTGTAATACTTTACTGCTGTTTACTACTTCCTAATGGCAAGTTATAGAGAAGATGGAGCCAGGCCACTCAGAGATGCGTGTTGAAAGAATGAAAAGCAAAGGACCCAAACTGTAGAAGGACAGGAGGAGAAACTGTGCAAAAACGTCAAACGCTGTAGTAGGCAGGCAAGTTGTAGAGTCTCCATCTTCGGAGATATTCAGAAGTTGACTGGATATGGCTGTGAGCAGCCTGATAGAACTTGGAAGCTGACCCTGTCTTGAGCATGAGGCAGGTGACCTGTGAAGATCCTTTCCAATCAGAGTTATTCTATGCTTACCTGTAGATCAGATGTTAAATATTTTGCAAATAATATGGAACTGTTAGACATTTAATTACTAAATATTTTAAAACATTTTTGTTTTTCTTTGTACTTTCTTTACTGTATATAGAGATTTTTCAGAATACTTACTGTACCCACATTTAATTTACAAATTGTGAGATTGTCCTTTTAGTGAAGATTTTTGAGTTGCAAAGTAAAAAACATGCAGTTTTTATTAAGAGGAATTTGACATTGTTCTTTGTTGTATGCTGAAAAGGTTTGCCAGATGCATAATTTAAAAACTGTCTCATTCAAATAGAGTAAATGTTCATCTTCCTTTTGCTATAGCTTGAACAATAGATATGCTGCTCTCAGACTTACTGAAATTCAGTTGTGAACATATTTTTTCCTTTTCCACCAATATAAATTAACTTTTTAAATTACAGGAGTTATTAGTTGAGTATTCTTGAGCATCCTGTTCAAAGTGTTTTTAATGGATTTTATAAAATGATATGAGCTCCTTTGAAGTGCATTTTTGCATGTAGTAACTATTTGGTCTCCTTCACACAAGTTTTTGCTGTATTTTGTGAGTATGCTATAAATGATAACGTAATTCAGAATATTTTTTTATTGCATTAATTGCCTACAGTATGATTTAATATTCAGTTATTTGGTAGGGGTTTTTTTAGGTTGTTGCTTAATGAGTTTTTATTGTCTGTTTTCTTGAGTTTTCAGATTGGTACATTTAAAACCATGTTTGGAAAGAGTGTTAGTATAGAATTATTAGAGATCTGAATATTAAGTATTTTTCTATCATGTTTGGAATTAAAGAAACATGTATTTAAGGAAAAAAAAACTCAGCTCAGATGAATTCCTTGCATGCTGTGCTGTATTTCAAAGAAGAATAAAGCAAACTAAGCGGAGAAAAAATTATCATCATGGTAGAGTAGAACAAAAGACTGGACAGCCAAAGATACTGTATGTGTTTTGTGCTCTTCATCGGTCTTACTCTGAACATTTTATTATTTAATTTTCTGGTAATACTAAACTCACAAATCATAAAAGAACAGATATAAGTACTAAATAATGAATATATTAAAGATAAAAATAATTCATGAGAGTCGTAACTCCAAGAATACCATTCCGTTTGCTTTGATACCATCAGAATGTTTTGAAATTGGTTTAGGAATTAGAAGCCTGGCTTTTTGTGTCTTCCTGAATTCACAAGTACTTTGGAATCAGCAAAACATGTCAACAAAATAAATGACCCTGATGCAGGTTGTTTGCATTTCTGACATGACAGTGTTATCAATATGGTACGCATACAACCGTGGGCTTCTAAAACACTGGGAGATTATCAGCAGTTTCACCTTCCCTGTTTGATAGCCATGAGAAACTCCTCGTACACGCGCTTATCTTACAACCTCAGAGACATTAGAAAAGAAACCTACAGAATTATTTTTTAGAATAATTATCCAGTATCTGTGGTTTTGTAGGGATTCAAGTTGTGATGATTGATTTAAAAAAAATAAATAAAAATATGATGAGGCTTTTTTTTAAAATTAGCATTTTAAGGGACATTTGCATTCTGAGGAAATAAATTGGATTTTTAATATCTGTTACTTTAATGACTTAGGATCTCCCATAGGCTTGGTAATTCCCACTTGCCGTCTTTTTACCGAACACCCAGCTTATAGTTTGGTTTTTTTTTTTCTGGGAAAAGATGCTTATCCTGTTGTAGAAACATATTGCAATCAGTGAGGCTATAGGTGCATGTATCTGTCTGAGGTACTAATTTGCATAATCAAGGCCTGATGAATCAATGGTAATGAAGAATCCATGTTGTTACTTACCTAAGCAATCGGGAAAAGAACAGTAACTACTGGATATGGAGCTTGTGCACATGGTGCACTTCAACAGGGAGTATCTAGTGCTTTGTAAAAAGCCTTTAATAGTTTTCAGTAGAGATTTGGTTCCATCTGGCAACAGATGTACGCTTGTCATCCTACTAGAGGATCTTAAAAAGGCCAAAATTCCTTATTTTCATACACTTTTTATGCTTTCTTGCTTTTTGCAAAGCAGTCTCATGACAGCGAGTGTGAAGTACAAGCAAGGTTTTGTACTGATTTCTATTCTGAAATCAACTTCAAGGCTTTTATCTTAAACACATGGAATATTTGTTCATTCACAGGACCTACTTCATTTTTAGTATCATTGTATATGTGAGAAATAAGCCTTTATTTTAACTTTGAAACTTAGATTTCCAAGGTTGTAAGCTGTTTCAGCTTGGTATTAAATGAACCAGATATTTTTATTTATAAATATATATACCTAGATGCATATGTTTGTGTGTATACATACACAGGTGACAGCTGCTGCTTTATGTTGTAAAATTAAAAACACAAAACAAAAATGTAAAAAAAATCCCTTGGCTGTTATGAATCAAAACAAAACTCCTCTTTTCCTCCTTATGGTTACATGTAGGAACCCTATCCTCCATTTGTCATACTTCTTAATTTTAAAGATTATCCATTTTATTACATCTGACGATGCTATTTCCAATTTTCAACTCTTTTCGTATATTTCTTAACTGGCCATTCTCGACTTGTCCTTTTTGCTATAGCAATATGATTTTCAATGCCTTGGTTTTGTAATGCCTTGGTAAGATAGGTAACTAACTGGTTCTGCATCTGCGCTCTACCAAGCAATGGTCCATCTCTAGCTTATGAATGGTAGAAAAGTTGTATATGACTAATAGAGAAACAAATGCCAGCTTTTGTTTGTGCTCTACTTTATATGTATAAGCTGAATATTTTTTTTTAATTACCTAACTGCAGAATTTATACATATGGAGATGCAAAAGCAAGTGAAATATCGGGGGGTTTAGAGACAATTCTAATGCTCTTGGAAGATTAAAAGCATCCTTATTCTAATGCTAGTCATCCTATCTGTTGTCAGACCTCCCGATCTCTGAGGGGTATGACAGCAAGAAGTTTTAATGAGGCTGTTATTACATACTCTCCAAAAGCAATGCATATACCTGTATGAGTTTTCAAGATGGGGAAAAAAAGAAGTCTGAAGTGACGAGAAAACTTGCTCAGGGCAGCATGGTGTGTTAGTAAGAAAGGGACAGTCCTCAGCCATACCCAGCAGATGGCATTTTTTCCCCTTACAACTACTAAATACTTTCAAAGCTATAATCTTTGGCTATGCTCATACTTTAAAATAAAGCCTTTTTTCGCAAAGTATTAAAAGATTGCACGGTGAGCAAATATTTATCCATGGATTATAAATGACATATAATGTGTGTACCTCTAATTACAGGATAGTGAAGATTGGAATGAGGGGAATGAAACAGTATAGTTAACTTGATTAATTTCCCCCCCCTCCCCCTCAAGTCGGCACATCAAACCCATCATCTCTCACAGATGTTTATAAAAGTACTTAAGTCTTTTGGTGAATGTTAAAGCATTAAATCTCAAAATGTCAAGTTTTTAACCTTTTTACTCAGGAGTATAAAATTCTGCTTGAAAGTAGATATTCAGTGGTAGAGAGATGACTGGATTTGGGGAGTAGAGCAGGACAGATGGACTCAAAAGTGAATTGGATATCTCCTGATGAAGGCTCTGAACTATCCTCTCCCCTCCAAAAGGAAAAATTCATTATAGGCACAGTTAACCCTTGTCAACTAATGTATTAATAGCATTTCTGACTTCTTAATTTGTGATGACAATGATCTGTACACAGGTCTGATTCAGGACTCGCTGTTGTTCGTTCTGCTCTCGTTCAAGAAGAGAAGCAGAAATGACTCTCAGGCCTCACTGAGCAAGATGTTTGTGCTTAGTTTCTGCACGATATTCACTTCGATAAAAATCTTCACACATTACTTACGTGTTAAGAAAATTGAGTTTCAGAAGATGAATTGTGTATCGTAATAAACTAGAATAATTTTTTGGTTTTAGAAGAGATAGTGATATGGCATGCAAATGCTTTCTTCCAGCTGAGATAGGTCATAAATACAGCTTGTTTTAGCAGCAGAAGTATTAGGCTTCAGTTATTTGAATTACGTCATTAAAACTAGATAAACAAAACTGGTCATTTTCCTCATTTACTCAGCCTTATAATAGGATATGATGAATGTTTTTTGCGCAAACAGTGATGATTTTTCTGTTACTTACCTTAGTTTCTCTTTTACATTAAAAATAAGAGTATGCTATTACACAGCTTAAATTTTTTAAAATATATTGTATGCCAATTGTTTCTCTTTGTAACATTCAGAGACATGCGCTATTGAGGAATTTTCCAAGTGTCTTCTGAAGATGTTATCCTGCCTTTTTCAGAGATAAAATTAAGCTTCTTTGGTATTGTTTGGCAGGTGAATTTTTATGGTTTGGTAGAGCCTGTATTTGCAAGAGGCACACCTGTATCCTGTATGCTTTACTCTTGTAAAACACTTTAATTTGAATAAAAATAGATTGTTACAGACTATGTCATGCTTTAAAGATGTGGGACAAATTACTTAAAATCTTACATTGTTGACAAGTTTACTAGACAAGCCTAAGGAAGAAGAATGAACCCTAAGTAGTGAAGAAAAGCCCTTCTTTTAAGGAACGAACATTGAAATTCTACAGGATTGTCTGTTCTGTTGCCTTCTGTTGTATAGACTGAGGATCATTCATGTCCCAAGGGATTTTAGGTAGCATTTGGTCCAAATGTTTGTGTTTGCTCTGTTACGAAACTGATGATTCTTTTTAAATGAAAGTTGTATACAGAAAGATTTTTAAACAATCCAGAAATCCACAGCATAAAGATAATATAGATGTAGACTTTGCAGAGTTGCTTCTCTCTTTTACCAAGTGAATGTTTAAGCAATGCAATCTAGTTATGTACTCTTGTTTAATGCAGAAGATATATGTCTATTATTGCTCAACCTAAATTAATCCTTTGATTTACTAAAGTTGAATTGGTATGAATTTCTGGTGAGACATAAAGTGCAGAGACGATTTTTCAGACAGAAAAACAGAAATTGATGTGACAAAAGGGCAAGAATGTGGTGATGTCCTGGTTTTAAATTAATGCTTCTGATGTAATAGCTCCAGGATCACAAATAGTTTTTTAGCTTGAGTGAGAGGGAAAATAGCTTCATATGGGTTTGGGGATTTTTTGGTTTTGGGTTTTTTTGTTGTTTGTTTGTTTGTTTAAATTGCATGATTTTCTGAAGCTCTAAAACAGCAAGTGTGGCAACAAGAGAAGTTCACAGTTTGGGGTTTTTTTTGACAAAGCCTCATCCTGAAATTGAATTCCCAAGGAGACCTGTAAAGATAGAAACACAGAAGTTACGGAATTATATTAGCAGCGAGAAAGGATGAGTTGGGGGAAGAAGTGGGTGGGGGAAACCTTAATTCTAGAGAGCTTCTTTCTCTACCCTCATTTTAGGTAATCTATTACTGATTTACTGATAGCTACAACAGCTTTCTACTCAAGTTTGCTGTACTTAAACCAAAACAACAGCAAAAACCCCTACAAACTCTGTGGTTCCGTAGGTAGCTACTGGTCTTCTATATAAGGAGAGACCACTGATAAGCTTATATGAAGGTGGGTTTTAAATAAAACTGACGAATGGAGAAAGAATAATGTATGAGGAGAATAAGCATTGTTTCAACTGCAGTGAAAACAGACTAGCTTGGCTTTAAGGAACTAGCTGGGATATTGGGACAGTTGCAGAATATCTGTTTGTGCCATGTGTGCAAGCTTGAGAAAGTTGGGTAAGAAATAATTTTGCAACTCTCACAAGCTCTCAAGTATGAGGTTGCACCCTCTTTCCTCACTCAGACTTCTTTAGCCTGGGTGTCTTCGTAACAATTTAATGAACAAGAATTCTTCTGCTTGTCTAAAAACCTTTCTTCGTGCATTCTGGTCCTAAGGAAAACAATTCTCTTTTCCTTATTTTTAGTTTTCAAATGTTAAATACAATAATTACATTCTGTCTTAGCTTTGAGTGATTTATACCTGAATGAAGTGCCTGTTTGCCGTCTGATAATAGATTTTCTCTGCCATAATAACAGGTGGTGTTGAAAGTAGCTTCAAAGAAAGGAATGGCCTATTTAATTTTTAAACAGGTAAAGGATTTGTCTGAAGGAACAATTACAACTTGATTTCGCAGCAGTTGTAGTACTTGTTGTCTGATAGATGTTCTTTGACTGGTTCAAGAAAATAAGTGTGTGCCTATAAAGTAAACCTAGAGATACTTCTGTGCATTTTAAATCAATCGTGGATAAGTCTTCTTCCAGTGTAAGTGCTGGGTGTGAAAAATTAAAGCAATATTCTGAGTTTGAAACTAAATATATTAGACAAAAAATGTAGAATTGTAGGAACTGTCAAAGTAACCCCATTGTCACTAGTCCGTGCATGTAAAATGTGGCTGAGGAATGTTAAGGTTACAGCCTAGCATCCGAAAGAAATTGAATTCCTCCAAAAAGAGTCAAACCCAGGGGCTGTGCATTACTCATGCTGAGACAGGTAGATCCAGAGCACAGATCTGTAGGAGCTGAATAAACAGAATAACTTCTGCCATTCCTAAATTGAACTTCTTTTAAGAAACCAGGTTGCAAAAGAAGATATGAGACACTTTATTGGTGGGTTTCCTAGCTGGTGTAAATCTTCACAGAAGGCATATGTTAAATTGTAGGTTTCCCATCATCTGTTATGGGAATATGTGCTCTATGAGTTTGCCCTTTTCTCTCTTTGCTTCTGTGATACTGTTCCCAGATAGACTTAATTTCGTCTTCCTGCTAGAGTTTTATTTGTTCTCCTTTCCTTCTCTCATTCATATTTGCGTGTGAGTCTTCAGGGGTGGTTTTGCTGTCAGTTGCTGCTCCAGAGTGATTAAAGTCCTGGTTAAAATGCATAGGATTCCCATGAAATGACTGAAATTGCATTCCTGTATGCCAGTTGATATGTTTCTCTCTCTGATGGTCTGAAGATGTAGGTGAGACTGGGTATGTAGGAAAATGCAATAGCTCGAGTTATTTTGTTATGCTTATCATATATATTTTAAAAATAGCAAAATTTTAAGACATCAAAGTCTTTCTCCAAACTCGAGATCAACTTGCATGCTCCAGTCCTTGTTTATAATCAACAATGTGATTTATTTTTTTTTCTGTAATACCTGTAATTAATTGCAGTTGACTGTATTCCCTAAACAGGCTTATTGTCTGTGCAGGTAGCTTATAATACTGCCATGGGGATCTTCTACTTGGAAAATCAAAATATACTGAACCATGTTGCACTAATTTTTTAGCAGGCTTTTCTTGGCAAGGGTAAAATATAGTCGAAAAGGACATGCAAAATTGCTCGCTGTAAAAAATTATGTCTTGGAGGCATATTGCGAAAAGGAAAAAAACCCACCCTGCTTTACTGTACATTTGTTAATTAATAACTTAATAATTTATGTTACATAAATCTTCTCAGAAATAGATGAAAGAAAAGACAGAGCAGGTCATCCTGATACCAGTTAAATCAGTAGTTATCAGCCAGGGACTGGCTAATTTTTTGTCCTGTGCAGTTAGCATTTGATCATAATTGCTCTTTCACTTGTGCCCTACATAATAAAAATTTATAATTCAGTACAGTAAATGAAAAGGTGCTCTCTTTCAGTAGTAATAATAATACAGAAATTTTTATGAAGAATTCAATTATTTTTTCCCACCATTTATAGGAAAGATATATTTTTGCAAGTTGCTCATCACCCAGGCCTCAGCTTCTTTGACTTTTTATAGAGTCACGAAATAGCTTAATCATTTCAAGTAAAGTCTAAGAAGCTGGAAAAGAAGAGACTAGGAATACTGATAGCACATGAAGAGCTTGCAAAATGGTTATATTGACCCAAAATTCCATAGAAGCAGCTCCCTAAGATGATGATGCTTCCTGGTCCTCTTCCTCAGCCCATGCACAGGCAAGCAGGTGGCATGGGACTTCTTGGGGTGTTTGTGAACTCAGATTAACCGTACCCCAAGTGCCTGGGAAGAAGGGAGCCTGGCTAGTGCCCTGAGTTTTTTTAGTAGCTGCATCAGGTTTGTATTGCTGTGGAGATTATGGCTGCTCAGGAGAAGCTGGAACAGTGGTTCTCAACCTGGGAGCTGTTGCTGTGAAGCCAATGCTGTGTGTGGAGCAGACAGATCTCAGAATTTATTTTTGTTCCTAATCTGTTCGCTGGCTACCCTCTGTTTCTTATCGTCATTCAAGCTGCCATCATCCCAGCGCATTCCCACTCCCTTCCTGGCAGCTCCAAGAAAAGCACCTCTCGCCTCTCTAAATTTGGGAATTGGGATAAAAGTTTGGAGAAAGAAGAATGGGGAAAGGGGGGAATGTATTGGAGGGAGATAGTCATCTTAAAAAGCCTGTACAAAACAAATGCAAGGGGCAGCTGAGTGTTCAAGTCAGAAGTAAAGGAAAGAAAGAGGAACGGAGAAAGAGGTTACTGGAGGAGATGTGGCGCTTCTGAAGTGAGGCAGAGCACCCTGATAGCAGAGCAGTGATTTCCTTTACAGAGAAAGGAGCCTTATGGGTAAGGATGGTGATTTTTTTTGAGCAGAGTAATACACCAGACAGACGGGGCAGCTTTACTGCAAGTGCCTTCTAGATTACAAAAGCAATAATTAAAAAGTTCATATAATGAATATGCTGAGGGACTTAATTTTATAACGAACAGAGGAGCTAAATCTTGCACCATCCGTGTAGGTTTCAGAAATGAGAGTGAAGCATTCAGTAGAGTTCATGAAGTCTCCGACAGCCTTCCTACCTTATTTTAGGTGGTAGATTTGTTCATAACAGATGGATGTTCATGTGTTCTGCTGGTGGCACTTGTGTCTGGGTAGATGGCAGCTGGGTGCCTATCACTCCCAATCCTGGGCAAAGACTTTGTTGTCCATTACATGCTTCACTCATGAACCCATGCCTAAATGGTTTGTAGACTGTAGGTCTATCGTTTCTGTGGCTGTGCATGATTAATTACTAAAGTATTTATTTTGAATAAATCATTAAAGTGATGTGGTGAAACAGGAAGAAAAAGAATCAGTTGGAGTGGTCTAGCAGCGCACATGCGTATGGGTAAGGGTGCTCTTTCATAATGCCTTCCCATGGAGGATCTTTAATAAGGTGGGAATTTTAATACTGATTACATCTCTAATCCGTGTAGACAAGTGAATTTTATATTCTTTACTGTTTTTTTTTTATAGAGAAATTATTAGTCTTCTGGATATTTTTATTACGCACCTGCATGTTTAATCCCTGTTTCTCTTGCACGCCATGGCAGTGGGCATGAGCTCCAGTCTCATTACGTGTTTTGTGATAAAGTATTTATCAGATTTGAATTCTCCCTCAATCGGCATAATTCAGTCACTCCTTGCTCTTTTATTGTGAGAAATGAAATACGGATCACCTGATCAGTCGTTGGTTTGCCATGCATTGTCAAAAGGATACTGGTGCCAACTGGTTTACTCAGGGTACCTTATGCTGTGCTTCAGAGTGGCTTACAATATTTTCTCTGAAAAACTTCTGCATCCATAATTTATCATATTTTTGATATATGATAGTCACCTCCATGGGATACAGAAGTGTCTTGCCCTTATTGCAGAGGAATTCTCTCTAAATTTGGCCAACCTACAGAGGGGCCTGTTTTCTTTTACTTGGAAGTGTTAGCTGCCAAAGTCTGGGGGTGCCGTGAGGTCTTGCCACCACTGGTGCAGCATGCAGGGCACTGGGAAAACCAGAAAACTGCTGGAGCAGCTGTGCTGACAAATGAAGGGCAGAATGGGGCAGGCTATAGCCAGATGAGACCACGCCATTGTAGCTTTCTTGCCAGTTCTTTGTCATGGCTTTTCAGCAGTATTAACCTGCGTTAAAATTGCTGAATATTTCAATTTCCAACTCTGCTCTGATGATTTAGAATAGTTGTGCAGGACAGAAGTTTGGTTTTTGTGTTTGGTTGGTTGTTGGTTGTTTTGTTTGTTTGTTTGTTTGTTTGTTTTTTTAATTTTAAAAATAGAAAGACCAAGGACAAAGGAATGACAAAACCTCATGTGGAAAGAAAGTTCAATGAGCTTAAAGTCAAGCCTTTGAATGTCAGGAAATAGCAGAGTTCTAGTTGCCAGTTTCATATACATTATGAT
This sequence comes from Fratercula arctica, assembly GCA_947846985.1. Taxonomy (NCBI): domain Eukaryota; kingdom Metazoa; phylum Chordata; class Aves; order Charadriiformes; family Alcidae; genus Fratercula; species Fratercula arctica. The sequence goes on from CANTUZ010000003.1 coordinate 85,003,176, forward strand.
ACATGCCTTAATTAATTGGGTAAGTGCCTTTCCCTAATTCATACGCACAGGAGCATGTATCTTTCACTGCGGAGGAAAGTAATGCTAAGGCTGTAAGGGAGATTTTAAGTATGGCATCAACTTCCTTTCAAAGTGATGAACTTTGTAATCTAGCTAAACTTGCCAGCCTTTGCTTCATAACTTGCTTCATCAGCAGACTTTCTCTGTTCGTGCCTTTTTCAGATTACCAATAAATATATTAAACAGCCTGTTACATAAATTGAATAGTCACTTGGCCTTTGCCGAGATGAAAACTGACCATTTATTCTGCCTGTCCAGTCTCTTAATCAGGGTTTGATCCATAGCAGTAAGTAGCCTCTTCCATATAAAAGTACTTACTGCCTAGTTTTATTTTTTAAAAAATAAATTACTGCGGAAGAGTGTAACAGAAGCCTTTTGGCAGTCTGAATCGATTATGTCAGTGTGGTGCCTCTCCTGCCCCCCACTCCTTTTTAAGCACTCTTTCATTAAAATGATCAAAAGAGAGGCAGATGCAGCCACAGTGTGAATGCAGGGGATGTGCAGCCTCCTAAGTAGCATTGCCGCGCGTGGCCAAGGTAGGCATGCTGAACAATGCTGTGCTAAAGCATAGGACTCAGAGAAGCTGGCCAAAATTACCCTCTTTAGGTGTTAAAGATTTACTTTTTTTTTTTTTAAATAGCAATTCAGACCCTCTGTATGTCAGAAATGTCAGAAATCTTGAATATGATGCATCAGAGTTTGGTGATTTATTTCACCTTAATTATCAATAAATCCTCAGAGTTTTTGTTTTAGTGCCTCAATTTCTGAGGGATTTCATTTCGGTAACTGAAAAAAAAAATTGTTCCTGACTAGGTGCCTTTATTTTTTCAGTGGGAACAAACAAATGCACTAACTTTTCAGCAGTCTTCCTGTCTTCCTTCATTGCTCGTTGTATTTCTACATGATCAAGTGAATCTACTGATTTTTTTTTACCGGTTTTGTACTTGGATATACTTGAGATATTTTTGCCATTATCTCACTTGTTTCTTCTATATCTTATTTGCTGTTAGAATTCCATTTTTCTTAAGTAGCTCCTGAGACACTTAAAATATCTTTGTTTTGACTTTAAAATATCTGTAATTAGGCTTCTTGTTTTATTGAAGTCTCCTGATAAAAAGCTTTGCATTGCGGTGTCAACTCTTCATTTAATTCTGGGTGTTGAATTTGCTAGTATTGTGGTCTCTGTTATATTTTAAAAGATGGCCAAGGTGGAAGGACCCAATGGGGTCCTTCACCTAGAAGGTGAATCTCCAGTGTTCCAGTGAGACCACTGCAGGGCTGCGTGAGTGGTCTTGCTTTGTGATAATGTGGATAAATCTGGGCAGAGTTGCAGCACAGCCTGTGTCAGGCAGGTCTTTCAGCAAATTGGGAATAGTTCCTTACTCCTGTCCTATATTTCAGTGAGATGAAAGGGATGATATTCAGAAAGAAAAATTGACGTTTACCATCAGAAATAGATTCTAGTAGTGAAATCTCTCAGACTACGTAATAACCTCCCAAAGGAAAAGGCAAGCAGCCTCATTTTTCAGATAATTTATGGCCAGCCTGGCCAAATTGCTCGTTATACTTCAGGGAATAATATTCCACTGGTGGAGGAATGGGTATGATTATTTAATGGGTACTTTTTGTTTCTACTTACTTTTCCTTTCTACTTTTTATGGATAAGTTATATATAAATGTAGTCAAAATGCTTTTTTTATGTGATTTGCCTGTAAGGCAAAGCCTGGACAAACATTAAAATATTATCAGTGCTAGACAAAAGCGCAGCAAACAAAAGGAAGTGCTTTTGGAAACATCTAATGTTGTGGTTTTATTTATAAAGTGCAAGAATGATTTTTGAAAAATCTCCGCAAATCTAGGAAAGCATTTGCACAAAAAAAATTACAGCAAAACACTTGTTCAAAAATAACGCAAATTAAACCCTCCTAACTCAAAGTAAACCTTGGTATTGGTCACTTTATTCTTTTTGACCATGTCCTAGAATCACTTGCAGACCATTACCTCAAATATGAGGTCACTTTGTTTTGCAGTTTTGAGCTCTCTAAATGTAATTTTTATTGGGTTTGGTATATAACAGTGGTGATGTTATTCAGTGGAAGTATGTCTTTCAGGGATCAGTTACTTCCTAGATTCCTACTATCAATAGTTAGTGACAGACAGTGATTTATTGTCGGGCGTGAGGTAGTTCAGTGAAGCCTTTCAAGTATTATGCATTAGGAGCTTTTCCTATGAAGGGCAAGTAGCACATAACATTGATATTTTTGCCTGAGCTTGTATGTGTTTCAGAAAGCTGTATACTTATGAATATACAGGAAGGCTGAGGGTGTTAAATTCAAGTCTGTAGTTTGTGCTATCCACTGCATTTTTCCCCATGAATATTACTTAGAATACTGGTTTATGTTAATTGCCGTCACCATTAACGTGGCTTGGGATATTCTGCAAATTCAGAATTCACTGAATTGAAAAGGTTTTGCTTACATTTCTGTGGGCTTTTTTTATTGCAGAGATGAATTTAACATTGTAAAATTGTTTACAGTGCTAATGTTTTTTAACACTTGATTGTTTCCCTTCCCAACCTTTTTCCTCTCTTGAGTTCAAACCCAGGGTTTTTTGCATCCTTACTATGTCACCACCTGCGCATAGTGTCTCTTCTAGTTTCCTCATAGCTTTTTTCAATTTGTGCTCTAATTTGAGGAAGAGGGTCCTAAATCAGATACACAGTTTATTTGTTTACTCTTTACCATGATGATTATACTAGAATAGCTTATATTTGTCCATGGACAGTTTTCTCTCATGACTGATGAGTATAAAATTTGGTTAGAATATTTTCATAGCCTGAAAAAGTGGTTTGATAAATGCACGTAGAAAGCAGGAGAGAGCTCTTCTCTCTTGCCTGTGAAGCCCCTGCTTTGCCATTGTCAGTATTCTGCGTGCAAGGTTCACTACTGCTTCTGTGAACTGTCAAGTTCTTTGGCTCTATGTGCTTCTAGAAGAAAATGAAATGCACGTTGTTTGCGGACCATATATCCATGTCAGTTCAAATCCACAAGCTTATCTGTACACTGGTATTTGCTTTTTCCATATTTCTAATCAGATCCTTTTATATACCTCTATATTTCATAATACCTAGTATAATATTTTCATTATATTACTCTTTTGTCTGTGAAACAAATTAATGAAATAATTAATGATCTCAGAAGAAAATTGAGTGTAGGAAGCTAATTCTTTTGACCCTAACATCAATTTTTATAATTATCTCTTTATGCTTTTCTGATTTTCTTCTTTCTTTTTTTTTTTTTGGTTTCAATTTTATATTCCTAGAAAATACATAATTAGAGTTGAAAAGCGATGGGGAACGATTATCATAAGCAAGAAGAAAAATATAATTGCAATGTGACTGTAGTAGAATCCAAGTTATGGTTCAAGAGACTACTTAAGAAACTGCTTCTCTTTCCATGGTTAAGATATTGCAGCACAGTGCACAGTTTTCCCTCAGCTTAAGTGAACACATATAAATAATATATACACACACACACACACACATATATATAAATACACATATAAATACAGAATATTTATTGTATTCTTAAGAGGACATCAGCTGCATCATGTGAACATGGTGTCCTTTCTGCTGTGTCATGATGCTTTATTTGTGCTCATGTCATCGTGTGCAATAATGACATACTGGGATAATTTCTTTGCATAATGGAATACAAAATTCATAAAATTATGTAAAAAAATTACCTATATATTCAAAGCTATATGTGAAAAAAATTCAAATAGTGTTTGAAAATACAGTTATTGAGCTTACAAAGGTGTTTCTTCTGTTCTCAGGGCTGTTGTTCATCTGTGTTTGTAACTTATAACAGGCATTTCTGCCTAAAATGTGCAAATGCCTCCGGAGTGATTTTTAGAGACAGTTAAAAGCACATGTAGAGTGTAACAGTGGAATTCTTTGTATGTGCTTATCACACAAAAGTTATATTTTAAAATTGAATGTAAAAACATTCAGACCGTAACTAATATTAATCCTTGTTATTTAAAATATGTGAGTTTAGAATGTGAGTCTGTTCACAGAGATTTTACTAAAATTTTATCTGCCAGTCCAATTTATACTTCAAACAGGTTGTATTCCATTTTTGGCCTTCATCAGCCACTAATGTGTGTGCTGAGATGTTCGTAGCAATAAAGATATGGATGTGCTCAAGGGTCAGTAGCCCCACTGAGTGTCAGGATTGTTTTTTCTTTTCATTTTGCTTCACATCTATTCCACTCTTGATACGTCTTCCCAGGATTGAAATCTTTTCACCTGCAACCTCTGTGAAGACTGCAAATGTCTTTCTGCAGCATAGGAAGGGTGAACTTGTTAGATCAGATCTGATGCTGCTTCTGACTGTCTGGTGCAAGTAGTCCATGCATCTTAATCCCGTTGTTTCATTAGTGGAATTGGTCTTCCTGTGTAATCATATCTGCTAGGGCAAAATCCCTTCCAGGCAGACACCGAAGGTGTTTCAGGTATGAGTCCACTGTTCAGATCAACCAGAAAAGCCCCTGTCTGATCTGGAGAGAGTTCTTTCAGGTAGAACAGACCACAGCAGGAGCTCCCCCTCATCCTTTGCTGAAAGCAGTCAATTCCGTCTGCACCGTCATTAGCAGTACAGACAGATATGCACAGTCATCAGGCTGGGTTTTGGAACTTTCTGCAGTCTTGCGTGCATTCAGATACTTTTCTGGTTATGCGATATAACAATGAAGTTTCATTACAGCTAGCAAAGCTTTGGTGGCAAGCTGTTGTACCTGTCGAGCTCTTAAAAACAAACACAAACTCATCTAGAGTCAGGGTTTTGATGGTTGCAAGAGCTAGTGAAAGAAACGGGCAACAGTCAAGAATAAAACCAGAAACAGAGAATCTATTAACTTATGTGGAGTGATGAACTATTCTTCAACCATCATGTTTGTCAACTTAAATTTTTGGATTGCTTAATACAAATACTGTAAGATTCTATTTGATAAATGGTCATCAATTCTGGAATTTTGTTGAGCGTTCTTGTGGGAATTTAAGGAAGAAGTTACATGTTCTGTTTCTGAGGGGTAGTGGAGAACTGAAGCATTACTGTAGGTGGCTCTGCATGCCTACCACTCTCTGTTTCATGGCAGCTTTCGTCCTGAAAAACCAGACAGCTCAAGCCCATATACCTGTTCGTTGGTCACCATTCTCCTTCAGCACATTCCACCCTTCCAGTGCCAATTACCTTACCTCTTTTCAACCCTTCTACTGCACGCATTGTGTTTTTCACTCCATGCTCCCTTCTTTCCAAGCCTGTCTGGCCTCTGTGCTGTCGCCTAGAACAGCAAGTCTCAAGTCTGTGTTCCTGCATCATATGCCACCGGTCTTGCAACCACAGGAGCTGCTGCCTCGCACAGGAGCAAGTTACCGCGTTCAGCTCATCTGCAGTAACTTGCTCCTGTGAGGGGTAGCGGCTCCTGGCTCCACCCTGCTCCTTTATTTCTCTGCATGCCCCTTCCTGGGAACTTCATTCCATAGTTTGCATAGCAGCACTAGGATCCAGACAGCCCAGCGGGGAACTTCCAGCTGCTTTGTATATGACTGATCAGAAGTTACCTTTTCAGCTCTGCAGTTTGGGTGGCCCTGTTTGATAGTCCGAGCAGACTTTCAAGGAGTCTGAAGGGGTTGGTGTTTGGGCTTCAGATCAAGCTGAAGTGGTGTCCTCAAGGCATACCTGCCAACAAGACACAGAGGAATTATCTGATGCCTACTTTCTGCCTTCGCAAAGTACTACTTCACGGCTGGAGCATTAGTGTGTCGGTGAGCTGTGCCTGAATCTTTGTCAAGAATATCTTGAAATACCCACCTTCATCTTTAAAAAACAGCTCATAGTGAGTTACTGGGAACAGGCCACGTGTGGAGAAGAGGAAGTGATCAGGCTGCTTTGAAATGCACTGCCCTCATAAAGTCCATAGCTAAGGGTCACTCTACTACCCATGGCCAAAGGCGGTAGGAAGGGGACGTTGTTACTGGGACTGTCCCATCCCCAAAGCAAGGTCACCTGCGCTTGGGGAGGGTGAGCTCTGTGGTAAATCGGTCCTTGCTGCTCCCGTAGTCCTAATCCACCAGTACTCTCCAGCCCAGAGCTCTGCGCCAATGCTTTCCAACCCGGAGGGCTGCTTTGTCACTCCTTTATACCTCTCATCCCTTTTGTGTTCCACATTCCCTGCCATCTTACTACACCTTATTCCAAGTTTCCTTTCACCCAAGCCCCTTATCCTACCCTATATTTATTTGCATTTACCCCCCTCACATCACTGTTGCCACTACTTTTTCTTCGATTGCTGTGCCTGACCATGCCCTCTCCTGCAGTCAGCTTCCCCACCAGGCATGCAGTGCCTGGCTCCTGCAGCTTGGATGTTGAAAACACAGGTATGTTTGGCATCCCAGAAAGCGCCAAATTTAGGATTCTGAAGGCAGAAAATAGGGCATTTGGTGGTAACTCTATGGCAGCATTTTCTTGGTACTGGCAAGGCTTTTAAGACCTTGACATCGTATTGGCAAAAATCAGAAATGGTTCGTCCAGGTACATTTTGTGCTGTTTGCGTGGAATGTAACAATACAGCCTGAAATAGGCACGTCGGGCTATAAGTTTGCTCACTTGGGTATATGGGACAGGAGTCTGGGGAGTGTAATGTTACATATGGACATTATTAAAGAATATATGTATATAGGATATATATATAAAAGCACATATTAAAGAACCACTGCTTCTTGGAGTGATGTTACTTTTCTTCTACTTACAGAAAAAAATGGGAATTGTGTTGATAATGTATTGAATGGATGAGACGCTAATAAAAAACACATCAATTTGTAAGCTCATATGATCAGTTGTGGCAACTTTGTATATTGCTACATGTTTTCCAGTAAAAGTAAATATATGTACTGAAGTGCGAGTAGGCGTTTGCATTTTTGACAATTGTTTCTCATAATTTTAAGGTAATTATTTGGATGTGAAATTCAAAGATGATCATTGCACTGTGAAACTGTCACCACTGTTTCAAAGGCTGGTATTGATTTTGGCCAATTATAGGTGATGACCAGCTGTTAGCAGGGTTAGGTGTTCAGTACCACTGACGGTGTTTAGAGAACAGAGCTGTGCAAACATGAAATTAGATAAGAAACAGAAGACTGACATTTTAAAAGAGGATATTGGAATACAGAAACCAAACCTGCCTACCATTGGAAAGTCTTCGAAGGCAAAGGGTAATCAGTTGAGAGCATAGGAGACAATGTATCAATTTAGACATGTTGAAGTTTATGGAATAAAGTTAATTTTAGGTATCCTAAAAAGTGCAGCCTGGTGTAGTGGTGAAGAACTGTAACAATGGCTATGTATAACTTGAACTTTCTGATAGATGAGGAGTACATCTTAATGGTAATTTAGAGATCAGTCACATTGAGTTCCTATGGGTGAGATGGAGATTGGCACGTACTCCTCTATTTCACCTCTCTCCTCGATGGCACATAATTTTTTTGATACTGCCGATGGTGACTACTGAGGGAGCAGTAACACTCTTGCAGTAGCTTGGCCTATCCAGATCCTCAGCAGTGACTCTTGCCGCAGTCTGCTTACCTCTCCAGGCTCTTCTGTGTGAGCTCAGTCTCTGAAATATGGAGATTATGCTGATATCAAAGAACAATAGAATGGTTTGGGTTGGGAGGGACCTTGAAGACCATCTAGTTCCAACCCACCTGTCATGGGCAGGGACACCTGCCCAAAGCCTCGTCCAGCCTGACCTCGAACACCTCCAGGGATGGGGCATCCACAACTTCTCTGGGCAACCTGTTCCAGTGCCTCACCACCCTCACAGTAAAGAATTTCTTCCCAATATCTCATCTAAATCTCTCCTGTTTCAGTTTACAACAGTTACCCCTTGTCCTGTTGCTACACTGCCTGTTAAAGAGTCTCTCCCAATCCTTCCTGTAGGCCCCCTTTAAGTACTGGAAGGTTACAATAAGGTTTCCTTGGAGCCTTCTCTTTTCCAGGCCGAACAACCCCAACTCTCTCAGCCTGTCCTCATAGGAGAGGTGCTCCAGCTCTCTGATCATCTTTGTGGCCCTCCTCTGGACCCGCTCCAACAGGTCCATGTCCTTCTTAGGTTGGGGGCCCCAGAGCTGGACACAGTACTCCAGGTGGGGTCTCACCAGAGCAGAGTAGAGGGGCAGAATCACCTCCCTCGACCTGCTGGCCACGCTTCTTTTGATGCAGACCAGAATACAGTTGGCTTTCTGGGCTGTGAGTGCACATTGTCAGTCATATTCGGTTTTTCATCCACCAGTACCCCTAAGTCCTTCTCTCTGAGGGCTGCTCTCAAAGAGAGCTCAAGAAAGACCCTGAAGTAAAAGAGTTTATGCTAGTCATGAGATCTGGAAATTTTTTTAATTGCTCGGACCATTTAGGGTGAGGAAGAGCGAATATTTCAGGACATTAAATTATGATCGTATTGGGATGCTCATTTCAACCTCGTTGAATGCTTATACGGAAAACCGAGTGGATTTGCATGTTGGTGATATAATTTTGAACTTCAGAACTCAAGAGGAATCATGAAAGATAAAGAAACAAAAAATGTGACCTTTTATTTAAGCAAGGGAGAGTTACAAGTAACTTTCCATTCCCTAAAAATTTTCCTAACATTGCACTGAATTAACATTGCCTTTTTGAAGTGACTTGTGAATACAAATAAAAAATTCTAAGTACTTTCCAGCCACGGCAGTGAAAGGTGAATAAATAGTAATGAGCTTGTTCTTCTGTGTCAGTATCGGTCTTATTAAGGAAGGCAATTCTTGCAGTTTGTTTGAAGGTTTTGAGTGCACGTCAGTGATAGCAAGTTAAACAGTGTAAACTGCTATGTGGTCTTCTGGAAAGATAAATCTGAAGTTTCCGTAGATGTTCATTACTTCTAACTAAAGCCAACCTAAAGACTCAGATTTTTAACAGTCCTGCATTTCTACCCAGTAAAGAAAACAATGTGAAGAATAACCACGTGTGAATAATCACACTGTATAGGTCCCTCACTAGAAACACAGCTAGTGGATTTTATTTTTTTCCTTTCTGCCTTACACAAATTATGTGCAGTTCTTTTTAAAAATACTTTTTTTGCTTTAAGGTGGCCCTCTCTCAAATATGGTAACACACCCTGAATCCTTTTTACAGGTTCTCTTTTAACCTTTTCCACTAATTACTTCCCATATGTTTCTTTTCATTTAGAAAACCCTTAAATGTTTTCCGAATTTGCTTTACAGTCCTAGGAGAAGATTTGACCAACATGCTGGCTTTTTCAGCTCTGAAGACCTGCATTCTGAATGAAATTGACTTATTGTGACTGAAAATGAGTTTGATGTGTTCATCCTGACTTCTGTATGCCAGTACTGCAGAACCATTCTGAAACGGTAGTGGTCTTCCCTACGGAGTCAGGCACACTGATGGGCAAAGGGAGGAAGCCACTTTCCTGTCCGTACCATGGCTGATCTGCTCTGATCCTTACTGGTCTTTCGTCCCTTGGGTATTTCTGTCAATGCCCAGGAAATTTTTGTATGCGATAGCTAATTACAAAAGGATTTTTGAAGATGATAAACAGCTCAACACCACTTCTTACTTTTGTTTTATGTATATGAATGTTTCAACTTTGCCATTTTGCCAAGTTACACCAATTTCCACTGTTGGGGAACGAGTTTAAGGTCATATATATCATATTGTTGTCCGTACTGGGAAGAATCAAAATTATACGAAGATATGTATATTGTGTGAACTGAAGGTCAAAACAGTGGTTTACTGTTGTCTAAGCTTCTGTTTGTTTGTGAAAATAGGTTTGGAGATGGTGAGATATTAGGTAGAAAATGACAACCAGTTTATATATATTAAAAAAAAAAAAGTAACTCACTATAAATTAAAAGTATATAAAGAAAGAGACATGCCAGTGACAGACTTGAGCAGAATGATGCCTGCATTCTTACTTATTTTCTGGTTATTTCTAATTAGGGGGAAGTTTAATCCATATGTGAGGCCTTATTGCTAATGGAAGGGATATAAAATTGAAGGAGAATACAAAATAGCACTTTATGAAAACTTGGAGCTACTGAAGTGTATGATGGGTTTTGAATGTCACTTTTAGTCAAAACAGAAACTTTTTCAATGGTCTGTCGTTGACGATTTCTCCTTATGGGGTGTCTGTACTTCAGTGCAATGCTTTTGGAGCCTCTGAAGTGGAGGGGATGACCACTGTGCCTTTCCTTAGCGAAGAGGAGCATCGTGGTTGTCTGGTTTGGACAGCATGGTGCTCTCCTAACCTTTTCACTGGCCAGTGATGTTCTTGTCTGCTTGTTGATAGCAGCGGCACCCTAACGTGCCTCCGGGATTTGGAGTTCTAGTAATAACATTGACTTGCAAGGTGTCTGCAGAGATCAAACTAACTCTTTTCCAGAAGTACCAACAGTCATTTGAGTCAACTTATGCCACTGTCCCTCTGGATCTTTGTGGTGTATGCAACGACTTTGTAAAGAGTTGAAGAGAACGGCAGGTGCAAACTGCACCTGGGGCTGTTTTTATTTAGGAAACCATTTGACAATATTGCAGAGATTCTCTATTATTTCTCTACTTGTAGTGATGTCATTTTTGTATTACTGTGCGTACTTTTATTTGCTCTAATCTGTTTCAACTCTTAGGCCTGCTGCTCTGAATGTGTTTACTAGTCTTTTCTCTTGCTGTCCATTTGTCTCTAATGGTTTCTAATAAATAGAAAAGGTACATACCTGCCATTTTTCCATGTCATTGAGTGACATCCATCACAAAGAAGCCTGTGAAATTATTTTGTTGAAGAGCTGCTTGCACCATAAACGCAAATTACTGGTGTCCATCCATCTTTAATGCGCGTCTTTCCTGTTTTGCAGTAGTTCAAATGGAATTGTGTAATCAGCTTTGCAGAGGTAGCTCTTGCTATCATAATGAAGCTTGTTATCCCGCTAGGGTTCAGTAACAACTATTGGGGATGCAAAAAAACCTTCTTGATGTAAAGTGATATCTTAAAAGATTTTTTTCATTTTTTTAGGCTACTCACCCAGAATGTTGGTCTTCTTTATGTTGGAAACTTTGACAGACCTTTTGCACAAATTAAGGTACGATTAATAAGCTGGGAAGGGAGGGGAGGTGGCTGTTTAAATTATTTAACTTTTGTATGATTTAAGTCTTTATTTAGAGAACTTCAAGTTAACAAGGTTCAATTCTAGTTACATCTCTGGACTTAACTTGTCAAAGAAGTTAGTTTTTCCTATAATCTTTTGATTAATTTTGACTTTGGTGTATCAGAAGGAAAATGTTGGGGTTTTTTTTTATTTATTTATTTTTAATTTAGGTTACCTTTTCAGTAACATTTTAAAACAAAGCCACTTTTGGAACTCGGACAATTCTTTAAGTGATCCTTGACAGGGAAGATGTAGCAGTAAAATGCACAGATTGTTTTGCCAGTATGATTAGATTTATTATGAAAAACTCATACAATTGCTGGAAAAATCATTTATCTTTTATGACATACTGTTTCTTTTCCTTCAGTTGAACGATAATAGTTTCACATTTCTAACTGCCAGTTGCTAATTAGTTATTGTTATGTCACTTGCAAACAAAAATGTTTTACAAGAATATATGGACTGATTTTGATGAGTTTCATTGGGATTTTTCTTAGGAAAATGATAGAGAAACATTAGCATGTCAGACGTTACACTGGATGTGGAAATGTGGTATCTGTTTTAGAATGCTGTAATGTTTCCATGTCCCAGATGATACCTGTAATTACTATATATTCTACACTCTTGGCAGCGTTATTCCCTCCATTGTGTGCACACGCTTGTGCCCCTCAGAATTTTAAAAGCCTTGGTTTTGTTTTACATCTAAATGAAACTTAATTTCTAAATTCAGATGTGTTCCTTTGCCATACCTAATTGCATTACTAAAGAACAGCATTCCCAACCGTATCTAGCTAATACTTGCTTTTTCTAACTTAAAACTTAGTACTGTGTTAAAATTACTTTAAAAGAACAGATGCATGCTTTTCATCCTCCCTGTTCCTTTTCTCCCATCTCCCCAGTTCCTACATGTATAATATTCAGTTTGGCTCATAATCAAAAAATTTAGATGTTTCTTGCATGAAACGTTGTGTTGCAAGAAATTTCATCACAAATAATCTTGTATATTTTTGGTGCTAACCCTTCAGAATAGTGCTGGCTTAAATGCTTTATACAAGTTTTCTCACACTGTTCCAAATGAGGCCCCATTCCTGCCCTCGCCTGCCCCATCCGTTTCTAATAATAGGCAGCAAAATGGGGAGGTTTTCCCCCTGGCTGGGAAGAGTTTGTAAGTTCACTGGGTGGATTTGAGAGAGAAGAGGCATATACTGCACTCGTTTTCAGCCACTGGCAATCAGCAGTGGTACTTCTGCCATCACGTGTGGCCAGGGAGAGGCCCTTCTGCTCACAGCACAGCTGCAAAGCAGGCCGCGGTGCAGGATCAAACTGCAGGACTGACTATCGTATCAATAGCAAACGCTTAGGGAAAGGGTGCAAAAACAGGATAAACGCAAAGTACGCAGCCAGTTTCCTGCAACGCAGGGCCTTCTCTGCTGGAAGTTGTATCTGCATCCTGATGCTTAATACACTCAGTTGGACCTTCCTCCCTAAATGTGCCTAAGGGATTTTCCACTAAATTTTCAACATACAAAGCCATGCTATCACTCTTGAGTTAAGGTATTATTTAATTTCTTTTAAACTTGTTGCCTAATAATTCATTTTGGTTCATCCTAGGCCTTATGTCAGGAGAAATAGTGAGCACTCGTTCTCTGTTCCTGACTTCATCTTCTCTTTGACATTACCTCAGTCTTGCATCTTCCAAGCTACAAAAACTAAATCTCGCTGTATTCAACCATTCAGTACCTCAAATCAACAACGCTTTTATTCTTCATACCCTTCTCTATTTCTACTGTTGCTTTTTTTAAGGTAGAGAATGGCACGATATTCAAGATACAGGCACAATAATGTTTTCCGTTGTGTTGGCTGTTCTTACCTTAGATATGGTACAATGCTCGATAGGTATCTGACATAGATTAAATTTGAGTAGGTTAATATTAGACTTTCTGGTAAGACGTCAGTGCTGTAGTCTCATCCTAAATGTTATGTTTGCCACAGAATGGGTAGTATGGATAGTCAAAATAACTTTCAGTTACTACCTAGGAAAAACATAACTGATTATCCACTAAATTACTGTAGATCACATAGACATATTTGAATAAGCTAATTCCAGAATCTGTACTCTGTAAGAGAGAACTTTTATTTTTGGAGCTGTAGGCATATATATGGGCATATATTTACATACCGTTGCTTTTCTTTGTTTCTGATGCTAAAGGTAGTGCTGGAGTGGTAAGGTAATTTGTCTCAGGGTCATCTCTTCTGCTTGTATTATTAGCTGCAACTGGGAAATGGTGTACAGTTAATGAAAACAATAAGCTTTTTTAATTGAGACTCGTATCTGATTGCTTGGAGATTCTGGAAGGATGCTGGCCGTATGACAGCAGGAGGAGCTAGTGTAAAGTGAGGGGGCCCAGACTTCATAGAGATCTTCAGCACCAGAAATGGGGAGTAATAATTCACATTGAGAATTGATGCTGGGAAAAGACATTTCTGTACTCTGCAGATACACAGTGGTCTCTTGTAACTGCTGACACAAGTTTCTTTCATTCTTCCCCCAGCAGTTCTGCAGGTCTTTCATCTGTGGTTGCTAATGATTCCACCAGTTAAAACCTGTGAACCACACTTGGTCCTGGAATATATATAAGGCAGAGTCTTTGTAACCTCTTAGTTCAGCTATGCTTTTGCTCACTGTGCGATGGATTGGTCTCTCTCGTTATATAAATTACCCACTCATGTTCATTTGCAAACACCCCGAGTCTTAAGGTATTCTATTAAGATATGGCATTTGTTGCCAAACACGTGCATTAAGAAATGCCCGAAACCACTGCAGTCCTCTGTCGGTGTAGATTTATTACTCAAAGTGAACCAGTATTATACAGCAGTACTTCCAATGCATTTTAGTGCACTTTCAGTTGGACAAATAGGAATGTTACCAGGCCTTTGAAATATTCACAGTAAACATATAAACTGCCGTGCTAGTACTCATAAATTCATGATTGAATTTATGTACATTTGCAAAACTGCAGAGAGAAATTCCTTATCAAAGTATCCTTTCCCAAAAGCAAGCAAGTTTGATTTTCCAGAATTGTGCAGGAGATAATTGCACCAGTGTCTTTGATGATGAAGACCGTAGATGGCAAGTCTGGGAAAAGATTTTGACATATTAACGTCTTTTCTAGGATGATTTTCCTATGACTTTCTCATACGCAAAAAATCATTAATATTTATATATATTAATATATAGAATGTTTCTGAGACACAGATGAACTGGTAAGATTAACCGAAATTACGTGATTGTCTTCCTCCTGCCTGGCTTTCAGTGGTATCCGTGGTAGTGCTTGAGAGGTGTTTGATCTCTGTGCTTCATTATACAAAAGAAATGCGGAGCATTCCCTCTTCAAGCTTTTGAATCCTGTATCTGGTAGCAGATAGATTAGAAGAAATGGAAAAAAGAGTGTTTTCCTGGCTAGAGGGATCTGCCTGGAACTTTTCTTTTCCAGTAATGTGCCAGTTCATAGATATTGCAAGATTTTGTATGTTGCTTCTTTGAACAGAGTTCATGATACAGAACTTTTACGCTGTTGCATAGTGTTTGTGATTGCTCTTGTTCTAGGGCAATGTTCAGTGAGTTTCCGTAAGTTCAGTGGCTTCTAAAAATGATGTCTTTTTTGGTTAGCTGCTGAAAGTACTAAATTAATTAATGATTTGATAGTAAAAATTGCTGTGGCAACAAATTCTTATTTTATTTCCGGGGGACTGTTCTTTAAGGTTATATTGAAGGAATCGATTTTATAAGTTCCTCTCAATAATTTTATTTTGTTTCTAAATGAAATGATTTTAAATTATTGTTTAATTCTAGTGTCTGTTCAAAGGTGTTGTAGAACAGTCTCACCATAAATGTTTACTTTCTGTATCTTTTCCCATTTAAGTAGCTATGTTCATAGTAGTAGTTACTGTCATGTACTTCTGCGTTCATTCAAAGAACTTCAGAGCAATTCAGTGATTTGCTGCTTTCTTTGGATCTTAAGTGGTTGTATTTATTAAATATCTCTTGTAAACTGCATGAAGCAAAAAATGTTGGTATAAGTGACAGTCTTGATCAGCAAGATAAAGTATTGCCATCAGCTGGAATTAACTGGCAAACTTTCTTAAATCTATTTATGTTAAATATTTTTAGTATTCTTTTACTAACAATGAAGATATTAAAGCAAAAATTTTATCACAGAAACGTTGTGTTTATTAGAAATAACTAAATCCATTGTCCCAGCATACATAGCAGTCACCTGATGGAAGGGTATGTTCTGGGGTTTTTAACCTGTTTACAGACCAAGAAACATAACATGACGCGTTTTTAAAATAGAGATTTGATCAAAGTAGATTAGAATGAAAACTTATCTACGCTATATCCAGTAATTATAACTATAAAGAAAATGATATTGCTTAATCAGTTTATTAGGATTGAAAGTTTTTGCAGTTCAGTTCCTAGTTGCTTCTGGGATTAGGGCAAACTGTTCAGTACACTGCGTTCTCCATTATTAATCAGTAATGAAGCTTCTGGCAGTCTTTACTATTGAGCTAATGACTAGCTTCGTTTTGGGCTCTTAACACATTAAATTACCATTTAAATAAAGATTAATTACTGCTATTTTATTTTTAGTATTTTAAGAGTAGTTATTAAAAAGTTTCATTATAAATACTACTTTGTTCAAAATAGAATTGTTTGATTTAATAGAATATGAGGACAGTTACGGTGAAAAGAGTATTTTGGAAATAGTGATGTGTTCTTAGTATTTTGTTTCTATGGTAGGAAGCCGGTAGAAAGATTCTGCAAGTTTTAAAATTGCTTCTGGGGAATTTGCTGCTGTAGTTACAGCAGTCTTGCTGTCAAGGACTCGCGAGGAATCAAGCTCCCTGCTCTGACCTGCAGCTCAGTAGCCGTTATCTGTGATTTTATTAAACTTTAGAACAGTATTGCTGATTGCTGAGACAGGCTAAACCTACCGCCTACACTCCGAGAATGCAGTTTGCTTCGAAGCCATTATTTGTCCACCTGCCGCGTTTTCCCTCAGCAAATACACTTTTATTTTAGGACATGATAAAGCATAGTAAAGTTCTGCCAGAGAAAGGCCCTTGCAATGGGTATTCATCCCAGAATAATTTCTCTGATCATATCACATCAAAACCAGTAGAGTCTCCGGATACAAATCTATCCACCTTTACTTTAAGATCCACAGGCAACTTATCAGCACCTCAGAGAAATTACTGTAATGTTCCCGAGAGCTGAAACATCTTCAACACAGCTGCTTTGCCTTTGTCCAGACACAGAGGCTGAACTGATGTCTGAGAATCAGGCTAGACCTCATTGATGACACCTTCAGCAGTATCAAACATCTGTAGATGATTACTGAAGTGATTGGCCACAATTTACCAAATAATCTTTTCCTGAAAGAAGAGGGCAAAGGCGTGAATTGGTGAACTTGCTGCTTTCAAGATTTCTTAAGCTAGGATAAGGTGCTGATTTCTTGATTGAAGCTGGCATGTTTTTCTTCCCTGAGCGACAATGACTTCTACTACCAATTAGTGATCGCAGAGCTGGGTAGATGGCCACTGTCCTGTCACGGAGGACAGATATGGAGCACCTTGTTAAGGTACAGCTCTTCAGACTGCTCCAAATTTGGGAGGAGAATTAGTCCAACTTCCCCCATACACTCACCTGCTGTCCTGACAGAGCTCCACAACAACTATGTGGTCTGTACAGTCTTTTACATATAAAAGCTTTCCCTCTGTGCCTCTTGACAGCCAGTAAGAGTATGCTGGTGCCCTAATTATTTGATGCTTTGCTTATTGGACTTTCCACCATATTTCCAGAGGTTTTTGCTTTCACTACCACAGCAGGAAAGGATTTCTAGTTTATCGTGAAATCATAATCTGAGTTTTGTTTCTGTTGCCTGTCTCCCCTTCTTATTATTTTGTGCTGTTAGTGTATTGTATGTGATACAAAATACCATAGAATAAAGCATAAGGATATCATGCCTTCAGCTTGAATAAAAAGACAAATACAGCCCTAGAATCTCTGGAGTGTGACATGCCTGAGAAAAAGGAAATACAGGTTTATCTGTAGGTGTTTGATTCTGGTTGCTCACCTTGAAGACAGATGATTTCAAACTGAAAGAGACACCACTGGGATAAACAGAGGCCTGTCAAATTAAAGAAAAATAGTGGTAACTTGCTCGGTTAGCTTAGCAAGATGGTGTCAGAGAAGGATTATTTCATCTTTGTATTAGCAGACTTAACACGGACAGTGAGGGGAAGAAGAAGCAGAGAAGATTATTTTAAACTAGGAAAGTAGTGATGGGAGAACAAATGGATTATGCTGGACAGAAATAATTTTATTCTGAAAGCTGAAGAATACTTTTGAGAGCTACAGATCTGGATCCAGCTTCCACGAGGAACAAACACCTTTACAGTGTTGAGAAGGGACGTGGTAATTGTATGCTTTGATGACTGTGAAGGAAGAAGATAAACTCAGATAATCTGACTCTTTATGTTTCATTAAACACAGTCACTCTGAATTAAAACACACAAACTGAGGATGAAGCTGTATAATATTCTGTCTCTTCTGAAGTTTAAACTGTATCTTTCGGATAAATTAATCAACATTAACGTTATATATTTATTCTTGTTAACAGTCTCCAGATAGGACTGGTGGGTGGCTCTAATGTTTTATAGAGTTTTGTGGGATGTTACAGTAGGATTTTCACATCCTTTTGCTAGACATGGAAGCTGCACTGGACATCATTGGAATTGCTGGTACTGGGCTGCTGAGAAGCTGCATAAGGAAATCCTTCTCTTCCTTTTTCTTATTCAGTTTGTCTTTTGTGGAAACGATCTATATTTGTGTGTCATGCAGTAGTCAACACATGGAAACAGTTTTAGCTCCAACATTTAAAAAGTGGGGCTAATTGCCAGGTAATCTTTCAAAATAAATTTCTCAGTGGAGTGGGAATTTAAGCTTTCTTCCTAATGGTTATTGTTATAAGATGATGGTGTACAGTCTGCTCATGGGAAGTCATACGATGCTGAGATAATGCCTTCTGGTGCCTGAACCTGACCTCCTTTTCCAGTCTTTCCTTTCTTCTGAACTTCACATAAAGGACCGAGTCAAATTCAATATCTTAGTTTTTATCTTCAGGGTGCTCTTATGGTCTGGCTATGAAAATTTACGTGGCATAGGCTGTGGTTGCCTATGTGGTTGCATAAAGGTTTTACAATAAAAATAAAGTTAATTCTCAGCAGAGTGTTTTCAGGAGGGCAGCCTAGGACTCGAAGTGAACCTGACTGAACCTGGAGTGGCTACACATCTTGCAATCTTCTGCCCCAAGTTCAAGGTGACTTTCTTTGACTTTGTGTCCTAAACAATAATCTAAATATATCTCTACTAATTTAAGTATATCTCCACTCTGCTCTGGTGTGACCCCACCTGGAGTGCTGCATTCAGCTCTGGAGACCTGAGCACAAGAAGGACATGGACCTGTTGGAACGCGTCCAGGAGAGGGCCACAAAGATGATGAGAGGGCTGGAGCACCTCTCCTATGAGGACAGGCTGAGAGAGTTGGGGTTGTTCAGCCTGGAGAAGAGAAGGCTCCAGGGAGACCTTATAGCAGCCTTCCAGTACCTGAAGGGGGCCTGCAGGAGAGATGGGGAGGGACTCTTTATCAGGGAGTGTAGTGATAGGACACGGGGTAACGGTGTCAGAGTGAAAGAGGGGAGATTTAGATGAGATATTGGGAAGAAATTCTTTACTGTGAGGGTGGTGAGGCACTGGAACAGGTTGCCCAGAGAAGCTGTGGATGCCCCATCCCTGGAAGTGTTCAAGGCCAGGCTGGATGGGGCTTTGAGCAGCCTGGTCTAGTGGGAGGTGTCCCTGCCCAGGGCAGGGGGTTGGAACTAGATGATCTTTAAGATCCCTTCCAACCCAAACTATTCTATGATTCTATAAAAAACAAAATTCTGAATTTGTGACAGCAGTCGCAGAAACTCTGAGAGGTAAAAAAACTGCCCTACCCATACAGTTTATATCTTGTAAAGAAGATGAGGAAGGTGCTAGAGAGAATTTACTGAACAAACTGCAAGTTAGAAAATGTTGTAACATGCCAGCAAGAAATCACCCACTGCTCCTTCCTAATTACACATTTGTTAAAGATAGCAAATGTAGCTCATTTTGAAAATAGGATACTTTTGAACCATTACTTTGAGAATTAATTTGGAAAGAAAAAAAGCATGTGGCTTAATTCTTTATCCCTTGACTTCCTTTAATTTTTTCTACATCTTGGCATTCTTTGTTGCAGCTTTTCTCAAAGGCAATTGCTAACTGTTAAGGGCAAGGGTCCTGACTGCCTGTGTGTTTGTAGAGTCCCTGGAGTATTAGAGCCCTCAGTCCTGCCTAGGAATGTTAGACACCAATAGCGTAAATGAATTGTAATATATTTTATGCGTGAGTTTATATTACAGTAAATGCCAGCATACAGTGCACATATTTACTCTCTATAGACACATTGAGGGGGGAAAAATACTAAAAGAAAATACAAATAATCTACCCTCGGTACTGGTGATGTAAACAGAAAAAGAATAACAACTAGAAAATCTGTATGAGCACTGGAAAAACTGAAGCAGTGATTTTGTATGCTGTCACAATTGCTGCCCCTAAGAACAAAATGTTAATGAGCTATAATTTATAAATCTGCTCTGTTCTGATGGATCAGATAGTCCCCATTTTGCTTTTTGTCATGATTATGCCTATGAATTCAGTTAAAAAATTAGTTCTTTGTAAAGCATGTGGTGTTCCATAGAAGTCCACAGAATTAGGAAGATTACCTCTGCAGTTTTCTGTTGTTGCTGCCAATAAGATAGAATAATTGGTGCTTGGTTTTGGACTACGATTTTTGGGGGGGGGGGGGGGAGGGCAGCTTTTGTTATTTCAGCTCCTAGTAGTTTTTTTTGAAAATCAATCCAAGTTTGTTCTTGCTAAGCATAGGGTAAATTAAGCCTTCTGGAAAGGTTAAAATAATAGCTAATTGATTGTAGATCTTAATTTATTGGTTTTTTGGGTTTTTTTGTTTTTTTTTTTTTAGTTTTCTATTTACTTCTGTATTAACTGTTTAAGAAAAAAAATCTTCAAACGCTTTTAATGGGTATTGTAAAAATGAACAGATTGCAGTTTTTTAAGCCTTCCATTTCCTGGGCTTTGGAATACAAATCCATCCTAGCAATAGAAAATCAGTATGATAATACCTCATTTCTCAAAAAGCTTAGAAAAACAAGTGCTGACAAAGGGACCTTGTGAAGTCCAAGAGAAGCAAATGCAGGGTTGTGCATCAGGGACAGAGCAAGCCGGAGCGTTACTGGCTGCACGGCGCCTCTGCGGAAAAGCACCCGAAGGTCCCGGTGGCAACAAGTTAAACACGAGCCATCCATGTGCCCTTGCACAGGTAAAGGCCAAGCCTGCCCTGGGTTGTGTTAGCTGGAGCGTAGCCAGCAGGTCAAGGAAAGTTACTGTTCTCTCTGCTCAAGCATTTGAGAGACACATCTGGAGTAACCATGCGCTGTTCGGAACTTCCCCCGTGCAAGAGGAGTCACCCCGCTGGAGCAATTCCTGCGGGGGTCATGACGAAGGGTAGAGCATGTGGCCTGTGAGGAGAGGTTAAAGAAATTGGGTTTGTTTAGAAGAGAAGAGGGGTGACTAATTGCAGTCTTCCATCATCTAAAGTAAGATTGCAGAAAAAAGAGAGCCAGATACTTCTGAGAGATGCTCGGGAAGGGAGAAGAGGGAAAATCCCGGTTGAATGTAAGGAAAAAGTTTTTATAGCGACGTAGCAGGTTGCCTAAAGAGACTGTAAAATCTCTGTCCATGGGGATTCTCAAAGTTTAACTGGAAAAGACCCTGAGCATCCTGACTCATCCTTGAAGTTAACCCAGCCTAGAGCTGGAGGTTGGGTTGGGTGATGGTGGGATGTCCCTTCTAACCTGAATTGTTCAGGTTCTGTGACATTGTAGAGTATAAGCAGTCACAACTGTGAAATATAACCAGTTCTTAAGGATATATAAAACTGCATCATTTGTTGTGTTTATTGGGAAATTGGACAGTTGGATGTTTCTGAGCCACTGCTGTTACTGATTGAATAGAGCTTAATTTCAGTCCGTAATATTAACATACAGTATACCAGCCAGTTCTTCCTCTTTATCTTTTCTTATGGCTGCAACCATAATGTGCATTATACAAGGCTTTCAATACTTCCATTCTTAGTATCTCATTTTTTTCTTGTTAAATGTTTACCTTTATAAGTGGCTGGTTTTCTCATCATATCAAAAATATGAAAAGATGCATCTTTTTTCCATTAAGAGGTAGAATTGCATTACCTTCCAGAGATCCTATGGTCCTCTTTCAAAGAACATGCTGTGTTTTCTCCACTAAAATGTTTATTTGAAAGAAGAAAGGGTTTGAGGTTTTTTGTTCCTTTGAAGTCATTCTACAGCTATTTTCATGTAATAAGACATGGATTAAAAAAAATGGATTTTTTAAGGGAGTGCGTGGTGTATGTTGAGAATAAAGAGTCTTTGGCTTTATTCTGTGGGCAGAACTGAAACTGAGAGAAGCTGGTGTCCTTGGGAATGTCTCTAAAACTTAAGAGGTTTATAGGTTATTCAGAGCCATATGATTAATTTTAAAAGAATGATAGTAAAGAAATCGGAAGTGGCGGCACTGGCTAGATTAGTAGAAAGCTCAAGAGTAACAAGCTGGAAGCAGAGCAGCCAGAGGGTAGCTGTTGGATGTAAACACGCCGAGGAGACTTTGCAGATGCGTGAAATGGGGTGTAACTGTTGTGCATAATTGGTATTAGTAAAGGAAGATGAATCCATACGAGTGTAACATGGGACACCTGAGTACTGCAGAAACAAAGCTTGCATATATGCTGGGAAGGCATGGTCATGCTGTCTAACATCGATACCTTCCCTTCTCCTCCAGTCTTCTCTGCAGCCCCTGTTCCAGCAGTGACACTGACCTACAGTCACTCTTAGGAAAAGCCTCCAAAATTAATCACTAAGACCGCTCATATTTTCCTTTTCATTTCTTTTGGTTGGAGTACTTTTATCATAATACCTATGAGATTAAGCCAACCAGCAATTTTTTATCACATTAGGGATGGTTGATTTGGAGTTCCCTGTTTCCTTTCATTTGATAAATAATGAGATTTGAAACCAGCAGTAGCTAATATATGGGCCATCAGACTCTAGGTTTTCATTATTTTCTTTTTTTTTTTGTCTCAGCATTTCTTCTTCTTGAATTCATTTGCTTTCTTACCTTCCTGGTAATATTCCAAATATTTGCTGTTGACCCCATACAGATACTATTCTGAGAAGTACAGTCATACAGAAAACTGGATTTTCAAATTGATAAGCAGATTGTGCTTCCAGTAGCTTTCCTATGCCCAGTGGTATGAAAACATACTATGATAAATGTGAGCATTAGGACATGCAGATTACGTCTCATTAAAATAACACATGAATAGACAGATAGGGTTTTTTTCCATATTGAAGAGACGGCAAAACAAAAGGGTTAAGCGATGTTTCTCTGAACCATAAAGTTATTGTTCACCACCAACTAAAAATTGCTGAGAAAGACACTGCGAATGAGAAGTTTGGTTTAGCAATAAATGAGCATAGATATTGCAGATATTTCTCATCTGCATTGCATTGAGCCCTCATACTTGTCACAGTGGAATAACTGATCAGGTCATTGTAAAACTGCCAGATTTATCTTGCTGTCATGCAAGTTGTGTTTTGCTATTGTCCTTGTCCTCTTTGTCACATTGTTCTTTCCCAGGCTTCAGTGTTTGAGAGTGTTCTGGCTCCCGTACGTGGGTGATTTGGGGCTGGCACCATCTTTTGTTTTGCTTTCTTGTTTTACCAAAATCATTTTAGGGAAGAGGATGATTTGTCCATGATGATTTTAAGCTCTTGAACATGGTAATTTGTTGCTGCAGCTGTTCCCGTGTTGTAACTGCATTGTAAAACCTGGTTTGGGTGTGCCTCTGCACATAGAGAGCATAATTTGTTCTGAGTAATTGAGGATACCTTGATGACAACAGCTGTTTATGGGGCCAGGTCCTGTGCTTGACTGAATTGCAGCAGGGACTGTTTTTTCCAGTGATGTAGACATCCCCATGCTTAGTTTCCATAAATGCAATTGCATTTGCATTTTCTTTTGTCTAGAATACAATACTCAAACAGTATAGCCGTGTGCTCAAGCTTCTCAGAGTTTTAGGCAATTTAGGAAACTCGCTGTAGATAATTGTCTTCTCAGGGAAAGTAGCGTCCTAAATTTGGGTGTCTGTATTCTTTCCTTCAGAAATTATTCTTTTCATGTCGTATTTGTTATCATAATTGTTCTTTATTAATCTGTACTGCTTTTTTAAACCAGTTCTTCATCTTTTCTTTCTGTGTTAGACCTTTATGTGTTAGAGGCTTTTGTTGGTACTGTAGGCAAGTGAAGTAAAGGCAGTAGAATCAATAACAGTCAAAGAGAAAGAATAGATACAAAAAACAGTTTCTAAATAAAGTTATAAAGATCAGGCCCTATTAGAAGTTTATTCTAATCAAATAAGACAGTAGAAGGTACTTGGGAAGAGTCTTCTAGGTCTGTTTTTTAACCATTTCTTAATTGTTTATTGTTTTAAAGTATCATGAGAACATCAGCCAAGATCAGGCGTGAGGGGGGAAGAGAAAGCAAATTGTGATTGTAAACAGTGTATAGGCAGAGTATATCTAAATTTGTTAAGCTTTTTAGAGGTGAGTTATTTTGAGTCTAAACTGAACAAATGAGGTTGCACTTGATAAATGAGGCTGAACTTGTAGTACCTTTGCGAAATGCAGATGGTAATGTCTTTAAAATAAATAACCCATGAATAAATCAAGATGTTGAAGTTGTAAAGGGTAAGAGATAGTGTAACAGGGAAATTCTTTGACTAGGAAATTGTTTCTGGGACCTTTCTTTATAGTATATATAAAACGCATAGTGAACATCATGAATGAGAAATATTTTAAATGTCAGATACTGATAAGATTGGAGAAAAACAGTTGACGGCAAAAATGATCATATTGAGAGGTACTGTG
The DNA here is from genome assembly GCA_947846985.1 of Fratercula arctica. Classification (NCBI taxonomy): domain Eukaryota; kingdom Metazoa; phylum Chordata; class Aves; order Charadriiformes; family Alcidae; genus Fratercula; species Fratercula arctica. The sequence goes on from CANTUZ010000003.1 coordinate 85,027,648, forward strand.
CTGGTTTAGGGATAGTAAAAGGCAAATGCAGATTAAATTTAGATAAATGAGAAAGAATAGGCCCTCAAACAATAACACAGAAGGTAGAAGAAATATCAAACGAGATAATATTCAGGATATCAGCTTACAAAGGAAAAAGGGGTTGTGGATAATATCCTGTCTAATTATAATACCTATAAAGGAAGATAGTCACATGAACTAATTTCAGCCACCATATATCCCACAGACTCCCTGTATAAACAGTGGAAAGCAGTTGAATCCAGGGGTGAATCTGGAACCTCTAAGAAAAGCACCTGACAGTTGCCTCGCTGGGTCTTTTCATTTGCTTTCTAGAGGTGCCAGTCTCTCTCAGTGGATTACATACTGCATGAGGTCCTAAATTTTAAGTACCTAAAGTAATGGTGGAAATACTCGTCTTCCCTGTCTCACTGGACTTTTCCTATTAAGAGATTAAGGGCTGGAGTAAAACCAAATTCTTATTGTGTAGCCGTTTAACTGAAAGTGAGCATTTCCAGTGCAGTATTCCCCACAGACAAGCGTTGTGGCTTAAATGTCACTTATAGCTACTGCTGATAGATTTCCAGAGATCCATTTTTTCCACCATTTCTACCCTCAAATATAATCCGTAAAACCAGATAAGTCCTGCAAGCTTAGGCTGTGTTAGACCTCTGATGAGAAAGTTGGTGGCTTTTACAGAAGGTTAGCAAATAAGGAGGAAGGTGGAATTAAATTAGATTGTGGCCATGAAAGGCTGGCCTGTAGGCAAAAAGATGAGATTTCATAGTCGTAAAGTAGAAGGATGCTTATCTCCTACACAAGGAAATGATAAATAGCGCCTATACAAATCAAAGAATGCCTTTGATACCTAGAAAGAGGACTCCTAGGGGAAAATGAAGTTGTACATAGACAGTAAAGGTAAGATTATTTATTTTTGCACTCTTGATTAGCTCATCTATTTCTATGATGTACAGTGAAATACTTAATGAAACCATTTTTTCATAAAATTGGCTTTCACAATTTTCATTGCAAGGGTCACGTATACCTCCACTTGGCAGTATTCCAGAATGATTATAGCATTTGTAAAATTTCACATTTGAGAGAGAAATATGTACGAAAACTCAGTTGAATAATACTGATGCAGTATCTTGTTACGTAATAGTCAACAAAACCATTATTTATTTACTTTTTGTTTGACAATAATAAAACCACTGCAGTTTTATCTTTCTAGTGTAAAGTGAGAATAAAAGTGAAGAACAACAGAAGCTCAGTGGTGCTATTATATTTCAGCAAATTGAAGTTTTCAAAATGTCACTTCTGCTTCTCTCCGAAGGAAAAAAACGTTGATTGTAGAGAAAATAGCATGTTATATCTTTGGGGAAAATAGCGTAGAAAGATTTGAAAAGGAAAGATCATGGATGTGGCAGCATTGTTAGAACCATTGTGCAGATACTTTATTTGAATTGCTGAGAACTGTAGATGTTTTCATTTACTGGGGAGGAAACTGTAAATATGCAATATTGCTTTTTATGTTACTAACTTCAATGAGTTACTGTTTAATTGGTATACAGAAAAATTTCTGCCAGTGACTTTACAACCGAATGCTATAATGAAATGTCAGTTCTTTTCAGAAAAATGTTACTTTCCCTTGATTAGTTGAAGTATTAAATCCGTTTCGGTAAATGGATCTATTGATTTTAGCTTTAATGTGTTGTAATAAAAAATGTTTGAGTAGGTTCTCAGTTGGTAGATTCATGAGATGCTGTGCTGGATTCTGTACAGGCATTGATGTGAGATTTTTATCTATTTTTCATGCATGAAGCAGGGAAGTCAGTGTTGGTACAGAAGGGAAGCAAAGACCTGGGTTCTGCTGGACAACAGTTCTCTTGCTTAAGCTCTGCAGAAGACATCCATGGGCTTTCTTTCACTGGGTCAGGCAAGACCTTGACAGTGCTCTAAGTGGGAGGGAATGAGGCTATAGCAAAATAGTGCTGTAAAGCCTCTTGATCCAGCTGCTCAGTCTGCTAGGACTCAGGCAGTCTTCCAGAGGTGGTTAACATCAACTGTGGTCCTCGCTGCCTTGGGGAGCTGCCCATTGCCTACATATTAATATTGCACCAACCAAGAAATAGAATGCCCGATTAGCGTCATATGTTAATCTACCCATTTGTAATTTAATAGTAATACAGAAAAGTGCAACCCAGCTTCTGCTTCATTTCATTAGTGGGTCATAGTTAGCCACGCTTGAATGCTGACCATTGCAGGAGCAGATTAACTAAGTGTTGGAGCATTTCTTTTATACAAACACAGAATCATAGAATGGTGGGAGTTGGAGGGACCTTCAGAGATCATCTAGTCTAACCCCCCTGCTAAAGCAGGTTCACCTAGAGCAGGTTGGAGAGAATCATGTCCAGGTGGGTTTTGAATATCTGCAGAGAAGGAGACTCCACAACCTCTCTGGGCAGCCTGTTGCACTGGTCTGTCACCCTCAAAGTAAAGAAGTTTTTCCTCATGTTGAGATGGAACTTCCTGTGTTCCAGTTTGTGCCTGTTGCCTCTTGTCCCATCACTGGGCACCGCTGAAGTGAGTCTGACCCCATCCTCTTGAGACCTGCCCTTTAGGTATTTATAAGCAGCGATGAGATCCCCTCTCAGTCTTTTCCAGGCTAAACAGACCCAAGTTTCTCAGCCTTTCCTCATAAGAGAGGTGCTCCATCCCTTGATCATCTTCGTAGCCCTCCACTCTTTCCAGTAGTTCCTTGTCTTTTTTGAACTGGGCAGCCCAGAACTGGACACAGTACTTCAGACGTGGCCTCACTAGGGCAAAGTAGAGGGGGAGGATGACCTCCCTTGATCTGTTGGCCACACTTTTCTTGATGCACCCCAGGATGCCATTGGCCTTCTTGGCCACAAGGGCACATTGCTGGCTCATGGTGATCCCGTTGTCCACCAGGACTCCCAGGTCTCTTTCTGCAGAGCTGCTCTCCAGCTCAGCCCCCAACCTGTACTGGTGCATGGGGTTGTTCCTCCCCAGGTGCAGGACCCTACACTTGCTCTTGTTGAATTTCATAAGGTTCCTCTCCGCCCAACTCTCCAGCCTGTCCAGGTCTTGCTGTATGGCGGCACAGCCTTCTGGTATGTCAGCCACTCCCCCCAGCTTTGTGTCATCAGCACAACCTCTGAAAAAACCTGTGGAAGAAACATCTGTGGGATGTAGGGAAGAGGCTGTTCTACAGTAGAAGCAGTGCAAAGGAATATGCAAAAGCAGAATTAGAGACAAGAATGTTTTTGTTCTTTTACACAATAATGCAAGATACAATTACTGTATTTTCCTACATCTTTACATTCTGTTTCCACCTGTTACACTTTGGATGCCATTAATGCATAGGAAGAGGCTTCAGAGGAACTTAACTTCAATAGAAGGAAAACAAAGGACATCTCTGAATAATTTAGAAGGACATTTATAGATCAGTGAGTCAGAGGTTTTGGACTTAAAATACTGAAGCTAACACTAAAGCAAACAGACTCTGAATTACTTAATTACTAGCTTGTTAATATTTCATTCAGAACTTTAAGGAAAAAAAAATCTGTAATTAGCGCTAATAGTTATAGCAGGAAACTACAAACCAAGGCTTTCTGTTTCAGTTCATGGATTTCCCCACCGTGTGCACTCTCGCCTGACAAATCAACTCCCTTTTACCTTGGGCTTTTCAACTGTAGAATTATGTAGGTAAAACTCTTTTTATCTAAAGCAAACTAATGAAGTTGTTTTAATGTATAAAAATACACTTTGAGATTATCAGGCAACAGGTCACAGAGTTGCCATTGCCGTTACCTGTTTTTTCTTTCTCTTTTCTTTTTCCAGCGCTGCCTATTCTTCTAGAGAAGCGCCTTTAAGAATTCATTTTTTCCTGGCTGGAATTGTTAGTGAGACTGGCTGGCTCTAGAATGGGTTTATGATGTTACTTGTAATGCTGTTACATCATGTGAAAAGCGAAACAAATGTTTTCTGCTGTATTTGTCAGAGAACTAATCCTATTTCAGTCCTGGGCCTCAGGCAGGGGAGGATGGCAGCTCAAACACAACTGTAGCACTTGAGCAGAGCGCTCAAATTAGACTCTGAATTCTGGAGAATTTAAGAATCGGCCCATGCAGAGGTCTTTGCAAAGTCACAACTTTATGACGAGGGTTTTTTTTGGAGAGGTCATCTGGTTAGAAAACTCAAGAGGCTTTTCTTGGCTTTGCTTGCCTTAGCTCTTGCAGATTAACTGGGTGAAGTAATTTTGCAAAATAAGAATGAAGACTAAACATTGTCACTCGCTTATTTTGTTATTGATGTACCATACAATAATAAAGTGTATGAGCAAAGCCATGAAAAGTGTGCTTATGTACAGTGGGCTTTCCCAGATTTCCTGTCTTTCAGGGCTTTCGCAGGACCAACTGTCAAACCATTAATTATCTCCTGTTGTCAGCACTCACCACTCAAAGTTGTAATCCTGTTTAGTTGACAGTAAAACAGAAACTCGGATAAATCCTTATTGATTTGTCTAGAAACACTGCTGCCCAACCAGACCAAGAAGTTCATAGGTTTGTCAGACCACACCTGGCAAAATCCAGGAAATCCTCTGAAGCCAGCTGTGACTCTTCCAAATCCATGAATATTGTCCATTCATCTGCCTCATGATTACTGCAATCTATCGCTCCACCCCACATCCATTACCGTGGTGTCCTGGGAAATCTGGCTTCTTAACTCTGCAGATTCATTAATAACAAGGAATGGAAAGGAAGGAGGGATTTGCAGTGAAAAGTAAAGCAGTAAGAACCCCTCCATAGCCTCATTTACCAACAAATTTGTGCCATTGATAGATGAGCCCTTGCTTACCTTTCTTTTAGAGGACTGACCTCATCAGCTGGCAGGCACCATGAAACCATTTGCAGTGCGTGAGCCACAATTAACTTCCCTATCTAGCCCCTTCCGTTCTGTAACCCCACAATGATCAAGAAGACCTGCATGCTTAGGTTTTAGATTATAGGTCAGATTATACTGAACGTCTTTAATTGCTTTTGAAGAGGGAGGAAAAAAGCTTTCCGTGACTTAAGCCTCAAAGCCAGTTAGGCTTTGAAGTTTAAGGCAAACTATTCAAGAAAGGGAGGGAGTTCAAGCCAGTTCAATTCCATAAAGGCAGCTGAGAAGTGAGTTAGGGCAGTTGACTTTCACTACAGCAGTTGCTTTGATCAAAGCTAATTTTTGAAAGTCTGCGTTAAGTCAGCAGCCATTAATCTTTTTGTTGTGATGTATTATCAGTAATGGAAAAAAAAAGATTATTTTCCTTCTAATTGAAATCTTAGAAGGATGAAAAGTACAATGAAAAATCCCTAATGTGGCTTTTACAGCTTTTTGCCCAACACATCTTTGCTTTATTATTTGGATTTTATAGCACTGCTGAGTAGATTTTTGTGGTGATTGTTTGGCTCTTCTTGGCTTTGTGTTTTATATTATTGCAGTGTTTCATCAAGGCATTTATCAGCTCCCTCACTTAAGTGGTTCTGGCAGTCACCTGAAACTCATCCTGTGTCATTAGCTACAAAAATGAAGGTTGAGTCAGGAGGGTTTTGAACTCCAGTACCAGCCATCAGGTGTAAGAATGCTTCCTCAAAATGGCGAGGTTTTAAAAATTGTTGTAGTTTTAAATTTTTTTGTCATCCTGCATTTGAAAATTCAAAGTTCTTGCTTTCTTATATAATACAAATACAAAACCTGAAAATATTCTTTAAAAAATAAGGTGTTGTTCTGCTGTAAGAGACTTATGTGATTTCAAGACCTGGCACTCTGTTAAAAATACTATTACACAGACCATACAAAAAGCTACAGCAAGCGAGACTGAGATCTCCTCTCTGCCTTGACCCTTTGGTTCGTAGGAGACTTGGTTCATGACAAACCATTCAGTCTAGTGAAGTGGATGGGGATTGTCTGAGTTTTTATTTCCTGTAAGTCCCCGTAAGCCTCTGTGTCTTCTAGTATCAAATTTATGAGTAATGAGGAATTGCCTCTGAAATGCATGAAGAAAAAAAAATTCACTCCTTTTTGTAAATATGTCCTAGGCAAACACTGAAACACATGTTAAATATAGGAGATTAAAAGCAAGTTTGCTTAGTTCTGGTCTTAGTTTATGCGCACATTCTCTCTGTACAGTCTCAATGTTTTCAAGTATTAATAGGATTTCTAGATGTTGAAAACATTTATAAATTTATAATCCTGCTCCCTACTCCCCACCTTTCTAATAATGCTTGCATAGCATGTTTAATAATTTACGTATCACTTAGATACTGGTATTTGATAAAGTCAGTATGCCAAATTCAGCTTCCAATGTTATGTGTTCCTTTGTTTGCCTACTATAGTGAAGAATATGAAGTAAAATTTTGATTATATCTTTCTTAATGTTATTCAGTGATGTTCTGAGGGAAAGAAATTTGAACTGCGGGGGAAGCAGAGCTGCTAACAAACCAGTTTGGGCTTTGTTAGGCAGTGGAGTAGACATATGAATATATTACATATGATTATCATAAAATTATGACCTGGAAATTGAACAGTCATGCTGCCGCATTTTAGACAGTACATTTATAATAAGCTGTAATAAAGTAAACATTTTGAATGGATAGAAGAAGAGGCATTACTTGCAATCACAAATGTATGTTCAATTCATGCTTTTGAAGCTGAATTTAACAAAGCAAACAAATTTCCTTGAAGTGTTAACACAGTTGTTCTCAGTGGTGAATTTCGATTTATGGGGAAAAAACTTTAAGCATGTAAAACTGGCTGTTTGGGATCTAAATGGAAGAAAAGAATATGATTCATAATGGCTGTAATTTGAAAGCTGAGTGCTGTTATGAGTAAAAGTGGGTTTAAAAGACTTGCTTGCAATTACTTGCTACTCTGGATTGTAGTTTAAATTTCTTTTGGTTATTCTGGTATCGTTTGGCATTTTTCTGAAAGAGTAGAAAACCATGTTTTCTAAGAACATTTCAGAAGCCAGATAAGCAAGGAGTTGAATTAGGTTTAGGGCCTGATCCTGATAACACTAGTGGGGGCTAATTGATCTTAGGAAGCTGCTCCGAGGTGTATAACTTACAAGGATAAGAGTTTGTAGAGCCACGACCCACACGAATAGCGATCAGATACTATCAGACTCCTAAAAGTAGTTTTCCTCAGACGAGACAGAAAGGCTACTGGGAAGCTCCTGATAGTGCAGCCCTGGGGAGTCTGCCTGTAACCCATCCCTGGCGGAGTGACAGCAAGTGACAGAACCCCTTGTAGGGTGTAAGAAGTACAGAGAAAATGAGATTAATTTAGACTCCTACAGTAGCAATCGCTTGGGTACAAAGAAAAGATGAAAAACACTCATACGGGAAAGCACACCGTAAAATCTGTGTGATAAACACAAACATTTGTCAAGAGAGCCATCATTTTAGAGGTGAAGTCCAACATATGAAAGGCAGAAAATGTCAGAAAAACTCTTCATCCTATTCTGACGCAGTCATCTCGGTTATCTTTCATTTATTTTGAGGTATAGAAATAGCATTGCCAAAGGTTGTAGAATAGTGATAGCATTGCTTTGTCTCCGGAAGATTTGTTTGGGTTTCTACTGATAAATTATTAAAGAGATCTCAGCTGCCCTGTGTCACAGGATTTCTTGGTAGCATAAGTGTAAGTACCTGAGGGGTAATTAAGATCAGGTTTAGAGAACCTAATGGGGGGTAAATGCTTTCCCTGTTGTGTGACCACAAACCTTTTCTCTCTGTTTCTGCATTTGCAAACTGAGAATAATAAGCCATATGAAGTTCATAATTTATGAATGAGCTAAGTGGTGTTTTCAAAGTATATTCTTTAGTACTGATGCATAACTTGTCTCCGGATCTTTGTGTCTTAGCTTGCAGTGCTCTCAGTTTGGGGCTGGCTCCCTTTTGCAAAAGCAGTTTGAGTGAATAAAACACAAATGAGGGTTAAGACTGGCTTTGACAAGCTGGCTCGTGTGGAGTAGAAATACAGTCCTCAAAATACATCAGGCTTTGGTGAAATGTTTCCTCCCAGAATCATTGCTGCATCGTGATTACAGCTTTTCTATCAACTTGCACTCTATATCCTTGCTCCCTCTTCCCCTCCTGTGCAGTTGCTTCCCTTCATGGTGGGGGGGTGGCTTTTTTCAGAAACCTCCAGTGGATTGCTTGTCCATCTCTGAAAGGATTTTTTTTTCTTATTTGTTTTTGTGTAACCTAATGAACAGTTCTGTGCTTTGCTGTGGCATTTTACTCCTTTGCTTACATCTGCCTGTTTTTCTTTGGTACTTTGACGAGCGCCCTCAAGTTTCAGTACTGACTCCAAGGATTATTAGTGGCACAGTTAATTTTGGTGTGCCAAATCCATGGTGGCTCACAACAAAGCCTTGTTCTTACCCCTTCCTACGAATTCATGAGCTGTAGAGCAGGTGAAGCTCTGTTTGCACCAAATGTCTATCCTCTGTACAGTAAGTTCACACTGACGCTTGCTTTGAGAGCTCCATTACTGCTCTCTTACTGCCTGGGTGTTCACTGCAGTTCTCCCGTCCCTTAGAGTTTCTTCCTCTTTCATCGGCACTGAATTATTTGAGCTGCCTTTCTAGTACAACTTTAAGAACTCATCGCAGTGGGGTTATGCCATGTTCATGAGTCATCAGCACAGAATTAATCCGTTTCTCAGTTTTTACAGAAGACACCTTTTTTCTTTAATCCATAGAGCCGTGATGATTAGAGGGCCTGGGCAAGCGACATCGACCTGGGAGGACAATCACTTATTACTTTGTTTCATTTAACTGTTCAAGATGTGTATGGACCCTCGGATCTCTGCTTCCCATTCTTGATGATGATTAAAAGAAAATAGGTTTTTGAAAAGTTTTAAAGTTCCCTGAGGAGTTAGGTGGAAAGTTTAGTCCTGCAAAGTCTATCAGGAACGTCAACTGCTCTTTGATTACTGTAGATGCCTGACTTGTAATGCCCAAAAGTGTTCAAAGAGTTTGTTGGTGTGCTGTGGCTGGGCAGGTTTTCCCATTGAGTGAAACAAGAAGTATAGAAAAAGAAATATCTTGAAGAGGGTGCATCATCCAGAAAGCGTTTGTGCAAACACAGATATATTTCCACATCATGGTCTTGGCAGTTACTAGTTATCTGCTTTATTGTAGGTACCCGTGTTCCTCTGAGAGTCCCAAACAAAGCTCAGAAAAACATCAGTTTCTTACAGATAGTTCAGATGGTGTTGCAAGGTCAGGTGTACAGGAGACCTTCCAGGATACATTAATAAATCTATTTCCAGCTGGCACTGAAAGTCATTAAACTTGTAATATCACTGATAAGAGGAAGGCTTTTTATTTCTGATGTTTCCATCAGTCAGTTGTCAGGCAAACCCCAGGACTCCAACCCATTCTGTGTATCAGAAAACAGTATCCATATTTGAAATTACTACATGTAAGAATGAGAGATTCTTTGAGAAAATATTGTATGTTAAAAAGAAAGAATAAATCATGAACTGTGAGTGCTAGACACTGGAAGTCAAAAACACACCAAAAAAAATCCAGTTTAAAAAAGTCTCACTCTTGGGATTTTGAAACAATTTTTTCTTTTTGGCTTTTTCCATTATTTTCCAGTGCTCGGTGGTAGCATTGTGGTTTAATTTGGTGTGAACAAAAATGTTAAAATTTTTATATTTCTTAATGTTCGTTTCCAGGAATGAGATCTCAAAATTGGAGCGTTTCCATTTCCTACGTACACAAGAAGCGGGGTTGTTACATTTATAAGGCTTCTTTAATGTTAAATAAACATATCAGCTGCATTGTGTTTACTCAAGCTGATAACCGTTTGTTGGGTAATATATTACTTAAGAGGAAACACAGTCAGTATGTTTAATTTAGCAGCTGAATTGGTTACCAGTGCTCTTGTTTTACTTTTGACAAATCTATGTTTTTGATAAAATAATCTCTTGAATCATATTAAAAAAGGATATTAAGCTGCACTACAGAATCTGTCTTGGCTTGAACAAAAATGTGAAGCAGATTATTTAACTGATAAACTTTTGCCAGTTGACAGTATTACTATTTGTGGTCCTGTGTACGCTAATGGTATAAACAGGCATTTAATATTAATAACCATCTCTTAAATTTTTATAGTTCTTTGAGAAATTTTATGGTGGAAAACATGAGATACTTTATGTTAATGGGGAAAAAAGTTCTTTAAAACCATCTGAACAAGCTGATGGAGAATTAGGAAGAAGCACTGAAGGAACAACTTGGGATGTGTATTAGGTGCTGCATTGTGCCCTTTAAGCGTTGGGTCTCTAATAACTACACGGCTGCTGACTCTCTAGGATGTTCATAATCAAATCATTAGAATTTCTTATATTCAAGTGTTGGGATCTCTAATAACTACACGGCTGCTGACTCTTTAGGATGTTCTTAATCAAATCATTAGAATTTCTTATTATTCATTATCTGAAAGCACATGTAAGAGTGCTTTCCCAGGACAGTCCTTGTTGCCTATATGCACATTCCTCTGGGAAGCTGGGCGTACACTAAAATCATGCACTTTGAAGCTTTGCTTCAGGTGTATTCTCAAAATGAATGTGAGCCCTGTTTCTCACACCTCATTTCCTCTCAATTGCCTTGGTTTGACATGAAGGTCCTTGGAGTTTTCTTGTCACCTTTAAGTCTTCAGTCTTCAAAAAGATCTCATTTTGAGTTTGACTTACCTTTATAACTTCAGAAGCTGGTATTTTGTTACTGCTGCCTCTTTATTTTTTCTGTCTCCATCCTGTTCCTTCAGGAAGTTTTGACCCCTCTTCATTGCCTCAAATTCCCATGTAATTGTTCTTTTTGTTCCCTGACTGTTGTCATTAGTTCTCTCTGGTCTTCAGATGATGCCCTTATGGCTATGGAATCATAGTACCAGGGGGCAGGTTAATTCTCTCTGTCGTCTAGGACATTCCGCATTGCTTGAGAAGTTTAGAAGTGAAGTCTATAGTACTTCGCAGTTGTGGACAGCCACGGCATTTGGGAGTAAAACAGAAATCAGGATTTGAGATGTGCTGTTTTGCTAGAGAGATTTTATTTCCTAAACTGTCATTTGTGGCTGACTGTATCGGAATAGCCTCAGGACAAGGAGCTCGCAAATGTCATATTTTTTGGACAGTTCTTAGAAAAATGTGGTTTAATTTTTGCAGGATGGCTGGCTAGAGAAGGTGTGGGCTCCAGTTCTCCTGCAGTAGGAGACTGGGAAGCAACCAAAAGGTTTATCCCCCAAAAACACGCAGCTGATGGTTTGTTTTGGGATGTGCTACTTTCATTTGTTTGTTTGCGTTGGCTCTGAGAATGGATCCTCATGGAGAAAAGTTAGTTACAATATCAGAGAGAGGAAGAATTACTTTCCAGGCCTTACGTGGCAGCTTTAAACTTTTCTCCCCTCCAGGCATTGGAACTTGTGTTTAAAAAAAGGAAACAAACAGTTTTTGTACTTGAGCGTATCAAAAAGGAATGCCTTCATTGCACATGCCTGTTATAAAAAGAAAAGGCAGATTCTTCTTAGAAAATAGAAAGCCATTACATTTAGAATCTATCCTGCCTGTGTGTTATGGTTCCTTTTTTTAATTCTGTATTTAGGAATAAAGATCTTTTTAATTTCATGAGATTTCAACTGCTGCTTTTGCTCATTTGTTCTCTCATGGAAGTTAACATTTTCTGCGTCTACTAGTACAATCATTTCTTCTGGGATCTTAGAAATAGGCTGATGACAGGGACATGGAATAAGCAATAGAAATAGGTGAATCGAAGAAAGATTTTCTTTCTATAAATGTGTGGTAATAGAGGGGAAAGTGCAACAAAAAGACATTTAAAGAGAGAAAGGATGGGAAATAGAATGTGTTAAGATTTTTGCTTACAAACATCACTTCTTTAAAGGGGATTATTTACTGAGCTAAAATAATTTCAGTTGCTTTGAAAAAAATATGCATATGGAAACATGGGGCTTCTTTCAGTCAAGTCTCCATTTACCTAGAAGCTTACCTTCTTTTTTCTTTTTAAAGAACTTGAATATGGGGAAGGTAGATGTGTTTGTAAATTTTAAGCTTGCCCATTGTAGACATGCTTTCAGAAATACTAACTTAATTACCTTAAAATCTAAATTCTCATTGTTAGTACCTCTTACGTAAAGTAGCAGCTTGCCCAGGAGCTTCATTTTCCTCCAGGATTAAGGGTGATGAGACTAATGTTTGAGTGAAGTCTTCACAGAACATAGGTATGCTTCAAGTAAATGAACGAATGACTCAACAGGTGGAATGATGGACCAGTCTGATGATCAGGCAAACTATGGAGATACACAGAAAAGCCTTGGCCTCTCGTAGTCAGCAGAGATAGTGCGGGCATGTTCACAGGACTAGAGCTAACTACATTCAATGTAAATGGTTTCTCCTCTTTTTCAGCTGGATATATTGTTTTTTTCACATTTTGCTCTAAATTAACATAAAATGTGGCTGCACATAAACACACTGTTATGATTCATCTCAAAATGGCTCCATTATTCTGCCAGGCGAGATAATTTGAGATGGGTTAGATATTTCACTTTTTTAAATATATTTTGAATTTCTTTCAGAACATAAGGGAATGAAGGAGACTGGAAAATGGGAGGTTTCCTAAACCTTAACTGTCATCATTCTTAGAAAAAGGAATAAGTTTACCCCGCCAAAGTTTTTCTTAGTGAATAGCCCAGGTGATGATGGCGGTGGGAAGCATTTCTCAGCAGGGAGAGGAAGACAACTGTCATCTTCATGTAATCCAACATTCTTAGGCAATGGTCTTGTATTACATCCAGTCTGATTTGATAATGCACTGTTGCTGAAATGGGGATGCAGCTCTTGACCACTTTTTTCCAATCCCATCTTGCAATCTATCAGTAATGTAGTCAATCAGCTTCCAAGAGGAAGCTCATCTATGTTTTTGGGAAGCGATTTCTGTTGGGCAAGTAGGATGGTTCCTGATAACTATGCAGTCAGGAACAGCGAATGGTCCTGCTGAAGAACAATTTCCTTCCTCTTGAAAGGAAAGTAGTGGACAGGTTGGTGTTCGTCCTTGCCCAGGACACAGTTGTGGCCCAGATGAGAGATACTCTTCTGATGCACGCCACCTCTGACAACCTCATGTCCCAGATGCAATCCTTTGGGCTTCTAATTCTGACTGGCTGTCCCACAATAGACTAGGGAATAAATATTTAATTAAGGGAGGCTCCACGGAGTCCTTAGTGTGGTGGGAGTTTCCATCTTGAAATTGCTGAATTCCAGTTTAAGGCATTGTATCAACAGTATGACAGAAGCACTGGCACTGTACCAAAAGCATTGCTGCTGCTGAGGATAAGCATTTTGGCTGAGAACTGCCATCATTCCTAAGACACTTCTGTTTCTGTGAAGCACTAACTGGAAAAAGTACCTCTCAGGAAGAGAGCTTATGGGGGATAAGGAAGGCTGAGCCCCATACTGCAAAGGGAGGATCGAGAAGACGCTTCTCGGAGCAGCTCAGAATGAATTTCCAAAGGGAAGGAAATTAAGACAGTTAAATTTGACAGTTTCCCTGTCCTGCTTTGAAGCTGAAATGCCAGAAAGTAGCATGCAAGTGATAGGTAGATGTGAGGTGTGAATTACAGATACAAGGATTGCTGTGGGCGTGTTCAATCCTGAGCATAAATAATACCCATTTAGAGGTCTACTGAGGTGCAATCTAGAAGAGTATTTTTAATGCTGAAAAGTGTGTTTTGCACGGAGTACTTGTAGTCTTGATCAAAAGCCCATCAGTTCCTAAAATGTTCATTAGTATTACAATAAGTGCCTTTAGAAGACCGAGGTCACTAGGTATAGGGACCGAGGTATAGGGAAGAGTAGGTGCTATATTTTTTCCTTTGTGAAATAATTGCTACAACTTGCAATTGTTAAAGACTATGATCACCGTTTTTCTAATGGGGAAATTAATTTGTGTCAGTGCTTTGGCAGGTGTTCATATTTTGTGGAAAGATCTGTCTTCCAGATTGCTAATGAATGGCCAAGCAAGTGTCTAGATAGTTAATAATACTGCTTAATTGCCACGGTCAGATAAAGCTGCCATCTAATTTATTGCTGTTCTGAGCATCTGAACACTAGAAGAATGATAAACTGTGAGAAAGCCTTATGAGGTGGTTGGTTAGTTGAAGTCATTGCCTGCAGTTTTATACATTTCTCTCTCTGGCAGGTGATCCTTCTAACATTTCCCTGCCTTGGCAGAGAATCAGACACACGGTCATACCCCCCGCTGCCCCCGCTTCCACTAGGCAGCTGTTTTCCAAGTCATATACCTTCCCAAGGCACTGCGCAGCCAAGAGTTTCTTCCTGGGTTTATGTATCCATAGTGGGCTAGAAAAGGATGTTGTGTTTTCCTGCATGCACCTAGTGGAACGTAAATACATCCACAAATGTGTGTCAGTCAAACATCTGGACTGTATATAGCTTTTCAACGCGGATGGAAGGAAGTGACGTGCTGTGCAGAGCGTGCTGCAGAGGGAAAGACTGCTGATCCGGGCAATCGCTTGATTTCATCCAATTGATCATCAGCAGACGCAAACTTCACTGAAGGATTAAATGATTTTAGGAGAAAAGCTCTTTGCAGGTGATGGAATGGATGAAGGAATAATTTGTGACACAGAAACCTGACTCTGACTCTGTCAGTCCTGCAGCAGGACAGGCCTGGGTTGTAAGCGGATTTAACAAAATTGTTTTACAGTGCCACGTTCACTTGACAAGTAAAATCCCAGGGCTCCCTGTCTGAGAATGAACACAAGTATTCAGGGTAAATACCAAGAAAAATGTTAGGATTCTGCTTATCAAATTCAGGATAAATCCTGTACCATGGAGTATAGGAGGACTTTGGTCCATGCTCAGGACCTTTTCATGAATTAATTGTCTTTATCTGGGAATTAATGGAAAATAGGTTCATGGGCTTTCCCACTGTATCTGCTATTAAGCTGTCTGGAGACAGTTATGGCCTTTTTCAAATCTGCATCCCTCTGTGACAGTAGTAAATTCCCGTGTCACCGCTCAGGAGCAAGTAGACAAGAGAGGTCAAAAATTATGCTAATGAATTGCAATAACCAGTCCCTTTTTATTAGAGCGCTTATGCATAAGATCCTGAATACAAAGTGTTATATTACCTTGTACAGCTTTTTGTTGGTAAACTATAGCAAACTAAACGCAGCTAGGAGTTAAATACAGCTTTAGACTTCTCAAGAGGCCCTTTGGAACAAAGTGAAGTATATGGGTAAAATTGTGAAAGCGTGAGATAAGGTTCTCAGGTTACCATGGTTACTTGAAAATTTTGCATTGTATCATAGATTAGGATGCATAGGATGAAGTAGCCAAAACAACTAGGAAGTCCAATGCATATAAACTATGTTTCCAAACCACACAGCGTTGCCAAATGGAAAGACAAATAGCTCAGGATATTAGCTGCTGACAAATCTGTGAATCAATAAAGAGGGGCCTGAAGGAGATTTAGAACACATGTGATTTGAAATCCCACATTATTTCGGAGTTACAACCTTAATTTTTAAAGGTAAATGAAGAAAAAAAAAGAAAAGAAAAACTCTCAGCAATGTAAAGAGTGGAATGGTTTTCCATGAGCTCTTTCTGGTATTGAAATCTGACATTTGGCTTTGAGACCTTCAACAAAGATGGTTGATGAATACATTTCGTGCACTTAGGGTGGCAGTAGCACTTACACTGGAAGCAGTTTATTCCCATGGAAACCTATTTGCATTTGGGCCAGAAGTGACTTTTTCCCCCCTCTGTTAGAGCTGCTGATGTTTTAGCATAATATAATTGCTGTGTATTGACAGCTGATTTGAAAAGTATTTTTAAAATGTTGAGTAGCTGAGCATATGTATAATGGAGATGTAGTCTGTGCAGTTTTTCTGTGTAGGATGGAGGCATGTTGCTGAAAAAAAATGCAGGGCAGCTTTTGATCTTCTGTTATTTATCCCTAAAAGAAGGGAAAAAATGTGAATTAAAATATGTTTATCCCAAACCATTTTTTTTTTTAAACAGGTGACAAAAGAACTGAAACAGTATGACAATAAAATTATAGAGTGCAAGTTTGAGAACAACAGCTGGGTCTTCATGAGACAGAGAATAGACAAAAGCTTTCCAAATGCCTACAGCACTGCCATGGGTGAGTAGAATAATTTGCTTTACGAGTTTTTTAGGCTCAAATTTTAATTTTTTAACTCTCTTCTAGTTTAAGGAGGAAAGGCACTCCGTGTTCTCATTTCTACTTTGAGTCCTGGTTTCTCTAATTTATTATAGTAATATTTCATCTTGCAAATACTTATGTCATGATTAACTTTTATATAGCATGAATCCTTTGGCTTCAGGGTTATTTGATGAAGTCAAGTTAAACAAATGCTCCGATGCAGTATTTAACAGATAATGCAGAAGCAAGTGCCTAAGTCTTTGTAGAACTGCAAGCACTTGCTCGAAGAGACTTTAAATAGCAGGGCATGCCTTTTAAGCGAGGCCCAAGAAAGTTTTTATTTATGATAGCATTTCAACAGCAGTTAACTAACTAACATCAGTTCCTAGCGTTGTGTTGACTTGTCGGGATGTAATGCAAGCTGGCACGCTGTGAGTTGAATTTGTTGAACAAAAAAGCCATTATAATTTCACCTCTATTCAAAACACCAAAACCATTATTTGGCAGATGGGCTAGAAAAGGGATAGGAGAAAATGTCATCTTCAGTTTCTACAGTAGTCGTACAAACAATGAAGAGGGAAACAAATGAAAGGTGGGGGTATATCACTGCAGAATTGTGAGACACTTATGTTCTTCTACCAAAAAAACATTTTGCCAAGCATTGTAAATTAAATTATATTTTTTACTTTCAGGTGAAGTATAAAAGTTTGAATAGAAGTGTGCAAGGCTGAATAACAATAGTCATGTTGATACCGACTTCTGTTAAGTGCCAAAATAAAGTTTAATCATATTTAAGACCATGCTATATACTAACGCATGCATAGATGATGTAGGATGAATTCTACTTGAATTTCTGCCTGAGCAGTGAGTAGATTTTCTTGAATAAACAAAATGTGGTCATTTTGCCAGGAGATGATAAATTAGTTGGCCCCTTAGGGAACCAGCACAGAATGTAGCTGAAATACTCGCTGAGCAGTCCTGTCGGGAAAAAGGAATGGGCCACAAAAGTCATACAAGTGTGACATCTCTTTGTCACCATAGCTTATATTTCTCTTCTCTGTTTCACCTTATTGTTTCAATAGTTAGTTTTCCTTGGAGTTTTCTATTCTTTGAGGAGTAGCATATTCTTCTTTCCTTTGCTCTTAAGATTATATGTAGCTGCCCTTTTTCTCTTCTTATTTTCTCCATTTGTAGAGCAGTTATGTTTGTCCTTTTTTTTCCTGCCAAAACATAATGAACTTCTTAAAAATAAAAATTAAAAGAAAAATAAATGCTTCGGGAAGAACTGTTTTGTAAGAAATATTTCAAATTTTCTATGGAAATTTTCAGAACAGTTTTCTTTTGGCTTTAAATTTTCACTTTTGACCATTTTCCAAAATGTCCAAAAGTATTTTCTCATTTGAGAGTTCTGGTGTCCCCTTCTCTAGATCCTTTCTCCTTTATTTGTTTTGTCTTGATAAAAAGTACTATTTATTTTTCCCCATGCTGAAATAGCAACAAAATAAGTACCTGTCTCCATCTTGCTTTTGGACTTTGATACCTTTCAAATTGAAAAGAGAAGGGCTTTTTGAGTGATTAAGCTAAGACAGCCCTTAAAAGTTGATATAGAATTATACCAGCTACCTTGTGGCACAAATTCTATTCCTAAACTACTGATAGTCATAATGCTTTCCAACTGCTGAAGTCACATACAGTATAACTTTTAAAGCACCGTTTCACCAAAAATAAATGAGAAAATAAAAAAATAGTTCTAGGAAGGTGTTTTATTAATTGTAAAGTACTGTTTTGAATGGTTCTGGAATTATGCAGGAAAGGAAGGAGTGTGTTTAAGAGTCATTGTTATTTGTAACAATGCTACATTGCAAGTACGTTTTAAAGGAGTCTTGATGTTGTTTAGTACTCTAGGGGCTCAATAGATTGTTTTGCATGGAAATTGCATCCATACTGTGGCCAATCCTTACATGCTATAAATTATCCTCTAATCATTTTGTACTTTCTTACAAGATAGTTGTAGGATTCCTGCTTAATTTCTTGCTTTTTAATTTTCCCGCCTCCCTAAGTCTCTCGGGAGGATTAATTAGAGGAGTACGAATTTACATAGGAAAAATATTAAAAATATTTCATTTGTTTGAAGAGAATTAAGCCTTTTCATTTGTTCCATGAAATCCTGTGGGCCATTACTTACAAACTACGACCTGGGGAGTCACATTAAGTAATCCAAGTGTGCTTGTACATGGGTGCCTTGGCCACCGTGCAGCGCTATGGCCTTTCCTCCTTCATATGGTCTGGTGTGCTAGACACGTAGCTTGCTCGGTGTTAAGTCTTTCTGCCACACGAAGGTATATGGGTTACAATAAAAGTACTGTGCATTGTGGGTTTATGGTATTTATTGTACTTAGTGGTGAAAAAAAAAAAGAAGTTACCTTAATTCAGAGGTTTTCAATATTAGGCCAGTCTTGTTTCTAGCTATTTGTATTTGATGAGTGTTTTAAAGCCGTGTCCTGCAATGCCTTCGTGCTGTTGCTTGTCTCAATAGGATGTCAGTTCTCGGTGTTTTTATAGTTGCCACGTGAAGCCTACACACACACGGCTTCTCTTTGGTTTAAAAAGAGATTCCCATGAGGTAGAGCCCCACTACACTGCTTTGCTCCTGGGGGGCAAAGCAGAGATACTTAACTCCTGACACAACCGTCTTGTAGAAGTCAGCGTTTAAGGCTGAATATTTGAGCCAAATTATGTTATTTTATTAACTTGAGAATACGTTCTTTGTTCCCAGCTGTATGCAACAGCATCCAGAATCCAGTCACGAAGGAGATGCTGTTTGAGTTCATTGACAGATGTACAGCAGCTTCTCAAGGACAGACGCGGAAACACCACCTCGATCCTGACACTGAACTCATGCCACCCCCACCGCCCAAAAGGCCGCGTACCATCACATAAGGCCTTGGTCTCAGCGGATAGCATGTTTACAGTTCTGCAGAAGGTGAAACGCAAGTGTGAAGGCTGGAAAAAAAAAAGAAATCTGAATTGCTGTAAATACTTGGGTGTGGCTTTTTGAGTTTGTTTTGTTGTTTTGTTTTTTTTTTCAAATTCCACATACGAATGGACGTTGTTTTGTAACTGATAAATTCAACGTTACCTTATGGTATTTGAAGATGAAATTTCCGAAGGTTTAGACAAGAACAGTACAATGAAGTCAATGGAAAGCTGCCTTGTTTATATACGGATCTCTTTTCACCTTTTATTTATAATGTCAGCAATCTGGAACTGAGAAAACATTGGGATGCTGTACTTTTTAGAGGCTGTGTTTAAAAAAAAGCAGAAGTGTTTTTTTTATTATTGTTGTTCAACTGGTTGCAATTTGTCACCCATAGTATAACTGGTCATAGTTTCCCTGCATTTCTGAGACTTGTGTTTAACAGCAAACAGCAATGTTGTTTGTGCTCTGTGTTGGTTAAAAACTAAGCCGCCTTAGATTTCACTTATTTCAAAATTAGCTGGGTTTTTGTTGTTGAAATATTAAAAAAGCGAATCCTTCTTGTAAATAGCATCCCTTTGAAAGGAAACATGCTGGGTGTTTGTTTTCTCCCCCTGTTTGAACCTAACATACCAAATGTATAGTGTGCTGATTTTAGCTTTGCCTTTTTAAGTTTATCTGTAGATAAGGAATACACCAAATCCTTAGTATTAAGGTCTCTGTTAAGAGACTGTTTCTAGTACAGGGCTTAGTTCTCCACAGTGATACCATTGTAAATATTATTAAAAAGTACACATCACTGTGATATGCAAGAGTAATAAGCAGCGCTAATCATGATGTCTTAGATCCAGGCACAAAATGGCAAAAGAAATGCCAGACAACTCCTGTATCAAAGAGGAGGTAGCTTCAGTGGAAGAGCCACATCACACAGAAAGTCTCCCAGTTTAGGTAATTGCAGGGCAAAAAATAAGCCATTTTGTGGGATGGATGAGCATCCCAGGGAACAGGATGCTCGTTTTGAAAGGTGGGGTTGGCTGTCCTGCGGCAGCGTGCTCCTCTGCTGCCTGACTTTCTTTCGTACCAAATGGAGAAGCACATGAATGCCCTGACAGCTCTTGTTGCAGCGCACTGGCGCATGGCCATAATAGTAGTTTTGAGAAGGTGCATTCTAGTTGTCTAAGGGAGGAGTTGTTCTGAGCTGGGATTAATTGGAAACCAAATGCAGATTTTAAAGTTTACTGTACTCTGATCAAGCAGGGATCGAATTGGCTCTTTCTATAGTTTACTTAGTGTGTGTGTCATCCATTCATACATCAATCTGATTAGTAAAGCTCATTAATTTCTTATAACTAAAATGCATTTCTGTTTAAATGAGTTTTAATGTTCGTAAGCAAAAGTAACTCTTGCTTTTTTTTTTTTTTTTCTATTTGGAAACTTCACGACTATGCTTTGTGGTGGCTTCTCTAGTTGTTTCAACCTGTTGTATAAATGTACACGGCATCATTTAGATGGCGTTCCTAGCATCTCTTTCTGGGATATTCCATATGTGTTTTAGAGAACTGAAGGAGGTATATAAATTACTTTTTATACTACGGTAAAACTTGAGGGGAAAAAAAACGTTCATCAAAGTTCTTATTTTCAACTGTACATAGTTTCTGCGTGTTATCTATAGAAAAGATATAATATCACCTATGCAAGGTTGCAAAATAATCTCCTAAAAAGAGCCTTATGAATTTGATGTGAAAACCTATGCAGCCTCTGTGCATCTTGCATTGAAACACACAGTAAATTTTTTCTTCACTCAGTATAAATAATTTCCCCCAGATTATACTTGTCATTGAGATTGTCATAACGTACACTTTGTCACTGATCTCCATGGTTCCATGGCAATTGCAATGTCTGTGATGATTACAGCCTTCTCCACGAGGTTAGGACATTTCATTCTTGTACGGATGTGGCCAGGTTATTTCCATCTGTCTTTTTCTCAGCCCTTGCATCTTGTATTTCAACAAGACTTAGCTTCTGGTTTGCCTTTTACTTCAGACACCGCCGGCTGTCTTCCACGTGCATTCCACCAAGTCCATGAATGTGTTGTGGCTCTTATATTTTGACAGTGTCCTTTTTTTCCACACTCAGCTTGAAATGGGTATTTTGAAAGAGTAATGACTCTGAGAAGGTTTAGACCTCCACGTTCACATTTGGTTGTCGAACTCTTCTTGCGCTATGACCTGTTGCTTTTTAGAGAGGTCAATCGCCTTTGCTTTTCTGGAAAAGGGAGGTACTGGGGAAGGGTTGAATGAAGAATCTGATGGAAACACGTGGAATTTCACTTGGACCAGATATGTTTATTGCTGTGAGAAATGCAAACCTCCTTTCTCTGCTACTAGACATTCAAGAGATTGAAGCTAAGAAGCAAAGAAGAGTCTGTGCCAGGAAAATAGTGATGATAAAAAAACCCTGACTTGTCTATTCTTTGGTGTACAGCATGAATTCATCCACTGTTTTGTCATTTGTTAAATATATAATTAAAATTTGGTTTCAGTGGAGTTTCCAGAAAATGTAAGTACATTCCTCTACAAACTGTGTATTAAGTATTTTAATAAAGTCAATGGTTTAAAATACTTTTCCTAAGGAAGCGTTTACTTTTGATGCAGTGCTGTCCCAGTACCAGTGCAAGCACAAGGAAACTGTGGTGTTATTGCTGTTCAGTCCTCCAAGTCAATCATCTGCATTTTTCAGACGTCAGTGTCTTTTCTCTCAGGTAGGAGTCCTCCAGCCCACTGGTGGCTATGATCCATTATGCCATTTTTAAGTACAATTTGCTATTCCTGCGACTAGAAGGAGAAAGAGACCAAATGTGCCGTTGCACAAAAAGTTGTGCAGGAGGGTCTGCATGCGTCTTCCTTGCCAGTTTATCATCCAGCATGACCCTAAAGCTGGTAGCCCACCTACTCAGACCAGCTCCTGGAATTGTATTGTAATAGGGCAGTTTCCTTTTTCAGTTGCAGCTGCTGCGAGTGTATCTTTCAGGAACTAAAAAGCCCATCTTGATTTTTGAAATTTCCTTCTAATTTACGATCCTGCCCCTGCTGCTGGTGTGTTCTTGCTATTTGAGCAATTCTTGTGGTGCTTCTCTCAACCGTGTCTGATTTGCTGTTGTTTGAGCGCGAACGCCAAACCAGATCTGGCATTTGAGCACACCTGAGGAGGTACGATAACTTCTCTAACCCCTACTCAGTTCTCCCCTCTCTATGCATAGGGACGCAGGTAGTTCATGTTGTCTTGCTTGTTCACTGGAGCGGTCCTTCAGAATCCCCACTGCTCAGCGTAGCAGCTCCTCAGTGTTGTGCCTAGGAGGTGTGACTTTATATTTCCATAATGTGTAATGCATAATCGTATCTTACAATCTCAGACTATTCACAAAGGGTTGGCACAGGAAGCTAATGTCCTAGGATTCATCTGTGGTCAACAGAGAGAGAATGAGAGCAGAAGTCCAGTTTGTTCCTCCTGTATCTCTCCTGCAGATGCCTGAGTCTTCAGTGTTTGTTCTCCATATGATGTGTATCATTTTATGTTGCTTCCCTCTGTTGTCAGGATTTTGTGAGCACAGTGTTAAATATTTTTATTAAAGGTAAATTTTGTAGCATCAAAATCCTTGCAGTGCTCAATCGAATTTATAATCTCATTAAAAGTATCCAATTAGTGGTTCAAGAGCTGTTTATTTTCCATAGATTATGGACCTCTCTAGTCAAATCCTAAATCCAGGTAATTCTGTTAACTGCCATGGGAGTGACATTTGGCTGAAACGCCTTAAATAGCCACATGACTTCTGTCCTCCTACACAGTGGCACAAGGTTTGCTCTCACCGTGCCTGGGGACCACTGCACGTTCCAAGGTCCACAGACCCTACAGGGTTTAGATTCACGTGTATCCCTTTGTTTCCAGTGTCAAATTTCTATGATCTGTGCATACAGCATGGCTCTTCAAGCTTGCATTCCTCTGTTAGACCTACCTACCTGCTTTTCGAGTTGTCCTGGTCGTCAGATGTGAGACTGAGAGAAACCTGTGGCCCATGGTGGACCCTCCACTCATGTTCCTTGAGCGCAGTGCTCCGCTCCAAGCCTGTGTGCTCATCCCCATGTGATACCAGCCTTGCCGATGGATGAGAGGGTTGTATAGCCCCTGAAAGGGAAATCAAAGCAGCATCTACCAGCTGTGATGGTATTCATCATATGAGCAAGGAGCCTTTCCCCCTTCCCTCCCGCATGACCCCGTCTCCCTGTTTGTACAAAGGTAAGTCATACTCTTTTCGGTGACATCTGGAACAATTAGTTCATGTTTTCAGTGGGCATATAGGTTAGCTCTCTTTCTGCTTCCCTGGTGTGGGTCCGCTGAGATTCCCAACATGCCAAAATCTCTGTTCAGCTGCAGAGATCTGTCGGGCTGAGGCTGGAGGTAGACTGAGACAGTTGCAAAACAGCTTTCCCTCAGCCGGGGCTCATTTTAATCTGGTTTATTTCAACCCATAGTCAGCAGTAGCGGGGGGGGACACGAGCATGTTGTAACCAGCACTAGTATGAGAACCTTGCAGTGATGTTGGTGCATCCAGAAGTGTGAAAACGTGGAAGATGCTCAATGAACTTGATGAGGGAACCATAATCTTCTTTTCCAGTGTTGCAAAAACCCTCAAAATCTAAGTGCAACTCATTTCTACTTCTCTTAGAAAGCGTTGGATAATAAACATTTTTTAATAAAATTACAGTCAAATCAACTCACAGGATAGGAATTTATTTAATCAGAAATACTGTTCATGTCCCCTTTCTCTCTCTTTCTCCCCCTCCTCTTCCCTCAGTATCTTCGTGTCTATTTGACTAGCAGAAAGCACACAAATTGGGTTCAGGAGCATTCATCTATGATACTTTGAGAAAATTAAATTTTTATTAACTCTTCTACTCAGAACTTCCTCTAATGTGAGGAGGCGATAAGGTTATCATATTAAATAGGTCTGTATAAATGCCGAGTATGTAACATTGGAGGAACAGAATTTTGTTATTATCAAAACATACTTCAAAGGGTTTCGGAACTAATTTGATCATCAAGGGATGGGAAGCTTTCGTCCAAAGGGTAAAAAATGCCATTCAAAAAGGTTCAACAGAAAAAACGTGAAGAAGAGGAGTAGGGACTTCCATGGGCAGATTGTGCCATGGGTGTGGGAGGGGATGCTCAGTGTTTCCGTCACCTGCAAGTCAGCGGTGCGTTACAATGAGAGCAACTGGAGACCAGGCAGGAGTACAGAGGATGCCATACAGATGCTACAAGTTTGGTCTGGTGGAAGAAAGGATGCAAAAGGCAGCCAGAACTGGTGTCATCTCGTGTGCCACAGAGGAAGGGAAGAGGTAAAACAATGGTGAGGTGGCTCTTGGAATGGGGAACTCCAGTGGAAAAATGAGAGGAGAGCAGGCAACGGTGACGCCGAGAAAACATGGCTTTTTATGTAGAGAAACACGATGGTGACCGAAGGAGGCAGAACAAGTGATGGCAGCAAGGGCTGGCATGAGGGGCGAGGACCTACCCTTCAGCCAGAAGACTCAGACAGGCTGCCTCTTGGGGGGGCAAGAGCAATGGGGTAAGACAAACAGCCAAAGCGTGTGGGATGAGGTCCTAAAAGAGCAGAGTAATAGGTAAGCCATTTCTCTTTTCCTAGCGGTTGATTCTATTCCTGAGCTCTGAAGGCTCTGGTGGACAACTCTACACTCAGCAATGTGTATGCTCCCATGTCACTGGGAGTAGCAGGTGTGTGAGACACATCCCTGCAGCAGAGCACTGTGGAATGGGGACACTTTTGAGCCTTTTTTAGGTAAATCCGTGGTGTATAAATTCATGCGCAGTGCTGGAGTGCCAGGAGAGCTGACAGTTACCGATTTTACCATTGCAGCAGCCCTTGGCCTTCCTGCTGCCTACCCTGTCAGCAAGCTGCATGGGTAGAGCAAACTGGGCTCCGAATTAGGGTGCCATGTGGGGCCAGGGCTCCACTTTCCTCTTGCTTCATATCCTGCCAGTAGAAATACACACATTTTACCAGTGTACGTGTTAATTTAAGCTGAAGGACTGAGCAGACTCCAGGACTGGAGAGGGAAAAGAATAAATTCCAGGCAGCAGCCGCTGCCAAAGTTCTGATGAACTCGAGTAAGAAGCCCCAGAAACAGGCCACGAACGTGGCTATGCAATATTTCTGTTCAAGTGGACCATGAGAGAAGCAAAACTGCTGAGAGCCTTGGCAGTACGGGGACGAGGGGACAGATTCAGAGTGGCCCAGCAGGCGTGCAAAACCAGAAACATGTCTCTCTCCAGGGCAAACAAAAACTCTGACTTGTAATGAGGCAAGATAAGAATAGAAAAACAATTTTAGTTTGAATTCCCTGTCAGTTTGCTTGGCAGTCAGTGCTATTTCATTGTGTATTTTAGTACTTATTATCTCCTTTTTTGGTTCAGTTTATAGACCATCTTGTGCAAAATCTTTTTAATGAAGAATTCTGGTTTGACAATATGGAGGTTTGAGACCCATAAAATAACTGCTCGGAAAGCACTAAGGAGCAAAAAAGTCCCTGTTCTCCATCGCGTAGTGAAAAACACACGTCTCTGAAAGGTTTTCTGGTCTTTAAAGCAGTGGGCTCCCAGAATGATTTACTTTCTCCCGCCATGACAGCTTGTTCTTTTGAAAGAAAAGATTTTGTATGTTACCGTTGTGCTGAGAAATCAATTGTATGAAATCAATGACAATTCTGCTGCCAGGTAATACTTGGTCACATGAGTGCGACCCGCTGGTACTCTGCAAAGATAATCTGTGGCAGGCAAATGCTGAGGTTTGAAGCGGTCGCGTTTGGCTTTGCGCTTTTCACCATTTGCTGCTTGCATCAAAGCTGTGTGTTTTATCCCTGAAACTAAGAGGAGCCTGTGCCAGCCAGTTTGACTAGCGGCTGGCCATTCGCTTTCTCTTACAAACGTCAAGCAGAAATACACAGCCTCCTTTGGTTCTGGTGTCACAGCTAAGTCATTTTTTTCAAAAGTGAGTGTAGTTCAACGAGGATGGTGGTTTCCAGTTGGTGAGCCTGGTGCAAACTCCTGGGAACGCTGAGGGGAGTGCGGCTGTGTTAGGGGAAAAGGCTGGTGTTTCACCCCCCTTTCCGTAAATACCTGAAACGAGCCTTTGGACATCTTTATTCAGCCCAAGCCCTTCCAGCATTAATAGCAGAAAATGTAAAAAATGGCTTGAGAATGTTACCGACCCTCCCTTGCTGTGGCTAGTCCTCTACTGCTGGCTCTGCAGGGAAGGTATTGCTCTGTGTTCCCTAAATCCCTGTCCCCAGCGGGGAGGATGGAGTAGGCACGTGCTGCCACTCGGGCAGCACTGTAGCTGCATGTGGGCAGGATCACCACCTCCCTGTTCCCAAGAGGCTTCCAGCTGAACCTCATCATCATGCTGGAGATGATAATGAACTCAAGGTGGTGCAAGGGCTGGAGAGGCTGGATACGGCCTTTCCCCCTCAGCACTGCCCCCTCCCTAAGCTTGGCTGTTCCCAGCATGGCCTTACAAAAGCGTTGCCCCATGGAAGTGAACTGGGACATTGGGATACTGATGGGCTTGTGTGTGTTTCCCCACGGCTTTTCACCACACAGCTTCCTAATGCTCTTCACCTCCCCCCTCCCAGACCGGGCTGAAGGCTTCGCAGAAGAAAGACGTAGGTGTCTGAAGGGGATGCTTTGGTCTGGCGGGGTGGTAAGACACCCCTTTTTCTTCCCCCCGAGGGCACCGCTTTATCAGATCTCAGGGCAGCCAGGGAGGTTGTTTAGCTCCAGTGAGAGGCAAAGTGCACGACTAGCGGAAATGGGCCAACAGTCCGTCAGCAACAAACGGGCAGGCACACGGGTCTGAGGCAAAAAGAGGTCACTATTAGCTATAGCTTTGTAGCTATTGACTCCCGCATCTCTTGTATCTCTCCAATTTACAGGAGCCACAAAACCCTTGACGCAGAGTAGGTGCGCAAGTACTCAAGCCTTGTGTATTTGTGTATAATAACTTGTCCTTTTGGAGTCTGGCTGTGCCACCGAGGCTTCCTGATGCTCTACAGAAAATTACAGACAGACACATTAAGGCTTGGAGGAGGAACGGGGAGCGATGATGAGGCTTGCAGAAACGGAACGAGAACAGCAGCCTGCAACACTGGGACGTGTAGACGGAGAAAAGAATTTAGCCTCTAGGCCTGTGTCTCTGCTGAGGACTGTGCAGCAGATATCAAAAGCCTGGAACATTTGCTAACAACGGCTTCAAAGAGGAAAAATGAATAGCTCTCACTATAAAATGCAAGATTTACTGCGTTAGGTAGCAGCTCCTGCTAAATTGGTAGGCAAAATATTTTCTGAGTTTGTGAAGATTTGAGAAAAATACCCATTCCCTAAAGCCAGTTGTGAGCGCAAAACATTTCTGCTTTCACACAGTTTCGGGAGGGAAAAGAGAACAATTCTTGTATAGGCAGATGGGTTATGAAAACTGACAGAGCATTGCCTGCATCGAGAGAGTTTAAATGGTGCACGAGGGACTGGTTAGTGTGTGATATGCAAATGCAAATCTATCCGTGAGGCATTACGACTACAAAATGTCTCACAATTATGCTCATTTCTCGAAAAGTCATTTCATACTACAGATTCCTCCCTCTCAAAGCAGCAGGGCTTCATTCCCTGAGTGAACTGGTGCGAGTCCTTCACCCCCTCTCCAGTGCACTAACTCCTTTGCTAAAGCCAATGGACTGACAGCTGAAGAGACTGTCACCTCTTGCGGTGCGCCTTGGAATCACAGAATCATAGAATCGTTTAGGTTGGAAAAGACCTTTAAGATTATCAGCTCCCACCATTAACCTAACACCGCCAAGTCCACCACTAAACCACATCCCTAAGTGCCACATCTACACATCTTTTAAATATCTCCAGGGTTGGTGACTCCACCACTTCCCTGGGCAGCCTGTTCCAATTCTTGACAACCCTTTTGGTGAAAAAATTTTTCCTAGTATCCAATCTAAACCTCCCCTGGTGCAGGGGGCCATTTCCTCTTGCCCTATTACTTGTTACTTGGGAGAAGAGACCGACCCCCACCTCACTACACCCTCCTTTCAGGTAGTTGTAGAGAGCAAGAAGGTCTCCCCTCAGCCTCCTTTTCTCCAGACTAAACAACCCCAGCTCCCTCAGCCACTCCTCATAAGACTTGGTCTCCAGACCCCTCACCAGCTTCGTTGCCCTTCTCTGCACATACCCAAGCACCTCAATGTCTTTCTTGTAGTGAGGGGCCCAAAACTGAACACAGTACTTGAGATGTGAATCACTAGGGGGATGATCCCTCCCCTAGTCCTGCTGGCCACACTATTCCTGATGCTTTGGTTGTGCATTTCCTAGTCTGCAGAGTAGAAGTGGGCAGATTCAGCATAATGGACCATCACAGTGAAAGGCTTGCCAGGCTTTTGCTAAGCTTAGATTCTCACCACCATTTCAAGCATAGCTGCTTTCTGGAGAGGTTAGAAGTCATGTGGGCTTTGCCTGTCTTTACAGAAAATGGTTACAGGGCATTCCATAACCCCAAGAAGGTGAATGTTTTCATCCCATTTATAACATTGACCATGTCTTTGGCCAGCCCATCAAATCTGAAAGGACTAGTCGATGTGCAAATGCAGGATGTTTGTCATGCTGCCATCTGGTTGCAGGAGGACATTGCAAGGGAAACATGGCTGGTACGTCCTATGGACCTCCTGCCAGGTACGTGCCATGGCACGGGGCAAAGCTCCCAGTGGAGTGAGTGCTGTGGCAATGGGTGGGTAGAGCCATGCATCTAAACAACTCTTTCCAGCTTCCCCGATTTGGAAAGAACTTGTAACTTAACTTTCTAAACTGACTAACACGTGGTCATGGAATTGTTTTCCTTGCAAAACCTAGGTCCCCTGTGCTGCAAAAAGCATGTGAGGACTGTTTGCTAACGAAATGCTGACCAGGTAGTCTGTGGGGTAAATGATGGTTGGTAATGGCAATGCAATGTCAAGATTATCCACAAACACCATCTACTCTTCAGTGGCAACAGTCAGCTGCCTCATAGCAGGCAGAATCCAGAAAACCTTTCCTGCACTTTTCGTAAGTTATATTTTTTCAGCTTTGGTAGATGTGTCTTGAAAATGGCTTGCAATACTCCGTGTAAATTACTTCAGCGCAGATACTAGAAGTGTTAAGACTCTCGTTTTCAAGTTCCTCGACAGATTCTAAGTGACAATGGAACTCAATTCACATCCAAAGAGCGCCTGTTGTTCGTTAAAAGAAATGGTATCAGACATGTCACATCACCTCCCTGCTACCTGGCTGCAAGCAGTTTAGTGGCAAGATTCATTCTGACATTCAGGCAAGTGATCAGTGCTATGACCCCAACTAAAGGTGCCTTACAACACAAGATTGCACGTATTCTATTAGGCTGTGGGATGCCGGCCAAGACATTTTGAATCAGACACCAGCAATTCTGTTTAACAGATACAATGGAAGGTTTTGTTTGGACTTGTTATTCAGAAGAAAATGAACTCCCCGAAACGCAGATGATCATGTTGACATAACGTTATAGCACAGCAAAAGTTTAGTGAGAAACAGCCAAGATGATAGCTTTCAATAAACTGCAGTGTGGCGTGTCACAGACTGGTCTTCTCTTACCAGAAGTGCTCCTCATGAAAGGACAGGGAAGAGGGGGATATCTTTTTGTTTGTTTGTTTTGAACAGGGTGTCCTGCATCAGCCATGCCAACTAAAACACCAAACCTAGGCTTACGGATGTGAGCACCACCACTGCTGTGGCAAGTGACAATAGTCCAAGGGCGGGAGAGGGCAGGTGGCAGCGGGTAACTTTCCCCCGCGCTGTTCTGCCAGCAGGGAGATGCGCATACCTGAGCCCTTGCCTCGTGTGCTTTTGGATAGCAGCGTGGAATTTTCTTTCAGTCCATTACAGAGGAGCACATTCAATGAGCTGGTGCAGAGTAAGGCTCAGAAAGACTGGGGACCAGCTGAAATTTAGCCAGCTCTGGCTT
The DNA here is from genome assembly GCA_947846985.1 of Fratercula arctica. NCBI lineage: Eukaryota > Metazoa > Chordata > Aves > Charadriiformes > Alcidae > Fratercula > Fratercula arctica. The sequence continues at coordinate 85,058,002 of CANTUZ010000003.1, forward strand.
TTGATACCTGCTTTTCAGGAGAAATTTTAACAAGTTACATGGAACAAACGTGTCTGAAACAGCACTCAGTGAGGCTCTGACATTCGCATTTTGTAACGAGGCAAAGGCATTTCTGCTGCAGCGTGAGATAAAAGCAACTCACTACAGTCTTGTTTGTGTTACTGGCCGTGTTGGTGACTCAGCTGGCTGTTCATGCACAGGTGATAATAACCCCCCCAATGCTATTTAAAGACTCCAGGATATTTTCACAGAGCCGCTGAGGTTGGAAGAGACCTCTAGAGACTGTCTAGTCCAACCCCTTTTGAGGGTTGCATTTGTCATTTTTTAATTGCATATTAAAAGTGAAAAAATGGCAGAAGAGGAATGTTAAAGAGTTCTGTTCCTCATTAAAACAGGGCAGCTAATGTATATACAGTATGCTCAGTGACAGCCATTAACCAGTCAACTAATCATCATCCAGAATACCACAATTACTTTCTAACATAAATGAACGACTGTTGTGCAGTGTCAGGGGCAGCAGCACATACAGCAGCACATGCTACTTGTGCACATACTGACGAAATCTGAACGAGAGCATCCATACGAGCTCGTTGTGAATGCCCATCACAGCTCAAAGTACTCCAACCTGACGATCTTTTAGAGATTTTTAATTGGTGTCACAAGTGCATTCATTGGCAATAATACCTAAATAAAAATTCTGTGCTTCTGGAATACCCCCCATCCTGGGGTCACGAAGGTACTCACAGCCGCTGGCATTGGACTCTGCTCCCACGAGATGGTTCTTGTCCTGTTTTGCAAATGGGGATGAAAGGCCAGAGGAGTTACTATATGTAATTTCATTCCCATGGCAAAACCTATAGCTGCTCTCTGCTGAACTGTGCTCCTGTAACATAGTACGAGACTACCCTCCGTGACAACCCAAAATCTTCTCCTGCACTTTCCCAAGGATGCAGGGACTGAAGGACACACAAATGCACAGAGCCTGGAGTAATTAGAACATGATTTTACTAAAAATATCTCCATTCTCAGCCTTACATTTAAAACACTGTAATTTCCCAAATAGGAGCCCAGCCTCATTCCTTCATATTTGTCATGCCGAGGTCATTGCCATGTCTGACTTTCCCTAAATAGGAACTCAAAGCTTCTGGTGGCTCGTAAAGACTGCCTGTTTCTGTTTCGCTCAGTATTGAGGAAAATTCAGTTGCTCCAGATATAACAAACTATCCAAAATCAAAATACAGTGAAGTGAAGGTGAGACCTTCTATTGCCATGTTTTGGACTAGGTCCTTGATGACTTGAAGTAAGGAAGGCTGTCACAAACAAGGTGGCTGTTGAAAGGAAGATCATTCAACTAAGTTCTAGGTGTGATGTATTCCAAATAGGATTAGAGGGACCTCATGGACATCCAGTTGAGCTGGTCTAGCTTTGCTTGGTTCCTCCTCTACTTCTCTGGATAATCAGGAATTCAACTTCCTGACATCCATGTGATTGGATATGAGGGCTTGCGTTTCCTAGTGTTGTAAGTTTCTCAGCACATGGATCTTTGTTCCAAAATGCTGGTGGGTAGAAAGAATGGTGTGTAAACTGGGATCCAGGGAATGAGTCTTCATGCTATAACGAGGAGGACTGCAGCCCGATTTATCTGAATAAATGTTTGCCGATACCATTGTTAATTCCCTAAACTTGCTGAAAATGAAAGAGAATACCAGCCCAGGCAAAATGTGATTGAAGTTAACTGCTTTGATGTTCCTTAAACAAATCTTTGGGTAATTTCTCAGCCACATCTGTGCATACTGTATAATTTAATATTTTTGACAAGTTTACTGAGTTGCAAATTTCTGTGACACTTGGGTTATAAATTTCACTGGTGTGGTTTTGTCACTCTTTAAAAACAGAGCATAATTAAACTCCCTTTCGACATGTTCCATGTGTCTGGTTCTACCTCCATTTTGCAAGTGAATCCTATTTATATTCTGTTCTCTGATGTACTTGGGCAGCTAATCATTCAAATAGCACTCCTGCCTCCTTCAAAAGATTAATAATAGAAAAAAAGATTCCTGCTGTCAAGAGATTTAAGTTTGAGTTGGTAACTTCGGTTATTGCAGATGGAGACAGGAACCTGATCTTTGGGTAAGGAAGTATTTGCTTGGCACTCTGTGCTGTAAACAGAACCAGTAATAAGTCACAGCTATGAAGTGGATCAAATTTTGTTATATCAGAAGAAGCTGTCAGGAACTGATAGGAGTAAGTCTTAAACTGACTGAAGATCTGAACGGACTGTTTCCTCCCTCCCGTTCTCCCTCACAAGTATTGCATGTGAGAAGAGGCTGTTTTGATGTCCCTGAACCCTCTTGCAAAGCCTTTGATTTGCTGAATTTCTCACTATTCTTCCTTTTCATTTGATAACCACATAAGAGGTTAAACTAGGACATTTGATTGCCTCTGTGTAGCAGTCTGCATTTCAAAGGTAGATGGAAATAGACATTAGAAGGTTTTACTTACCCGAGCTGTATCTTAATCATCTTAATAGCTGATTTTTCTTTCAAAGCGATCACTAACAAGAGGAGAATTTATTGTTCTAGACATGAGTGTTCATTAGAGATGAGGGGGAAATGGTAGGACCCAGAGTTCCCTGCATAAGCTGCTCTGCACATCTCTAGTAAAACATCTAACACCTCCTCTGCTGTCATACCACTGTCACTGGATAGGGAGGATTTGAGCAGTGACTTGCCGAAAGGCCAGCCACTGTGCCTCAGAGAGTGGGCTGGATGGATTTTTCACAAATGAGGAATAGAAGGACTTAATAAAGAGTTTAATATATTAATTTCCCCCCCCCTAAGCTGTGTAATATCCTACTCTGTAGCTTCCTGTGATAAAAGGAGGTTTGGATGGAATCAAAATCCTTTTCTGACTCTGTGTGGTCTCTAATTAAACAATTCACTTAGACTCTTTGGCCTCAACTGACTTGGCTTTTCCAGCAAATATGTCATCTCCCTTCATCTCCCCTCTGCAGGACTTCAGCCATCCAGAATCTCTAGAAAACTCAGCTTGATCAGTGTTCCTATGGCCATAAAGGTTTTACAGCTTTTTCACGTTGATGAAGGATAGTGCTGCGTTGTTAAAACCATCTTTCCTTGCTGTCTTGCCACAGGATTCACTTTCTGGAAATTACATTGTTGGCAACTGGACAATGGGACTTTGGAAAAGTCATTAGCACAGACTGCCCTTCCTGAATAAGTATCCCCTTGCAAGCCATCTGCTCATCTTGGAAAAGCTGTGTTCTTGTCATAGGTCATCTGAGGATTTGGGAGGAAAGAACAAGATCAAAAATCACCCTGGCGCAGCACTTTGTGCAGGGCTGACCACCAGCCCAGACCTGCCATCAAAAATGCAGGAACCAGGACCTTTCAGAATCGGAGTCAAACTGAGTGGGATGGAAATAATGTCTACTGCGTACACAAGCTTTGTAGAGAGGATTGCTTGTCCAGTCAGTTCACAGGGAAGCACCAGTCACTAGAAGAAGAAGAGCCAGATCCTGCAACGGGCAGGTACATTAGACATGATAAGAAGCAGAGAAAAATTGTTTTCATTTTTTTTAGATATGAAACTTGGATTTGAGACTGGGATTAAAAATAATAGTTGCAGTTGTGCCTTTGCACATAAAGGATCGTTTCTCAACAGATCTTCAGCGGTGCAGCTCGGGGAGGTGATGTTGAGTGTGCAGGAAGCTGAGCGCACCGCTCGCGTTGCTGTTCATGAATACTGAGGGCTCAGCCCTCGATGGGGCTCATTTATCCTCTTGCACAGAGTGGGGAGATTCCTCATTAGCTGGGTCATTTCTGCTTGACCTTGTCCTATCCCTCCCCAACTCCTCAAACATTTATTGTCCTGCTTCTCATCCTAAATATATACTGGACTGGAATGTAGACCTTTTTTGAACTCTTCTTTTCTGAGAGCAATGCAAAGTATTCCAACACCTTTATCATGGTCTGCTTTTTGGCGAGCAATGAACTTGTTCCCACCTTGTCTGATATTTGAGCTTAGCTTGTGCTGCTGGTTAGTAATTCCAGACATTGCAGGAAGAAATGTTCAGCCATAGACGTATGCCTCAGTCTGAAATTAAAGCTCAATTTAGTTTAATTGTCCTTGATTTTATCAAGCATACAAAATGACTGATTCCATATGCAGAAAATAAATACATAGCAGCTCAGAAATGTCTTCCTCCTTATAGTGGCGATTTTATACGGTTTTCTGATCTGCCAAATGATCTTTCATTTGTTCTGAACCTGGTTAAATCTCTTTAAAAAATGCCATTTTGGTAGTGTAAGAAGCCAGCATAATTAGTGCAAAAGCATGGAATAGTTTCCCAGCACTGGATGAACATGGCTTGGGGTGATGATAGTTTTTGTATTAGTTTGATATTTTTTCGATGTTCCCAGAAGAGGCAGGAGATTTGGAGACCTGTGCAGCTCAGACTGGGTTAATGGATCCAGCCCAGCAATTAGTCTTGGCCTTGGAGTGAAGATGACATCCTCCCACTTTCTCTAAAATCATGTGGCCACTTCAGGCTGTTCTGGGAAGATTTTTCCAGAGATAACCTGAACTTCACAGTGTTATTCTGTTCACTTTTCAATTCTGCTGCTGTTGTTATTGGTGCAGAACCCAAGAGTGAGGGGGATGACAAAGCAAGAAGCTGGAGGAGTTAATTACAAGAACTTTTGTTGGTTTTTTATTATTTTATCCATTTCTGGTCTTGTAACTAGGAGCCCCCATCATTGCCCAGGACCCACGGACAGAAGGAATGCTGTGAAGAGCTCTCACTCTGCTCTGAGAAGGGAAGGGTGCTAAGGTAAAAAACACTGGTGCCATTGAAAAGACATTACCTGCCTCTTGGGCAGTTTTTCTCATCTTCCATCACACCATGTCGAGAGAAATGAGTGGATTCACCCTGATCTGAGAGATTACAGATCCTGTCTCATGCACCACTGCAACTACTGAGCAGGCAGCAGGGAGTGCCAGCAGTCTGCTATTGTTTGGATGGATGTGGCTCCCTGCTGGAGCCTCCAGCATCCTGTGGGTGCTCTGAAGCTGTTTGTAATATCAGTGGGAAGTATGCGTCCTATAGGATCCTAATTTACACACTACAAATCCTCTCTGGACCAGACATCATCCTTTTGGTGCATCAGTGTCTAAGGCCATTTATCTGAATATGGCTCCAAGGCTACTGGAAGCTTTACAGCTTGCTTAAAGATTTTTAGGTCTTTTACCCTCCTTGTGTCCTAGCTCAGTCTCACGTGCAGTTGTGTGGTGTCTGATTGTCCTGGCTGGGCAGACCCAAGGCACCTTTTCAGTGTCAGGGAAGAGCAGGGAGCATCTCCTGCCCCACTGCATGATACGTGTGGAGCCCATGCAAATAGTATGTGCATGCAGAGTGTGTTGTACTTCCCAGAACTGCCTGGCTCGCTGTACTTCTGTAGAGCAAAGTCTGACGTACAGCCCCTGCTCTGGCAGGATCTGAGGACCCTGTGAAAAATGGAGGGAGGAAGCAGGCTCCTGGCACTTAAGGACTTTGTGCAGCCTGGTTCTGATCATCGTCCTTCCCCCAAGCTCCTCAGATCTGATGAGGGAGCAGGGTAATAAGTATCTGTGGTGGCAGCAGACTGCCATCTGGGAGCCCTCCTTCTCCAGGGCCTCCTGGTCAGTCGACGACCAGATCTGGGCCGTTATGTAATGGCAGAGGTGGCCAAGGGGACAGATGGTGGCTGCTGCCAGCCGAACCACTCATCCGACCTGCACCCTGCTCTGCTGGGACTTAGGAAAAGGGCCAGCGGCCACCGCACTTCTCCCGCCAGGCAGTAAGCGGCAGCGGCCTTACACTCAGGATCAACCGATCTCCTTTACAGAGCACTGAAAGTATTTTATTAGCTGTCTCCGGCAAAGCTTCCTCTCCCAAATATTTTCAGACAGGCTGCTTTTTCACTTACTAAAGATCTGAGGATCATGTCCTCCATTGTTGGAAACTGTCCTACTTCCTTTAAAGCCTGAGGAGCTGTAACAGACTACACCAGGAGAGGATGTGTCTCCTTAGTTTCTTCTTAACGGTAGGAAAGAGGTGAAATTACCTTGCTAGGAATTGATACTTTTTTGGTTTCTTTTGTGTAAAGAGGAGGAAAGAATTTAATACAAGATTTTAAAAAAAGTTTGGAGTACAAGAATTACCTCTTTTACCTTCCTTGTTTTTTATAGCTTTGACATAAGACATATGATTCAGTTTGGATTAAAACAGAAATAAGCTTGTTTCGCTCCTACACATTTCTTTAAAAGCCTGCACATTCTGCTTTTGATATTTTCCTACCAGATGATTTCTGAGGGGAATATGGCTGCCTCTGACTTGTAAAAAGTGTAGCTGCTGTTGTCAAATGCTTCAGAATGAATCTAATCCATTTTACGTGTGCATATGTTTGTGCATGCAGACAAGTATGTATTCATATATAAAAAGCAAAACGGAATGCCAATATGCCAGTATATCGTCAATAAGTCAGTTATTCCAGATTTCCTCTTTCCACTTTCATTTTGTGCGCTACTATCAGCCTCTTCTTATCCGAAACTTTTGGAAAGCATTACAAACAAAAGTTTCTTGAGGTTTCTTCCATTCAGGGGGTCAATGAGTAAAACGGAGGCAATGGCACAATTCTTACAAAGCAGCTTTTCTTACAGATGCCTTTATTTGGATTTCTGCATGCACCAGAAATACCCCTTGGTATGCTTTGTAGTGTGTGTGTCATGCTTTGGATATCTCTAATTTGATTTTCTAATTTGGATATTTCTAATTGAAAAAGAAACCCAAACTGATTCCCCAATCCATGCAAAGAGCAGCCATGGTGACAGCCCAGCCCAAGGAAATTCACCTTGCGGCTCATCCTTCAGCCGTTCCCCATCTTCATGCTCTCCTTTGCCTCTGCAGTCACTCCCTGTCCCAGAGGAAGGAACAACCAGCCCTGCATCTTGGTTTGTGAAGTGAATTGTGAGCAAACACCCCAGCAGCTCTGTGTGTCATCAGAGATTAAAAGCGAGCAAAATTGGGCAGCACAAGTGGTCTCATGGGCTGCCCACGTAACTCTGTGTAACTCAGCCGTGGGTGGAGGCAGGAGAGGGCCGGGAGGGGACCCCGTGGCTGCCTGGCCCTGCACCAGCCTCAGGCCCCTGCACCATGGAGGCACATAGGCAGCCCCCTTGGCACTGGTCTGTTGCTCTTGTATCTCACCAAAGAAGCGGTTATTTCCATTGATAGCACCCCAAGGCCTTCTGGCAAAGGGGGATGCTACTGTTGCTCACGCACGCAGCAAATTCAGTTCCCCCCAGTGCACATGCGAGGAAGCCTGTTATGGAACCCCAGCCTCCTTCAGGCCTGACACCAGGCATGGGCGCAAAGTTGAAAGGTGGCTACAGCACAAAGTCTGAGGCGAGATTGCCGTCGCTGCGAATGCTGGAAGCGCCCACCAGCAGCCACAAGGCTTTTCTACAAAGCCACACAGGTGCGACTGAGCGTTTCCCTGAAAATAAGTCAGCCTTGGTCACGGCAGAGCAGAGCGATGCACAGGCATGACCAGCACACCTCCATGTTTCCCTCAGCGTGACTCTACTCATCCGCCGGGAAATCAAAGGCACCTGGTTTGCCAGAGAGTGTCTCAAGGCGACATCTAGCCCTTGCTGCCAGACCAAAAACTGCTGAGTGAAGCATGATCACCCTGGTGCCAGCGGTGGCCACCCTGGGCCCATGTCACCATCAGTCCACCATGAGGTGACCTTCTGGAAGCTTCCACCCGCACCTGCTGCGCTTTGGGGGCTCCGGGGAGGCTGGCCTTTCACAGAAGGCTGTGTGGGCTTCCTCAGGCAAGGAAAAAGAAATGTTAGGTGGCTTCCTTCCCCTTGCTATCCCCAGCTGCCATTGTGGGGACACTCCCTCTATGGCCACGGCCTTTTCTGACATGGTGGCTCGCTCTGCTGAGGGGGACAGCAGAACCAAGCTGGCGGCAGCAAGAGCCGAAAACATTTGTGGCCAAGGTGGCTTTCCTCGTGTTCAAATGGCTTGGAAAATGTGCCATTAGGGAGAAACAACTTCCCTGTTGCTTCTCCCCGCTAGCCCCCCCCCATGCATTTGACACAGAGTTTCACATGGTCACTACGTGCTTAATGCGAGACCCCAGGGCTGCCGCTCAGGAACATCTTCCGTGAGCCGCTGCCGACGTGGGCACAGACCCGAGTGTGCTAATGCAATGCTGAAGAGCGATGAAGCTCTTGTCTGTCAGCCCAGCCCGAGGTACGAATTTAAGTTAAACCTCATTTAGCTGGTCGCTCCCTTTTGATTTATTGGCAGATGCTTCTCACTGTTTGAGCCTTGTTAAATTTCTAGCAAACACTTCCCTGACCAGCTGTTCCTATTAAGCCAAAAGAGTGCCATAGAGCGAGGTCATTGCCGCCTCGCTTTTGGTGGCTCTCATACGTGGTCCACACGGAGCTCTCCCAGGGAGGGAATTATACCCATCACGCCATGAGATGCCTGGGTAATGCCAGTGAAGCATTTTAGGTTTTGCGCCTCTGTCTCCCCTAGTTTCTCACATTTCGTGTGCTGCGAATCAACAAAACACCTCATAAGCTTCCCGTCAACTGATGGGGTAGGATTGTTTTCCAATTCAGGCGTTTCCTCTCGTTATTGAATACTATTTGCTACGAGCCAGTCAGTCATTTTCAGGGGGGGTGCGGAATGAAGTTCTCAGGCCTGCAGCGCAGTCGCACACGTTAGTCATTTAGAAGTCAGACTTTATTCCTGTACTTCCAGGTCTCAGTGAAGAAACTGCAAGGTACCAGTGTTTTAGATACATACATCTCATACATACAGTAAAGGTGCCAGAGTTTTGAATTCTCCTTATTTATCGCAGTAATGCTATTTTACTTTTAGACTGTGTCTCCCTACTGAAGTGTAGCAGGGTAGCTCACAAACAACATTTGCGCTTTAATAATACATAGTGGAAACACAGCTTCCTCTGAGGCGGAGAGCAAAACCAAGGAAAGCGCAGTGCATAGCATGGTGGGGGCATGGAAAGAAACTTGGCTCAAAGCACTGAGAGAAATCATGATGCTTATACAACACTGTTAGAACTATACTGCTGTGGAAAGCAAAAGGACCCCTGATTTTTAAAGTTTTCATCAGAAAACCAATACTTGATGAGCTCTGTGGAACTGAATTTATCGAGCTCTCAGAATCACAAGTTACGTCAGCCTTGCCAGGAATTGATGCAGTTTGTAAGTAATCCAAACTTGAGGTGTCAGAACACTGTTATATTTCTCTGATCTCTTGCCTTGCTTTATTGTTTATTCATACGGCACTATACAGCTGCGCCTGGGGCAGGAAAGACACTGCTTCTACCCCCAAAAGTAAGAATTTGATCTAAAACTGAGAAGGCTTAAGGGCCTCTGAGGATCATGCTTCACACTGTAGGTGTGGAGTTAGCAACTAAACCTACCTGTTTGTTTAAAAGCGTCTGTTGTATTGGTGTTAGGAAGGAGCTTCACCCTTCCTTCCCTGATGAATTGAGTGTGTCATGCAGGTAATGCTCCAGTGTCAACTCTGGGCCAGGACTTTCGGGAAGCCAAGTGGACGACTGCCATTCAGTGCTGAGAACAACGGAAAAGCTGTTCCTGACTCACACTTGGAAAGGGTCCTTCCACCAGGGGAGGTGAGACTGTTCTGCTCTTCATTCAGCAAACTCCTCTTACCAATTTGTCTTGAGTGAGATGTTGGAAGATTTTGTGGAGTCCACATAAAAACCAGGGCTTTTCCTAGAACACGCTTTGCGCTGTTACAAATGCTAGATATGTTGAAAGAGTAGCTGGGGACACTTTGTCTTTCCTTTCACCTGTTGATTGAAAAATTAACCAGAATGAATTCTTGCAGCTCTGTTACAGAAATCTGTATCCAAACATTAAAATGGCAGACAGTAATACATTACTTAAAATTTAGACACGAAAGCTTTAAGAGCATGGCAGAAAATCCTATGTGAGGTACAGAAGACGTCATCCCCCTCTGCCCTGTCAGCCATAGTTAGAGTTTGCTAGCTCCCATTTAAACTCTTTGCAGATCTGGACTTGTCATCCTCTTTTTAATTCGAGGCAAGTAGCAAATTGGCTTAAAAATGTAGAAGCTGTCTTGATGTGCATGCACGCTTGCTCCTGCCTTCGGCTTTCAAGCATCTGAAGGCATCCATTAGATTAGTTATCGTGTTAATAAGTAGACTTAAGAAATGCAGCATGTTCTCAGCTCTCACTTGGACAAAACCTCAAGTGATTACAGGCTTCTGTGTAGATATATCAGGGAACTGACCTCCACCCCTGAAAGTGTAACTTTGAGCTCATTTTATCTGCCGCAGAGATGGAGAGGAATCTTAGTGCCCTAGTAGCAAGCAGATGATTGAAAGGTACTTGAGAGATTAGAGTTGGCTCTGTCTGATACTGAATTCTCATGCCTGATGAAAAAAGGTGAGGGTGTTTATCAGAGAAGCTACATTTTTTTGGGGGGGGGGGGGGGACAGGGGGGGAGGAAACAGCGTTTCTGGATCCTTCTCAAGGTAGCAGAGGATTCCTGTCGCTCTTATTTCACACCCCATCCCATGTTATGAGCAAGGTTGGCCATGCACCATGTGCAACCAAAGAGGACTGTATGTCAGTCATGTATGAAGAGGGCCCTTTGTGATAGTAAGGGGAGTCCTAGTTAAAAAGATTAGCCATCAAACCGAAGGAATGGTGATTTCCTTGCTTCGGTGTGGAGCCAGCCACTCTTTGCATCCTGTTAAATCTTCTCTGCCAGGGATGACTCATCCTTGAGGTTCATAAAAATACTTCTGAAGAGCTGATTTTTTTTCCCTTTTCCTTTCTTTATTTTTCTTTTTTACCTTTGAAGTGGACTCATAGCACTGCATAAGTATTTACAAAATAATTCCCTACGGATATTCTGGAATCCTGCTCTTTAATTCCATCATGCTTTTAGCACAAATATATGTATCCCTGTGACACAGGGGACACTATATCAGGAATGCAGGGAAAGAACACACTTGCGAAACCCAGAATTGTGTTCTTTATTTTTGGAGAAAAGAGAGGGATGTCATTTTCTGCTGTGATGTCTTGGTAGACCTTGGCTTACCTAGGATGCTTGCTTATTGCCAAAGAGAGAACTGAGAGAAAGGTCTGAGGACTGATCAGTTAACCACTATCTCATGCACACATTTTGATATTATACCATGTGAAGAGAGCTCTGCAGTGTCACCTGATGTTTTAGTTATGAAATCCTTACTGGCTTAAGCAAGGATAAGATGATTTATATAAAAGCAGTACCAGTTTTTCCTCATATGTAGAAATAAACTTGAAGGCTATTAAGAAAATGTTATTAATACCAAGAGGTTTATGAGACGTAAAAGAGACAGAAGGTACAACATACAGCATCCTGGCAAAAATTGCTGCCAATTTTATAGTGCCTGACCTTAACAGTCACATTGCAGTGTGTTAATAGGATGCTGTAGACTTTTAGACCTTTTTGGGGGGAATATGAAAGAAATCAGAGTAGAGACATTGACAGCCATTTCCCACACCCTGTGACACAACCAGCCTGCTGGGCTGCCCTCATGTTCTGCAAGCATGAGGATACAGTGTCCACATGGCTGATTTCCTAGGCAAGGCTGTGCAGTTTGGGAGATGTACTGGGGCATCAGCTTCCTGCCAGCCATGGTAATAGAGAAAGCAGGCTCTTCCTTGTTCAGGTTTCCCCTATACTCCTAAGTCTTCATCTGGGACTGAGGAATTTTTTTTTTTTCTCCCTGTGTCCCTGGGAAGGGAAGGGGAGGGCAGGGAAGACTGGAGGGGAAGGGAGGAGAGGAGGAGGGAAAGTTTGTCCAACTTGACAAGCATTTGGTTTTGTTCTTGGGTTTTTTTCCAAAGAATCCAACCAGAATTTTACATGATGCTGTCACTTCAGTGGAAAAAAGGAAAAGTGAACAGATAAAAGGAACAGAGGGAAGACAGTTTGGCATTTTGTGGTGCAGTCTAATGCACGCAGCTATTCAGTGCTCCGTAGAGGAAGTGGTAACCCACTGACAGACCAAGGTCACAGACACACCTCCCGGGTCTTCTTCTTGGGCATTTGTAATAGTTCAAAGCACTGTTGCCGGCCACATGGGCAGGCAGGGCGGATGACAGGAGAGGGGCCACTGCTGAGGTGTGGCATCCTAAGATATGGCTGCTGTGTGAGGAGCATCTTCCCTTTGAGTATGGGGTCTTACTCGGGGGGCTCTCTCCTGGCTGCAGCCCAGCGTGGTGAGCTCTCCCCCCTGTGCACTGGGACAGTCTGTCAGTGCTGTGAGGGGTTGTATGTCGCATGTATGCCAGGGAGTGGGAGGCGTTTACTCCCGAGTATTTTCTGTATTACATTATCCAGCAGGGCTGTGGCATGGGAGCTATGAGTTCTGTGTGCAGGACGAGTCACAGCAGACAGCCTGCTGCAGATGGGGGCACTCAAGGAGTCCCTTAGGGTCCAGTTCTCTACCTGACAGCACAGGTGATGACCTTAACTGTTTTCTTCCCTGTGGAAGTGAACAGCAACCAGTCAAGTGGCATCTTAGGAATGAGTCATCTCTGTACAGAGCAGCATCGTTATTTTGGGAATTAACCAACAGAGCACGTGTCTGTATTTTAAAGGGCACAACAATAAAATCTACACCAAAGAGTTTCTCATACACCATTATAACCACGCTGAACAGAGCTCGGCAGAGGTCAGGCAAACTGGGAAGTTTCTATTTGCAGATGCCTTATTGATGTTATTCCAGTGCTACTACCATTATATCTTGCACACTCTCTATCCTTTCTAGCCACACATTTAGAAAGTAAATAAGCTCATCAGACACATGTTCCATTTTATGAGAACAGAGATGTGTACAAGAGCGTGAATGAATATGAATAGCCCAATTTTGGCATTACCCAAGCTTTGGAGCTGATTTGTATGAGTCAGAAATAAGTACTGTGCTAAAAGGGCTCCCATAAAAATATGGATGGTGAAAGAAATGGGGAAAGGAGGAAACGTTCCTGTCAGAAAATGGCTGCTCCCTGAGACGACTCCTCAAGACATGTGGCAAGTTTTCATGTGGAGCTTGGTTTGTGTGGCAACTCTTTGGGTTTGCTGACAGCTCTCCACCCAGGGAGCCATGCCACTACTTCACATTAAATAAATTTCTTCAAAATGCAGCAAAAAATAGACCAGTCTTTGAAAGGGAAAGAAGATGAAAGTAATTCTAAAAAACCCTCAAAAACAACTGAAAAAAAAAAAAGACATACAGAACTTTAATTTTGTTTCTGTTTTGGGATTGTTTTGGTTTGGGTTTTTTTTTTTTTGTTTTTTTTTTTTTTTCTTAGTTCTTTCCCTATTTCAAACTCTCAGTCTCAAATAAGAAGATGGCTTTTAATAGTGCATTTTTACACTTGACAATGAAAATTATTAGACTTGTTAGCATTAAACATGTGCTGGGAATGACCATAAGCCTGATGAGGCTCGGGATGGCCCTAATATTTAAGATTTTACCTGTGTCTCTCTTTTTTAGGAATGACTTAAAAAGGGACCACTTCTACCATGTAGGCCATAAGCTTCCCTGATTGTCACCCAACCATGGGAAACTGTCCATGCACCAGGGCTGGTGTAAGGCATGTACCTGGAAAGCTGGCATTTGTTCTGCCTTCTCATTCCAAACACATATGAGAAAAGGGCATTTTTTCCACTGCAGGATTTTGGTGCCCCATGGTGTTTGGTAGAAGGGCTGTTAGCGCTACGCAGAAACCCATAGGCATATCTCTAGCTCTGTAGATCCCAGAACCTCACCATCTCCCCCAAAATCTAGACAGCTGGGGAGATTGCCCTGCTTTTTTGATAATGCTTGGAGCTCACCGAAGGGTGAATAAATAAACAGTCCATTTGTGACAGACAGGAGATGCTTCTCTGCTGGACAATGAATGCCATTTTGATAGCAACACTCAGTTTGCAAGGCTGCCTTTATCTAGGTGTTAAGCCAGTCTAGATGGTGTCGGTTTATTCTGTCTGTTGTGTACCCAAACTGAGGTGTGGGATGCCCCAAAAAGATCTCAGAGTGACCGTGCCATCACAGTGCCTTTGAATGTTCGCTAGTGGCCTTTCCAACCTTGTAGGAGAGTGGATTCAAGTATGCCAAGGTAAGAGAGCCTGGAGATCCTTGGTTTGCAAGGCAGATGTAGAACAAGACATAGAACAAGTTTCTTTTAAAACTGTCTTTAGTAAATCACCGCCAAGAGTTTCTGAAGTGGCCTGAAGAGAAGGCCTGAGCACTGCCTGGACTGACCCTGTCCAGGCAGGGAGAGGAGGAAGGATTCAGATCAGCTCTTTTCCCACCACTGGTTGATAATGCTTTCTACTATAGAAGATTAATGTGACAAGGTTAAGAATTTTATTTTGTAAGCCTTTACTCATTACTTTTTATTGATATGTTTTTCCTGGAAGATTAAACTAGAAAGCAGTGTTCCTACAGGGAATAAATATATCATAGGAACCAGAGACTAGAGGCTTCAGACCTGTGCTATTACCAGCCTTTGGGGACCAACTGCACAAATAAAATGAGCCTTTGAGAGAAACTGCATGGATTCAGTGTCCAGCTGCCAGACAGAGGGGAACTGAGAAGTGGGTCTGGGCCTGGCTGTGAACCTGTCACACTAAAGTCAGTGCAGATCAGTTCCTGTTAGCAGGGGATGCCTGATCTTGGGGAGTGTGCTGGCCTCCAAGAGCACAAATACGGATGAAAGGGAGAATCTGTTCTCACATCCTGGACTGTCAAAAATGGATTTTCAGGACCTGACTGCTAAGCTACTGCTTGATACAAAGTGGATTCAACCATAGGCTCGTAAGGGTTTAGAGAGCCCTTGCACCATGGAAGAAAACAGAATACAGAACTACAATTTCCCATCATGACACTGTGACCAGAAGGGTGAGTAAGAGACAAAGAGTGAGTTTTCTGTAGCAAACAGTGTGGATTTGGTGTACTTGTTACAAGCCTCTGGTCCTCCTTTAAACTTGGGGTTTCTTTAGGAAGTAATTTATCTTTTGCACAGGAGTATCTATAGTTGGTCAGGGGAAGGCTTTATATATCTGCAGATATCTGTGTGCACATGGTAAAACACCAAAAGCTTCCCTTCCTCTTGAAGGGAAAAGAGCTTTTGTTCGAGAAAAGTCAGTCTGCCCCAAGGGCACTGCCAGCCCTGCTTGTCCCTGCTCACCCCCTGAGGTTCCCCCCACCACCCATGGTCCAGGACCCCATGTCAGCCCTCAGGGCCATCAGCCCCTGCCCCAGCAATGCTGCGGCAGGGGCGGTCTCCAGCCCCCCACAGCTGTGCCCTTCCTGGCCATGGGCCTCCTGAGCTGGACCAATGCATGGACCCATGTCGCAGCCTTTGAGAGCAGGGTCTTGGTAAGCAGTGAATGCATTGCAGCTGCTGGTGTATCAGGCAGCCTGGGCATAGTGTCCCCCTGCTACCTTCTGTTGGCCCAGTTCTCCTGGTGGGGTGAAGTCTCCCTAATCAGGGGAAGAAATATCGGGTTAGGTAGCAGAGGGAATGCTATCACCTATGAAACTTTCAGCAGAAGACTTTTCTCTGAGAGCTGGTTGCTAATTTGAGACAAATTGTTAATGAGATGCAGGCATATACCCTCATCCAACTATCTTGGACCGTCTTGTTCCCTTGACTTAGTCATGGCATTCACTTCCAGCACACTAGAAGGCTGTATGCTGGGGTTTTGTGGTTTAAGCATACTGGGCTAGAACTACCAGGGCCGCAGCACTGCCACATCTGTTTCATCTGGAGTTGTCTGATACTGAATCACTTTTGTTTTCCCTCTACAGCTTCAGCCACTGGAAATTAGGGGGTGTAAAGAACGTCATTCCTTTTCACAGTGGTTACAGAAAACCCTGGAAGTGAAGACTGTGAGTACTTCAAGCTGCAGAAATCAGGAACCAAAACAAACAAAAACTTGCAACATTTATTAATAAATTTGAATTAAGCCTCCCTGGTTTCAAGCCAAGTTACACAGTTTCTCAGGGGGCGAAGCAGGAGGAAAGTTGATTAATGACTGTTGAATGTTTGAGCCTGTCAGAGTTGTATTGGACACTACAAAAAAATGGATGGCTAGAAATAAGTTTGGGCGTGAATAAGCTGTTTCCTCCACAGGTCTGGTTTACGCTGGCAGGATGCACTTAATGGTTGACTGGAGAAAAAAATGTGACAGACAGGATGGTTTCTTACATGGTCCTCAGGGGACCGAAACACGAGCTCTGTTCTTCTTCCCTTTAACTCACCCTCTGGTGACTGGCAAAATAATTTAGATTCAAGCTTTGGGTTTAGAGGAATTGCTGGTAGGAGGGGAAGGGTTAATTTGTTTACTTGGGGTGTTTTTCTGTTTGTTTTGTTTTACTTTTTTAAGCCCTGATGTGAATTATCCGTTTTGGCAAGTGAATGGGAACAGTTGCATGTACTTGGTATTTTCTGTCACATACACTATTATTAGTAAGAAACACATTTCCTTTTGGGGTGAACACTAAGGACAAAAATAAGGCTGTTCAGATTACCACCCCCCTTATTAACTCTGCTAAAGCAATTGTGCTGACATTTAAGAGAACTGGCAAATGCATTTGTTCAGCGGCAAATGTGATGCAT
This sequence comes from Fratercula arctica, assembly GCA_947846985.1. Taxonomy (NCBI): domain Eukaryota; kingdom Metazoa; phylum Chordata; class Aves; order Charadriiformes; family Alcidae; genus Fratercula; species Fratercula arctica. Next base: position 85,074,772 of record CANTUZ010000003.1, read on the forward strand.
TCAACGTTCTTTGCACATGAAGAAGAAAACAGGGGCTTTTAAGTATGGGGAATGTAATAGCCAAGCTTTGGTAATGACTTCTAATATTTTCAAGAGAGAAAAAGGGAAAAAGATCCCATTCACTTGCTTCAGTGTGAAGGAAGGGGAATAGCTCTATTATCCAAAATCTCCTCCAGAGCTTTCAGTGCTACTTGGTGCACATTTTCTCTCCATGTGCAGATAGATTTGCCTTCAGTGACAAATCATTTGGCTATGGCTTGGATCTTGCATCCAATATGCACGGTATGCCTTAATTCCTGGAATGAATTACCTCATAATCTAAGCACAAAGACAGGACACGTCTCAATAGCACAAAGGTTTTCCGCTTGTAGGGCAGGATACCTTTTCTAAGAATGAGTGGTACCATGGTGCCCAGATGCTGTTGGGCTCTCTTCTTTTGTTAAGAGTGCTATCATCAGTCACAACAACACGGTGGGTCATCATGTTGAGTACCCCAAGCAATTCAGATAATGGTGTACAGAAAGGCATTTGTTTCCTTTCAAGGTGCTGTGCTCACTGGTATCAGCTTTGCACTTGGCCCCAGTTAGGTTGGTTTGAAACTGTTGAGGTGTTTTCCCACTGTAGCTCACATCCTTTTCCACGGGTACTGATTAAACAGAGTTCCTTGATTCTCCAGGAAAGATTTTTGTGCTCATCACTCGCTGCTTATTACTTTTCTACTTGTCTCCATTTGTTTTGGAGACAATGGGTGGTTCTAAATCCGAGTAGGGGCTTAATGTCACCTCTCAACATGGAGAGGAATGAAAGGCAGTGGTGGAAAGTGCTATGGTAACTGATGTACAGGACGCTTGTTTGCATTTTTATTTTTTTCGTAAACCAAAATGCTCAAGCAGTTGGTAGCAATAGAAAGCAAAATGCCTTTTCATGGATGATGGGGAAAAAAAAATCATACAGATAAGGCAAAGTGTTAGGGAAGTTTACTTTACTCTTAGCTATGAGGTATTTTTCCTGCGTCTGCTTCAAGGACTTTGGTCTTCATCCATCAGTCTTTATATATATACTAAATAGCGTTTAACAAGTGGCTTTTAAAATAGGGTGAACTTTTGAAAAGGGAGTATTTATAGAAGTAGCTATTTAGTTTGCTAGTAATTTTCAGTATTCATTTTGCTATTGCTGAATATACAGAACAGGATTATTCACCCACATTACCCAGCTGCTTCTGTTTGATAACGCAACAAAGATTTTGAGGTAAGTGTCTTTCCATGGAAATGGCTGTGATGTCATGATTCATGGCTATGAAAAAGTGGGATCTGTGAGGAGGAGTTGTTTTTGAGACAGAAAATCCCAAAATATAAATGTCTTGCATTATCAGTTAAATGGTTGATTAAAATGCAATCCAATTAAGGAATATTGCAAGAAATTAATTTTCCATGACACACTTGAAAAATGTTTCCTGAGACTAAAGTTCACTAAAAACACAATAGTAACTTATTAGAAGAAGCTATGGTACTTTTCCAACTATAGTTTTTTCCATAGATGAGGCTTGGCAACAACAGAAATTTACAGGAGGAGGGGATATCTTACAGTGCTTAGTAAAGAATATGCGGGGGTTTGGGAGTTTTTCATTTACCTTGCTGACAGTTGCCGGCTGAACTGCACTTGGAAGTTCTCTGACCTCTTCAGCAGCTGAGACCTGGAGAGGAATTGCAACCCTGACACACACTTCCGTAAGATCTTGCTGCTGCTGCATCTCCCTGGAACAGCCATGAAGCTATGCAAGTGAATATTCAGCAATTGAGGTTATAAGCCAGCTATACAACCATTCTCACTAGATGCTGCAGTGGATGCTTTGTGTAGAGGTCCTGTTACAATTGATTAGTTCATGTAACCCAGAATACTTTTGGTTCTTCTGGCCAGAAGTCTGTTGAGCTAATGTACCACTTCTCTATCTCAGTAATGTGGCAAATCTCTTGAGCTGGACATAAGCATCCCACAGCCAGCTGGCTCTCAACTCTGTGCTGGATGGTAGGCAAACCTGTTTCTCATTCATTTGCAACTGAAGACTGAGGCTTTTCACTGTTCTGTGACAATGTCCATCAGGTCAGCCTCCTTGGTCATTCATTGACCAGCCTCAGCTGGCATGTGGGATCCAGAACAGGACAGAGTCTATGGCAGGGCCTTGCTGGTGGGGAGCTTAACACCTGGCAGAGCACTCTGTTCAGAGGCAGACTTCCAGGACTTCATCATATGACCTGGTGTAGCTGCTGCCTATTTCAACACCCAGCATTCCGATGTTTCAAGCAGGGGGAAAGATGATTCTTGCTTAGGAAGGATGCTCCAAATCTTCTTTTTGGTTTTCTCCAGCCTACTAATGTTATTCCACTCTTGTCTCTGCTGGTGACAGAGTATTCATCACTGTGAAATGTATATGTGCTACTAACTGGTAATGAGCTAAGTGGTCTCAAATTTCTCCACTGACAGGAACATCTACTTACAGCTTTCTCCATTTGTTTCAGGAGAACCTCAGCCCCTATACAAGAGAGAGTGTCACTTTATATGAAGGAAAATACGCTAGGGAAAATCCATTTGGAGTTTACATTTGGTATATCCATGGGTATCTGCTCAGGTTTTCCATTTCTTGTGGTAGCCAGGCTGCAAATGTGACTGAAGCTGGGGTCAATGGACAAATACATAGATATTCTATCCCTTGGATCAGAGAGTACGGACAGGGCAAAGAAATACCAGGAATTCTTTAACAGCAAAACTCAGATGCAGAAAGACAGACAGCAGCTTTGGAATGACACAGACAGCAGACACACAGGGACTGAGGATCTTCTCCAGTAAGGTCTCCATTATCATGATGTCCTCCAGTGCCATGGATCAGCCAGCTTGCTCCACCAGAGAGAGCCGACTTCCTTTACTCTGACAGAATTGTGAATATTAATACCTGAGACCTGACCTGGAGGCCAATACCAGAAAAGCATGTCTAGAGGTGGCACCGCACGATCAATCTGACCAGCAAATGATCACAAGGCAAGAAGAAATGATAACTTTGAGGGATTTTGCCAAGAACCAGCTGGAACAAACTGTGGTGTGTTTCAGACTGTCAGGCTAACCTCATGCTGACCAGCTAGAGCTTGAGATGCCAGAGGGAACCTGCCTCTGGGACACTCCGTGGCTCTGAGTGCTGGTCAGACAGCACACACCATGGGTAAGCTGCGTGAGGCCAGCACTTCTGGAATTACAAGGCAGAGAGAAGCACTGCCGGTGCTGAGTTTTACAGGAAAATGGTAGATAACTGAGGAAAGTACAAAGTCAGCTTTAGGTCATCTCTGCAAAGGAAAAAGAAGACAGTAGGCAGCTTTATTTTTGACAATAGGTGGTCCTGAGGAACTTGACGTTTTTAATCATTTTCTATCCACTCAGACAGAGGTAGTTAGCTATAAAACTGTTACAGATATTTGAAAAGTGTTGCACTGCCCTTGAGATGAGCAGTATGTTTTTAAACTGATAGTGTAAAAAGAAGATGAAGACCTAACATAGTTCGTGATTGATCTAAGGTTTCTGAGTCAATCTTGCAATTTCAGAACTGGTAAAACAGCAGGCTATGATCTGTAACAACAACAACAAAAAAACCCCTTCAGTTTCCAAGACAGTGAAAGTGGGAGACAAAGCAGGACTTCCGTAAAGCTAATTAACTCTTGACAACAAAATAAAAATTTCTTGCCCAAAGGGAAGCTTCCTACCTGTTGCGAATGTAGATTTTAGGATCCTGCTGACTACACCAATTTGTTGCAGATGGGTGATTTAGCTTAAAGAACCACTTTCAAAAGTGTTAGCAAAGCGATTTTAATATGATGTTGCAAAAGTGTAACTTCACAAAGTTTGATGGCAAGATTCACTCTATTAATTACTGCATGAGAAAACATACAAATGAAAATTGAGTTACAATGTTTCACAGAGAGACCAAAGACACAAAGAGTAAGGGAAGCCTTCCTCAGAATGGACTTCCTTGCTTTCTAAACTCCTTCTTAGAAGTGAGTCTAAGTGTGGCTGGGTCCAGACTTAGTCACAGACTTGGTCAACAGTTTATGCCTAAAGGATTGTACATGTTTCATTACTACCAATTCAGCATGCAATCAATGTTACCAAGGCAAAATCAAAGTTTTCATACTACAGTTACGCGCGGTATTGGTCACTTACCAAAGATTTGCCATTGGTAAAAGGTCTCTCTGCCTCAAGGAGCAACCTTGAGAGGTGTCCTAGCTCAAGGGGAGATCACCCCCATGCAGCCGCACTGCCTATCAGGGAGACCTCAAAGATGGCTCATGTAGGCTGTCATATTTATGGGATAAAGTGGTTGGCTTGTAGTGGAATTATGCGCAATGGAAAAAGGTATGCATGGGACTCCTTGTACTCACAACTAACTTTGTTTTTTGATAAATGAGTTTGGAAAAGCCGCCTGTTATTTATGCGTTAGTCGCCTGATCAGTGTTACAAACTCATCTGTATTGATGTTCACTGTGTCCTTTGTGGGTTTTTGGGGAACAGGTTGAAACAAGAGGAGTTCTTGGCCCAGCTACAGCTCAGGCCTTTAGCTCCTTTGGAGCCTGTACCAAACTCCCACTAATTTAGTCAAGGGGTCGAGTGCATCTGTGACACTAGCTCATATTGAAGCTTAGGGCAAATGCTGGTACTCCCATAATGTTGATTTATAGAGAATCGGGAATATTTTAAGGAAAAGTCTGGAGGCAGAAAAGAAAAAAGCAAGTCACAAACCTAGAGACCATAAAAATTGATCATGGAGCTGCTTGAAGTATGGAAAAACCACAAGGCATGATAATAGACAGTAACTGAAAAGAAATACAGAGGAGCTTCCTCTCTTGTGATTTTCATGTCTTGTGAGAACATGCAGGCAATCAGCAGTCATGACAACAGAAAGAGAATTTTGATGCCTTTAATGGGGTCCATTTTTGCTCTACCCTTTCCTTTCTCCTTCACATATGTGAGGAAGGAGGAGAAGTTTCTGGTGAACCTGTTTTCTTTTGCCCTGGTGCCAGAAGCAAAAAACAGTATTCTGCACTGTGAAATGCAACGGGATGCAGACATATACATTGCTAGAGGGGCTGCTGGACATTTCTTGCCCTGGTTGCATCCCTTTAAAGTCCCAAAGGCCACAGGAATTGCCTGGGATGCTGCTGCTCTGCAGTGGTGTCAGACATTGCTCTGGATGTGACAGTGATTGCCTAACACTGTCACTGCCTGAGAGTGAATGTAAATGGTGTCACCAGAGAATGGCATCAGGTCCATTTGCTCAGAGGTGTTCTTCTTAAGAGTGATGGAGGAGATGCTGAATGGACTGACCTGAAACCAAGCACTGTATTAGGAATGTCCTTGCTGGCCTGCTGGGAACAGGAACACAGACTATTGGCACAGAGAGAAATTTTCAAAAGCACTGTCAAGAAGAGGATAAATTTTATCTCCACTGAGAGTTTATTTGAGATGGGTGTAAGAGTAAGTCCTAAACTGTAGTTGAAGGTAAAATGTATCAAGTGTTGAGTCCCTTTCAAGAAGCAACATTACTGGAGTAGATGGGATGAAAACTAGCAAGAAGAGTTTGAGGACATTTTCCAGGACACAGAGCAACATTTATCCAGCTGCTCACTATTAGATAAAGTGGTGAGAATTCCCTGGAATTCCACTCCAGCAGAAGTTACCTTCACCTTCAGGTTAAAAAAAAGACATGGAAGGAAGGTACATTGGTCTAGGGATCACAGAAGGAAGGTGCATTGGTCTAGGGATCGCTGATGTGGTAAGAATAGGAGAAATAAGCTCTTCAAAAGAAAAAACAAACAAACAAACAAAACCAACAAGAAAACAAGGAAACTTTTGATAGCATGATCAAGAGATGCTGAGATCTACTTGTGTTAGCAACCTTCAGAAACAAAGAAGAGTGATCCGGTTCATAGGAGCTATTGAATGAATAGGGACATTTACCTCAAATACGCTGCCTGCAACTGTAACCTGAGAGTGCTTCAAGTCCCTATTTTTTCCTGTGCAATGGTTTAGGGGGAACAAAGTAATTCACTGCTGACTGAAGAATATTGGAGAACAGCACTGTTAAAATCAGAGTTTATAATCTGTGAATGTACGATTGACATGCAAAGCCAAATACCCATCATGATTTATAGCTCATACCTTATCCAACACTCTCTTGAGCAGGCGACATCCACACCAAGGACCAGAACTAGAGTGCTAGTTGTTGCATCCCTGTGTAACTATTGAACTATTGTCAGAAAGAAATTAAACAGAAACAACCCAGGACATTTGTCTCTCTCCCCTCCCAGGTCAGCATCTCAGCAACTAGGCTGACCAAATTATCTTCTGCCTACCCTTCTTTCACACTCTGTTGTGGCTGTATTCCTGGCTGTGCAATGGCTCACTGCCATGAGAAGGTGTGGGGAGCTTTCCTGCCCAGGGTGTGCAAGGGCTTGGTGGTGGGATCCCAATCCAATGATGCTGATGAAAGTGGTTTCGGAACCCTCAAGTCCTAGAACACTTCTCCAGCTGCATAATCAATGACTGTCCTCAAGGGAAGCCTAGGATCAGAGGTACCTACCAGTTCCAGGGGAGCAGTTAAGTTTGGGACCTAAATTAAGTGAACCAGAAATTATTAGCAGTCTGAACACAGATTCTGTGAAAGAAACTTGTCTGAAGCTGAGGGTAGGGGTTTTTCTTGGTGTTTTGATTCATTGAGGCATCTCTCTGAAGGAACGTGCTCATGACTGGTGGCCAAAAGAAGAGCATGGACAGTGAAGTGTGAGCATTTTCATGTGCAGTGGGGGTGCAACGATTAGGTATTTCTGGGATTTACCAAAATATCTGGAAAAGAACCAGTTTCTAGTACAAGGCAGGAATGGAGCTGAAACTGTTTAGAAAAAGAACAAAACCGTGTTTGCTGCTCTTCTTTCTAAAAGTCTGTTGTTTAAGGACAGTGACTCTAAGCATATGACAGAGAAAATAGCATTCGAAAAGCGGTTGTGTGCTCAAAATATCATTGCTTAAAAATGTAATGATTTCATATACTGTTTTGTTTTGGATCATTTGACAGAGGCATAAAGTTAGATTTGCTGGGTCCTCAAATTACTCTTATCAACATTTTATTTTCCTGTACAATTAAGCACCCAAATACATTTTAAGAACACACTCCTTTGAATTTGGGCCAAGATCTTAAATGCAAGACAGATTTGGAAGAGCGTACATTGACTTCATAAGACATGTAGGACACTGGATTAATCATGAAATGAGATGTGCCCATATTGAAGGACTTTGATCTTTTTAATCTTATCCATGTTTGTTGTAACATTTTGACATGCGTGAGTCCAAGAATGTAAAAGGAAAGTGGGACGTGAAATGAACCTCATCCAGCATCTTTATCAATGCAGTACATTTCTCCCAGCAGGCCAAAGTGTGCCTAATAAGACAATGAAAGGCCAAGAGACCCACCAGGAGACTACAAACTCATTAATTCGGTATCACTTGTGGGAAAATGCTGGAAGCCATTGCAGGATTTGTTAAGCAAAATACTTGGCAAAGTCAATTGATTAGGGAGATTTCAGAGAAACTGTTCTTGCTGAGCTGCCAAGGTAAAGGGGTTATTATGTCCAGGAAATTTTTAAGTGTCTTGTTGGCACCATGTAAAATAGAATGGGTGCTGCCGTCTAAGAAAAGCTGAAGAACTAAATGAGGTTTTCTGTTTTTAGGAGACTACAAGTATTTAATCTTTCACCAGGAATTCTATCAATTGTCCCCTTTCTCTACATTAAATCTCTGCAGTGCCCAGTACATACAAAGGACTGAGAAATACAACTATTGTAATAAATGCTCATTAAAAATGTTAGAGTAAAGCATGTCTGTCAAGAGCAAAACCTTTGCAAAGATGGAACTGTCTCTAAATAGGAGAGAGGCTCAGTCAGCAGGAACATAACTCAGTGTTTATCCATTTTGTTTATCCCTGATCACTGCACCAGCTGAAAACTCAAAACCAGGAGAGAGCCAATGCTCTTTGCAGCCCTCCAAATTAAAAGCTATCCTCAACCACTTTAGGATTTCAGAAGGAATGATGATACATCTCTGAACAAGGTGGAATTGTGTCCAAATCTGTTAAAAATCGAATGGGGAGAAGGTACTACAGCATGAGTTTCCACATAGTCAGCAGTCAGATGTAAGAGAAATCTGTTATAGAGAGCCTCTATTCCACTGATAATGAGGTCAAGAGACCCAGGTTATGTGTCTGGAGAGAAAGAGCTGCTCCACAGCATCTACCCATTTTAGGAGCTTTTCACTGAAAGCGTGGAGACACAGAGACTAAGCCTAACTACTGTGCTCCAGGAGGGTCTCGGGCAGCCAAGGAAAGAAAGTCTGTATGATAAGAATGAGAGAAACAGTGAGGTGCTTTTCAATGTTTTCGACCAGTGTAAGCTATATTTGTGCTCAAGCTCGTGGCAGAGCTGTGCTTCAGTGATGGTCATCCTTTCCCCATGGAGCAGAGGGGAGCAGAGGGTGAACCCCACAGAGTGGAGTCAGGTAAGAGTTGGCAGCCTTGCGAAATACTGCCTGGGGAGAAATGGCCAGGCCCAGCAATGACCTCAGAACCTGAGCCAGCAGTGACACCCCATGCGTATCACTACAGGAGAGACCGCTGGCCAAGGGGAACAACTGACTGGGTTCAGAGATGAAAGGAGTAATGTACAGGGGATCCACAGCTGAGAACAGAGGCATCGCCGTGTCAGCTTGCATGCTGGGGAGGCAGTCGATGTACAGTGTCAGGGCAAGCGGGCACACAGGAGACCAGAGCATTGCACAAGTGCTCATGCAAGACTGACAAGCTGCCCGCCTGAGCACACAGGGCTGAGGAGCAGATGAGCAGCTCACGGGATATCAGTGCTCTCCAGTGAAGCGTGAGGCAGCAGCCAAAATAGCAGGAGCAGCCACTCAGAAAAGCTGTTGCAAGGAATTCAAACATATTGGGCTTTTTTTTCTCTACGTTGAACTAGCCAAGACCTAAGACCTGAAGAGACAGCGTCAGCTCTAAGTTGCCACGCTGCTGGTTGTAAAATGAACTTTTCTGTTGTGTGATTCTCCCTCCACTCCAATTTAAAAGGGAAATGAAATGAGGGCTTTTTATTTTTTATGCTGTTTTAAGAAGTGGCTACATAAAAATGCAGGTTCCAAGGGGAAAAGCAAAAGGTTCCTGACATGCTTGTTCTTTGTCATAAGAAGATGAAAATAGTTTAATGTGATTGTTTGCTTCTTCAGGAGTCTTTGTATTTTGCTTTGTACAAACAGAACAAAGGGGATATGACTGGGCTACTGAAGAAACAAGTTTTCATCCCCCCATGGCATAGAAGAAAGAAACTGAACCAAGTCTGAGCTTCCTTTGATGAGAAAGGACAGTGTATCTAATATTCTGATCTGTGGGATTTGTGGTTTTGACAAGGCCTAGGCCAATATTACAGAAACTCCTAAAATAAGCCAAATAATTAGCATCCTCCCTCAGGGGCATGTATGAAACTCTCACATACATCTCAGTGGGAATAAAACTATTCAGGCTAGGGTGGCACAACTATGGATGCTGCTGGTGGACTTCTGGCAAGCTGTAAGGACTGGTGATGCTGCATGTGGGAGATGAAAGAGAGGACAGGAGGTGCCTTCATGCTGAAGAGGTCTGTCTACTGTGTGAGGGGCAGGTGAAGTTGCTTGGTGGCTTCTAGCTGGCAGCCTGGATGCAGGTAGGGGGAAAGGACACGTAACCTCAAGGAAGGTAGCTCGTGCAAGAATGTTGATTGCTTATCCCTTCTTGGCCTACCTGAAGGAGTGCATTGGTCAAGGCTGGCCACTCTCACAGCCTGAAGAAATGTCTCTGGAACCTCCTCTCCCTGTCCCTGAGAAATGTGTCCTGCCCTTTTCCCCTCACAGACATGGCTATTTATCTTTTGCCAGTTTAATGAGCCAACCAGTTCACCAAGGGCAGACTGAGAGTCAAAGCTTGCTTGAAGGAAGCAGCCAGATACACATCCAAATGCAAGCAGGGGAGGGAGGAGGAGTAGGGAGAAGGACTGCCTTTTAGCTATGCCATTGAGCAGGTAAGGTCAGCTCATCCCACCATGGTAAACCTCACCCAAAGCAGTGAGTAACCAGTGCTTCAGCCCAGCTTGCTGCTGTGGCTGCCCCAGACTGGGCTGGGGGGAACCCCACCTTCTCCTACTTCTCTTGTTGAAAGTAGCTGCCTTCCCTGGAGCCTATTCTGCTACCTGTGTGCCAGGCCAGGTTTGCAGAGAAACAAACCCTGAAATCCCATATCCCAGGAAGCTAGACCAGTTTAGTCCATGTACCTCCAGGCATGGGCTGCCCCATGCCCACCTTGACCAAGGATACTCAAAATGCTGTCTGTGCATTGTCATCTGTCCTTGACTGCAGCTTACTTCTCTGAGGAAATCCATTTAGGTTTCCTCAAAAAAACAGAAACATCACAATCACATTCTAATTTCTGGGAACAGAGGTTTTGCATATACTAAAAAAGACACAGCCATCATGGCTTACTTACAGGGTTGGGAGGAGGGTTTGGCAGGGATAAAATCTCTACAAAACTTGTGGAAGCAGCCCCTCCTCTCTGTGCTGCCTGTCGTCTTGGCACTGTCCAGATCACGACTCTTGGCTGTATCCCAAGTTTCTCCTAGATACCCTTATTGAATCTCCTCCCCTAATTTTCCCCAGTGTGTTTGGAAGACAAAGCCACACAGTGGGGTTTAGTGAAAGAGTTTTATTTTCCACCCTGAGTGCTAGTTCCCAGGGGAAGACAAAAAACCCCACCCTTTAATTACAATTAGTTGCTACCTTTCAGTTTTGACAACCTAGCTTTGATACCACAGTCTCTAGAGCACAGTGGTTGACTGTAACCAATTCTGGCCAGGCCTCTTGGCAAATGCATCAGTGCAGTGTTTCTTTGGAAGATTTTTTTTTCTCTTTGCCATTTGTCAGGAGCTGTGGACACGCTTCCAAGCCTTCTGTTGGCTGAGTGGTGCATATCTTTAGTGTGAAGTAGGTTTATGTGATTATACTAAATTAATATATACCTAAAAAACAAAGGTGGAATAAGATTAGTAAATTTTCAGGTGGAGTATCCCGTCTCTGTTGTAAGGAGAACATATTCCCTGGGAATCTCTAAGTGTCTAGCATGCTCAATAAAGTACCGTCGAAGTAGGTAAATGAAATGGTATCTGTGTCTTGGACAAGAGAATCTATTTTGAGATAAGATGGTATTAAGTTCTCTTTGCACATCAATGCTTCATGGTTCCTGAAGAGAAACTCATCAATCTGTGGTGACAATTATATGGAAAACCTCACTGGAAGCATATTTTAAGAAAAGGGTATATGGATTGGTGATTTGAGAGGCAGGAAAGCATACGGGAAGCGGCTAAGCTGGATCCTTGAAGAGTGTGAATTATTTACGTATCAGTTAACTGGATCACAGAGAGCAAATTCGGGATGATATTACTTAGAAAAGGCTACCTGAATATATCCCTCCAGTACATGTTTGACACTGGCCAAGGGAAAGCTGTGAATAAAAAGACTTGCTGTGCAGCTGGCTCAATGCAAAGCCTTTGTGGAGAAGACAGACATATAGCCAAGCAACGCTGCTAGACAAAGACAACTTGTCAAAGCACATTGCATTTTCACCTTCATAAGACCATCATTTCCAGTTGTTCCTGTCAAAAATTAATTAAAAATCAATAAATCCCAGATCCATGTAATCTATTCTTAAAATGTAATGGGACCTCGTAAGTAATGTCTTACCCTACACTGGTAATTTGCTATCAGCTTGGTCAAGGACAGTCAAATTACTTAATTACACATAACAGTTATTCTGTAAAGACTTAAGAAAACACAGATAAACGTAACTAATCCCTCTTTATTTATTCCCTGCAAACAAAGGCCTAAGGGTTTCTGGAGAAAAAAAAAGCTGTCCAATTAACATAATTACAGATGGATGTCACTCAAATCTTCACCACAGCCCACAGACATCCTGGGTATTTTGGTTATGTAGTTAAATCACGACCAGATACAACTTTTTTGAGGATGGTGTTGTCAAAGGCCGATTTCATTGCCTACTCTTGTAATGTTACCTTCCTGCCACTGGATGGCATCTTCTGCAGGCGCCTGAAGTGCCATCATGATGGTGGGGGTCTTAAGGAGCTTGTTGCATTTCTAAGTGGGTCAGATACCAGGAGCTGTGCACCTCTGTGAGCAACACCTTCCCACGTTTTCGTGTGCGGGGGTGTCTTATTTGTAATACAGACATATTAATGGGAATTTAGAAGGAGGGAGTAAAATGACAACTCTGACAACCTCATCCTCTTATTTGTAGAAGACGCAAGGAAGGCCCCTGGTGTCCTCCCATTGCTCTTGTCCTCCTCAGCTGACTGTCTGGATAGATGGAGGGAGGGAGTCAACCAGTTCCCGTAGCTCCATCCAGCTCTAGGTCTGCCCGCTGAAACTGTCTCCGGTGGGGGAGCACCTGAGTACTGCGGCTACCTTGAAAATGGTCTTGGAGTCCCATATCCACAATAGACAGATGCTGAACAGACACTTCTTCCTAGCTCCAGTGCCACAGCAGCTTCTCTTTACTTGAGAATAAAATATGATTGCAATCAGGAGAGACAAAGCTTCAGATGACTTGGCACTTTTCTTCCCTTGGTGATTACATTGCTTCAGGTGATGCCTTTCCTTTTAAAGAAAGTCATCACAACAGCAGTTTGTGGGAGATAGGAGCTATGCTCTTCACATCAAAACAAGAAGAGTTTTCATTGGACTACTACCTGATTAGCATTAAAAGACTATACCACTGTAACACAACACAAAACTGCCTGCACTTCATCCTGCAACCTTCTCTGGTCTGCATTTGGATCTTGGCAGCCTTGCCTTTCCACCTGGGACAGAATCTGCGATCCCTGAAGTTACAACAGGTGACCTATGCTTCACATCATGCTTTCTCCATTGAAGAATGTCTTATGAGAAGTGGCTGGTGATCTTTGATGCCATTTACCATCCAAATGCTGAAAGGGTCTTCATGTTGAAGGGAGGTTTGTGGACTGCCAAAGAAAGCCTTATCTGTGCAGTAGGTGAGGGAAGGCTCCCAGCTCTCAGTCTGCGTCCTATTGAGATGCGGAGGGGTGACGGTGAGCACAGGTAACTCCTTCAAGGACACACACTTAAGCATCCTTGCAAGACTGCAGAAACCAGAATAGACACAGAACAATGAGTGTTCTGGATGCTAAATGTTAGAAAAGCATTAAGATAATCATGGCAAAAAGCAAGGAAACACAAAGCAGCCCCTCCGGAGAAAAAAGAATCAAAAGAGAGTCTACAATAAATTCTGACCAAAAGATTAAAAAAAAAAAATCCCTCCCTAACACACATGCACACAAAAGATGAAGAAAAAGGCAGCCTGATTCTATTAACCAAGTATTAACACCCCCGGCTAAAGAAACCCTGCAAAAAGGAAGGATTAACATTTTCAATAAAGGGGACCAGATATTGCCGTGCTAATCACCAGCACTCTCCACTGACAGGAGAATGGAAAATAACGTTCTTAATAGTGTGAAACAGAGCAGGAGGTTCACAGGCAAAGAATCAGGGATTCCTGCTGGCGAATGACAAATAACCTGGTTAGAAAAAGGCATCACAGATTAGGGGAAGTCTGTGCAAGAAATGGTAACTATGCAAATTGTCCCAGCTTCCACGTGTCTGGCTGAGCTGCAGCTCTACCAGAGGGTGTCATGACAAGGGCTTTAGTGCTAAACATTGGGGCCACATTTTCCATCATGATTTTCTCATCACCATTTTTGGAAAAGTAGACCCCAACATGTCCTATGCATTGCATAATCCCAAGGAGCCTGAGAAAAACATTCGTTTTCTGAGTAGCTCTGTAGCGTAATGCCTTGTCTTCTTGTGCTGCCTGTTATTACAGTAGGAGCCTGCCTGTTACGTTAAGGTGCACGTGGAAAGACGGGAAATTTATGTTGTGTGATTTAGTGTAACGAGCCACAGTCTCTTTACAACTGGGTCTGCTTGAATTAGCTATTCAGCATCAACCTCTAGAAGGCAATCAGGACCGGGCCATGCCCATCCCTACAGAGCAGCTTGCCAGGGTAATGAAATACTGGACAGGGATCTCTACTAGGAAAGAGGGCTGAGGGAGGTGGAAAGAGAGGCTGAAGGTTTTAGGCTTCTTTCTCCTGCCACCCTTGTTAGCGCTGCATTTACCTGTGATATCCAGTGGCACAGGGCAGTCACTTTAGATATCCAGAGCTACGTGTGCATGCATGCTTTGCGTTGCTTGGGTGCTCTAGAGGTGATGTGGCTGTATGCATTAAGTTTGTTGTTATACCTAGTGTAATTAAACCTGTTTCCCCTTCCAAAAGCCTCCTCAGAGAACTGTAGTTCAATGATGAGAAAGCTCGGGTTCAGATAAAATGCATCATTTCTAGCTGTCCCAGAACTGGAGCTACAAGTTATTTTTTAACCTGTTTCATTAGATTATAAGACACTGGGGACAGGGATTTGCTCTTTCTCTGTTTTCATGCAACATTCCAGTACAATGAAAGCCACTTCTTACTGGGGCCTTTGGGTGCTACCATTGTATGACATGACTCAATATAACCAAGAATCCTCTTGCTCCCTGCCTGAAAGTGCCTGCAGAGCCAATTAACATTCACTCTGTACACAGGTACCATTTTGCCCATTCCTGAAAGACAGTTTTTTTGAGAACAATGCAGATACACACAGTATTAGCTTCCCCCACACTTAGAGGTTTGAGGAGAAAAACTATCCCCTCTTGAGACTTCAGGGCATTTAAGGAGGCTGAATTTAATTACTGACAGTGTATTAGGATGTTCTCTGCACTTCTTGGAACAGGAACAAGCAGTAGTGGGACTAGGAGCACAGACAACCCACATGTTTACTCAGAGGGCTCCTTCCCAAGTTTGCTGAATCATGAACAATTCTGACGCAGGGGATTCTCTCCCTGGTGCTTGTGTCGTTCTGTGCTGTGTTAGGGTGCAGCGCTCCAGTTTACAATGTGTTTTGATTTGGCTAGGGCTTAAAGGTACTCAGGTTTAAATATTTTTTTCCCCATTAACCCATACATTCATTTGCACAGAGTCCACTGTATTCACAAAATCTCATCCCTGCATCCAGTGAAAGATGCTAGTCTGAGGTTTCTCTGAAGCTTCCTCAGGGGCCCTTCAGTTCACGAGAACACTGTTACCAAGAGATTAAATGAATTAAAAATTGATGACTGTTCTGTACTGGATGTCTTGCAGTCAAGGATATTTAAACAGATAGCAGGGAGGGTGGAGGGAAGTTTTTTTGCCAGAGTATTTTTTCCTGTTTTTAAATAATAGTTTTACGGGGGCAGGGAGGAGGATAGGGAAGGGCGGAACAGGGGGGAGTATCTGCTGGTTCTGGGTAAGGAAATTCCTCTTATAAATGCAACATTGAGAAAGAATAGAGTGCTCTGAGAGAGGCACTTTGCCTAATCAACACAGAAGGTGCCCAGGGAGAAATCAGAGGATTTTGCAGATTAATGTCATCTGAACCCAAAGCCCGCCCTGGCAGGGCTGGGCATTGGTGAGTGCCACCAAGGGAGCTCCCCCGTGTCAGTGCCCTGATGCTGGGGGGAGGGGAACACAGCCCCATGCCATGATGGTGGCCTGCCATGGCTGCTTCCCAGAAGGGCAGAGTGAGCAGAAAGGCAAAAAAGCCAGAGAGCCATTTGTCCAAATCTACCCAGCTTTAGAGTCAGCTGAGATTCAGCACCACTTTAGTTCCTGTTGGGCCAGGGCTCTTGCCCGGGTTGTCTAATGTTTTTTTATACCATCTGGTGTGCTGGTTCCTGGGATGGGAGCGTGTGTGTGTTGTGGCAGATGTTTTGTGCCTCTGCTTTCACCAGTGCTGCTGCTGGAAGTGGGTGGAGAAGTGACTGGCCCTGCATCTCTGGCCGTTTGTGAGGTGTATTGCAGGTCCAGGTCTGCTTTAAGTTTACAAGGCTGTTATGGCTCACATGATACCGTGTTCTCAGTTCAGCTCTTTAAACCAAGGTCAAAGTTTTAAAAAATGGAAGTGACTACATTTTCTTAGTTTTTTGGTCCCCAGTTGGAGACAATTTTAAAAGCGCTGGTTTTTACAGTGTCTGCTCTGAACTTGCTGGGCACTTTTAAAGGTGTCATGAGCTGAGTACTCCAAAGCACCTCTCTTTTCTGAGGACAGACACTTGAACTCCATCTGCATCCCTAGCTTCACCTCAGAAGATGCTGTGCTGTGCAGAAGGTAAAATGTGCAATGTTCACAGATGAGGACAATTTAATCCTGCTGGATTAGGGCTGTGCAAACATGGATGTAAACTGGTTTATGTGCATAGTCTTTGTGTCTCTGTCCCGCATGAAATGCTCGTATTTTTTGGCATCATTCCAGCCTGCAGTGGTGACTGATTCGGCCTTCTCCTCTGTCCTTAACTGCATAAATATAAAGACTCTGTGTCAGTGTCAGAAGTTACAGAGAACCAGTGGAGTAGAAGATGATGTTTTGTCTGCTGTGAATTTCTATGCTTCAGATTGCATCAGTTATGATTATTATATTGGAGTTCAAGTTCAGAAGTATAGATCCACTGAGCAAACTCCACAGATCCACTGCATAAAATCCATAGATCCAGCGAGCAATCTGCTCCAGTTTCTCCATATGTTTTTGGGGGGAATGGAGGGGACAGGAAAAGAGGAGGAGAACACTGAAGTAAGAGCAGATTTTTTACTGTGTTTTGAATTTAAGTTCAAACAAACATAGTATTAAATATGCACCATCTTAGTTGTATCAAAAACACTGTAATTCAAATATCAAAATGTAATTGACACAGTTAAAGAACAACAGTTGTGAATTTATTTTTTATTCTTGTTTTCCTCCATGAAATGAGCCTGTTTTTTCTTTGGAGAAGAATGAGGAAGGAAAGCCTCAAATACATGGATGTAATTGCCTTCATTAAAAGCTGGCTGAACAGACTTTATCCTGTGGGGTCTACTCTCTGACTCTCTGAGGTAAGTTCCCATGTATTTTTAATGGGTAACTTATTACCAATCAAACCTGCATTCTTGCATGGGTACATGAAGGTGGATGTTCTGTGCTTTTTCATCATGCTGTGTCTCCTGGGAAGAGCAGCTCATTATGGCGTCAACTGTCCCTGCCCTTTGCAAAAAGCCCCACCAAGGTCATATCAAGAGGTGATGGATAAAGGCAAGCTTTAACCCTTGACCTTGACTTCCCTGGTGCCGAGTGTTAATAAATCTACATTTAGGGGTAGAGGTTTTCTCCCAGCTGCTCTTTGTTTGGGAAAGGGGGTGACCTGACATGCTGACGCACAACAGGTTGCATTTCCTAGGGCAGTCCTTGGGAAAGGAGGCCTTTCCCCTGCCCCACCAGAGAGCCCCACACCCATTGTGAGAGGACAGCAGTGAATAGGGCTTGGGCGTCTGGCAGGGATCAAGTCACACGATGGACTGAGATGTTTTGGGTACATAGGCTTTCCTCTTTTCACAAGGAAGCACTTCCTTGGTACCACAGAAAACAGCAGGGCTTGCTGTTCTCTCTGCTGGAGCCCATCGGCAAGGCTAAAACAACATTTACCTGTGTCATTGTCTTCAGAGTGGTGTTTGAGATGAACTTCAAGAGATGAAAACTTTTTTAAAAAGGTCCCCTCCCTGTCACACTCATAGAGAACCAGCATTTTTGAGTACCATGAAGAAACAAGTCCTTTGAAAGGCTTCAGAAAACATAGATATATACTCCAGGAGCAGCCTTCAGCCCTTGTTGTTCAGCCTCTTGTTCAGCAGCCTCTTGCCAGGTACTAGAAAGTCCTTCCCAAAGTTGTTCAGTGCCATTGCTCTGGATGTCCAGGAAGGAGCCACATCAGCAAAGGAGAGGCCTCTCCTCTTGTCTGCCTTTCTTCCTCTATTCCTCTGCCTAGTTTTCTCCAAATGCTCAGTCTTTTCTTTTTTTTTCATTCTCATCCAGTTTTCATTGGCTATCTTTAGAGAGCAGCAGTGGGCTCACTCCATCCTCTGCATCGTTTTTCTTAGGATCTGTAATGCTGCTGGCTCTTAGGTTTCCCAGTGGTGAAAAGGGCCATTTGGGGCAGTACTCGACATAGATTAGAGAATAAGCAAATTAATGTCCTGGGCTGGTGCAGTGTGCTTCTGAGCACTGCGTTTCTTTTCTGATGAAAAATATTGCCTTAAAACTTCCAATGCATGAAGGCTGCCTGTGGTAAGGGAGGTGGAAAAATTAGCTCCTACATAGAGCTACTCTCAATGGCTCCGGGCATTTCAGTGCTGTCATCTTGTAGGGAAGTTAAATTGCTTGGTTCTCTGTGTCCAATTAGCTCTATAATCAACTTAGCAGACTGTGGAGCAGGAGTGTGCTGAGATCAGGTATAGTCATTTTGTCAGAGGATATGTTCAGATTGATCTCAAATTGGGGCAAGAACCCATGAGGGGATCTCAGAACAGAGGGCAGAGATTATACTGAGCTGATCAAACCTGGAGCCTGTACAGAAAGGGGGAGGGGGGGGATGGGGCTGAGTGGGGGTGCTTTCTGCACACTGGAGGAGAAATACCAGAAATACCAAGTCAAGAAATTAATGGTACAAACATTTGGGTTTTATGAATTTTATGTAAACATTCAAGCTTGCTGTCAAAAAAAGGCAGCCGGCAGTAGCACTGAGGTGAGCTTTAGAAATGCCAGGGTTAGCAGGTAAGTGCAATTGGCTCTAGTATTGTCCCCTCTTGGGCTTTCTGTGCAGCCAGGCTTTGTCCTGTGACTCTGCAATTTGTTTAAACTGCTTTATTGCCAGAAACACATTTAGCTCCTTCTTTCTGGGTTTCTGATTCTACATAGGATAAATAGCTGGAATGAAAATCCCTTGTCCCTTCTAAATCTCACAGGTTTTGCACACATATTAGAGGAAGAGTTCACAGCCCTGCAGCAAATCGGCTAGCATTTTGGAAAGTGAGACTTTTCTTCACAGTTCCTTTGCAGTGGGCACCAGTCCAACATCCAGCGTGCGTGATCAGCCAAGGTGACAACCGATGTCAGAGCAGTTCAATGTGGCACAACCCTTTTGCATCCAAGGCAGGGACTCTGAGACATCACTGGCTCCATCCTGCTCTGTCTTTGCATAGATATTTCTGACAAATGCCCATTTTCACCTTGGATGAGTTCTCCCAAACCATGGCTTATAGTGCAGAGATCAAAACAAAGGCCACATGAGTAGGCCAGCAATCCATAACCAGAGAAGCAAGAAAGCCCAAGAAGGAAATGGAACCACAATGACCTTCTTCTAATGAAGCAACTGAAACTGCATTGTGTTTTTCTCAACTTTAAGAGTAATCTGTAGAATAAGGAGGTATAAACCAAGATGGACTGTGAATAAATAGAACAAAAGTGGCCTTCTAATAGCAAATGAGATAAAACTATGCCATCAGGTCTTGAGGCACTGGGCACTGTGATAGTTGTGTGGTATTGTCAGCAAGGTTTATCCATCTCAAGTATGAAGTCTTATGCTTTTGGCTGAGCTGTGATCTTTTATCTGGTGTTCTGCTTCTTCGTGATCTCTTCCCTTGAGTTCTGGTTGGTTTGCAAGGAAGATGTGTTTTCTTCATGCCCCTTCGCATCTGTCTCATGTTTCCCCTTCTCCTCATTTATGACTGCATTGTGGGTGCTCAAATTTTGATGCATTGGGTCCTGTGGCAGTGATAGCCGGCTACTGTGTAGTTTCTCAGGCTTCTTTGGGGTCAGGGAATCCACATCATGGCACAACCACAGTCTCTCTTCTGCTGTGATGGGACATGGAAATGAAAAGCTTGTGGCTACAACTGCACATACAAGCAATATCAGCTTAGGAGCAGGAGGTGGTTCAGAGTTTCATGTCCAAAGTTTGAGACTTGATGGATCTGTCTACATTCAGTAACTTCCTGTCATCCCCAGGTTTATCCTGTGATACATGTCTCCTGGTGAATGACAAGTGGTGTGAGCCTACTGCAGCAACAGAAGGGGAGAGGAATAGTTATTCTTAATGCCCTAGGGGCACCTGTTGTCCAGATTACTCCTTTGCCCTCACCCCATATCACTGCCCTTTAAGGTTCTAAAGTTGGCATGTGTCCTCAGCATGGCTACAGGAGGGGAAAAATAAACAAGTTTTCTTCTCTTCCCCAGACACGCTGAAGCCAAACAAACTGCACCTTTTGCAGACAGAATTTAATATTTTCTTCCTTGTAGTCTGCCAAGTGAAAGCCTTTACAGAAAAAGGCATGGTGATAAGGCAGAGCAGGAGCCCTCTCAGTCTCCCAGGTCAGGGAAAGGTCAATGCACATTAAATGAGTATTGCTGGTTCTTCTGTTACAACAAGGCCTAAGCAGTTCAAAGCCGGGTTGCATCATCTGTGGCTGAAAATCATTCACAGTGCTGCTTCCTGAGCAGCAGATTGGCTTCCCATTACACAGGCTAATGAGAAAGTGTCACAAGTGGTCTCAGCAATAACGTTGCAGCAGAACCCTCCCGTTCTAAGAACACTTGCAGAGGTTTTGATTAAAAAGACAAAGAAATTAAGAAATTAAGAGAGAGAGAGGAAGGAAGGAAGGAAGGAAGGAAGGAAGGAAGGAAGGAGGGAAGGAAGGAAGGAGGGAAGGAAGGAAGGAAGGAAGGAAGGAAGGAAGGAAGGAAGGAAGGAAGGAAGGAAGGAAGGAAGGAAGGAAGGAAGGAAGGAAAATATATTCTCAAAACTTGTTCTTTTCTATCCTCAGCCTCAAAGTACTGAACCTGGAAATCAAAGCAATGGGATCAAGAGAACTGGAAGTGAGAGATGCATGTGCTTACATCACTACCCAACCACTATTCCACTAAAACCCTCATCCGAGCAGAGCTGTTGTCTCCCAGGGGCAGTGTATTGCCTGTCCCTGGCACCATCAGATTATACAGTAGCATTTTAGGATTTCCCAGGTAAACGTATCAATTTTTGAGACATGCCTTTTTTTGCAACCCCTCCACCCGACCTGTCCCTGGACAGTCTTCCACCTAGCTGACAGTAATAGAGCAAAGTGGCCTCTGATCCCCTCAATCTTATGCCAGTTTGGAGCAAAGACTCAGGATCTGGGTCGGGACAGAAATGAAAAGATGCTGACCACAAATTGGAGCTCACCACAGAGCCTCCTGGTTAAGCTACAGTGAGGGAGGTTATCTGACCTTCTGAATGCAACAGCATGGGGACTCTTACTGGGCTGTCAACAACAGTGCTGTTAGTTTACAAACTCTTCTTGGCCATGCAGTGTATCTCCTTTTGTGTCTGGATAGCTGAAGGGGCAATATAGTGCCCTCTGCCCCTTAACCCACTCTTGTTTCCAATGCAGCCCCGGGGAGGAATGGCAGCAGCCTTTGTTATGTACTACCATTATGCTGACAGGTCAGAAAGCATCATGGTCATAAACCACTTCTTCCCAGGCTAAGGCCAAGGTTTGCAAAGATCGATTTCCCTGCCTTGCATGCTTCCAGGAGCCTTCACTAATTGCACTCTATTTCTCAGGAACCGTTGCATTAACTCTGGCTTTCTAAAGACCCCCCCACGAAACACTGCAGACATAAAAACAGCAGAGTATACCACAACCTTGTCTAATTTATTTTTTGCCCACTACTGTGTATTGTACATTATGTTACAGAGATTATGAGAGTGAGAAGTTCCTCGCTGCTGCCCTCTGGGTCAAGCCAAAACCTCAGGAGAGGAGATGAAGGGAAGACAATTGCTTTTTCCTGAAGAAGAGATGTGCGTGGTACAGTCTTCCCAAATGAAGGGTGGGGTGGGCAGTGGGAAAAAGGGGCAGAAAGCAGGGAGCCGACTGAGAAGCACACAAGAGAAAAAGGAGGCCTGACTGTGACAGGGGAGCAGGCTTAGTGCCAAACCCTAGTGGGATTTGTTTGGCTCAGGAAGCCACTGAAAGTTGAACAAGGACTAGAGGCCTACCTTTCCAGGAACCAGTGGATAAAGGGAAGCTTGTTTCCCAGCCTTTCTAGTTGTTTCACCCACTCAATCTGAATTTTCCCTATTGAAATAATTTACCCATCTTTGAGTTATTATTTGTATGTTTTATTAAGACCTGATTCAAGAGCATGGGATACTCCGGTGTCTTCTGTGTGATGGATTCAGCTGGAAGATAGAGGACATCAGAAGGTCTGGTCTGTTTTGGGTGCACACAACCTGGAAACTCCTCTCTAGAGGAGGTGGTTGCTATTATCAGTATCATTTGAATGAAGAGAATACCCACAGGCGTTCTGCCCTACACATGCTCGCAGGCCTCCAGGGCTGCTTGTAGACTTAAGTGCCCAGTCTCCTGAGTATCCTTCTGGATCACCACTGCAGTGCCATCTAAATGTCTCACCTGGGCATCTTCTCTGTGGGGTTGCAGTCCAGTGACTCGCTGGTTTCTGGCCAGATCTCACCCTGGTAAAGGAGCCGGAAGCTTTCCATTTGAGACTGAGGGAAGCTCTGGGTCTGTGCGCCAACCATGAAATGAGTCACACATTCTGGGTCCAGAAAGCTAGAGCATTCTTTACATTTAATCCTCACCAGAAGTCACAGTACATTCAATACATCTGATCATAAATTACAGACTTGAGATGGAAGAATGAGAGTGTCAAAGACCAAAAAGGTGCATTCTTATCACTATCCACTCGCCCTTTTCAGTGCCCAATTTTGACTCCCAATCTTGTATTTCTTCCAGAAAGGAGCTTTTACTCTAAGATATTGCATGGGTCAGGCTCTCTTCTCCAGAGGAAGTGATTACTGTTATAAAGTTGGAGGGTTATTAAAGAAGTGTGGAGAATTTCTGTGAAAATTTTCTTGGGCTTTGGTAAAAAGTTTGCCTTAATTGGCTGTGGGTGCCATTTCAGAAACAGACCGGTCTAATAGCATAAGACTAGCTACAGTCACCTCTCCTTTCTGCAACAGATACTTGTGCTGCAGCATTATGACAACTGAAAAAAGGGGGGAAAAAAGGAAAAGAGGGGAAAAGAGGGAAAGGGTGGAAACGAGTCAGATATTTAAAGAGACACTAAAATGAAGTGAGTGACCCATCTGGTCATCTGAGATTAGGGTGATTTGGGATTTAGTAGACATTAATATATAGGAATTCTACACATTAATACACGTTCTACATCTAATTCTAATTAGCGAGGGAAGTTTTCCCCTTTCTATTAGACTGCAAGAAGACACGCAAGACTGTGAACACTGTGCCCAACTTCTCACAGGATTTTGTAAAGCTGTGTTAATCAGGAGACCCATGAAATTGGGGCCTGGCATTTGGGAGGCGGCCCCTCAACTAACATGGGGTACCATGTCACTTAACCCCAAATCTACAACAGGTGTTGCAACCCGTAAGAAAGCCCCAGAACTAACAGTCAGGACAAGTCACAGAGAGGAACATCACCATGGTTTCAGCTCTCAAAATACTAAACATGAATAATA
Organism: Fratercula arctica; assembly: GCA_947846985.1. NCBI lineage: Eukaryota > Metazoa > Chordata > Aves > Charadriiformes > Alcidae > Fratercula > Fratercula arctica. The sequence continues at coordinate 85,098,389 of CANTUZ010000003.1, forward strand.
AGAAGGGGTGGCTGAAGGGAGGAAAGCTAGTAACTTTCAGGGCATAACAACATTTACAGATTAATCCACCTCTGTGGGTTAATCCATCTCTGTGGTATTGTTGGCAATTAAAATTCCCTTGCCTTTGCCATAGCAATAAGAATGGAAAGGTATAACTGCTCAGAAATGGAAAATATTTCAGCCCCTGGGTTTTGCCCGATCTGTGTCATTGCCATTAAATAGAAACTGTCCTTAACAGGCATCTTCAAGAGAAAACTATTGAGCGGGATAGGGGGAGCTGAGAGCTCAGTGACTTGCCTTCTGGTGCTTCCTCTCTTTCAACAGTGCAGATGTTACTTTCCAATTGGGTTTAAGAGAGAATCCCTACTGCTTGAGGATGTTGAGAAGATTAAGGGATTAAACAGAAAGGGCTCCATTGCAAGAATTTCTCTTCCAGCTGGTTCTCAGTTGGGGTAGAAAGTTTTCTGAGATAGAGAGATGCAGATATGTTGTGCATACAGATATATTTGGCTCTTCTGATTAATTTAATGCTAATACGGTGTCATATTTTTCCTTTGGAGAAAATTAGAGTAAGATAATGCCACATGCTGTCAGTCTTAAAAGGAAATCAGTAGGGACAGATGAAGTCCTCAAAATATTTTTTCAGGCTTTTAGTTCAAACTCATGACCCTCCTCCCTTCCCTATGTAATTTTAACTTTTTGCTTTTAGTTTTATTACAAGTGGCACAATTACAAATCTATGGCTGGATAGAGTAGGTGGACTGTGAATTTTCTCTCCCTTTTGCTGGGTTAAGTCCTGCCTTTCAAGTTATTTTACACATAAAGGCATTCAGCTGCCTCTGATCTTCACACGTTTTCTCCTGGTTTCTTTGGAATACAAGAGTGAATGGCTCAAGAAATCTGAAGCCCATTAAAGTCAGCGGTCCATAGAGATTAGAATGCCTCTTTCTTACCTCTATATATTTTTGAGGCAGAGAGTACGGTACAGCGCGGAAAACCGAGTGTATTGGGGAGGAAGAACTGTAGCTGGCCTTTCCTCGGTGTTCAGTGTTAAAGGATTGCTAACGCACTTTAAAGGTGGTTTGAACTTAAAAAACCCACCTAAAATAAAGAAACACATTTTTTAATACATTGAACAGGCACCCAGTGCAGTTAAGAAGGGTAGAAGGACAAACCACAAGCTGGACTGGCCGATGCCTGTTACATGGGATATTGTGCAGTTTATTGCCTACTTTTTGGTACAGCATTTTCTCTTTCTCCATTCTGTTACCATATTTCTTCCCCTTTCTAACTTGTTCTGCACTATTTCCAGCATTTTCCTTTTTTGGATATCTCTTTTTCCCCTTCCTTCCACTTTCTTCCTACAGGGAATAATCAAGGAGGCCTGGTAAGGACATTGCCCTGGCCTCAGTTTAAACATGGTTAACACTGTGGACACACCATTAACCTAATCAGCCTTCACTCCCTTCTTCCTCCATCAGACTCACATTCCCCCTATGGTTGTTTTATTTCATAAATCCGATTTTCTGGGATAGGAACCTTCAGAATTGCAAAGTTTGCCTGCAAATGAGACAAAATGAGTTCTCATCCCTTTTAAGTGCCTTGAAGAGAGATTGTAAGGGCTGGTGCAGTCTCTGCTCAATTACTTATATGATTACAGGGGCAGTAGTCAGGGAAAGGAGGAAAAATATCACATATTCTCTGTACAAGTCACTCATCTTTTACAGTCATTTACCCTTTATTTCATAATCGAAAAAAAATCAGCAGCACTGTCATTCCTTTCTATTTTCCTGGTAACCACAACAAAGCCCTTACAGATCCAAGATACATGTGTTCATGTAACTTGAACTGGGCATGACTAAAACCAAGAGAAGGAAGGAAATTCACAGTTGTCTCACTGCACCTTTTTCGGCTAAGGTTTTTTGGTTTTGTTTTTATTTTGAATGAAAATTGCCAGAGTTGCCGTGCTGTTAATACTTTTATTTTTGTTCATATCATCTATGCTGTTGTGGACAGCAGCAGTGCAAGTACTTCAGGTATCCATAGGTGCATTCTTCTCCAACTCCACCCATTACAGCTGTCAAGTTATAAATGAGCTGGTTGCTCACGTTAGTTTAGCATTGGCTTGTGACCTATATTTTCAAGGATGTTTTACCAGCGCCTCGACTCCCCCCAGTCCTGCTCCTGTGCCTCCCTGGGCACAGCCCCTGGGGCTGCAGCAGTTCCCTGGCCAGCTGGAGGGTCCCAGCTGGTGCACTGCCTCGCTGCAGTTGCTCAGAGCATCACAGCCGCTGCTGCTCCGCCTGCCTCAGAGAACAAGGCTTGTCACTCAGGGAGGATTGACACGAGCTATTAGTTGTGATGGACGCACACTTGACTAGTTCTGATAGTGGTATTTTCTTTCAGGCTGTGACATTTGAACAGATCACCTTTGTTTAGCACTCACCATGCTCTCATTTGTCAAACAGTTCTCTCGAAATAATGTGGTGGTACGAAGTTCCCAGACATGCCTATGTTTGAAGCAAGTTCTCTGCTTTTCAGTCCTTCAGGTGACACTATGAAGAGACCAAACAACTTTGTGAAAATAAAGTTTGGAAACAGTTACTTCTATGTTTGAGCACAGATACTCAATAGGATTTTTGTTGTTGCTCCTAACTGCTGGTGGCATGTCTACAAATTGAAGCTCAGTCAGAGCTCTGACTGTTCCCTACATTTTATGGCAGCTCCTTTGGGTAAATGAAGTTCCTGGAGAGGACATAACAACCTGGGGAAGAAGGAATTATCTGTGTAGACCCCTGCGTAGGCCATGCTGTAAATCTCTAGAAAAATTGCCCACGTTTTCCTCATTCTGCAACCGTGATGGGATGAGCATTACCCAAACAAACTTCAGAGCTATATGACATCAACTGCCAGGGGAAGGAAGTTGGAGCCATGTAGAAGTGCAGTCTTTTATACGTAGGGCTGAGTACTCATCAATGCGTGCACATTCAGTGCTGAAATATAAACCAATAATGCTACTGTAAGCTGAAAGCACTGGAATATCAGAGAATTGCCTGCCAATGAGTACAATACATATTTCGTGGTGCCACAGTTCAGGAGAGAAACAACTAACAACTTTTTTAGGAGCAGAAAAACAAGTTAACATATTGTTACTGTGCTTGGTGTATATTGGCAATCACAAACTCCCAGGAGTTATGTGGATATACAGAATGGAAACCAGCTAAAGGTATCATAATACTTTTTCATGCCCAGACAGGTAATTATCCTCTCACTCTTTAGAGAAATAATGCTTTTGAACATGTCAGAGAGCTGGAAATGAAATACGTTTTCAAGATTAAAGGGGAGAGACTCCTGGGCGAGTTGTTAGAAATGTTTGTGTAATTTTTTTAATCTTAAATTCCTTCCCCACCCCACTCCCCAAATAGCCTCGGTTCATTTCAAGCCCAGAAGGATTTCTTTTTCCTGCTGGCTGCTGGAGGACTGCTAGGGGCCACTTAGAGCAACTCAAAGCTGGACTGTCACCAGCAATAGCTTAGGTCAGCTGTGGCTTTGTTTAGGTGAGCTTAGAGATGATTTGTGGCTTTGCTGTTAACTACCAGATGTCTCTGTGCTGTGCTGGGGGTGGGTTTCCACAGAGGTGGGCTGTTCAGTATGGCTCAGTATAATGTTAACAGTGCATGTGTACACATCAGCAAAGGAACTGTCAATTAAGATATCTCACCATATTATAAAACTATTGGACACTAAGAATATTTGTATTTGTCGTTCCACCCTGTGCCTGAGAGCAGTAGTCTACGGAAATATCAAAGGACCTGATTAGCGTAATGAATTTTGATCCTGTCCAGAAGCTGTAACAAATCAGTTTGCTGAGCCAGTATCACCTGATGAGTATGCATCAAGGTCCACTGTAATTCCTGGCAAAATCAGAGAAAGGAGGCAAACTGCTGTTGCAGGAAAATAAACTTGTGTGCTGAAATGTACACTGCATGTGCATGGAGAAACTGAGCTTTGTTATTGTGCTTAGCAGGATCACATAATGATAAAGCGGGATCACTCTGGCATTTCAGAATTGCTGCGTGTGTTGTAGCACAATCCTCAAAATGTCAGAGCCCCAAGGAAGTGATGGACTGGTTTCTCAGCAGGTGCAAATCCCCAGAGCTGCCCTGGATGCACTGGTCTGTACCATATGGAGATTCTGGCACAAATTTAGACCACAAAGAAAATATTTTTTAGTGGAATTGAGCTTATTAAATTTTAAACAAAAACTCAGTTTTTGCAAAACTTACATATTTGCTTATCTTTACTTTTAAAAGGGTGCATTTATGTGGGGAAAGGTTGGACTTTGCTAACTCCCTTTGCACAAAACAGCGCAAGCCCCTACATGGCTGTGTGTGATTATTACATTAACACATCTCTATGGTTACACCACAGAAACCTTTAAGTGTGAATGCATTTTTTTCCCTTAAGTACCAAGATGTTCCTGATGGAAAAAAATTGACCTCTTCTTGGCTCCTGAGATAGAGTCAGGGATGTGATTAATGCTGACTGTATTCCACTGTTTTTCCCTGAAGACTAGCTATTAATATTTTCCAGTGATGTATGTCCTTTCATTTAACCACAAATGGGTGGTCAGCAAGGTATCTCAGCCCACATTTTGTCTTTAGAAATCACTTCCACTGTACCACCCCACACAGGACCTTTGACTTAATACCCAGGGACTACTGTCTCTTCCAAGAATGCACGAATGGGCACCTCATCCCATCTTAATTTTTTCCAGTTATCTGTCATTTAAAGCAGATCCAACAGCTTGTGAAACGGAGGGTATTTCTAGATTTAGTAGATTACCTGGTTAACTCACAGTGGCAAGCTACTGAAAAGCCTTACATCAGTTACTCTGTGCTCTTTGATGTACAGCCTTGCAAAGCCTGTTTGATTTGGCTTTATTTTTAGTTCTATCAGTTGTATCATTAGGTTGGTCCAACAAATTAGCTGACACTTTCAGAAAGATCCATCTCTTGTTTTCTTTTGAGCGAGCATGTTAAAAGAGAGGAAAGGTATCTGAGGTCCAAAGCTGTGCTTTATAGCAGAAATGTGCACAACTGAAAAAAAAACACCTGTGATAAATTAAGCCACAATAAGAATAACCTGGAGCAGAACAAACCAGGATACTAATGGGTGAGTCATATTAAATAAAAGACTTGAAAGCAAAGCTGGTTGTGAGAAGGTTGTTTACTCTTTGCTGCTGTTCAGCAACTTTCAGTTTCTTTTCAAAATCTTTCAATTCCTCATGGTCCTTTTTAGGTTCTGAGGAAAGTATCCTTTCTTCTATAACCCCAAACCCCTGATTTAGGCTTTGCTTCCTGCTACAGGCAGACCTCAGCCTCCCAAGCGTCTTTTCATCTGCACTGTGGTGCTGCCCACTCTGTGCCCAGGGGCTCCACCACGCCACACTGCTCCTGGGAAGGAGCAATGTCTCCCTTTTGTTACTTGTCCAGGGGTTTCACCTCACCTGACAGCCATCACAAGCTCCCTCTGGGCTGCTGCCTGCTGTCACAGCCTCCTTAGCAGAATATCCTGTCGTTAATCTGGGCACCATCCTGCTCAGTGATGTAGAAACATGCAATGGGAAGAAACTTGGCATGAAAATCTTTATTTGACCCTAAAAGCATTGGTTTTATTACGATTTACCTTTGCTCTCTCTCCAGCCCCCCCTGCTATTGTTCATTATAACAGCCTCTATTTCTTTTTAAATTAGATTGCGATTTGCACAAGAGTGAGAGAACCTACAGCTGAACAACACCCTGCACAGACAGGGAGCTGCTCTTTACCAGATCCTGGAGATGTCCTCACAAGAGATCAGGACAATAAGGGGATGATGGAGGGAGCTATGAGGTAGGTGGTGTGTGCAGAGGGCCCTAAAGGAGTGGGACCTGTGGTCTTAGCGTGAGCAGGCCAATGGCTTCACAAGTTAACGTGTTCCGGGGAATTTTCTGTCTCAGCTTTCACTATTTATATTTAAGCATTTATATGACTCCAGAACTGGATTACAAGTTCTCCGTATGCAGTGTCACATCATTTTGTTTTGTTACTGATCTTCTCTGTTTCCTTTCTGCCCATTAATTCCTCATTCTATGCCCTGGTGTCAGCAACTGATGTGTCCAGTTAGTGTCAATTTTGCAACCTATATTCTTAAAAAAATGATTTTTGTAATTCACATAGTCATGTGAATGCATACGTTCAGCACTGTGATGATTGCAATGTCTTGTCACAAACAGATTTGAATCAAGAACATGCTTTTCTGTGAATTAGTGTCTAGTTCTCTAATAATGTCCCAAACACCACCGTTCAGTTCTTTAAAATCACTGGCAAGACTAAGTTTGCTGTTTTCCTCCATGTAAACAAGGGACAATGTGTAAAAAACAGTGAGCATGCCCCTGGTGTCTGGGGGTCCTGGCTGCATTAGGGCTTCAAGCAAATCTCATGACCAAAACTGCAAAGTAGCAGAGGCAGAGCCATGTACGCTTTTCCCCTTCAACAGATTTTTGCTCTGAAAAACCAGGACACAACTGTTGTACGCGTCTGTTCTAAAACTGGCTCTTCACCTCTCTGCAAAGTGACCATTTTGACAGAAAAGACAGTATTTCTCCCCTTGTATAATTTTGATAAAAGAAAGGGTAAATAGTGTCCTCCTCTCTAAAGAGCTAACAGCAAGTAGCGTATCTCACTCAGAAAATTTTCTTGAAAACGCCCGTCCCCCAAAGATAGATAATGTTCCTGTTGCCAGGAGGCAATTGATATCTTCATCGGGAGGGCTTAATAAATTGAAGCACAGTGGTCAGCTTCCCAGAAAAATGTCAGAGAAGGGTAGGTGTCAGGGAGAAACTATAGTAACATGGGAGGCAGATACAGAGAACTAGCAATGTATGAGTCCAGACAAATCAATTTCTCCCACAATTTACCACCCTAAAATTGCATGAAAATGAAGGTGAGTCGAAAAGCTGAAAGGCTTTTAGAATAAATAGAGTTAGATTTTTGGAAGAACTGTATAATTTAAGGGATATTGTCTGAGTAGGTGAGGCAGAAAATTTCATTTAGTTGTGGACTGGTTTTGTGTGTTGCAAGATTTGGGACTCACGAAAACGATCTAATTAATTTGAATTTATTTTTCATCTGTGATTGTTTCTTGTGGTGTTTGCAAGCTCCAATTACATGGTAGTTCGCATGAGCCAGGAAAGTGAAGGTACTTACTGTGGGCAAGTTGTCCTTGACACAATGGTGATACAAATAATCATATAAATCAGCCAGTTCACTCACTGATACGAAATGGTGAAAAATAAATAAGATTTATTTTGAACTTAGTTCACTTTAGATGGTATAAATTGAATGATTTGTAAATATTAGCGATGAGGATATTTTTCCTAAATATTGGCGAGATCATGAGATTTATTTCAAAGGGGGACTCCCTACTAAAATCAGTAATTCTGCCTAACAAATGACTGGTGGCTTGATATACCAACACTCTCTACCTGAATGCCTTTAATCAGGGAACAGGCTCCAAATCAGAGACCACCTCAAGGAGCAACAATGATATTTGGATTTACATGTTTAAAGAAGCCTAGATTTAGGGTTTCCATCCATCTTACTGTATTTTAGAGGTATTTACAAACTACAGATTCATATAGTTAAAGTTGCAGTGGTTGGATTTAGGCCCTTTACTCTGCTGTTTGTAATTTTGAACTGTATGCTAAGAGCTTTTTGGTCTCTTTTACCTGCAAAGACTCAACAGAGTTGATTTAATCTGTAATGGCAAAAGCAAGGCAGAGAGCTACGCTCCTTCTGTTGCTTTCAGAATCAATAATGTCAGCCACTGCACCAGGAGAAAAGCAGATCCTTAAATTCAGATGTCTAGAGTACAGTTTAGCTGTTCCTACCTGACTGACTCTGGTTATTTGAAATACTTTGCAATGTGAGCACCCAGGACTGATCCCTGCTTCCTAATGTACCTGATATTGGGGACCCTGTGCTCTCTCTGTTGACCAATGTTAGCAGTCCTTTATTAGCTTTTTTTGATAGTACTTGGTGCCCTTTAAGAAGGCAAGGCCGTATGTAAGACCACAAAAAGTAGATTTGAGCAAGGTTGGTATAAAACGCACATCTTTTGGGGTTGTTGAATAACATTTTATGTCTCAGAATGAAATAGACAAGCTATGTTTACCCTTTAGGAAAAACAGATGGTTATTGTAGGGTGTGGGGAGAACAAACACAGAGGAATGGGTTGTTTACAATTGGGATTTTAGCATACATGGAAATTAGAAATATGTGGGGATGAAGCTGAAAAAATGAGTGCTTAGGAACCAATATGGTCACACATGTCATTATTATCCAGAAAAATTCTTAGCCGGGAGCCGCGTTCGTTCAGATTTTCTTTTAAACATCCAGCCTGGACTTCCAAACTGAGGTGCATGGAGAGATGACGATGTCCTGCCTTCAGTTTCTTTAGATGATAAATTACATTACAAGAAGCTGAAGCTACCTTAAGTAGCATCTTCAGAGTAAACTTTTCTGGGAAATGAGTTGCAGTGATAACTACAGGCTATTCTGTGGTGATAGTGAGAGATGACTGACTTATCGAGAAAAGAGGAAGGATGAGACACCAGAAAGTGTCTTGAGGTATCATTCACTAGAGAAAACATGGGAAGCTTGGGAATCCCTATACAGAGGCTTAGGTCAGTCTCTGACAGTCTAATGTAATCAATAGGAAAATCCCATTGATACAGTCAAGTTCTCTATTAATATCTTGATTCTTAACTCATGGTCAAGGTTTTTAGGTCTCAAGCCATTACCTCCGTCAGAAGCAGGGCTTCCTTGTTCTGCTTGCTCATAGCAGAAGCGATGGCAGGCTGGGTCACTGCTGGGGAAAGGAAGCCCGCAGGAAGTCCAAACCTGGTGCTGGCACAATGCTAATGGCTACAAGGTGTGTTGCAGGATACAGGAAATAGGGCCCATTTCTTCTGCTCACTCAAGCGTTAGTTCTCTTTAATGCAAAATTAAAAGAATAGGACCTATGTGAACAAGGGAACAGAAGTTGAAATGGGGTTGACCCATTTACTTTCTTTTTCTATGCGGCACCTCCTAAATCATGCCAGGGAAGATGGATTATACTTTCAGTCATGAGATAAACCTGTAAACTAGTTCTTGTCTGCAGCACTTGTGTATTATAGATCTTGTGTCTCCTGAAAGATGAATAATTACAGTCCCTGGGGAGATACTCTTTCGAAAATGCAGTCATCATGGATTCTGCAGTGTGGGATAGCTGTATGGACAACGATGATAAAACGAAGGGCCTTCTTGTCCCCAACAGGCATGAAAGTGAAATGTGAAGAAAGAACAGCTCTCATTAGATTAATGAGTTGGGCTTCCAATTTCTGGACAAGTTTCTGTTTCCTTTGCTTTGATGAAATAAATACCATTTGATGACGACTGCTAAGCACCATCAAATCAAACTGTGGCATAAACCAATTGCATACGCCTTGATTTAAAGCATGCTTGCCCCAATAGCATGTCATATGGAAAGAATGGATCCTTCAGAATAAATTGACTGGATTTTCTTTGACTCTTTTCCTGTTTGGCAATCTGTCTTCATTGAAACCTTGGTGAATCAGATAACAAAATCTAATGAGCTGTGCATCATAAATCTGTAAGGTATCTCATGGATTAATTCTTCCCTGTGCATGCAACATTTACCCTATCTTTAGAATTTCAGGCATACTCACTATCCAAGTGCTGCATGAAGAAGAGTCTATAAGAATTCTCTGGGAGCATATGCTCCAAATATAACATACAGAGATGCTACATAGGCTCTCTTTTCCAGGAGCCTTTTTGGAGTAAATATTTGAAGTGCGTATTGTAAAGAAAGTAGTGCATAAGACACAGCCATGGTTATGAAGCAAATGAGCTTTTCAGGTCAAGGCATCTTTTGGGGTAGATGGAGAGTTACTTGTTCCCATATTGTCTGCAGTATTTTGCATGCAAAGATCACTGAGTGAAACTTCTCTGTCTGCCTCTGTTCAGTGCCACTGAACCAGGCAATTATCATAATTGGTACAGTTGTGCTCTTATTGCCACTCTGCATGAGTAGTAACAGGCATAATGGTCATGGAGACCCAGCTACCCTCTCACCAACAGATGTCACGCACTCAAAAGGGAGCAGAATATAGTCAAGCTTATAGTGCTTTTGCCTGCCAAAAATATCCACCACCATCCTCGGTTTTACAAAGTGTTTCTCAGCAGACTTTGCTCCTTCAATGCATTGGCCTAGGATTGATCTGGGTAGAACAAAGGAAACAGGATTTAATAACTATGCAAGTCAAAATGACCCTCCAGAAAGGTGACAACAGCTGGAAGTGCACAGAGACACAGAGCTTGAAATCTTTGCATACATGCAAGGAAAGCTCACCATTTTGCCTCTGGCGTTTGGTCTCAAAGTGGGAAAAGGACCAGAGATGTCTTCAGCTACCTCATTAAGTGAATGCACAGCTACTCTCCCAGGAGCAGGGTAGGGTGTTTGTCACTCTCCATCTTAAATGATATATTTCAAAGCCACTGTTGTTAGCTTCCAACAATACCTCAACCTTGAAAGGAGTTTCTGTGAAGAAAAACTTGAAAGAGTAAAGCATCTTCTAGCTCTAGGAAGACAAAAGATGATCGGCATTTACAAAGATGAGAGTGCAGACACAATAGGATGCTATTCAGGACAAGTATTTAGATTTTTGTTACTGCTTGTGCTATTACTACCACCAGTACTTTTGTTATTGTTATTATTATTATTATGATGATGATGAAGGCAAACACAAAAGGCCTGTGAATATGTACCTCAATATACAATACCTAATCTCTCCAGAATGACAGTGATTATACAGAAATGGAAGGGAAAACAGCAGAATGAAGTAAAGTCCCAGCACTTAGCTTCATCAGTCCTTAGGCAGTGACTCTTTGAGCAATCCAAAAAACCAGGATATATTGATTAGACATGGGAACATAAAAAGCACATACCTGCTACAGCTTCGCACACGGGAAACAAGAAAGGTCTTGTCCGATTTTTATCATGTTATACAATACAAAATTGCCCGGACTAACATTAATAGACTGTATTTGATCTGATCATTGCACCACTTCTATCTACACGCAGCATTTAAAATTCATATCAATATCACATTAGGTCAGAATCAATAACAAAACTCAAAGCTCTTTCAGCTTGTCCTAGTACAAAGATTAGATTTAAAAAATCTAAACCTTTTCATTATATCTCTTATGACTCAGAATCCTGTTTTAAGACACTTAGACCCCTGAGTCCCAATGTTATACCGAGTCCCAGCATTGACTTGAGATGGTGATGGTGTTTCTCCCAGTGTCTCTGGCCATGGTCCATTTTCTGGTGGGGAGCTGTCCCATATAGTTTTAGAAAATAGCATTTAACCATTCAATATTTTGCTTGTCGGCACTGTGTCACCGAGTGGTGTTCTGTCGAGCAGTTTGAAAAGGGCAATGGCTTGCAGAGTGGAGAAAAAAAAAAAACAACAAATCACCAACAAACAATAAAAGAAGAAGATTAATCCCAGGGCAAAACCAAAGGGGATTTGCACAATCCCTGAAATTCTGGAGCTTTGGGCTTGTTTCTCACAGTGAATCATAAAAGAAGTCCAAGAATGGACAGATCCTGACAGCTTCACAGCCTGTCAGGATGCTGCACACTTGTCCTGGAAAAAACCCTACCCAGATATGAGCAGCCCGCTGTAGTCCAAGTCAAGAGTGAAGCTAACCCCCATCCCACTCTGCTTCCTGCAGCCCCTCCATGTTCCCAGCTCAGGGATCCCGCAGGAGGAGTGACCCTTGGTTGGCATGAGGTGGAGGAAAGGGAGGAGAAATGCTGAACTGCTGGGCTGTCCTGCCATCTGCTTGTTTCGTGTATGTTTGAGGGGCATTTCTGCTACAATGGGAGTGATAACATCAAGTGGGGAAAAACTGGCAGGTGGACTAGCATACAGAAATCTAGTCCAGCTAAGTCTACCTAAATGTGCCTGGGTTCATTGAATCAACAGCAATACTTCCCAGCACTGGGCGTGCAAATGCTAGAGCCTAGGAAAAAAAAGGAGAAGATTTTGTGTAAGAGTTTCCTGTGAGGTGTGTGAGACAGGAGAAACGGCTTTAAAAATTCCTGTGAGGTAAGAAACTGTGCTCAGTTCTCACCATTATGAGTACTCTTCCAAGAGCTGAAATAACAAAAGCTGTTAGCAGAGCTGTGGGAGTTAGCCGGAGTGACCATCAGAGAGGAGAGCAGCAGGAGGAGAGAGGGAGCAGGTAATAGAAATAGGTCACTCCATCAAATCAGATCAACCTAAATCAGGCCTTGCAACTTGTCAAAAATTAATAATCTCAGACTGAAAGGGAAGGCTACATCATGACAGGAAAAGCAAGCCACTAGCCTCCTCCAGAAGACTGAAATTGTTCGTGCTGTAGTTATATTTTAACAATTAAGTATTGCTACTCTACCTTGGTTTTTTATCTCCCTTTAGTAAGAATATTGCTCATTAGCAATTGATTCCTATTTATTTGCAGTGGATTCAGCTCTTCAAACATGAGAAGTTGCACTACAATTTTCCTAGATTTTCTGGGGAGAAGTTCCCTAAAATTTGGAGCTTGTGTCTGCAGCTGCCAACTGAGTCTTGGTAGGAGGGCTACACACCCCCAGTTTTGAAGGCTACCAGCTTTGCATGCATTTATCAATTATTAGTGGAAAATTTTGCCCTAAGGTTCATAAAACTTTAGAAGAATTGTAACCACTTACAAGTCAGGAAATACTATTGCCCTCTTCCAGGTACCATGGGTTGATAAGGTCACGAGGGAATAGGCCAGTGAAGGTTGTCCCACCAGGGCCATTCCTCCATTGACCATGTTCAAAGGAAGGGGCTCAATTTGGTCCAGGAATACCCTACTCCCAGCAAAATCTCACTATCGCAGTGTAGTATCCCCAACATAAACCATCTTCTGTCCTAAGTATTTAGTGTCTAGATTTTACTTATGGCTGACTATGCTCCGTGCTTTGTAGGGTGCAATGTAGGTATAGGGGTAGTGACTGGGCCTTGCAAGGGAGACTTTGAGAGGTCACATTTGTGGAAGGCTGGCTGTCAGCCACAGGACTTCTATGCCAGCCATGGTGCTCCTACAGTCTCAGCACACCCCTTTGATTTTCAAGATTTTTTGAAGAGCTTGTATTTAAGGAAAGAGGAAGGTGTGGAGTATCTACATGATCTAGACTGCTTTATCAATATGTAAAATATCATCATGTCAGATGTAACATGCCCTGCATTATAGGTGATTAATTTTTATATTAGAGGGATGGAGAGAGAGGAAAAGAGGGGGAGAAAGATTACTTTTGCTACACCAGTGGATGCTAGGCTGGAATTTTCAGCGTGAGGACAAGAGTCCTCGACTCATGAAAACCAAATCTTTTCAGGAAGGGATGTTCTCACATTTCTGTGTCCTGCTGTTCAGAGAAGGATGTTTTGTTTTGTTCTTAACAAAATCCTGCTTTCTGTTCTTGTTGTGGCTGCTGTTGAATTCCATCCTGCCCTGTAGGCATTACCTTCATCTCTGGAACAAACATGCCTGAGTCCACCTGGGTTTGGGAGAACACTAGCCTCCTAACATATTTTACCAAAATCAGGTACTGACCTGTAGAAATAAAACAGGATCCCGCATATTACCTTTTTATGTGTGGCCTTTGCCTTGTCATGCTGCACCTCCTTGCCCTCCCCTCACCCCCCCGCCCCCAATTCTGGTATGCAATGCAGAGAGGAGCTTGTATAGTCTGTAATATCTAAAAAGATGACAGAGGTATTATATAGCAATAGAACAATTTTAGGTACCGGCTGGTGCGTGTGTGTGTGAGCGTGTGTGCGCACGCGCACCCATCACCCTTGCCTACCAGATGAAATATACATGAGGGCCACTCGAGTATTTATCAATTCTTTCCACTGGCTGAGCCTGCAAAAATGCTCTTGTAGATTACTGGGTAGAGATGTGTCCTTTGAAGGTAAAGGGCATAAATGATTTGACTGCATTCTGCATGCATATGGTTATCCCGAGTATAGTTACACCAATTATTTTACCATCTGAAATCATTCAGCTGAAGAGTTCTATTTGTCTGAGCATCTAGTATAAGGAACAAATTTTCTTTGACTTTAGTTTGATAAAGTCCACTAAAGGAAGAGGTTAAGGTGGTAAACATGGCACAAACCACGTATAGGCTCAGGTCTGCAGAAAGATGTGTAGGAAAACGAGTGAATAACACTACCCCAGGGAGCTTCAGGGAGCATTAATTCATTTGCTTTTCTGCTGCCTGCTGCCTATCGTATCCCCAGTGGAAATACTCCCGGTCACTGAAGAGGTGAGCCCTTATCACTTCCCCAGAGCACGGCAGTCACTTTGCATCTCCTTGCTCCAGCTGGGGCAAGTCAGGAATGTCTTGGTAAGGATGTAACTGTCAGGAGCACCAACCTGGTGGCAATTGAGTTATTACAGGAAAATGGAGTACAAGTCTTGCTATGAGTCCAGTAAAATCCAAAGGGGAGCATCATTAAAAGGTGCATTTTTACGGACACTTTACAGCTAACAAGAGCGATGTTCCCTGGGGGAGCAGAGCCTGACCAAGCACTGCCTTGCTTGCCTAAGATGGATCATCAAGGAGATATAGTCTAGAAAAACATAAAGCCAAGATTAATAGCAAAAGTACAGTTAGCAACTTCACAGGGAGCATCCACAAGATAATTTATGACAGCGAAGGAAGGAAGGAAGGGTACGTACCGTGGTAAATGTTTGTATAAAAGAAGGGCAGTCCTGCAAAACAGGCTTATTAATACGAAAAATGAAAAATTAGGTGATGCATTTCTATAGTTGGGGAGATTTGAAGGCGCAACTCATTCTTTATTTTTTACAGTAGCATCTTTCTCCCTTAACTATTCATAAGTATTTGGTTGTCCCTACAAGAAGACCTCTTCTGATTTTTTTCTTGGTTGCTTCCCTAGGAAGAGAGCCACTCACACCTCAGTGGCATCAGGTTGATGTTTGACACGTGTAAGCAACTGGGAGCCAATAGTAGCCTTATGCCACTTTGCTTTTTCTCTTGGGCTGGTTGGGAGACCAACTGACATCAAGTCAGGGTACAAAACCATTCCCAGACCAGGGCGTTTAGAGCCAGAAGGTTTATATATTGGTAAAATTGCTGATCACTTCTTCACTCTTCAGTCCCTGCTTTTCCTTTGGTGGCAGGGAGCTAATCTGGAACAGCCTGATAAGCAAGAGACACTAGGTGTTTGTGGATTCAGCCTTCTAGGTTTGCTTGAAACAAGCCTACTGGCTTTCTCTGGGTGGCTCAGGAGTACTTAGTCCACCTTCCCTGTGGACCAGTACAGCCTCAGGTGAGCTTCTCCTGGTCATCCTCATTCAGCCCTGCAGCTTTGAGTGAGGAAGAGTGAAGCAATTTCCCTTATCTGCCTGCCAACATCTAATACGAGAGGAGCAGAGGATACGTAGTTCATCCCTCTGGCCCCAGGCTTTTCATGGTTGTGTCTGCCATTCCCTAAGCCTTCAGGTCTAACCCTCAAGCCTTGATTGTCCATGTCTTAGACGATGGAGGTGGCTGGTCCTGAGCCCCACAGACTGCTAATGCAGATGACTAGCCAGCTGCGAGCTGTATGAAACTCTGCCTTCTCCCAGCTGAGGGCTGTAGGAGTTGGGAGTGAACTGGTGTCACCTACAGACACCCATACACAAATTGAGCTATACATAAATCCTACTTTATAAAAAGGATGTGCCTGACCTCAGCTACTCATCTGGTCTCCCTCCACATCCATGAAAAGAAAAGTACCTCCTGAGGGCAATTTATCTCCTTCTGAGATACGGGCTTAAGATAAGTCATCCATTGCAGCTCTCTCTCCCCCATGACTATAGGAGGCATAATCCATTGAGGGGACCTGAGGTTTAGACGGTCAATGTTAGATGAGGTGAATCCCACCTCAAGAACGCAGGGTCATACTGGGAGCGCATCATGGACCTGAAAATAGGAAACAAGTCTTGTGGCCTTCAAGTGGGGTCACCACCACTGAACCACCTTGTGGAGGATGCAGGACTGCTTTGTAAGTCGCTAAGAATAAGGTATGTGATGCTGTGTCAGTGGAGATTACTCTATGTAAACGTTGGTTTAGTTTAAATAACAGGGTTATTAGGGAACTAGCTGGAAGGCTGCACAGTGCCTCCAGATTAGCAATTAGCATGGCAGGGGTCATGACAAGACAGCCGGAACTGGGAGTATGCTATTTTCAGAGTCCAGCTGCAGATTTCTTTTGCCAAGGCTGAGAGTCAAAAGATCCCAAGGATTCTGGCCATTAAAAAGTGAGTTCCTTGAAAGAGAGGTTCACTAAGCTGTCAGGGAGCTATTTGCAGGGAAGGGACAAACAGATAGACAGACTCCCACCAGGGGCCTGAAGAAGTGAAGTCTGCCTCTATACTAGAAAGAGGTCAGAGGAGCAGCTAACCCTGGAACTGTGACAAATCCTACGTCTCAATCTCTTTTACACACTGGCTTTCCCATCCATCTAATCCTCTTTGTCACCTGTCTCTAGGCCTCTGCTATTTTTACCGTATCTCTTTTTGGATCTGAAATTACCAGAACGGAACAAAAGCCTTCAATTTATATAATGGCACGAAAATAATACTAAAAAAATCTCCACCATAAAGTCTGAAACAATGGGCAGCATAAAATAGCAGAGGTTTTTGGTGAGCTGTCTGGGCCTTTTTTCTAAATGGTTACAGTTAATTCAGAACCCAGCAATGCATGCAAGCAGTTCAAATGTTTTCTCTCGGTGTACATTACCTTGCATTTGTTATCGGCCATCTCAATGCCAACACTCTCCTCATTGTTTTTCACAAGAGGTGCCAGTGCAGCAGCTGATGTTTTTCAACAGGCTATAAAGAAATGGCCGTTTTGAGAGTAACAAGGGAGAGGCCCAGGGAAATGAGTGTATTGGACTCTCAGGAACGCACTAGGGGCAGATCATGGAGGAAATTTTAAACGTATTTATAGTTCACAGTGTAGATGTTTTTGCTGTGTTCACCACCCTCTCGTATTCCCACTGCTGGCAGGCTCACTGTGACCAAGGCACAACAGTGCACATAAGGAGTGGCAATGCCACTGCCAAGGCTTCTGGCTTTATCTTATTTGGACAAGCAACATCTACTGCCATTCCTTGGTTCCCAGTCCTGGAAGCTCTCTAAGGCATTAAGAGTGGCAGCTGCCAGCTGCCAGAAAGTCAGTGCCTTCATCCCAAGCCCGGCATGGCTGTGGGAACATCAGGGCAATGCAGCCTTGACAAGTCACAGGCTGCTCTTGGAGCCAGCAGGGCAATGGGACAGATCTCCTCTCTGCAGCCACCTTATGGAAGTGTCTGCTGGTTCTCATTCCTCCTGGGCCTGATCCTGTCTCCGCTGGGCACAGGAAGGCTCTAATTTTCAATTTTTGTCACCTCTCGCCTCCTTTCTTCCATTGATGTTGCATGGTGCTACAAGGCAGGCTTCTGCCAGTGAGTCCCACTGTTTGAGGCTGGTGTGCTTGTGGCTCTGATGCATGGAAAGCTGGCTTCTCTCTAATAGCAGGCCTCTTGCCAAAAATGACAACACTGGTGAGGTCCAGCATGACTGCAGGCAGCACAGAAGTTTGCCTTCCAGGGAGTCTCAAGAAGCATCTGGCTCCTGAACCTCTCCCTCCTGACCCTGACATTGGATAACATTAGTAATGAGGGACCTCCTCTTCTCCCCTGTCCATCTTCCTCAGACTCCTTCTCTGCTTCTAGCTCCTTTTTCAAGCCCACACTTTTTCCTCTGCTCTTCCTCCCAATGATATCAGAAAAAAGGAAAAATGTGTAACATGCAGAAAAATCAAACCTATTGACATCGCTGCTGATTCCAGCAGTGACTCATCTGCAGCCTCACACCATGAGAGCCAACTTTTATTGCTCATTATAAAACAATATCTCCTAATAGGGGGGTGCAGTGCTCTGTGCTGCCAATAAGAGGACATTTAGCCTGGAAATTTGTGAGTGTAATTTATAGGCAGGCATGCCCGCGTGCACGCATACACAGGTAATGATGGTGTTAGCCGTCTGACAAATTGCGGGGCCTTGCACATTTGACCTCCTCCCCTGCCCTGTGTGCAGTATCGCATCTCCCAGGGGGTTCATCCTGACATCCCACCCCAGAGCAGCTTCCAGCTGCTGCCATTTTGGATATCCTGCCTATTTATTTCTTTCCAAAGATCCTCCCTGCTCTCACCCCTGGGGTTACTTTGTCTTGACTGCCACCGCATGCAGGGCTCAGCTTTGTGCCAAGCCTCGCTTGAGGATCAGATACCTGATAATTTTTCTGGCTAGAAATATGAACTTTATACCAGTGGTGGAAAGGGGAGTTTCAAAGCCTTCTGCCAAGATATTTAGCTTTTGCCTTTAGCCCTGAATATTCTCCATATAGCAGACTTCAAAGCTGAGACCTTTTCCTATGTACAGTAAAGTTATTCTGGGCATCTTCTGAATCACTTTGGATTGATTAAGTTTAATCTTTCTTTCAATCTGAGCTGCGTACAGTTCACCTTTAGAGTAACTAGGGCTTGAGCAGTAGAGAGATCTCAAAACATTCCCAATAAAATTTTTAAAGCGTTTTAAAGCATTGCCAAAATAGTTTTGCTGCAAAATGTGCGGTGTATAGTCTCTGATTCAGTGCATCTTTATCTTCTCCTGGATTTTAGTACAAGTTAAGTACCTAACTGCTGAATAGTAATAGATTAAAGCACATGTTTAAACACTTTGCTGAATAGAGTCCATACAAAATGCATGATGTTGTGCTACAAGGTTTTTTCTTCATCCATTCAGGACTGAAAGGACACAGTCACTGGTGGCTTTGGCACTTGTGACTAAAGAAAGCATCTCACATTCAGCTGGGTAAATAACTTCATATCACACTATCTGATGTCCTCTTGCCCTCTTTCTAGTCTGTTTGTTTATTTGGACCTCTTTATCGCAGCATTTAGACAAAATACTTAATTAGATATGTTTGTATCATGGCATGGTAGTAAATGACCTCAAATTACAGTGCTCTGTTTTTAACATTTTTGATATAAAGGTACTCGCATTGTTGGAGCATGGTAGTAGGAGTCAATCATTGACATGTATTCTGACTGGGATATTACGATTTTAATTGCTAAACTTTGATAAATGTCAGTGTTGGCGCTGCTTCTCTCCCTCCGATCGTTTGCTTTTGATTTCTGATGATTTGCAAGCTTTATTTGACTCCCTCCGGCTTCCTGTTTGGTTCAAGAAGAGTCTTTTCCCATTTTCCTCCATCCACAAAGCAAAGGCTTCCCTTTGCTCTTCTGAACCTGCACATTGCAATTATAATCAGTAATGAAAAGTCAGCAAATGGTAATTTAAACAGTTGCTTTTCAGTAGAAATAAATGCTGGATCCTCTCAAGCAGGCAGGGCAGGAGACGAGCCTGTCAGTCAGGAACTCTCATGCTTGGCAGGGTGATTTACCTGTCTGATGTTCCTGCTCGTTCTCCATCATAAAATAAAAACACTTCACTTGTCAAACATCTTCCTTTTTTGGGATGTGTCTCGCATGCACGCTGCTCGTCCATTTGAAACTCAGCTGCACCTCTAGCAGTCAATCTGACAGCTCAGCCAGACATACTATATCCTAAAGAGATTTCCCAGTAGCCCACTGAAGCATCTCAAAAGCTTGGGGCCTGCACAATGGGAAGATTTTTTTACTGCATTATTTTTCTTAACAGAGAATTAACTATTTGCAGAGACAGAGCAGGACTTTAGAGTTTTTTAAAACAGGAAAAAAAAACCAAATCCTCTAGACATTGAAATGTCTAAGCTCTCCCTCTCCCTCTCCCGCTAAGCTAATGCCTAAGCTCTCCCTCCTACGACAGCTTGTATTGAGTAAGCAGATCCAGAGCTGTGCTAATAACAGATCTGGCCACCCAGGCTCACTGAGGTGGGTTGCTCCTCAGTCACTGTAACTTTGGGATGACTCTTGAGGCCATATCGCCTTGCTAGCTCCTGATCACAGCTGTCAGCATTTGTCCTTAGCTTGCCTCTGTAACCTGGCAGCCAAGCCTGAATGTACGGCTGGGATAGCCAGTCCAGGCTCCTGCCCCTCACAGAGGCACCTTGGTGGGTCTCTTATCTGCACTTTAGACCAACAAGGAGGGAAGTGAAGACAGAGAGGCTCAGTTTATTCCTGTTCTTTCTAATTCAGGGCTAAAGGACTTTGCACACCATGGGACACAAGTTACTAAACTGTGACCCACCCTACTCAGTTATCTCAGTAAGACAAGTATCTAGTGCTTCAAGGAGAGCTCCCAGTCTGGGGACAAACTGTTCATTAAGAGAGCTTCTTTCCAACTCTGAGTTGCCAATGGTTGCTTTCTGCTCTGAAGCCTCAGAGTCACCGTCAGAGGGTGGTGAGACACTGGAACAGGTTGCCCAGTGAGGTGGTGGAGACCCCACTCCTGGAGACATTCAAGGCCAGGCTTGATGAGGCTCTGAGCAACCTGATCTAGTTAAAGATGTCCCTGCTTACTGCAGGGGGGTTGAACTAGATGACCTTTAAAGGTCCTTTCCAACACATTGTATGATTCTATGATTCTATGAGTTTTTACCAGCATTATTAGGATTTTGGGGAAACACGGGCCATCAGGCCAGCTCTGTGAAACTACAGATTGCCCAGTTTGGTACATCTGCATCTGCAGGGACAGGATCACAGCCAAGAAGCTTGGAGAACGTTAATTATGAATCCAACTGCAAACTCTTACATCTTGTCTCTGCTGGCATCAGGAAGGATGTAGAGTGACTGGACTGCAATATGGACAGAGTGTCTAGCATGTGTCATCCTTTTACCTATCAGGTTGGACTTCTGTCGTCCCTGACACTGTGCAGATCCTCCCACTGTTCGCTCCCTGCAGCTGCCCCGGCTACAGACCTCGGTAAGAAGCCTGCTTTGCTCAAGAACATGGAAGCTATTTTAAGGCATGAGGTTCTTGCCATGCGAATAAAGGTAGTGTTACACATCTTGTTCTGAAAAATCACCACCATTCAATTAATCAGCCAGTTATTCATCTCACACTGTAATTGTAGCCTGTGTGCCACTCACCATCTCTAGGTATGTTGAATGAACTGATCTCATATTTAACAATTTGCCAACACTATAACTGAATGCAATTATTTTGACAAAGATTTTCCAGCATGGGATTTTACAACACATGAGTTTTTTTCCTGTGTCCTGAAGTGAGGGGACAACCTTAGTAATTTAAACATCAATGTTTCTCCTCCTGTAGGTTACACCTGGGAAACAGAGGCACAAAGGTAGATTAAGTGGTTTTCCTATGTTCGCCCAGGAGGACAGTTGCCAAACTAAATTAAAATCCAGAACTCAATCCACCAGCTCAGCCCCTAGGCCATATTGCCCACAATGGAGGGCCCTGTTGTACATAAACTGGGATGCAAAAGGGAGCACAAAACTGATTTCAGGAAGTGCCAAAATGCTCCTCAAGCTCAATGCTGACAGAGGCAGAGTAACAGGGTAAGCTAGCTGAAGAGCAAAGTACTGAGACATCAGAAGAGGGAAACAGGCCACTGACTATATGAAGCCACCTCTTTTCTTGGCCAAATGATGCACCAATTAGTGGTTGGTTAATATTTAATACAACATATGTTTTAGCATTAGAGTAATATGCCAGGACAAAGGGCATCAGTATTTTGATAAGTAACTGAACTTTCAGCAGCTTGGAGGAAAGACAGAGGGAGATTTTTATTTTCAAAGCAAATGAAGGGATTGCCACACTCTATTGCCTAAAAATTTAATTTCCTACCTTTTCCAATTATATTAAAGGCAAACCAAATGACTCTTATGTTGGCTGAAAATCTTAGGGTATGAATACTCAATTGAAAGCTTTTGCATTATAGCAGCTTAACAAATTACCACCCATCTGGTAAGCCATCATATCTGGCCCCATGTGTGCTCTTAGCTGTCCTTATATCGTAAGTTAAAGCACATCAGCATCGGTGGGTTGGCCTGTCCCTCAGAGGTGCTAATGCCATTTGTTTGGAAGGGCGACAGCACCCTTTGGCCAGGTGGTAGGAGCACACAGCCATCTGCTGAGCTTCTGGAACATGTGGCAGTAAGGACTGGGGGCTATTGTCAAATCTGCACCTTCTGCAAGACAGACCCTGTGGGGTAAGGAAATGACAGGAGCTGCAGAGACAAAGCTTTTTGGGATTTGACCCAGCGATACCTCTGGCAGACATCTGCAGTCTCTTCCACATGTCCAGGGCTGATAAATGACACCAAAGGCACATAATAATGACCAGCTGTTTGGTTCATTGGACAACGAGCACTATTCTTACCAATTTGAATAACTTAATTGTTTTGAGAAGGTCTTTAATTTGCAGCTTGTACTTTGAATTAGCCTGTACTGATGGTGTCTGATGAGATCTATTGCCTGCATTAATAAGAAGGGGCAGTGCCTTAGTGTTCTTGTAGCATGCACTTTTAGACTAAATAGCAAATATCAGAGGATGGCAGGACAAGAGGAGACGGTGGCATTGAAGACATTGATCTGAGCTCCATGTCTCTACCAGAACTGTGCAATTTTTGCTGCAGACACAATCAAATACGTCAAATGGCTGCTAAAATGTAAATGTTAGCAGTCAAGGTCATCTTCCAAGGGATACCGAACAGCATGCCCCAGGCAGGCCCCATTAGTGGTGGCACTGACAGCGTTCCCATCACCTTGTCCTCCCCCAGGTCTTTGCTCCGTGCTGAGAAATATTCCAGAGGCAAAAGTCTTTTCCATCTGATGCTAAAAAGCTGTTCCCGCCTCCCAGCCGGCCGAGGCTCAAGTTTAATAAAAATCCTCATTAGTTGTCATCTAAATATGCAGGAGGTCTGTGCCAAGTATTGCAGCTGAGTTAGGGAAAGCCAAAGCAGGTTCTAATTAAAGATGGGGCCAGACCAAAACCTTGGGTCACAGGCCTATACCTTGTGGAAATTTGGATCCAAGCTCTGAATGCCATTGATCAGGATGGTCTTGTCACTCAAAGCCCTGGGTACTACCTGGCAGTGCAGTTGTAAACCCCTCAGAGAAACCCTTTGATTCAGTCACCCTGTGTAACATGGTGGAGATTCTCTGGCTGCTTCACTTTAATTAAGGCATGGAAAGCTTTAATTAATACAACATGACAGTGAAAATATAATCAGTAGAGTGGCCCCTGTTGTTTGTTCGCATGTTAATTTTGCATTTTGCATGCTTTTTTTTTTTAACACGCTTGTTTTTTAATTTTGTGCAGTTATGCTTGAAAACCAGTAGCGACAGCAATGAAGTGTTCCACAAGGAGCCCAGGGGAACAGGGTGTTAATAAGTGCTGGGTTTGGCACCTGAGGAACCACGGAGGTGCTGGGGCATAGTATAAAACAAACAAGGTAGCTGAGTTTTTCTGTTAACATCATCATTAGGGAAGGACTGAAAATCAATGATATTTTATATTTCTGTATTTGTGTTTCAGGGTCAACAATGTACTGAGACATGTAGGATCAACAAGACACAGATTTCTCATATTAGTTTCCCATGATTATCACTAGCAAAAGCCAGGGTCTTTTTTTAAAAAAAAAACTAAATTCTGCAGCAAAGATAGACTGTCATATGGCTGTGAGGTCTAGAGCACAAAAGAGAAATCCTGAATCTGAAACTGCGTGGCCCAACGACGCTCACCTTCCCTTGTAACTTAAAATGCAGAGTTGCTCCCCGTTTAAACTTCTGGGTTCCTGGTCTCCTAACGTTAGGAAAGAGCTGAGCTCCCCTCCAGCTGAGCAGAAATGTTGTTTTCATCCTATAGCTTTTACTGTGCATTTGTAATGGGGTGTTCCCCCTGCGGCTTCGTTTCTGTCCAGGAGCAGTGGAGATGCTGGTGGCAAAAACTGAAGGCGAAGTTTGACTACATTAGCACATTTCCACCAAGTCCCCAAAACACAGGCTCATGTTAGCACTTTGCTATTGACAGAGTGGCCTCAGCTGGAAGTCAGGTACAAATATGGGCTTTATGGTCATTGGGAACACTGACGTTCTCCCGATAATCCACAACTGGAACAGCTCAGCTGTTCTAACCAAATGTAAATATCTACATTTGAATGACACACCTCCCTTTCTGTTAGGGCTAATGGTCTGGAATAGACATTTCATCTCACCCTAAAGGCTTCAGAGATAAATCAGACCCTTAAAGGATCTCTCCTGAACTCCTTGTGTTCCTCAGGTGACTTGCTTTTACACAGATTTTTCATGGTGGGCATTAAATGTTAAATGAGATGAGTTCCACTTGTCACATACGTGACCCACTGACTCTGAGGTCAGAATCCTGCCTGAACGTTTTCAAGGAGTTCTAGTGAATGTTAATTAGACCAATAGTTTATGGATAGAGAACTTAAAAACTGAGGCATTTTTGCTCTACTTGTTCACTTAGGGCTAGAGCTTACAAAATACCTTCTTCCCAAAACATTTTTCTATTGAGCCTAGCTTTGGACAAGTTGAAAGTAATTACGTTAAACTTCATAAAAAATTTTGCAAAACTAATACTTTTCAGATGATTCTGCTTGTCAGCAGCACATAAGAAGCTCTAAGAAGTCCATGCTAGACTTAAAAGTTGTTTTTCTAAATGGCATCTGTGTTGCATCGTGAAAAACTAGTCCGAAAACACTTGCAAAGTTCCAATGGCCTTAAAGAGTCAGGATCTTTCATTCTTCCATTAATCACCTGACAACTCATGGTCATAGAACAAAGGACAGGTCATATTCAATGTGACCTCAGCCAGAGCTGCAGCTCCTGACCTGCCATGTCTGTAGGACCAGACAGTGTCTGCCTGAAACACCATTACAAGCTCTAGTCAACCACGTTGCACGCAGAGATGTTAGCTACTTGCAGCAAAAAGCATCATGGCTATTGCTGATGGCAATTGTGGGACGTGTATAGCAGACTAGAACTCAACCAACCTTTAGCTGAGAGAAGAAATCAGAGCTGGTGAACAAACATTAATATTTCTTTCAGTTGTGTGAGACTCCCGTGAAGATTTACATAATTAATCTTCAGCAACAAAACATTTATAATGCAGGTTAATAATCCGGGTGATCTTAATTACCATCTTGCTTACTGGTTTTAAAAGCCATTGTTTCCAAGCTCTTAGCTTAAAAGTGAATAGCTTGTATCAGCTTGAAGACAGCGCAGCAAGTCTGCAGACGATTAATGCCTGAGTGCTTGGCACTAACCGAGGATCTGAAACAGGTCCAAGCCCTTGCCCTGCCACAGGCTTCACACGTGACTGGGGGGACCACGTGGTTTTGGGCATACTTCTGCACTGCTGATATCCTAGTTGCTGATATCCCAGCGACTGATATCTGATACCCTAGTTGCAGGTTCAGTCACCTCCCTCCTCTCCCTCCTGCAACTACAAAGTAATTGTGGGGATCTGTTCTGAAATACATGTGTAAAATTGTGTGTGTGGCTTGTAGTTTTTTGTAGGGCTTTTTTTGTTTGTGGGCTGGTTTAGTTTTTTTTTTTAAAGATATCTCTTTGAAATACTTTTTTGTTGTTAAATCCTGTTGTGTCAAAATCTGCTGAAGAGATGCTAACTTCTTGTGAGAGGAAGGAAGGGCAAAATGAACAGCTGGAGACAGACTCTCATTCATCATGAAGAACTTGTTGCCAGCCTAACTGTTAGGACGACTTCGGTCACTCTCCTGTACAAGGTGAGTGTAGAGGAAGGATTTCAAGGACAACAATAAGGTGTTTTTTACACCTCTTTGGGGAGGCGGTGTTTGAAACTCGAAGGGAGACCATGGAGAACATGGTATGAAAGAAAAGGGACTTGTATGACATTCAAAGGGGGCAGCAGAGACTAGAATCATGGGCAAACAGGAGACAGAAATCACCTTTTAAGTGCTGAAAAGAAGATGACAGCACAGGGGCAAGCAAGGTCTTTACACAAAAGAGAAAGGGCAGGCAGGGGAGGGATTCACCACGAGAGCTGACATGGGCAGACGGACAGGCTATGAAAATGATCTTTGCAGTGGTGCTCTAGAGGAATACTGGCAAGGCAAGATTGTGTTATTGCTAAAGAAAAGGATGCTGCAAGAACTGAGACCCAAGATAATGAGCACCTGGTTGAGGGGTTTTTTTTGTGTAACTCGATTAGCAAGTTTGGATTTTACTTTTATTTAATAAAAGGTGAGACTTTAAGCTAGGGACTGGATGTGAGAAGCCAAAGAGAAGCTCACACCCAGACTGTGAGCTTGATGCAAGGTAACGGTGTTATCCAATTGCTCAAGAAAGAACAAGCAGGAAAAGCTGGGCTTTGACAGGAAAAGCTCTGTTGCAGCCTGGCATAACTCACTGACATCTAATGAATTGCTAACCAAACAGATATTCTAGTTTGGACAGGAAAAGACCTTCCCGGTGCAGAGAGCAGATCCATCAGTCAAGGAAAGAGCCGGCCATTGAGTGGTGTTTGCAGAGTAGAATATCCAAATTTAGAGGATTGCAGGAAAGCGGAGTGCAGATCCATGGAAGTAAAGAGAAGGAAGAGAAGGAGCAGATCTGGTCATGATGCAGGTGGCTGGAGAGCTGGGAGGGCTGGGGCTTCCTGGGACAGAGATGTGCCACCAGTGCCTGATGCCAGCTGGGCTGGGAGTAAAGCCAAAGAGGCAGGCTGGATCTCAGGATGGTTTCTTAAGATGTGAACCACTGCTTTTGAGAAAGGACCCCAAGAATCAAGGTGAAGTGGACTGTATGGCAGGACAGAAGGTATAGAACAAGCCAGGGAAATACCATTTTAAACTTATAATCTATTACAGAGAAGAATAATCTTGCTCTCTAACTCTCATAACCTGGTATTCTTCACTTCCTAGGTGTGTGTAAGCCAAGCTTCCCATCATGGTGGCTCAAGAAGTCTCTTATCTTGAAATGATCACTAAGACGACTAGGAGATAAAACCTATCTATAGTAGTGCCCCCTCCCACCAGGCTGTAGAACCAGGGCTTTCAAGGGAAAAAAGGGTGGCTGGGCTTCTGCGAGTAAAAACCCGTTCAGTCTTCTTACCTGAATAACCCTGCAGAGTGCATACTGTCAGAATGCTTGTATGTCTTTGTATCTTGTGCTATCTTGGCATCTCTGCATCAGCACAAAGTCAGAAGAGTGGATTTTCATCCTATAAGAACTGGTATCCTGGCATCAGGCTGAGCATTGTGTAATGTTCTTGGGAAAAGGTTTTACTGCAGTCATTTGAGACTCTGGTGACTGAAGAGGATGAAAATAAAAGAAGAAATCAAATAGGGATCTCGATAAATAGAATTTCAGATCTTGCATAATATCATTCAATGGCAACAGCAGGTGTTTGACAGTACTGTGAACTTCCTCAGAATGGGATCCTGCCAACATGGCTGTGATTCAGTGCAATGATTCAATGACTGCAGGACGGTATCCTGCCAACCAGCCTTCCAGCAGAAAACTGTTCACCCCACTGCAAACACTGCCAGTCCATTAGCATTTCAGATTCGGTCTATCTGCATGTCAGTAGAAGGCGTGCATCCCCTTCAGGTAACGGAAGGAGGGAGGGACAAAAGTTCCCTC